>CM051455.1:73302668-73379874 GCA_028274465.1 Plantago ovata
ACACTTTCCATTCCATGAGGAGTTGAGTAGCATCCTCCATTTGTTCATCCTGAAATAAATTAAAATTAGACCACAAGTACTAAGCTGTCAAACTTAGTTTTTATACCAAAATTATTTCTACTACTGCTGAGCAGGGAGTGTTGGTTCTGGTGCAGAGGCTTCAGCAACCATCTGACTTGCATCTTGAGAAGTGTAGAGAGAAAGAATAATTTTAGCAAAAGAACATTTTCAGAATTGAAGTTTTACTGATGGTTGAATTAACTACCTGCTGAGGAAGGACAGGTTGTGGCTCAGTCCTTTCAGCATTAACAGTTTCTTCAGCTTCTTGGACTGTTTCTTCAGCAGACTTCTGATTTTGCTCTATCTGAGAAAGCTGTGCGGTTTCAGCAATCTCCCTTGTCTCTGAATTGACAAGTTGAGCAGAAGCATCTTGACCTTAAGCTCACTGCTTGTCATGAAGAGATCAATTGACTTGTTGGATGATTCTTCAATCTCCAACTCCATTTGTTTGCTTAAATCTTCCAGTACAAGCTGGACTTTGTCAATGAAGTCTTGGGTGAACTTGGGCCAGTATTCTCAGCATCAAGAGATGCGTCTTTGAATTATGCTTCTTGAGTTTCAGCAACTTCAGGAACGGACCATTGCTATTTCAGCAACTGTTCTTCAGCAAGCTGGGTTTCAGCAACTTGATGAGTTGCTTGTTCAGCAACCATCTTTCAGCAGCATCAGCAAGTGCCGCTCTTTGCAGATCAGCAGCAATGTCACTGTGGTTCCATAGTTGGATCATTTGAATATCTACAATGTAGATATCTGGGACTTGGGCAGGAATTTCATTTCCACTGCCTTGTGGTCTATCTCAGTAGAGTTATCAACATTAAGTTGATTGTTGAAGGCTTCCGCAAACACTTCAACATTGCTGACATATGTTTCAGTAATTATCAGCAACATCTACTGGCAAATGCGTTTCAGCATTTGTCTGGGAATTGACTGAGAGTCTTGGACATCAGGGACTGATGGAGAAGCCAGTGTTTCTTTCTTTTGTTACTTGTCCGTTTCTCTTAGGTACGGGATTTGCTGATGACGCTGCAGTCTGAGTGTCATCATCAGCTTTCCTCTTTTTCTTTTAGATTTCTCCAGTTTCCCAGAGTCATCTATTGTTGCATTTTCAGCAACAGGTGTTGTACACGTACCTTGTTGATTTTCTACAGCAGTTTCATTTGTGTTACCACCACCAACAGCAGTTTCATCTCTAAGTTGCTGAGTGGTAACATCTGCAGCTGTTGTATACCTTTCTTGCTGGCTTGTGCTGACAACATTGCAGTTGTTGTCTTCTTGGTTTTCTTTCCAGCAATCTTAGGTACATTCTGCTTGTAGAAAGATCTTCCCACATTGCACACAGATTTCTTGATTGGCAATGGGTTTCTTAGCTGAATCCTGAAATGTTCAAGGATATAGCATATCTTGATTCCATACATAACTGGAAAGGAAGGTGAGACCTTGTTGTCTTCTACCTTTACCTTAAACTTAGTAACACAATCAACAAGCCTGTTGAAAATGTACTTAGCCCAGTTAAGTTCCGATTTATTTTCATAGATATGCATCAGCAATGGCCATCTTCTCAGGCCTACTTGGTCAATTCCTCCAACTTGGGAGTCAAGAACTTTTATCAGTAGCAGAGCTACTAGACCAAGTGAATGGCAGAGATGCTTTCTCTTAACGTGCTTTGTCCAAGTCACGGGAGCTATCTCGCCTTTCTTCATTTTTCATTCTGACGTCACTGTAGAAAGCTTCAATTTCTTCGTCAGTGCAGTGACGTCATCTTCAGTTCCAGTGGTTGGAATCTGAAAAATCTCCGCTAAATCAGTCCATTTCAGGACGATTTGCGTGTTCTGAACATAAGTAAGGATCACTTTTTCAGTGACTCCATTACTGTCTGTAAGGGACTGGATTTCTGCATTGTTGTAGAATTCCATTGTATCAATCATGCTCACTTGCTTAGTGCGAGCAGAGATAAAGTTCATGAGGCCTTGCTGCTTGATGAACTCAAGCGCCTCTTCATTTTGGTCATCAAGTTCTTGTTCATAAAAGTACCTAATGTACTTTTCTTTTGCAAACCCTCCCCATTGCATCAACATCTCACACTTTGCAGTGTCAAGATATGACGGAGGCATAGGTTTTTCAGTGATTCGGTCGTTTTTCAACACAACTTTCGTGTGTGTTTGGGCCAGAGTAGTCACCGGAGCAGTGCGTGTTTCAGCACTATCAACCTTTGACGATTTTGAGGACTTAGATAACTGTCTCTTGGGAGCCATTTCTTATATAGAGCAAGAAATTGTACGAAAAAAGATAGTTTGCTTTTTGACCGGAGGTACAGTAGATTCAGGCTAGAATTGCAGAGAAAGGAAATGTGAGTTAAAGAATTTTGTCATTTCTCTAACTCCTTCTTTATATAGTGTCTCTGGTGTGTGAGAAACTCAATCGATTTGAGCTCTCAGCAAGGGTAAAACAGAGAAACACTGGAGATAGTGGAGCCTTTGCATTGAATGCGTAGTGGCCCACTAACTAAAACCGTCAGAGCACTCTCTCTCTTTGTTTTGTTAGCCGTTAGATTAATAACTCCTTTTAATCAATGGCCACGATTGAATTTCATGTCATGATTATTGCGAGTTTATCTGTGCCAGCTTAACGTCACAAATTGATTTTACCGAGTAATAAGGGATAGATTGCTTGCTGAAATAGACAAGAATCTTTTCAGCGAGTTTGAATTAACAATCTAGATACTTGCTGAAAGTTCCCCCTTACTTAGATATCTCATATTTTCTAAGTTTAAAAGATATTTCTGATTTCCCGTATCAGTAAATTCTTTTGTACTTGAGACATCCTTTGGTAAAATCTGAGAGATGAGCTTTTGCTCTTTTTCTGAGTTCCCGTCTCAGAAAATTCCTTTGATACTTGAATACCTGTTTCAGTATCTTTTGATTGTCTGAGTACCCGTCTCAGCAATCCTTAAGTTCTTTCTCTTACTGAGTGCCTGTCTCAGCAAGTGGTCAAGTTTCCTAACAAATACCCGTTTTGAAGGAATTACTTGCTGAATGCCTGTTTCAGCAATCATGTAGTGACTTATCATTTCTTAGAAGAAATCAGTTCTAGGAATACTTTGGCTTGCTGAATACCTGTTTCAGCATTCTGCCAAGTGTATCCTTTATTGAGGTAGTTCAATCAATCCAAGGTTATACCTTAGCATTGCGAACCTATTATCCGGTAGGGGCTTGGTAAAGATGTCAGCAAGCTGATCTTCAGTACCTACTTTCACAACCTCAATATCACCTTTTTCCACATGATCTCTAATGAAATGATGTCTAATATCAATGTGCTTGGTCCTAGAGTGAAACTTAGGATTTTGCGTAATTGCAATAGCACTTGTATTATCACAAAAGATTGGTGTTTTCTTTGCAGAAATACCATAATCTCTTAATTGTTGCTGAATCCATAGGATTTGAGCTGTGCAACAACCAGCTGCAATGTATTCAGATTCAGTAGATGAATTGGCGACACACGTTTGCTTCTTGCTGAACCATGATATTAATCTAGTACCCAAAAACTGACAAGTTCCAGAGGTACTTTTTCTATCAAGAGTTGATCCACCATGATCAGCATCAGAATAGCCAACCAATTCAAGTCCAGAATCTTTAGGATACCATAATCCAACATTGACTGTACCTTTAACATATTTCAGTATCTTGATTGCCTTTTTGTAGTGTGATTCTCTTGGATCAGATTGGAATCTTGCACACACACAAACAGCATACTGAATGTCAGGTCTACTTGCTGTTAGATACAACAAGGAACCAATGAGCTTCCTATACTTGTGTTCTTCAACACTTTTGTCCTCTTTAGTATAGCCCAATTTGGTACCAACACTCATAGGGATCTTTTCAGGTTTTTCATCCTCTTTGATCCTAAACTTTATGAGCATTTCTTTCGCATACTTTGCTTGATTTATGAATATTCCATCCTTGAGTTGCTTGACTTGCAATCCTAGGAAATAATTCAATTTCCCATCATACTCATTTCAAACTTATTAGTCATGAGTTTGGCAAAATCATCACAAAGTTGCTTGTCCTTAGATCCAAAAATTATGTCATCCACATAAATTTGAACTAAGATTATTTTACCATCATGGTTCATGGTAAATAATATTTTGTCAACTTCACCTTTCTTGAAACCATTTTCCAGCAAGAACTTAGCCAAGGTATCATACCATGCTCTTGGTGCTTGCTTTAGACCATATACAGCTTTCTGAAGCTTATATACCATCTTGGTTTCTGAGGGAAGTTCAAGCCAGGGGGTTGTTCTAGGTAGACTTCTTCAGCAAGTCACCATTTAAGAATGCACATTTAACATCCATTTGGTAAACAATGAAGTCATTGTGAGCAGCAAAGGCCAAGAAAAGCCTAATTGCATCCAATCTTGCAACTGGTGCATAAGACTCATCATAGTCCAATCCTTCAGTCTGACAGTAACCTTGAGCAACTAAGCGTGCTTTATTTCTTGTTACTTCACCAGACTCGCTCAGCTTGTTTCTGAACACCCACTTTGTACCAATAGCTTTCTTATCTTCAGCAAGTGGCACAAGTTTCCAGACTTTGTTTCTTTCAAATTGATCCAATTCTTCTTGCATTGCCTTTATCCATTCAGAATGCTTCAAAGCTTCTTCTATGGTTTTAGGTTCAATTTCTGACACAAAGCAAGAGAATAAAGATTCTACTTCTACGGCAGTTGCTTCTTCAGCAAGTCCGTGAGTAGCTTTGGATCTAATCACTTGGCGTTTATTAATATCACCAATCATATCCGTAGAGGGATGATCTCTAATCCATTTATTAACAGGTTTCATGTTTGTTGGATCAGGATATGTTTGCTCATCAGCATGTGACTCTTCAGTATGTACTTGTTCAGTACTACTGGGAATTTGTGTCTCTGTTGAGATTTGTTCGTCAGCAACTGCTTGTTCAGCATTGCTGGATTGAGGTATTTCATCAGCAGGCACTGGAGATTGCGTAATTTCAGCAACTTCCGGAGCAACTGCATCTTTTGCTGGAAACTCTTTGTCGTGAACTATTTTTATCTTGTCATGACTTGGGGGAGGAGAGTAATTGTCAGAATCATCATTTAGTTCAATTGACTTGATTTGCCTAGCATCAGATTCAGTTCTTTGCTCGTGTATGATTAGCTTTTTCATACATTCTGATATTTCTTCTTCAGCAGGCACACCTTGTGACTTTTCGTAGAATACAACATGCACAGATTCTTCAATCTTTTGTACCTTTTTGTTGTAAACTCTATAAGCTTTACTATGCAAGGAGTAGCCAAGAAATATCGCTTCGTCTGCCTTTGGTTGAAATGTTCTAAGGTATTCTCTACCATTGTTAAGAACAAAACACTTGCAACCAAATACTCTTAGATGAGTAATGTTAGGAGGTCTTCCAACAAACAATTCATAAGGAGTTTTGTTGTATTCCTTAGTAATCAAACATCAGTGTCAGCAAGCATTGTTCTTGCGGCTTCTTTCAGGGTGCGATTCTTCCGTTCAGCAACACCATTTTGCTGTGGTGTTCTTACTGAGGATAACTGATGTTGAATACCTTTTGAGGTACAATATTAAGTTATGTACTGGTTTACAAACTCAGTACCATGGTCTATGACTTTTACCTTGTCATTTTTCATGACTTCAGCTTATTCAGTAAGTTAGGTATTTCAGTCTTGGTTTCAGATTTGTGCTTGATGAACACTACCCAAGTGAATCTTGAATAGTCATCTACCACGACTAGACCATACTTCTTACCAGCATAGCTTGTTGAAGAAGATTCAAACAAGTCCATGTGCAAGAGTTGTAAAGGTTTTTTAGTTGACGGTACTGCCTTGTTCTTGAAAGAAGATTTGGTTTGCTTTCCTTGCTGACATGCATTGCAAACACCATCCTTCTTAAAATAACCTTAGGTAATCCAACTACAAGTGCCTTTTTAGACAGCTTATTCAGCGTCTTGAAGTTTAGATGACTTGTTCGTTTATGCCATAACCATGCTTTTTCAGCAAGGCAATCATGATCTGAGACAAGGCATTTTTCAACGTTTGCTGAAGACCAATCAACGGTGTACAAGGCTCCTGATCTTCTTGCAATCATTATAACCTTTTTAGTCTCAAAATCTACAAGTTTACATTCATCACTTTTAATTTCGATGAAGTATCCTTTGTCAGCAAATTGACTCATGCTGAAAAGGTTAACTTAAGATTTTGACATAAAGAACTCCAGTAATGGTTATGCATCCTAACTTCACATCACCATAGCCTTTTGTAGATCCGGAGCCTCCACCAGCAAACCTTATTGTTGGACCTTTAGACCACCGTCTATAGTTTATAAGGTTATTCTTGTTGCCCGTCATGTCTTTCCACAACCACTATCAAAGTGCCAGATTGCATCGTTTGTCTCCGTGGCTGCAGTCTGCACAATCAAGAGCAAACAAGTTAATTATCCAATGATGGATGTCCATTAACATGTTCAAGAATACGTCCAATGGAAACCCAAGTCTGAAGTTTTCAACTTTGACTTGTTTTCTACTTGCCGAGGAACTAGGAGGTTTTGAGCTGAAAGACTTTTGACTCGTGCTGGTCAAATCCACTTTCTGATGTGGTGTCTTGCTCTGTTGACCTTTTTGCTGAACATACTTTTCAGTAAGTTCTTTTCTAGCAAGGTTCTTTCTAGTCCTAGCATTGAGAGTCTTTTCAGAACTCTTAGGCTTGGTTTTCTTCATCTCTTTGAAGTATCTTTGCTGACTTGGCTTATACTCATGAAAGAGTTGACTTTGCTTGGTTTTGAAACCGAGTCCACTCTTTGGAGAATGCGGAGCTTTAGCTTCTGCAACCTTACTTGATTCAGGTTTGTCAGCAAAGGACTTCTCATTACTTTTAGTAATCTTGCCTATAGTCTTAACAACTTGCTTTCCAGCAACTTGTTTGGCGGAATGCTTCACGGCATTCTTCTTTTTTCCAGTTTGCTTCTCAGCAATCTGTTTTCCTTTTAAAGTCTTGTTACTTTGAGTAGCAACAGCGGGCTTTATGGTCATAGGTACTTGATTGCATGTTTCAGCAACCTTAGTTTGACCAAACTGATAGATTACTGGTGGACTACTATCAGTAGCACGTACAAAGGAGATAGGTGATTTATCTTTTCTCAAGATTTCTACGTTATCACCTTCGCACGTTGCTCCTAAACCTTCTTTCTGAGATGGATCTCTCAAATAAGAGTTTAGTTCAGTCAGCGTATTACTTGCATCCACATAAGATTTGAAATTGACTTTCATCTTTTTCATTTCTTGGATTTCAGCAAGTAACTTTAGAATTGAGGACTGATACTCTTCCAATTCTAATGCCATTTGAGAATTTTTCTCTGCAGCCTCAGCAATCAACTTCTTAAGACGCCTTATTTCAGCATCCTTTTCTTCTGTCTCTTCCTTCAGCAAAACGTACTTTTCAGTAGTTTGCTTGGTCAGAGTTTCAGCAAATTGTAGTCTCTCTTGCTGTTTGCTGAGAGTTTTCTCAAATCTTTCGATTTCACCTTGAATCTTGTCAAGGTCAATCTCGTCTTCACTTTCCGAATCTGAGTCAGAGGTAGAGTTGTTTACCTGACCGGCCATGAGGCAGAATTCGTAGTTAGACACATCTGGATAAGCTTCCATAGCTATTCCACAAACTTCTTTGCCAATATCCACGTCTAGAGTGGCTTCTTCATCGTCGGTGTCTGAACTTTCATCCTCACTGTCTTCGGAGCTAGTATCAATACACAATGCATCGATTTTTGCTTGAAGCTTCTTCTTTTCTTCAGCAATAAAAGCTCTTTTGAACTTCTTCTTCTTTTCAGCAGATTTGCCTTTCAGCAAAGGACAATTAGCTTTGAAGTGTCCAGGCTTTTTGCAGTAAAAACATAGATCATTTCCAACTGTTGGCTCTTCTAATGAAGTAGCTTGCTGAGCTTGCTTGTTCAGCGAGCTAGTATCATTCTTGTACTTATGGTAGTTGTTACCAAGATGCTTTTTCAGCTTCTCTTTTGCTTTTCGCCTTTCAAGTTCCTTACTGATGAATTTCTTCATGTTTTTAACAACTAAAGCATTTTCATCAGCAGGCTCTTTATCATTCTTCTTTTCAGAAGATGACGGCTTTGCAGCAAGAGCAATGTTTTGCGATTTTTCAGCAAACACATTTTCTCTTTGCTTTGTCTCATAATTGACAGTAGCAAGATGAGAGAACAACTCTGTTGGTGTAATGTCTAGCATTCCTTGATTATAATAGAAATTCTGAGTGTGGATCCATTCTTGATTCAGACTTCTGATGATAGTTTTCACTTTCTCAGAATCTGAGTAGAGGTTTCCAACACCCAATGCTGCCATTTCACTAACAATAGTTGTGAATCTGAAGTCCAAGTCTTCCAGTGACTCGTTTGCACCTTGCTTAAAGTTTTGAAACTTTAATTTAAGTACTTCAAGTTTGTTTTCCTTGGTCTAGTCAGATCCAGCACAAAGATCTTGAACCATTTTCCAAGCCTCTTTTGCAGTCTTAGCACCCCATAGTTTGCACTGTATGGTATCCGGAGTTGATCGAATGATGATATTTCAAGCTTGGACATCAAGACGGAATCTCTTGGCTTCGTCAGAAGTCCATTCCTCTCGTGGTTTTGGCACAACGGCACAACCGTATCTGATGGTTCACCTTGGATGGTTTCCTTTCCAGCTTCAGTGGTCCTATGAGGGAAACTCCTTTCAACCTTGGTGATCTTGATAGGTCATCATTAATGACGGTGACCATCTCATCACTAATGGCCTCAAGATGTAGCATCATGTTGTTTCGCCATTTCTTGTAATTTTCCAGCTTCAGCAAGGGAGCATCTCCTAAAGACATCCTGTCAGCAAAGCACTACCAAACTGATCAAGTGAGAGTGATTTACGGAAAGCACTTAAGGGGATCTAGGTTCAGTGCAGAAGGCTAAAGAACCTCCTACTCTGATACCACTTGTTGGTCCCTTTAAACAACAAGAAAAGACTAGAGGGTGGGTGAATAGTCTTTTCAAACTTTCGCCGTTTAAAACTTTCTCAGCAAGTACTTATTACTTTTCAGTAATGAGTTTGCTGATACTTAACTTTCTCAGCAAGCGTAAGTTACTTTTCAGTAGCTTGGTTTGCTGATACTTAAAATCAGAGAGCGGAAGTCTTTGATACAATAAGTGCTCTTTCAGTAAGTAAAGGTTTCAGCAAGTGAAGTGAGTGACTGTGTACAGACAGATATAATTTGCTGAAAGTTAAATGCAGTAAGTAAATCACACAAACACTTTTATAGTGGTATCTGAGAGTGGCGTAATCTCTCAACTAATCCACTTCGTCCTTTCTAGGACTGAATCCACTAAGATATGATTGAGGTTCCTTACAATCTCGTATCTAAAGCGATTCAACAGAAACCAAAGCACACTTGCTTTGTCTCCAACCTAAACTAGAGAACTCAACCTTGTTCTCCACCAAACTTGGTACTTTTAATCAGCAAAACTATGCTTGATTAGGTTCCCCCTGAATATCACGCCTGAAAGGGTGTATTTTCAGTTAGAGAGTTTTGGGGTGAGATGACTTAATTATAACTTATTCAGTTACAACAAGTAATCTAAGAAACACAACTTGGAATACTTTGCAGTAAACAAGTTTGATTGTTTCTGGTGTCAAGACTCGTTCTTGTTCGAAAGAAAGAACACTTAACTAATTTCTTAGCCGAGTTTGTTCTACTTCTTCACAAGTAGCTTTTTCAAGCTTTAAGTCTTGGAACGGATCAATGGCAGTAAGAGTGTTTGAAGGTTTGTGAGTTTTAAGCACAAGTGAGAGTTTGATCACGTTGTTGACACACTTCAACTCTTTGCCGGATGACCTCTATTTATAGTGCAAGTAAGGAGCCGTTTGAATTTCAAATCCTAAGGCTTTTGTTCCTCAACATGTCACTATCTTGCTTTTGTACTTTCAGCAGCGACTTTGTTTGTCTTCTAGTCTTCATGTCCTTCGCGTGTAAGCTTTGCATTAAATGCACATTTGAATAGAATTCAAACAGTAACATTGGAGCGCAAATTCTCGTACATTCAGCAAGAGGTCACATATGTTTATCAGCAAGTGGTCAGTCTCAGATTCAGCAAGCACAACCTACTCTGTCTTTCAGATTTTCACTTATGCAATGCTGTTGCTGAACATTCCACTTTCTGAACAACACGTGCCTTTGTAGATACCAGTCTTCAGCAATCTTCTAGTCTTCAGATCTTCAAATCTTCAAGTCTTCAAATCTTCAAAAGTCTTCAAGATTCTGAGCGGTTTCTTTATTTGCTTAAATAATTTGTTTGTAATAAACAAAATATATCTTCAGCAAATGCTTCAATAGGTTATTTTCCTTTCAGAAAATAAGATACATCATAAGCTAAGCATCAATAAGTTATTTTGTTCTCAGAAAATAAAATACATCATACGCAAAAGAAATAACTTATCTAGCACCTAACTAAGTCATCAGCAAACGTTCGTCTTTTACAATGTCCTTAAAATTCAAAATTGCTATGGACCTTAAGAGTACTAGTTACTGGACTTTCCTTAATTTAGCATGGTAAATTGCTCATCAAAATTACAAGTTTCCTAACAAAGTTCAAAAGGGCTTTTATTGCTGAAGAAAAGAAGAAGCTTCAGGCAAAATTCGATGCGTTGTGCATTGATACTAGCTCCGAAGACAGTGAGAAACAAAGCTCAGACACTGAAGATGAAGAAACCACTCTTGACGTAGAGATTGGCAAGGAAGTTTGTGGAATAGATATGGAAGCTTATCCAGATGTGTCAAACTACGAATTCTGCCTCATGGCCGTCAGACTTCAGCCACGGAGGCAAACGATGCAATCTGGCACTTTGACAGTGGTTGTGGAAAGCACTTGACGGGCAACAAGAATAACCTTATAAACTATAGACGGTGGTCTAAAGGTCCAACAATAAGGTTTGCTGGTGGAGGCTCTGGTTCTACAAAAGGCTACGGTGACGTGAAGTTAGGATGCATTACCATTTCGGGAGTTCTTTATGTCAAAAATCTTAAGTTTAACCTTTTCAGCATGAGTCAATTTGTTGATAAAGGATACTTCATCAAAATTAAAATTGATGAATGTAAACTTATAGACTTTGAGACAAAGAAGGTTATTATGGTTGCTAGAAGATCAGGAGGTTTGTACACTGTAGATTGGTCTTCAGCAATCGTTGAAAAATGCCTTGTCTCAGATCACGATTGCGTTGCTGAAAAAAACATGGTTATGGCATAAACGAACAAGTCACTTAAACTTCAAGACGCTGAATAAGCTGTCTAAAAAGGCACTTGTAGTTGGATTACCTAAGGTTACTTTCAAGAAGGATGGTGTTTGCAACGCATGTCAGCAAGGAAAGCAAATCAAATCTTCTTTTAAGAACAAGGCAGTACCGTCAACTACAAAACCTTTACAACTCTTGCACATGGACTTGTTTGAATCTTCTTCAACAAGCTATGCTGGTAAGAAGTATGGTCTAGTGGTGGTAGATGACTATGCAAGATTCACTTGGGTAGTATTTATCAAACACAAGTCTGAAAGAAGGACTGAAATACCTAACTTGCTGAATAAGCTTGAAGGCATGAAAAATGACAAGGTAAAAGTCATAAGGACAGAGCATGGTACTGAGTTTGTAAACCAGTACATAACTGAGTATTGCACTTCAAAAGGCATACAACATCAGTTATCCTCAGTAAGGACACCACAACAAAACGGTGTTGCTGAAAGGAAGAATCGCCCCCTAAAAGAAGCTGCAAGAACAATGCTTGCTGACACTGAAATAAGTGAAGCTTACTGGGTTGAAGCGATTAATACCGCCTGTTACACTCAAAATAGATGTCTGATTACTAAGGAATACAACAAAACTCCATATGAGTTATTTGTTGGAAGACCTCCTAACATCACCCATCTAAGAGTATTTGGTTGTAAATGTTTTGTTCTTAACAATGGTAGAGAATACCTAAGAACATTTCAACCAAAGGCAGACGAAGCGATATTTCTTGGTTACTCCTTGAATAGTAAAGCTTATAGAGTTTATAACAAAAAGGCACAAAAGATCAAAGAATCAGTGCATGTTGTATTCTACGAAAAGTCACAAGGAGTGCCTGCTAAAGAAGAAATATCAGATTGTATGAAGAAGCTACTCATACACGAGCAAAGAACTGAATCTGATGCTAGGCAAATCAAGTCAGTTGAACTAAATGATGATTCTGACAATGACTCTCCTCCCCCAAGTCATGACAAGATAAATATAGTTCATGACAAAGAATTTCCATCAAAAGACGCAGTTGCTCCGGATGTTGATGAAACTATGCAACTTCCTATGCCTGATGATGAGTTACCACAATCTAATGCTGAACAAGCAGTTGCTGATGAACCGATCTCAGCAGAAACACAACAAAATACCAGTAGTACTGAGCAACTACATGCTGATGAGCAAACTTATCCAGATCCAAAGAGCAGAAAACCTGTTAATAAATGGATCAGAGATCATCCCTCTACGACTATGATTGGTGACATTGCCAAACGCCAAGTGACTAGATCCAAAGTATCTGCTACTCATGGACTTGCTGAAGAAGCAAATGTCGTAGAAGTAGAAGCTATGTTCTCTTGCTTTGTTTCAGAAATTGAACCCAAGACCATAGAAGAAGCTCTAAAGCATTCTGAATGGATCAAGGCAATGCAAGAAGAACTGGATCAATTTGAAAGGAACAAAGTCTGGAAACTTGTACCTCTTGCTGAAGACAAGAAAGCTATTGGTACAAAGTGGGTGTTCAGAAACAAGCTGAGTGAGTCTGGTGAAGTAACAAGGAACAAAGCACGTTTGGTTGCTCAAGGTTACTGTCAGACTGAAGGATTGGACTATGATGAGTCTTATGCACCAGTTGCAAGATTGGATGCAATTAGACTTTTCTTGGCCTTTGCTGCTCACAATGACTTCATTGTTTATCAAATGGATGTTAAAAGTGCATTCTTGAATGGTGAACTTGCTGAAGAAGTCTACTTGGAACAACCCCCTGGCTTTGAATTTCCCTCAGAAACCAAGATGGTATACAAGCTTCAGAAAGCTGTATATGGTCTAAAGCAAGCACCTAGAGCTTGGTATGATACATTAGCTAAGTTCTTTCTCGATAATGGTTTCAAGAAAGGTGAAGTTGAAAAAACTTTGTTTACCATGAACCATGATGGTAAAATACTCTTAGTTCAGATTTATGTGGACGACATAATACTTTGATCTAAGGACAAGCAACTTTGTGATGATTTTGCCAAACTCATGACAAACAAGTTTGAAATGAGTATGATGGTTAAATTGAATTATTTCCTAGGATTGCAAGTCAAGCAACTCAAGGATGGAATATTCATAAATCAAGCAAGGTATGCGAAAGAAATGCTCATAAAGTTTAGGATCAAAGAGGAAGAAAAACCTGAAAAGATCCCTATGAGTGTTGGTACCAAATTGGGCTATACTAAAGAAGATAAAAGTGTTGAATAACACAAGTATAGGAAGCTCATTGGTTCCTTGTTGTATTTAACATCAAGTAGACCTGACATTCAGTATGTTGTTTGTGTGTGTGCAAGATTCCAATAGGATCCAAGAGAATCACACTACATAAAGGCACTTAAAATACTGAAATATGTCAAAGGTACAGTCAATGTTGGATTATGGTATCCTAAAGATTCTGGACTTGAATTGGTTGGTTATTATGATGCTGATCATGGAGGGTCAACTCTTGATAGAAAAAGTACTTCTGGAACTTGTCAGTTTCTAGGTACTAGATTAATATCATGGTTCAGCAAGAAGCAAACCTGTGTTGCCAATTCATCTACTGAATCTGAGTACATTGCGACTGGTTGTTGCACAGCTCAAATACTATGGATTCAGCAACAATTAAGAGATTATGGTATTTCTGCAAAGAAAACACCAATCTTTTGTGATAATACAAGTGCTATTGCTATCACGCAAAATCCTAAAGTTTCACTCAAGGACAAAGCACATTGATATTAGACATCATTTCATTAGAGATCATGTGGAAAAAGGAGACATTGAGGTTGTGAAAGTAGGTAATGCTGATCAACTTGCTGACATCTTTACCAAGCCCCTACCAAATAATATATTCGCAATGCTAAGGTATAACCTTGGGTTGTCAATAGTAAGGGATTCAATTGGCAGATTGCTGAAACAGGCATTCAGCAAGCCAAAGTATGCTTACTTAATTAAAAGATCCTTCCACTGATTTTTTCTAAAAAGAAATGATAGATCACTACATGATTGCTGAGACAGGCATTCAGCAAGTAATTCCTTCAAAACGGGTATTTGTTAGGAAACTTGATCACTTGCTGAGACGGGCACTCAGTAAGAGAAAAACCTTAAGGACTGCTGAAACGGGCATTCAGACAATCAAAGATACTGAAACAGGTATTCAAGTATCAAAGGAAAATTCTGAGACGGGAACTCAGCAAAGAGCAAACACACTTCTTAGATTTTACCAAAAGATATCTCAAGATAAAAAGAATTTACTGAGACGGGAACTCAGAAATGTCTTTTTTAACTTAAGGAAATATGAGATATTTGATTAAGGGGGAACTTTCAGCAAATAACAAAGCTTGTTACCTAAAAAGGTAATTGCCAAAGTCAAAATTGTCCAAATTCGCTGAAAAGATTCTTGTTTACTTCAACAAGTAATCAAATCCCGTAAATCTAGGTAAAATCAATTTGTGACGTTAATCGTGGCACAGATAAACTCGTTGTTAATCATGACATGAAATACAATCGTGGTCATTGATTTAAAGTAGTTTTTGATCTGACGATTAACATTACAAAGAGAAAGAGTGCTCTGACGGTTTTTCTTAGTGGACCACTACGCATTTAATGCAAAGGCTCCACTAACGCTGTTGAATCTCTGTTTTACCCTTGTTGAGAACTCAAAACCGTTTGAGCTTCTTGCACACCAGAGATACTATATAAACAAAGAGTTAGAGAAAGACAAAAAAATTTAACTCACATTTCCTTTCTCTGTAAATTTTTATAGCTTGTGCCTGAATTCACTGTACCTCCGGTCAAAAAGCAAGTTAATCTTTTTCGTACACTTCTACCGCTATATAAGAAATGGCCCCAAAGAGACAGTCCTCTAAGACCTCAAAGTCCTCAAAGGCTGATAGTGCTGGAAAAAGCACTGTTCCGGCTGTAACTCCGGCAACCAACACATTGAAAATTGTGTTGAAGAACGACCGCATAACAGAGAGACCCATGCCGCCTGCATATCTTGACACTGCAAAGTGTGAACAGATGATGCAATGGGGCGGATTTGCCAAAGAGAAGTATATAAGATACTTCTATGAACAAGAATTAGATGGAGAAAATGAAGAGGCACTGGAGTTGATAAAACAACAAGGCCTCTTTTCTTCATAACTGCTCGCCCTAAGAAAGTGAGTATGTTAGATGCCATGGAATTCTACAACAATGCAGAAATCCAAACTCTGACTGATGGACAAGGAGTCACTAAAAAAGTGATTTCTACCACAGTTCAAGGTGTGCAAATCATCCTGAAATGGATTGATTTGGCCAACATCTTTCAGATTCCAACTACTGGAACTGAAGATGACATCACTGCCACTGATGAAGAAATCGAAGCCTTCTACAGTGATGTCAGAAACGAGAGAATGAAGAAAGGAGAGATTGCTCCCGTGACTTGGACAAAGCACGTAAAGAGAAAGCATCTCTGCCATTCACTTGGTCTAGTAGCTCTGCTACTCATCAAAGTTCTAGACTCCCAAGTTGGAGGAATTGACCAAGTAGGCTTGAGAAGGTGGCCGCTGCTGATGCATATACATGAGAACAAAACTAAGCTCAACTGGGCAAAGTACATATTCAACAGACTTGTTGATTGTGTTACTAAATTTAAGATCAAGGTTGAAGACAACAAGGTCTCACCTACCTTCCCAGTCATGTATGGACTAAAAATATGCTATATCCTTGAACACTTCAGGATTCAGCTGAGAAACCCATTGCCGATTAAGAAATCAGTATGCAATGTGGGAAGAGCCTTCTACAAGCAAAATGGACCTAAGCTTGCTGACAAGAAATCAAAGAAGACAACAGCTGCAAATGTTGTCAGCACAAGTCAGCAAGAAAGGTATACAACAGCTGCAGATGTTGTCACCACCAGTCAGCAAGACAAGATCCCAACAGCTGCAAAAGTTGTTGATGAAACTGCTGTAGATGGTCATCAACAAGGTACGTGTACAACAGTCGTTGCTGAAAATGCAACTACTGATGTTGCTGCTGGAGAGAAACTGGAAAAATCTAAGAAGAAAAAGAGGAAAGCTGATGATGACACTCAAACTGCAGCGTCATCAGCTGACCCCATCCCTAAGAAGAAACGGAAAAAAAACCCTAGAAAGAAAACACTGGCTCGCAAGTCAGTTTCAACTGTCCATGATCTTTCGAATGATACTCCAGGAATTGCTGAAACACAAGCCACTCCAGTAGATGTAGATGAAGTGCTTGCAGAAGCCTTCAGCAATGTTGAAGTGTTTGCAGAAGCCTTCAATAATCAACTTAATGTTGGTACATCTGCTGAGATAAGACAACAAGGCAGTGGAAACGAAATTCCTGCCCCAATCCTAGATATCTACATTGTAGATAATCTAGATGATTACACTCTGGAACCAGCAAGTGATATTGCTGTTGATCTGAGAAACGTGGCACTTGCTAATGCTGCTGAAAAGATGGCTGCTGAACAAGCAACTCATCAAGTTGCTGAAACCGCAGTTGCTGAGACTGCAATGTGTTAGGAAACTTGTAATTTTGATGAGCAATTAACCATGCTAAATTAAGAACAGTCCAGTAACTAGTACTCTTAAGGTCCATAGGAATTTAGAATTTTAAGGACATTGTAAAAGAGGAACATTTGCTGATGACTTAGATAGGTGTTAGATAAGTTATTTCTTTTGTGGATGACGTACTTTAATTTCTGTGAAGAAATTAATTTATTGACACATTTGCGTATGATGTATTTTATTTTCTGAAAAGAAAATATCGTATTGATGCTTAGCTTTGATGTATCTTATTTTCTGAAAAGAAAATGACCTATTGAAGCATTTGCTGAAGATGTATTTTGTTTATTACAAACAAATTATTGAAGCAAATAAGAAACCGGTCAGAATCTTGAAGACTTTTGAAAATATGAAGACTTGAAGACTTGAAGACTTGAAGATTGCTGAAGACTGGTAAGGCACGTGTTGCTCAGAAAGTGAAATTTTCAGCAACAGCATTGCATAAGTGAAAATCTGAAAGACAAAGTAGGTTGTGCTTGCTGAAACTGAGAATGAACACTTGCTGATGAACATATGTGACCTCTTGCTGAATGTACGTGATTTTGCGCTCCATTGTTACTGTTTGAATTCTATTCAAAGGTGCATTTAATGCAAAGCTTACATACAAAGGACATGAAGACTAGAAGACAAACAAAGGTTGCTGCTGAAAGTACAAAAGCAAGATAGTGACATGTTAAGGAACAAAAGCCTTAGGATTTGAAATTCAAACGGCTCCTTACTTGCTCTATAAATAGAGGTCATCCGGCAAAGAGTTGAAGTGTGTCAACAACGTGATCAAACTCTCACTTGTGCTTAAAACTCACAAACCTTCAAACACTCTTACTGCCATTGATCCGTTCCAAGACTAAAAGCTTGAAAAAGCTACTTGTGAAGAAGTAGAACAAACTCGACTAAGAAATTAGTTAAGTGTTCTTTCTTTCGAACAAGAACAAGTCTTGACACCAGAAACAATCAAACTTGTTTACTGAAAAGTATTCCAAGTTGTGTTTCTTAGATTACTTGTTGTAACTGAATAAGTTATAATTAAGTTATCTCACCCCAAAACTCTCTAACTGAAAATACACCCTTTCAGGCGTGATATTCAGGGGGAACTTAATCGAGCAAGCTTTTGCTGATTAAAAGTACCAAGTTTGGTGGAGAACAAGGTTGAGTTCTCTAGTTTAGGTTGGAGACAAAGCAAGTGTGCTTTGGTTTCTGTTGAATCGCTTTAGATAGGAGATTGTAAGGAACCTCAATCATATCTTAGTGGATTCAGTCCTAGAAAGGACAAAGTGGATTAGTTGGGAGATTACGCCACTCTCAGATACCACTCTAAAAGTGTTTGTGTGATTTACTTACTGCATTTAGCTTTCAGCAAATTATATCTGTTTGTACACAGTCACTCACATCACTTGCTGAAACTCTTTACTTGCTGAAAAAGCACTTATCGTTTCAAAGACTTCCGCTCTCTGATTTTAAGTATCAGCAAAACAAGCTACTGTAAAGTAACTTACGCTTGCTGAGAAAGTTAAGTATCAGCAACCTCATTACTGTAAAGTAATAAGTACTTGCTGTTCCACCATGTTAAGACTTTCAAAAGAGGTCGAACCAGTACTGGCTCTCATCAAACGAAGGAGGGTTCCCTATAAAAGATAACACTGCCCTATTCTACCCATCTCTCAAGTAAAGTCTTAAGCTATTCACCACTTCCTGAATGGCAGGACGAGGGTGGTCTAGAACAGATGACACTCAAGACAAAAAAGATAAAAACACGATTACGAACATTACAAAAATGAAAAATAAGACTCAACACTTTGCTAAATTGCTATTTGGCTCTCTTTTTTTTACCCTTCTTTGCTTTTTTGGGGTCTTCTCTTTTTTTCTTCTCTTTTTTTCCCTTCCAGATTCTTTTTTTCTTTTTCTTTTTTTTTTTCTCTGGAATTTTTCTTTTTCTTCTTTTTTTTCAATTTTTTTTCTAGCCAGCAGTAGCATAACAAAGAGAGAAACAAAATGACTCACGCGACCTCCCCAAACCTATTCGAAAGAATAGGTTGGAGTACAAAATTTACGGAAAAGGAAAATAAACTCACGATACGAAAATGAAAAACAGAAACAAGTCTATTGATGGTGTAACCCCCTCCCCAAACCTATTCGGAAGAATAGGTTATAAACAAAGGATCACACAACCTCAAACTACCTCCTTCCTAGGCATTTAGCAATTTCAAAGCATGGCGAAGACTTGTTGCCTCTTAGGTACATAATTACTCGGGAAACAACCATAAGACCCTAACATGCATCATCCTATTATAAAGGCCTTCGTGAACCGCAGTAGAGAAAACACCACTAAGTGATGTCGAGACTACCAAGCTCAACTAAGTGCAATACATAAATGAGACAAGCCAAGCGAGAAAAACCTCAAACAAATTCATAGAGATGAAGCATATGATTAATGGCATAGCTAGTTGATCTACCCAATAAAAAAGTTCAAAGAAATTCGGCAATAAACTCCATATAAAACATGCAAGACTATCCTAGGAAAGCAGTAAACATGCAAATGCAAAAAATTTCACGAGTTTATCATAAGCAAGATAAGTATAGAGATAACCAGCGATAACCTCCTCCCCAAACCTGAACGTCGTCGCTCGTCCCGAACGTCGAAAGTGGATCCAAGGTGAGAGCTAATGCTTGTATAAGTGACCTATAATACTCAATCAAACTCGTGAGATAAAATCTAAAGCGGTAAAGAAAGCGAAAAATCTCCGGGTTGCCTCCCGGATAGCGCCATTGTTTAAAGTCTTTGACTCGACTCCTGTCCGCGCCTATCTCTTCTTTCTGCGGGTACTAGACTTCCCCTTCATCGATCTCCTCTCCATGCCACGAACCTGTGAATAAGAAAGAATATAGGCTGCAAGACCACAGTAGTGAGTAGTGAAAGAATTATCAGGCAGATCAGGTGGATCAGATATGGCTTGCAACACATGTTGCTTGCCTTCCACTTCAATAGTGCAAGTTCTTTGGCAGATGTCCATCACGGAGCGTAGCTTAGTCAAGAACGTTCGTCCCAAGAGAATGACATCCCCCGTCCCAGGTGCAGACGCCGGCATAACTACAAAATTGGTGTATACAGATGCTTCACCAATCTTGACCAACACATTTTTCACAACGCCTTCGGGTCTCACAAAGGATCCATCCGCCAGTCGCACAATAGCCCTATGGTCAGATAGTTTTCCAAGGTTACTCTTCTCAAACACATTCAAAGGGAGCACGTTTGAGTAAGATTCCGTGTCTAGTGTGGCACGGACATCTTCAAGTTCGCCAATCCCATCCTTAACATCGAAACTTTGAGGGAGTGGCTCGGGATTCTGTTGCTTCTTTCCACTCTCATCAGTACCAAGGTCCTTCTCTTCTTCCTTGGCTAGTGGAGGCTCTTCATCCTTGTAACACTCGCACTTAGCAACTTGCTTAATGGTGATTTCCACTGGTTGATCTCCCACCAAGTTGATCGACATGGACCTCTCAGTGCTGCTATGTAACTTCCCTTGCTCTCTACTAGCTCTAGCTTCCAATTGATCCAGACGAGCATTGATCTTTGTCGAATCCTCCTCGTATCTCTTCAAAAACACTTGGGTGAAACCCACCAATTTCTGTAAATTATCCATGAGAGTTGCTGACTTGGATGTAGATGCTTCGTCCTTAGGAGTAGGATTACTACGGTTTCCCAAGTGAACATCTTCTCGTGCTAGATCTGATATACACATATGAGCCCCATGCCCATAATTCTTGCACACCCTACATACCTCGTTGGAGAGATAAGTTCCGATTAGGCCACTTAGAGCTTGCCTCATCTGATTGGCGAAACCTTCGAACCTATCGCCACTCGCACCATTCACTTCATGCATTGGGATCTCCTGGTTTGGTGGGGCCTCAAGTCCACGCCTTCTAACCATTGCTCTTAGATCCTTGGATTGAGATCCTTTAGCAAGCCTTTCGAAACACGCCCACACATCCTCGGCGGTCTCTTCCCAGATAGTACCACGACATTGGAAATCCACCACCTGTTGACTCTCATATGTGAGTCCATTGTAGAAGTGTTGGACAAGATCAGGAAGTCCAAAACCATGGTGTGGACACTTGTGCATGAGGTCCTTGAACCTCTCTAAAGCGGTGTAGATGGTCTCATTATAGTCCTGTTTGAATCCTGTGATTTGCGCCTTAAGCGCGGTAGTCAATGTGTGAGGAAAGTATTTCTCCATAAAAGCAGAATACACCTTGTCCCAGGTGTCTAGTGATCCGGCTTCCAGAGAGCCTAACCATGCCTTGGCTTTATCACCAAGCCCCAAAGCAAAAACCTTCATCCTTAGCTCATCGTCCGTTATCCCTGCTCCGGGCCTTGGAATATTGTTGATAAAGTCGTCAATATCATTCAGGTATCCCATAACATCTTCCCTAGCCAACCCATAGAACCTCGGGAGTTGCTGGTACATGCAACTTTTGATTTCCAAATCTCGAGTTGCAGCAGAAAGAACAATAGCTGGACCTCTCATCAGTGCTTTGTTGGGTTGAACCCATGATTTCAAAAGTGGGCGAGCCATCTCAAGACCTGAATATATGTGACAAGCTAGGAAATGAGTATCAGAGATAGATTAAATAGGAAAACTAAAACTAATAGAATTAGGAATTGAATGCTGAAAATATAAATAAATTAAACAGAAAAAAGGAGTATAGTCCCCGGCAACGGCGCCAATTTGATGAACGCGCGGATGTCGTGCTCCGAATTCAAGCAAATAAATTTGTTATTTAGCCAAAGGCAATCCACAACTACAACGAAAACTGTAGTGTAGTAGTAGAATGACTCGAGTGTCGTTCTCTCGGGACTATACTAGCTTTATCAAATCTAATTAAGAATATAAAACAGCAGATAGAAAGCAATAGGGGTTTTCAAGCAGATAATGGAGATTGGTGATAGTATGGTCCTTCTTAACATAATGGGGCGATAATCATGCATAAATTCCTCGGTCTTGCATAGAGATCTTTGAATCAATCTTTTGTCCTGTTGCAAGTATTAAGCACTACGAAGATAATATGGGTCTGACTCATCAACAACTAACGTCCTAATGTGTTCCGTAATTATTCAACACTACGAAGATAATTGGTCAGATTGGTTGACAAGTGTCCATGTGTGCATAATAATCAATACAACATACGAGAATTTTGGTTGCAACTGATCAACGAAATAAAGCAATGACACGGAGTATAATGCGCGATATAGCCATTAGCATGATTATCTTCCCTCGCTAAGAATTCACATACTACCACCAACGATAAGTTTAGCTACTCATAATAGGCATGCAATCAATAGCAATCATAGAGGAAAACATATTGAAAGAAGAATAAAATAAGTAGATAAAAACTATAAGATACAAAATTACCGAAGGTTGTCAATCTCTGGATGATTGCGATCCTACGCGCTCCAATCTGCTATAAAAAAGTATCCCCTAAGCTACGGAACTCCCAGGACAGGCCCTGGGAAGTTCCTACCTAAAACTATAGAGAGAGGTGAGAAAGTAGGCTTGGAAAGATATGATTTTCGGAGAAAAACTGAGCACTATATATAGGCCCCGTAAAACTACGGGGCGGTTCGCCCCAGAGTATTCTCGCGGAATTTTCGCGTTTTCGACGCGTTTTTGGATTTCTTCACCTTTTCGGACTCGGTTTTCTGACTTTTAGTAGCCTTCTAACCTCCAGATTCGGCCCCTAGACTTCAAATCCTATCCGGAAACCTTCAGATAGGCTTCTGGAACACCAATTCCTTGTCAACTTCAATATAATTGCCCGGAATTCCCCGAATTTCAACCAAAACCTGTAAAATAAAATCTAAAGGGAAACGTGACACTATTCTAATAAATGTACTAAAATATAGCTAAATTAACATAGAGGATAGCTAAAATAGGTGAAAAAGACTCGAATGAAAGTGTAAAATACACATTCATCACTAGATTAATGTTTATTTTTGATTTTTTATTACTTTTTTTTTATGGTTTATATGGATACTTAAGTAACTAACTTATACACCGAGTGAATAGGAGTGTGAGTGGAGTAAAGTGCATAAAATCCCCTCGAGTGGTAGCAGCTCCGATTTGGAGCTGCTATGGTAGCAGCTCCGATTCGGAGCTATCATAATAGCAACTTAGCAGCTCCGATCTGGAGCTGCCATGGAAGCTCCAATCTGCAGCTTCCATGGCAGCTCAATTTGGAGTTGCTGCCATGGCAGCTCAAATCGGAGTTGCTATGGCAGCTCGACTCGGTACCGGATTTCGGTACCGAAGTCTTGAAGAAGAAGACTAAAAAAATTAAAATTTTGGAACTTGTTTGAAGTTTTAATTTTGTTGGGGTTTAATATATAATAAATTTTAAGGCGAAATTGAAATTTATAGAAAATATGTGCCTTAATTATATAATATTTAGTGCCAATTTTTGCAAAATAAAAAATATTGAGGGCAAATGTATAATAAATAAAAGTTGAAGTTGTTTGGTCAAACTAAAAATCTAATTTTTTACCTGGGACAAACTTGTACTTTCTACGTTTTAATTCGCCAAAAGTCAAATTCGTGGGGTTAGATGTAATTAATAATATCTAACATGTAGTTTTTTTGTGATTGAAATCTAATGGTCACTCACGTATAATAACGAAATCTAAGTGGGGTACTCGATGTAATGGACCTTTAAAACTATTAGCAAAATGGATATGTGTTTAAAAATATTGTGTCCCACAAATACTGTATATCATGTGTTGATAAAAAAATTATGTAAGGATCAAATATAAGATTTTTTTTCTTATTTATATTTTTATTTTAGAAAATAAGGGTTTACATATATGTTGTGTTTTCCATAATAATATTAAAATTTTGATTTAACAAATAATTTTAATAAGATTTATGATATCTTTATAAAAAAGTATAAAATTGACATTAAACCTCCTCAATTATTATAGAGTTGCACGAAACCGTTAAAAGTAACCGAGATGAATGAGGGAATTTTTATATAACTCATGGGTTAATAATCAGGGATATTGCGCTACTTTGGAATAAATATATAACTCGTGGGGACTTTATTATTTGCATGGATGGTATGGACAACAAGAAATGAAAAACTATTCAAAAGCCATGATATCCAAATGCAAAACTTTCAGGCAAGATTAACACAACTAATCAAAGATATCAAGCAAATATATATAGAACACTGGAAAATCCACACCCCTATTCCCTGCAAATGGAAACACCAGCAAAGCTTTGTATAAACATTGATGGATCTCATGATCCCATTACTGGGGAATCGGGAGCCGGAGCAATCATACGAAATGATACCGAAAACTTTATAACGTCTAGAGCTATTTTTCCGGGCAGAGCATCACCTGCTCTGGCCGAGTTCCAGGCCTTAAAGTTAGGGTTACAATTATGTGCAAGAATAGGAGGCAAGAGAAAGCAATTAGAATAACTGACTCTAAAGTTCTTATATCTTGTCTGAAGATGGGAGCAGCGACATCCACATATCAAGAAACACTTCCGCAGGACGCATGTAGACGGATGGATAGCATGGATAGTGTAAAAATCCTTTTTGACTATCGGAAAACTAATCAAATAGTTGATCGCCTAGCAAACCAAAGAATAGAGCGTACTTTTGGATCAGCTCAACTTTTGGAATCGACACAATCTAATATATGTATATTTGGAATATTTTTCCAAGTTGGCTCCTAGATATACTTAGACTATAGATGATGTAATTTATATTCGGCATGTAAAAACTCCTCCTATTATTACTACTTGAATGAATTTCAAGTTGCTTCAAAAAAAAATAGTAAGGATGGTGTATTTGCCTCCAAAGTCCTCGAGGTCCATATAAATTAGAGACACTAAAACCACCACCAACAAAAACCAGACACTGTTTTTCTTCTACTATTGTTTGTTGTATTCTCTGTAACCGTTTCAATTCATTTCATACCGCTCTGCTGATGAAAATTGATGATGATCCGATTCGAAAATTCTAGGAATTAACGGAGTAGGCTATATATCAAAAGAGGAAACAAAAATTCATTAATTCATTCCTTTTCTGCTCTTCCTCACCCAAATCCAAGGGTTTTATAAAATGGCAGAGAATTCGACCTCAGCATCCTCCCCAAAACCCCAAACCCTAATCAACGACGCTTCCAATTCACAGCCACAACAATTGCAGCAGCAAACCCTCTCCTCTCCTTCCCCTTCCATGGATCAGCAACAATTCGTGCCGTCTCAGCAGATGCAGCAATTGCAGCAGCTCCAGCAGCAGTTGCAGAGTAACAACAACGCCAATAACAATAATAATAATAACAACAACGGTAGTAATTTAGTCGGTGTTTCGAATTTCCAGGGTTTACAGAGGAATCCGTCCATGTCTAGGCTTAATTTGCAACCGAATACTGGTGTTGTTAATCCGTTAGGAATGATGAGGCAGCAGCAGCAGCAGCAGAATTCTGGGATTTATGGGCAGATGAGTTTTAGCAATAGCAATCAGCAGCAGAATCAGTTGTCGCAGCAGCAAATGGGGCAGCAGAATCAGTTCCAACCCCAGCAGCAGCAGCAAATGGGGCAGCAGAATCAGTTCCAGCAGCAGATTGGTCAACAGAATCAGCAAATGGGGCAGATGGGGGCGGGGAATTTCGCGCGCTCAGCTTTGATGGGGACAGGGCACTTGCCAATGCTGTCCAATCAATCAGCTGTAGCAGCTGCCCAGTACAACTTGCAGAGTCAGTTCTTGTCTTCGGTAAGGTTATGGCGACCCGCAGCGTGGTTTAGTTTTCGTTATGAATAGAGTTTGCTCTTTGCATGGTACTTGTTTCATTTGTTTATTTATTTGTATGTAATTTTAGTTTTACTGTTGTGTAAAAGTATGATAAGTCTGGGACCATGGCGTAGTGGTTTTTGTTTAGATTTGTATGTTTACTCCACCAGCACAACCTTGGAATTTGATCAATTTATGGTTATGGTGTCTGGTTGTGTGGTCTAGTTTTCGTTCGGAGTTTTTGTTATGAATACGAGTTTGCTCTTCGCTTTGGTACATGTTTCATTTATTTATATGTAATTTCAGTTTACCGTTGTGTAAAGTATGATTAATTTGGGACCATGGTGTCGTGGCTTTTTTTTTTAGATTTGTATATTTACTCCACCAGCACAACCTTGGAATTTGATCAATTTATGGTTATGGTGTCCGGTAGTGTGGTCTAGTTTTCGTTCGAGTTTTTGTTATGAATACGAGTTTGCTCTTTGCTGGGTTCATGTTTCATTTATTTATTTATATGTAATTTTAGGTTACCGTTGTGTAAAGTATGATAAATTTGGGACCATGACTTCGCGCTTTTTGTTTAGATTTGTATATTTACTCCACCAGCACCACCTTGGAATTTGATCAATTTATGGTTATGGTGTCCGGCAGCGTGGTCTAGTTTTCGTTCGAGTTTTTGTTATGAATACGAGTTTGCTCTTTGCTTGGTTCATATTTCATTTATTTATTTGTATGTAATTTTATTTTACCGTTGTGTAAAGTATGATAAATCTGGGACCATGGCATCGTGGTTTTTGTTTAGATTTGCATATTTACTCCACCAACACAACCTTGGAATTTGATAAACTTAATTTTTGTGGTTCAATTTGAAGAATCAGTTCTTGTCTTCGGTAAGGTTATGGTGTCCGGCAGTGTGGTCTAGTTTTCGTTCGAGTTTTTGTTTTGAAGACGAGTTTGCTCTTTGATTGGTTCGTGTTTCATTTATTTACATGTAATTTTATTTTACCGTTGTGTAAAGTTTGATAAATCTGGGACCATGGCTTCGTGCATTTTGTTTAGATTTGCATATTTACTCACCAGCACAATCTTGGAATTTGATCAACTTAAACTCTTGTGGTTTAATGTTGCTGAAAATGTTAAACATCGGATGTGTTTTACCTTGATGAAGTAACATATTACCGGTTTGATTCTCCTTGAACATGCTTCACAAATTTAAATTCAGTTCTGTGGTCCCATCCCGGCTGTTTTCTTTGTATTATCTGTTTCTATGTTGAATATTGTACCATTTTTAACTTGGGTGCGATTTGGTGCAGCCGCGTCAGAAGGCAGGATTTTCTCAAGGGTCTCAGTTTCATCTTGGTAGTTCCCCAGGACAATCATTCCCTGGAATGCAATCACTGGGAATGCCAGGGTCTTTCAATTTGACTTCGCAACTTAGACCAAATGGAGCACTTTCTTATGCACAACCAAAGTTAACACCTACCCAAATGCGGCAGCATCTCTCACAACAAAATGCACTGACAGCTGGCCAGGTATAGCTTTTTACTACTTTTCTTTATCAAAGATTTTCACCTCAGATTCACAGGGGATTTTTATTTGATAAGCATGTAAGTTGCTATCGTGGATGCATGCTTCTTCAAACAAAATCATATGGCCGTAGCCCTACCTTTTTCCACTGAATGTGATTTCTTATGAACATTTAATCTGTAAGAGGAGACACTGTATACATGATTGATAGCATTGAGTGTCTCATGATGATGATGACATACAATGTACAAGTTTGTTGGTCGTTGATGTGTTATTCGATCAAACCAGAGTGGAGGTCAGTACTAAATTTGAGTTTTAGAGGGAACTCTAAGATATAAATGCTTTTAGGTTGAGAAACCTAAGACGTGTTATATGGGGTGCAAGTTTAACTAGCGCATAACCAGTAAAGGATCCTATTATTGAAACACATGAATACATGATATTAATGGGCAGTTATTTCAATTTATTAAGTTCTTTAATTAAAAAAAATGGGGGAGTTGTTACCAGCGCTGACTAAGGAATACAGGATGGTTGGTTAAAATGGAGAAATTTGAGGTGAGTCTTATCCAACGTAGTTTTCTTTCTACATAAGTGCAATAGCTGTCTACCGGAGTTACTACTTCGTGGCGATGCTTTTGTAAATACCATTTAAAAACAGGAAATTTAAAGCATGCTAAGAATAAACAATAATCATCGCGTTTTATTTAGACTAGATTTATTTGCATTTAATACCATTGGAAATCAGTAATTCCCTTGCAGGATATAGGATTGACGCATTCTCCATTTATCATCGCTGGCATTTTGTTTTTCCCTGCCTATAGTATAAGTACTAAATAAAATCTAATCAAGTATTCAATTCAAATATATACTCATTTGGGTTAAACTTAAAGCAAGGTCTTGGGCTAACTCACCTGAAATGTTCAAATCTCGGGTTGACAAGTAGTAGCAACTAACAACACATTTCTCGTACAATTTTTAAATTCACCAACCCTAGATGCCATAATCACCCCTGACTGAGGATAGAATCACCCCAAAGCTATTCATTTGTGTATGATTGTACGTTCATGGGTTTAAAACGTCATTACTTGCCCTGGTAACATTGGGTGAGCTTTGCCCATCTGAAGCTCACGTTGCTCAAAGTGCTATCAAGCCTTCATCTAGAATTCCAAATTTATTATTCCATGACTGGAATATCAAGGATCAAAGGTCTGGTTTGGGGTCTATTTCTGTTGGTCAATCGTTATTAAGTTTCCCAACCTTTTTATATAAAGTTTTATAATAGTTGTATAAAACATTACGACACTATAAGTGAAGAGATAGTATAATATTTTAATATACTATGGAAGAATACACATAAATGTTTATACACTTTACTCTAAGTTGATCCAAGACTTGAGATTTTCTATTGGATTCCAAAATATCTGATTTGGTATCACCCCACCAGGAATTTTCTGACTCTGGTTGTAGTCTGAAGCAAGTAATTTGGTATCACGAAATAGATATTACAATCTTAACCAAACACATTTAACCAGGGTTGCCTGATTCTGCACCCTCCCCCCCAAATGAATCGCGTTCCGGAACGCGCTCTCCAGAACGCGGTTCGGGGGCGCTCCAGTTCTCTATGTTTCGTGCTCTGGTTCTCCCAAAGTCACGTTCCGAGCCTCTATATCCAGAGAATTGGAGAATGAATCCTTTGTTTCGTGCATATTGGAGAATCCAATTACAAATAGTAGCGAATCAGGTTAAAAAAAATGAAAGAATCACGTTTTGGAAGTTCGTGAATCGTGTTCCAAAAATCAAAGAATAAAAAATATTTGATTCGCTGAAGAATTGATTCTCTCATTGAGAATCACGAACCACGAATCGCTTGCGCGCTCCGAGTGCTC
Organism: Plantago ovata; assembly: GCA_028274465.1. Taxonomy (NCBI): domain Eukaryota; kingdom Viridiplantae; phylum Streptophyta; class Magnoliopsida; order Lamiales; family Plantaginaceae; genus Plantago; species Plantago ovata. Next base: position 73,331,838 of record CM051455.1, read on the forward strand.
CACGAATCAGGCAATCCTAGATTGAACTTGCCATTTCCAATTGATGATGCCCATCTTACCTGGACTCGGTACTGAGTATCTGAGACGGGTTTGTGTCCTGTTGTTGGACTCAACAATTTCATGAAAAATATTCACATTTTGGACTAAAATGAAGTGTTCTATTGCCATACCCATGTCCAAGTATCGAGTATCCAGTACGGGTATGCAAAGGGCATTGTAGAGCCCGAGTGACGCCACACTGAAAGACATACCATTAGGGTTGTGTTTTGGATGAGGTAATCAGCTATCTTATAATCAAGATGAGCTTATTTGGCCATTTGACCAAAATAAGTATGTTATGTAAACGCCTAATAATAGAGATGGTATAATCTTTTCATATCCGTATTGAAGAATACAACATAAATTTTTATCCATTTTACTCTAGTTGATCTAAGACTTGAGATTACACCAAGTTGATTTGACTGGCAGCTTATATAAAAGTTAGCTCATTTGTTCTATGTTCTATACTTGGCAAATCAAATGGCTTATCATCTATTTACTAAACACCTCTACTAAAGTCGTCTCTCAATTTCAGCTGTCCTTATCAACTACCAGCTGGCTAATCAGCTATGTTTGCTAAAAAGAACTTCGGTAATGTTAAAAAATTCTACCACTTTAGAGGATGCCACACTTCAATTGTGAAATTTGTAGCCACATTTATGGCGTTTCTTTCTTCCGTGAAATTTATGAATATAGTGTAATTTAATGTGCAAATTGGTCAATTGCTTTACTGCCTTACTCTTTATGCCATTCTTTTCATTTGCTGTAGATGGTATGCATTTAATGTTTTTGCTTTTAAGAAAATGCAGGGACAGAATATTTCAAGGACGTCATTTATGAATGGTCAAATTTCCGGGTTGGCACAAAATGGACAAACAGCAATGATGCAAAACGCAATATCTCAACAGCAATATTTAAAACAAATGCCCTCAATGTCATCTCCCAATTCATCTTCACTCCGTCTTCAACAACAGAGGCAGCAACAGCTGCTTATACAGCAACAACTGGCAGCTTCTTCACCGTCGCATCAAAATTCAGTAGGCATGAACCAGCAACAGTTATCGCCTGCCACGCCGCAGCTGAGCCAGTCGCAGGTTCATCAACAGAAACAACAACAGCTACAGCAGCAGCTGATACAGCAGCAGCAGGCACCATCTCAACAGCTCTTGCACCAGCAGCAGGCACCGAGAATGATAGCCCCTGGTGCCCAGAGATCTGTAAGTTTAACAGGATTGCAGCCAGAGGTGACCGCATCAGGCACAGCTACGCCAGGTGGAAGTTCAAGCCAAGGGGCAGAAGCTAGCAATCATCTTCTTGGGAAGAGAAAGATACAAGATATACTATCTCAGGTTATTCTACAAACATTTTGCACTTAAGGACAAATGTTCTGGAATTGGAATTATTAGCTAATAGTTTTGATGTCGCCAAAATACTTTCAACAGATCAATTTGTCCATATGTGATATTTCTCATTTGCTTCTAAATCATAAAGAATTGAAATTGATTATTATCTTAATGTGGCAGATGGGTTTTGAAGGAACGCTGGATCCTGATGTTGAAGCACTTTTGCTTGAGATTGCGGATGACTTCTATGACTCTGTGAGCTCCCGTGGTTGTTGTACTTTTGTTTTTGTAACACACATACGCATTAACGCGTACAAATCAAATTTAGGATTTTAAATTTATTTCTAGATTGCCTCTGTGTCAATTTTGTGTGATAGATATGGATTTTCTGCGTGTACGACACTTGTCTTCATTCTTTTTTTCTTTTAATTTTATGTTCATTTTTTGGCATGCTGTGTGGTTTATCTGACATCTGCCCATGTTATGTTCATGTGTGTGATACATGTCCGATACCGATTCTTTCGAATTAGGAATGTCGGTACATCCTAGCCTACTTCTTGTTGTTGTTGATCTGCTGATATAACTTGTGACGATTATATTGCTGTGCAGCATCCTTGGAATTGCTCTTTGGCTGTATCAAAATATTCAAATGATTGAGTTACACCGTTCTCATTGTTATCTAATTACTTAGGAAGCTGACTTTGGCCTGTGAATGGACCTGTACTTATCGCAATTCTATGCCTTTTATTTTAATCCTTTTCTATGAAGAGTGTATTATGTTGTTGTCGTTTTTGGGTGGTGGGTGTTCCTACCTCTGTTTTTCTGTAATCTGTTGGACTTGACATGCCACTAGGGGCAGTAAGCATGGGTCAACCAGACAGGAGGTTATATCATATCTATACCTGTGTTTAAAACTTAAATTCCGAGTGCCACTCGGAATCCTTGGTTTTCGTTTGAGTTTTGTAATTCTGGGAGAATTTCATTTTTGTTTTGGGCGTATCTGACATCTGCCCATGGTATGTTCATGTGTCTGATACATGTCTGATATCGATTCTTTCGAATTTTAGGAATGTTGGTGCATCCTAGCCTACTTTTTGTTGGTGTTGATCTGTTGATATAACTTGTGATGATTATACAGCTGTCCAGCATCCTTGGAATTGCTCTTTGGCTGTATCAAATGTTTAAATGATTGAGTTACACGGTTCTCATTGTTATCTAATTACTTAGGAAGCTGAGTTTGGCCTGCCAATGGACCTGTACTTATCGCGATTCTATGCCTCTTTGTTTTTTGTTTTTTCTTTAAATCCTTTTCTATGAAGAGCATTTGTGTATTATGTTGTTGTCGTTTTTGGGTGGTGGGTGTTCCAACCTCTATTTTGCTGTAATCTGTTGGACTTGACATGCCAGTAGGGGCAGTAATCATGGGTCAACTAGACAGGAGGTTATATCATATCTATACCTGTGTTTAAAACTTTAAATTCCGAATGCCACTCGGAATCCTTGGTTTTTGTTTCGAGTTATGTCATGCTGGGAGAATTTCATTAGAAATGTTCTTGTTTATCATCATCATCATCATGGGAATCTTGTTGCTTCTCAAACTGTTCAATGCAATTTGCTTGTTTGTTTCTTCTCTCAACACTTAGAGCTGAGATTATCATATGTTATATTTTTCAGAAGTTTAAAACACTGGCTCCTTTCCCAAAACCACTTGTCAAGTCACTTAGTTGATCCACTTGCTTACACTTTAGATATTTGCCTTATAACATAGTTTCTTTTCCATTATGCAGGTTACTAACGTTGCATGCGACCTGGCGAAGCATCGGAACTCTTCAACTGTGGAGGCAAAAGATGTGTTGCTGCATCTAGGTATCTGCTGCCTGAAATTAGAATTATTTGTTTTATTTCCTAGATACAGTTTTATTACAATTTCAGATACTGATATTCCTAAATATCACATGCTTATATTTGTTGTCAGAGCAATTTACCTTTTATATTCACTAATCATTCCTTAAAATGCACAAATTGCTTTGGCATTAGTATTTTAGCTCTGGCATTATCACTAGCCTTGTTGTAATTCATATTACTGATTCTGACAAGAGCATGTTTTTGGATCAATGAGTAATATATCTGTTATTCCTTACCTGACACCTTATAAAGATAAATTCCATTTATAAAACTGACTTTCCATATGGCTTCTTTTCCTTTTTTTTTTTTTTTTAATTTTTTTTTAAATTTATATTTAAATTCAACATTTAGCATGTCACTTTGGCAGTTTGCTCTGTGCAGTATGATGTTTGTGACTCGTAATTGTCTCTACACAGTTTAGAATTTGGTTTCATCTGCTGGGAGATTGGACAGAAACTTAAAGATGAATTTAGATGCATATTTTTTTAACTAAATCAGACTTTTGTTCTTCTACATTTATTAGAAGTTGAGCACTATTCTTCCTTCTTGTTCTGCGCTAAGCTAGCTTGGTGAAATCCTTGCAGAGAAAAACTGGAATCTGACAGTTCCTGGGTTTTCAACGGAAGAAACGCAGAACAAACCAGACAATGTAAGTGTTTTGTTCTCTTAGTAAATTTTCAAGCTGCATGGTCGATCTACATGAGTCATTTCTTGTTATGTTACATCTATAAAAAAAATTGTATGCTGCTTGAATTGTTCTGGATACAAGTTTTCTGCACATGCATGTCTCCAAAAGTGAAGTTCTGGTGAATTGCTATTCAGACATTGCTTTGAGTCCCCAATAGCATATTCCTGTACATTAATGAATATTGTCGGATTTTAAACAAACAAGATGGCAAAAAGACTGGTCACTGTTGCCATGAAGAAAAACAAATGCAACACTGACAGCACTCTTTTAAATTTATGTGCAGCCTACAAGTGATGCCCACAAAAAGCGTCTAGATGCTGTAAGTTTATGTTTGTACTTAAATTTTAACCTGCATTCTTCTGGTAGACAATGCCAATATATTAATTGTCATACTCCACTCAGGTACGTAATTTGATGGAGCCTGTGCAATCTGAACCAAATAATACTGCTAACAAGATGGTCAGGCAGCCTAGCAACCCGGGTGGTCCAAGCCACATGATTAGGCCTTCCCCAAGTTCCGAGGCATTGGTTTCACAGTCTGCTGTGCCCCAGATGCTGCAACAGAAAAATAGGTTCTCTTAGGTACCAGTTCCCTTCATTCTGATATTGCACTGATGTTCTTTCCTGGCCAAGTTCTTCCCTAGTGTTTTAAAATGATTGCTGGTTTTTTTTTACCCGTCATGGGTGCTATGTCCGCATTCCCTCTGTATTATAAACACACTTGTTTTAGTTCTTTCCCTATTGTTTCTTACTCTTATGGCATGTGCTAGCTTTGTGTATTTTCCCTCCAGTAGTAGCAAGTTCTCCCTCACCCCCCCCCCCTCACATCCACTTTTTTGCTCTGGACATTCACACTGTTCGGACACAACTTAACGTATTTTCGGTCATCTGAGCTAGGCCAGGGGGGAGATGGTATGCTCATATGCACTCAGATTAGCTGCTGGATAATATTGTGAAATTGCCACTTCCCCATGTTATTTATATTTGGCTAAGCACCCTGTGTTATGAAAAATGATCCCATTCCAGTATTTCATTTTTTTATTTTTTTTATTTTTTTGTGTCCAAAGTAGAAAGCTTTTGGTGCAAAATGATGTTAACAATTGTAGCAATAAACTTATCGTGCAGGGTTTCAGGAATCATAGGGATAAAATTATTATTTTCATGCAACTGTAGTACACCTAAAGTTTTTGCTAAACATTTAAGAAGCTTCACTTTTTGCCATCAAGTTTCCATCATGGCTGGTTTTTATGAAGTGTTATTGCAAAAGCCTGCTAAAGATCCGTGGTGCGTATGTAGGGTTTTCTAGATTGTTATTAGCAATATGAATAGTATATGCAGTGCTCCGTGAGGAACCTTGATATTTAATTACAAAACGTCTGTGTTGTTTTAATTCTTATGTAAGTGTGACCAAATGTGATTCCACATATTCTATTCTTTCCTTCACATTCATTTGGTTTAGCTCTTCTACTGACATCTATAGCCTATTTTGTTCAATGCAAGTCATGTACTGTATGCATACTTTGCTGACCACTCTCATGAAATTGTGCCTTTCCTTTTTTGCTAGGTACCTTGTGTAAAAATGTGTACAAGCTGCAAGTGCCTTCTGTTGTTGGACTGCGTCGCAACTGTGTCCCGTCCTCCGGTTGCTAGTTTGTGCCGTCTTTAGAGTGAATTATCGGAACCTTTTACATAGACTATAAAGTTACATTGTGCTGTTTGCTTTTAAACTTTCCATCTGAATTGTTCTGTTGATGGACTGCGTCGCAACTGTGTCCCGTCCTCCCGTTGCTAGTTTCGTGGGGTCTTTAGAGTGAATTATCGGAACCTTTTACATAGACTATAAAGTTACATTGTGCTGTTTGCTTCTAAACTTTCCATAGTGAATTGGGATTTCATATAACTTCTGCAGTTGGTTCACCATAAAAATGTGAAATTCTAAAAGTAAAACTACAGTATTTTAAGCTTTGGAAATGTATTTTATACTAGTGTTGTGATTTGTTGTTAGTAATTTCCCGTAACATATACTTCCTGCGTCTATGGGTACAAAATATTACAGAGAGAGTGTGGTCAGGGAGAGTGTGACCGGCCTACTGCCAGCCCGAAATTGGTTTATTACTATTATGTTTTTTTTTTTATTTTTTTTTGTAAAATTATGTTTCGTCATTTGATTTTTTTGCAGTTAGTATCTATAAGAGCACTAGCAATATAGGGCTTATTTGGGGCTAAGCCCCAAATGAGTCATAATAGGCTCTTATTTGGGGCTCCAATAATGTAGCTCATGCTTGCTTGGAGGTTACAAAATAAGCCCCGACTAATATTTTTTTTAATTTTATTTTCTTTCTCTTTTACCAATTGTGTGGTGGATGTGGAATGTATGTGTCATGTGGTTACCACAAAAGATCCTCTAATAAGCTCAAACCATCGTAACATACTTGCCCATCGTTTAAGATCCTTCGGAGTCCCTGGATAAGATTCAACTTTGTTTTGTTATGGGTAAAAGATTTACAGAGAGAGATGCAACCATTATGGGAGTCATAGGTGATTTGGTGTTACAAGTGCTGGAGTAATACAAGAGAGGTCGGGTGTTTGAACCACGAAGGGGGGACCACGAAGGAGGCACATGGACATAAGGTGATATAGGCATATTTGAAATCATAAGGTGATAAATGAGTAGTATAGAAGTAGGAGTATGATAGTTAGATTTGTCGTTTAAAAAAAAAATACAACCTTTATTTATTTAATGGTTTATATCTTGTTTGGAGAGAAAAAAGTTTGTCTAAAGAAGGAGAGGGGCAACTCTTGACTAGAGAAGTTGTCCAAGTCACAATTTGCAGACGTATTTGTAATCCAAAACTTGACATGTTGTTTGGGTTTTAACTTATAACTCAATTATGGTACTTTGTTATCTCAAATTTTGTTACATTTGGATGTAAATTAGAATTGTGGTATTTTACTACAATTCACAAATAACATAATTACCGACGAAAACTTTTCATTTCATATGGCTCTTTATCTCTTAAGCATGTATCTCTCTCTATCATCTCTAACTTAGTCACCCTTTTTCATGCCATATCTCAGCCATCCGACCACAGAAACCAATCACACATTCACACCATGAGATTCCTCTCTTCCCGATCTACAAACCCATCGATTTCGTTTCTTGATTTGGCCACCTTATAACTTCAAACCTGTGCCTCCTTCGTGGTTCAAACACCCGACCTCTCCTGTACTACTCCAACACCCGTAGAACTAAATCACTTATGACCCTCATAATTGTCGTTTGTTCGGCATCATCACAACCCGATTGGTGCTTCATTTGGATAAAGATAAGTTTTCGAGCAACCCTATTTCATTTTAATATACATACGAAAATCAATTACCGATGAACATTATAGCATCGGACTCGGTCCATTCGAGTTCTACAATGTTGTTTTTTGTTAAGGGTCCATTGATTTTTTATACCCTCTTAGCGTCCCTAATAACAAAATGAACCACCTTAGTTTATCAATTACATTTTAGTCCAAAGTCAACAAAAATTCACTATTCCAAAATTGAATTTGGATGAAACCAAACAAACCTTAGTATTTTCAAATAAAAAAGATAAAAAATTAAAAGAAAAACTAAGTAAAATACTAAAATAATAAAATAACTTTTAAAGAATTTTTTTTAACTAAAATAAAAATAAAAAAATTATCTTCATCATCCCAAAGCTTCGGTACCATAATTTTTTCCGGTACCGGAGCTCCAGCGCCGATAACGCTCCACCATTGCTCCGCCGTTATCGACACCGAAGCTCCGATACCGGAATTATCCAGTACCGAAGCTTTAGCGAAGAAGAAGATGGATGGATCTTGTTAAATATTTAATTTTTATTTTAGTTTATAATTCTATTTAGATTTTTTAAATCTTTGAATTAATTTTTGATTGAAAATATTTATTTTTCTTAAGTCATGTTTGGTTGGAAGATGTTTAAAGTGTTGGTCAACTCAAATGGACTAAAATGTAATTGATAACACAAGAGTTTCCTTTATGAGAAAGGTCTTCGTAGTGAGCCCTTATAATCAATTTTCTCTTTTGTTAATTAAAGTGTGAAATGTCATGTCAAGTACATAGTGGTGTGAGAAGGTCTCATTAGAGACCATGCTTAAAAAGAGACTCTAGAGACCAATTTATCATAATTATAAATCAACCCCAAAACAACTACTTCCTCCGGAAACTTTATAGGTTCCCATTTGGTTTTGTTGACTTTTTCGATGTCCAATTTGACCTCATCATAATTCGTTGTGAAAAAATAATTTTAAAAATTATATTATTAAAGTATACTTCTTATATTTTTATAATACAAATTTTAAAATTACTTTTCTCGTTATAAATTATGTTTAATTTGAAGTCAAACCGGGCATAAAAAAAGTCAACAAAACCAAATGGGAACCTATAAAGTTTCCGGAGGAAGTACTACCTTCTAAACCAACCACAACCCAACTAAAAAGCTGGAAACCGGGTCAAAAAACAGGTTATAAAATATGGATCCTATATATACCATATATTAACACAAACAGAAAATAAAACCCTAGAGAGAGAAAGCACCGTCAAGCGCCGAATCAATGCCGTTCCACCGCCGAATCACCACCAATCAGCGCCATTCCGCCGCCGAATCACCACCAATCAACTACATAGCTTCTGTACAGGTCACGTTCATCGTTCTCAATGTTAAAAAAGCTCATACGTACATGATCCATCCATATTAGCTTCATTGTTGTGGTTGCAAGCTGCTAAAATTGATAGATCAGCGTCTGTAGAATTGAATTATGTTAATTTTATACCTGATATGTTGTATTTGTTGTTAGATGTCTGATTATGCATCAAATCGTGAAGAACGTGTTGCTGGGGATAGTGAACCTATTGTTGGGGATGATGAACATGTTCGTGATGCTTCAGTTAATGTTACCACCATTGTTGCAACCACAACGAGCTCAAAAACATGTATATAGGTTGATTTCTGATGTTGTTAAACGTTTTCCATGTTCTGGCAAAATTTGTCTATGTTTTATATCATTCATATGCTTTGTTCCACGCAATACCTTCCATGTTCTTAGTGCTCTATGTTTCCATCCATATTGCCTATGTTCACAGTAGAACATGCTATGTTCTAAATCTGTATGCCATGCTCTGTTTTAGACCAATATGATAATACAAAAATTCATGATGAAATAACCTAGAAAAGTACATTCTATGTTTTAAGAAGTATTAATTATGTTCCACGCAATACCTTCCATGTTCTTAGTACTCTATGTTTTCAGCCATATTGTCTATATTCACAGTAGAACATGCCATGTTCTAAATTTGTATGCCATGCTCTGTTTTAGACCAATATGATAATACAAAAATTCATGATGAAATAACCTGGAAAAGTATATTCTATGTTTTAAGATCTATTAACTATGTTCCATGCAATACCTTCCATGTTCTTAGTGCTCTATGTTTTCAGCCATATTGCCTATGTTCAAAGTAGAACATGCCATGTTCTAAATCTATATGCCATGTTCTAAATCTGTATGCCATGCTCTGTTTTAGACCCATATGATAATACAAAAATTCATGATGAAATAACGTGGAAAAGTATATTCTATATATGTTTTAAGAAGTATTAACTATGTTCCATGCAATATATCCCATGTTCATAGTGCTCTATGTTTCCATCCATATTTGCCTATGTTCACAGTAGAACAGGCCATGTCCTAAACTCTTTAAGCTATGTTCACCTACATATAGATGCAAGTAATCTTAGTGAAGATTTTGACGTTCGTGGAAGTTTGAAAGGAATCACAGGAACTTTTGATGAGTTACATGACATGTAAAAAAGACATGCTAAAAGCGTAGGTTTCTCTTTCAAGAAGGCGACATCTCGTCTTGGAAAAGATGACGAAATTCGACAAAATTACTTTCTGTGTAGTTGTGTTGGACTCCCAAAAATTGAAAAAAGCCCAATGCTCACACCATCCCCTGCAGTGAATGAAGAAGGTGAAAAGACAAAAAAAAAAAGGCGAAGGAAAAATACTATTATGAAGAAAGATTGCAAAGAACAAATGAGGATCAAGTACTTGTATGACATCAATAAGTATGTGGTTGACACACATATAACTGATCACACCCATAACCTGACAAGACCCCAATGGAGCCACTGTCACAGATCTGAACGGAAATTTCAGGTCAAAAAAGAACTTTCAATGTTTTTGAATATAATGCCTATGTTTTGTTCTTAATATGTCATGTTCTTAATCCATATGTATATTGACTTACAGATGATAAGGCAGAGATGTTGGAGATAATGAAAAGAGCTATGTTGAGACCTACATATGCATTAAACTATATGGTAGAGGTCGCTGGTGGACAAGAGAACGTTGGAAACATCAAACGAGAACATATCAACTACATAACACGATATAGAATAAAGAAAATGGGTGGTGCAGATGCTCAGAATGTGCTGGATATGCTAAAGCAAAGACAAGAAGAGGATCCCCAATTTTATTACACACAAAAGTTGGATGAAAAAGGCAGATTATGCGGCCTTTACTGGGAGAGACTCTATGATGAAGGTCATCTATTTGTTTTATGCAATATTCACTGTAAATCTGCTTGATATGCCGTGTTATTCATGTGAATGATATAATCTTTGCCTAATCCATTAAAAATTGACATTTGAAGGATGATTATGAACTTTATGGCGATGTAATGATATTTGACACTACCTTCAGAACAAACAAATATGGCATGATTTGTGCACCTTTTGTGGGTGTAAATAACCATTGGAACAATGTGATGTTCGCATGCGCCATCATTGCAAATGAGAGTGCCAAATCATTTATCTGGCTTATGGAAGAATTCTTGAAGTCAATGGGGAATAAGAAGCCAGTTAAAATATTCACTGATCAAGATAAAAGCTATACCCAAAACTATTCTGAAGGTATTTATGTTCTTTGTAATATTTCCAATGTTCTAAGTAAGATCGACCATGTTGTAGTTAGTATATATGACATGTTCTAAATCTCCATGTTCACAGTAATACTGCCCATGTTCTAAGAAATATATGTCATCTTCTCAACTACGCAGGTGTTTGGTGTTGAAACAAGACACAAACTGTGTTTGTGGCATCTCTACCAAAATGCCATAAGTAATGTTGCAAGGCTAAGGCATGATAGCACTTTCAATGATGTTTTCCCTTTTTGCTTGTATGGATTCTCCAATGAGGAAGAATTTGAAGAATATTGGGCTGGAATGGTGGATATCTATGATCTTCAGGATGAGAAATGGTTCAAAAGATTATACAAGTTCAAGGAACAGTGGTCCCCTGCACTAAGCAAGACATTCTTCTCAGCCGGCATCCTATCTTCACAACGAAGTGAGAGTACAAACAACTCAATCTCATTCAAGTCCAACAAAAACACATCTCTGGCGCAATTCTTCAGATTGTTTGATGCCATGATCACCCGTTGGAGAACAAACGAATCGCTCAAAGAATTCAAGAACTCCTATCAGTCACCAAAAATATATGTGCGTTTCGGCTTAGTCAAACATGCTGCAGAGGTAAATAATTTTCAATATACTACAACATGGGTAATAATATTTTTAGAACCATGGGTAGTATTTCCAGAAACATGGGTAGTTTTTACTAGGGCTGTGCATAAAAACCGAAACCGAAAAACCGATCTAAAAATCCACAAAACCGATCCGAACCAATCCGATCCGGTAATTTCGGTTCGGATTGCGGATCACTAGATTTGCCATTTTCGGTTTTCGGATCGGATCGGATTAAAATCCGCGGATTATCAGATTAATCCGATCCGATCAAGTAATTATTATTATTATTTTTTGAATAAATAACCTACGACCTAATATAAAGACAGGAAGAAACGGAAAACCTAATCCTCATTTCTTCTTCCGCCCCCTTCTCCCGTTTTAACTTTTCCCCTTTCTGCCTCATTCGCGTAACCTAATCTGCCGATTTCGATTCACGTAACATCATCAATTCATCAATTCATCTTCCCAATCTGCCGATTTCGCAAATTCAAAGTGGTAATTCATTGATTTCGATTGAATTACTAAGTTTCTTACTTGTTTCGTTCTCAATTCACGTAACCTAACATCGTTTTTTGGTCTCAGGTGGCGATGGTTTGAACTTGAGGTCGTCTCCGCCTCTCCGCCGGTGTCTCTGGTCGTCTCCCTCTCCGGCCATTGTCGGGTAAGTGTTCATTCCATACCCATTGACTCCCTTTTTACTTCTTTGCTGGTCGTCTGCTCGTCTGTTGGTCGTCTCGTCTGCGTCTGTTGGTCGTCGCGTCTGTTGGTCGTCTATTGGTGTCTCTGGTCGTACTCGGTTGTTGGTCGTCGCGTGTCTTACTATGCTTGTCTATGTCTGAACTCTAAACCGATACCCCTAGTGAACGAGACATTGAACAGAGGACCTGTAATATTACTACTACAGCTACTTTATTTAGAGCAAAAGATAACTTATACCATATACAGAGCATTCAATTTTCGACCTAACCTAGATAATAGTAGTAACTAGTAAACACCTTATGCAGTTATACAATTTATCAATGCATATTGATGATGATCAGAGGACTACCACTAAACAAAACTTGCACCATTACATTTTATTATATTATGCATTGAAGTTATAATTTCTCTCAGTGTAGTATTTTTCTGATTCTGGTTATATTTTCCTGTTATACAGAGTCTGCTAGGATGGCTACCCCGTCTGCAAGTGTTGAAGTTGATATGATTGATCTGGAGGAGTTGCAGAGCAATGAACCTGATCCTGATGTATCTGGAAGTGAAGCTAGGCCCTTCAAAGGCAGGTCCATTGTATGGAACCACTACACTGAGTATCCTGATCCAGAAGATCCCAAACTGAAGAGGTACAGATGCAACTATTGTCCTAAAAATTACGCTTACCATCCAAGATCCGGAACAACTACTATGTTGAATCACTTTAAGAATTGCATGAGTAACCCTGATAATAAAAACAACCGTGTCATTGAAAATTATTGTCGGGCTAGTGGTGCTACAACTGTTGATGGGGATGGGAATTCACAAAGAGATATGGGTCAGTTAATTGTTTTTGATCAAGCTGTTGTTAGAGAGGCCCTTGTTAGCATGATAATTATTGATGAGTTACCATTTAAATTCGTTGAGAATGAAGGTTTTAGGAAGTTTATGGTTGTTGCTTGTCCACTGTTTATGATCCCATCGAGGACCACTATTGGTAGAGATTGTTTGGCAATGTATAAGGATGAGCGTGAAAAGTTGAGAACCTTTTTTAGATTAACCAAACAACGAATCTCAATCACCACAGACTTGTGGACATCTAACCAAAAACTCTCTTATATGGTTATCACTACACACTTTGTTGATGATGATTGGAAGTTGCAAAAGAGGATTTTAAACTTTGTTACTTGTCCTAAGCATAGAGGGGATGAAGTTGGTTTGTTAATTGAAGAGTGTTTGAATGATTGGGGCATTGATAATATTTTCTGCATAACAGTAGATAATGCATCAGCAAATGAAGTTACTGTTAATTATTTGAGGAGAAAATTTGTGAACAAGGGTACAGCTGTGGTTGGGGGAAAATTCATGCATGTTAGATGTACTGCACACATTATTAATCTCATTGTCCATTCTGGTTTGACTGAGTATAGTGAATCCATTGATCGAGTTCGACATGTGGTTAAGTATGTAAGGAGTTCCCCAGCTAGGTGTTACAAATTTGATAAATATGCTGCCAAAGAAAAGGTGTCCACTAAAAAGCATTTAGCTTTAGATGTCGTTACTAGATGGAATTCTTCTTACTTGATGTTGGAAAGAGCTATAATTTTCAAAGATGATTTTGAGAGGTATAAAATTGAAGATTCTTCTATACGTTCTGATTTTCCTAAAGATGGACCGAAAGCTTTTCCAACTGATGATGATTGGCATGTTGCATCTTTCATGGAGACTGTTTTAGAAAACTTTCATGACTCTATAGTTCGAGTGTCGGGTACTTATTATGTTACAGCAAACTTGTTCTTGGATGAAGTTGGAACCATTTATACTTTGTTTAAGGAGTGGATTGATGGTCCAAACAAATATTTGAATGTTGTTGCTGTGAAGATGAATGATAAGTTTGATAAGTATTGGGGTATAGGGACTGAAACAACCAATGTGATTTTCTATGTTGCTAGTTTGCTTGATCCTCGTTACAAATTGAACTTTTTGAAAGCAAGTTTGGTACACATGTTTGGTGAAGAAACTGGTGGGAATTTGGCTAAGGCATCCATGGATGCGTTGAAAGAACTTTACGAAGAATATAAGGGCTTCTCTACTACTGCCCCTAAGTCGTCGCGCACAACTTCCAAGAATCAAACTACAATTGGGTTAGGTGTTCTTGGCAGACCAATTAAGAAAGCATTGAAACCCAACATAGACTTTTATAATAGGATTCAAGCAAGTATTGGGAATGTCGAGGCACAAACTGAATTGGAAAAGTACCTTGCTGCGGATCAGATTTCACAAGATGATTATGATTCCATAGAGTGTAACATTCTCCAATGGTGGAATGACCATAAGAGAGATTATCCTGTTTTAGCAAGGGTTGCTCGAGATGTCTTCGCTGTACCTCTCTCCACAGTTGCATCGGAGTCTGCGTTTTCCACTGGTGGGCGTGTTATTGACGATTTCAGATCTTCGTTGACCCCTGAAAATGCACAAGCATTGATTTGCACACAAGATTGGATACGTCAAGGTCGTGTCTTAACTTCCGAGGAGGAATATTCTCTAGTTCAAGAGATTGAAAATGGTATAATTATTTATTTCTTTTTTTTGTTTTGCTGTCTATTTTTTAATGTTTATACTAAATTTTGTATTTTGTATTATTCCAGATTTGAGAATCACCGATGAAGAATCTGCTGCTGAAGCCTAGTTGATGTGCACCTCTTAAAGGTATTTAAGACTTTAAGTAGTTAGTTTCCAGATTTGACTCTTGTTGATGTGCACCTCTTAAAGGTATTTAAGACTTTAAGTAGTTAGTTTCCAGATTTGACTCTTATTGCTGCTACTGTGCTGACTATTGTATTATTCCATGTTTACTAATCCTGTTTATTTGAAGAATCTGTTCATGACTCCATGCTTGTTTAATAATTTTGTTCATGTGTTCACTATTCATGTTCAAGAATCACGGAATCAGGACTTTGTACTTATCGAAGTTTTTGGGAAGGGCTAATATTATGTTTTGTAATGGTTGATATTAGTATTCGAAGTATTGTTGTCTTTTCAATTTGATCAATGTAATAACTTTGAACTGGTAGTTTGAAAGACATTTAGATTTTTGCTGAAAGTTGAGCTTTCATGTTGAATGAAGTCTATCTGTGTATTAAATCATTTTGTATAGATGTGTTAGCTATATATATATGTATATATTTTTTTTTAATTTTTTTAATAATTTTCGAATTAATATGGATTAATCCGAACCGATCCGATTATTTTCGGATTAATCCGAAATCCGATCCGAAACTTCGGATCGAGCAAATCCAGCATTTTCGGATCGGATTAATCCGAAATTCGGATCGGATTTGATCCGATCCACACCATGCACAACCCTAGTTTTTACATAAACATGTGTAGTATATATTTAATTGATGTTCTTAATTTATATTTTCAGGTGTAGGTGTATACACTAAAAATTTTCAAGTACTTTCAAAAGGAGTTCAGTAGATCATTTGAAACAAATGTTGCGTTATCTGTGGAGTTGGGTGACAAAAAGTTGTATGATGTATACAAAGAAGACGATTTAGACGATGTTGCAACTGTAATGTTCATAAAGCACCCAACAGGCCGCATTGAAATCAGTTGTGGATGTAGGCACTTTGAAGAGGTTGGATGGCTTTGCAAGCACTGCCTCCGTATCTTTGATAAGCATGATATTAAACGGATTCCTGATGAGTACATCCTCCAACGTTGGACAAAAACATTGAAAGAGAAAGTCTAGGATCGAGTACTCCGTACAAAAAGCACAAATGTTAATGCAGAGGTAAAACTCTATTTTCTGCATTAGTCCATGTTTCTGGAAATATTGTCTATGTTTTTAAAAGATATGTCCATGTTCTTAAAAATACGGCAGGAATGTATTGCTTGGAGACAAAAAATGAACATGAGATACACAGAAATGACATTGAAGTCAGAAGGGAACAAGGAAGCAAGGAAGATTTTGGAAGATGGATACAAACGCGACATGGAGGCCATACTAAGTATTATAAATACAACAAAGTTTCCGGAAAGACCACAAGAACAAGCACCCGACAGCCCGAACACTACAACTGCATCGACTAGTGCTGCATCAACTACTACAACACCATCTATTGTTCTAGACCCACAGATTGCAACCACGAAGGGGAGGAAGAAAGAAAGACTCAAGAACAAATTTGAAAGGAAAGGGAAGAAACCCAAAACAACCGAGTTGGTGGCACCACCACCAGACAAATATTTGTTGTGATTATCGCATTGAGTTTATTCAATTTTTCGAATATCATATTGACATGTGTTTGACAACGATGTCTAGTTTTTACATGGAACATGTTATTAACATGAAATTTGACAATTGTCGAGTAATATATAGGTTGATTTCTGATGTTGTTAAACGTTTTTCATGTTCTGGCAAAATTTGTCTATGTTTTATATCATTCATATGTAATAATGATGTTGTACTAACCTGGAAAAATATATTCTATGTTTTAAGATGTATTAACAATGTTCCACGCAATACCTTCCATGTTCTTAATACTCTATGTTTTCAGCCATATTGCCTATGTTCACAGTAGAACATGCCATGTTCTAAACCTGCATGCCATGTTCTAAATCATATTGGTCTATGTTTTAGACCAATATGATAATACAAAAATTCATAGGAAAATATACATGTTCCAAGTAAAAACATAGAGTATACTCTCAGTAACATGGGCTATACATGAGAACATAATATGTTCTGAAAGATGGAAATAGATAGAAGTACAAAGCACTTCTATACATGGAAAAAAAAGGAATAACATAGCCTATATGTACAGAAACATGGTACATATGTATAAAAGAACATAAGATAACACTTTAAACAGAATGCGACATATATGGGATAACATAGACAAATAATTCCAGAAACATGGAATATATATGGGATAACATAGAAAATAATTCCGGAAACATAGAATCATCAGAATATTACATTCACCACCAAAATATATCCATAATCAAACAATTCCTACGACAATTTTCAGAATCAGTAATATTTCCACAATTCCAAAATGTTAAACCTAACTAGAACCAATGATATTTTCACAATTCCAGCATCAGTTCTTTGCCCTTGATTGAACGAAGTACTCATCTGTCGTTTGAAGATGATTCTCATTTGAACTTTCATCACCTTCTGCCTCATTAGCCACTTTCTCTCCCTTCTTTTCAGCCTCAACTTTCGACAGTTCCATCAATGCCTCAAGCTGTCTTGCCTCTTCAACCTCTAAAGCTAACCTTTCCAATCTCTTCTCCTCTTCTGATCTTTTTCCACTAATTATTTCCTAACAACATCATAAACCTTCATCAACTCAGAATTCAACATTCGAGGATTTAAACCTCTATACAAAATGGAATCCTTCGTCTTAACAAACTTGTCCATTTTTTTTCCGCAAAGCTGAACGACACTTGTTTAAATCACTCAAACAAAGTGAGGCAACAATCTCAGCTCTAAAAACACGCCTTGTAGCAGGCTAAAAACACAAAAAACACAACAAAACGCTAAGTTAGAACATAGGTATACCTATGGCTGGAAATATTGACAAACATCTTAGACGGATAAAAATTACCTTAAAATTACAATCAAACTTCTGCCCATAAAACATCTGCATGTATTTCATTAAATACACACCACAATCATTTATATCTTTTTCGGTCTTAATCCAAGAAAATGCAATTTTCTCAAGCTCAAACTCCTTCATCGATTCACCATCAGGGCGATAGTTATTCTCCGTAAGGAAGATGCTGAAATGTTAACACTAAAAAAAAGAACCTCAATATATATGTTCAAACATATTCTCAATCTGTATCATATCTGTAAAAAAATAATGCTCTATGTTTTATATAATATACCCTATATTTTACATCCCATGTTCTTACTACTCTATCTTTTCAAGCATATTGCCTATGTTTACACTAGAAAGTGCTATGTTTTTCAATCTATGAGCTATGTTCACCGATGTAATTAGAATACATGGCATATATTCTTAGTAACATAGGTGGTATTACATACAACATGGGAACTATTCTCAACATAGATAGGAAAAGAAAAAAAAAAAACATACCAAGGCGCCAAAGAAAGCCTTGAGCCACAATTCCGAAGTCTCCCTATTGTCAAGATACTGAATCTTCTTCTTCTCCATATTGACTACATAGCAAGCGTAGTGATCCTCAAACACCAATGATAAAAAGAACTACAAACAAAAAACAAAATAAAATAAAATTAAAGACTAGCAAGAACTATTATGATCTTAGAAATAATAACAAATATAAATAACAAACATACCATCTTGACAGTCTTCAAGTTAATTAATTTTCTCCCGGGACTACCTTCAAGGCATATGCCAACGTTGATTGAAAATCAAATGCAAACTTCTCATGACCCATTTCCGTGTACAATTTTTCGTGCTTCATCATCAAATACCTTAGCTAGCATTGACCATGGACTCTGCACATACAAAAATAACATAAAAAAACATTGCACAATACAACAAATAGAAAATAATACAAACAAATTTAAAAGAAAAAAATACGAACAAAAATGCTGGTACTGAACCACAGACGCTGAGTCTCTCCATCATTCCTGGTAAGCCCCTCACTATAATTCAAATTCGTAACCCAGCAATCAACAACAAAATTCAGAATCTTCGTCTGATAGCACATCAAGCGTATCTCCTCCGCAGAAACCCAAATGTCCTCGAAAACTTCACGAAATGTTCATACCCATCATACATGTTCATATAAACAGAGTATAAGAACAAAAACACATAAAAAACGAGAGAACACATAAAAAAACAGAAAGAAAGAAAGAACGCGAAGTAACCTCGAATTCTCAGACATGAAAAATACATAATCCACAACTTGTTTCCTTAATGTCCTCATGTCCTTTAAATATGTAACATCCCGTATTTTCTAATTTTATTTATTTGATTTTACAATTTTTTTTATTAATTAATTACCTAAGTAATTTATTTTATTGGATAATTATTCAATTTCCTTCCCGTGTCATTGTTTTGGATTTAAAAGCTCGCTGGGTTAGTGAATCATTTACGAATCCGTTATGGGCTAACTAAAAAGTCTGATTGAAAGTCTTCTACTTGGTCTTCTTCGTGGCCCAAATCTTCAAGCCCAATCTTGAAAGGCCCATCAGCTAACTCTAACCCAAACCTCATCAACTACACTTAGACTTTTGTTTTCCTTCCATCTCCATCATTTTAAACGCAACCACACACAGATACCCACTACTTGCCGTTTTGCTCACTGCTCTGTATCTGTTCGATCATCATCCCCATCCATCATTGGTTTTTATCATCATCATCATCTCCTCCATCAACCACCACGAACCACCACCATACCACTACCACTTAGCCACTGCGTCATCATCATCATCGATACCATCATCTTCATCGTCACCCATCATCTCACCTCCGTTCAAATCCGTAAGCTGCCGGTTGCTGTTCTGTCCGTTCGTGGTTCTGTTTCTGCCCCGCCTTCCGTTCAGTTCAACCGCCGGTCGACCTGCTCTGTTCGGGTCACGGTTCAGGATCCGCGAAAATTTGAAGGAGTATGGTAAATTGCAAATTAGTTCCGTCTCTCTCTATCTCTATAAGTTAAAAAGAGACTCTATATAAGTTATATAATTTAAAAGAGACGGTCTATTGAGACTTTGCTATCTTTCTATTCTCTTGGTAAATAAGTCCTTAATTAATGCATTATCTTTCATCTTTAAAAAAAAATATATAATAAATTTTTTTTTTTCAAATTGGCACACTCAATTTATTTATATATTAAAGTATAAATATACTCTTTTTCGTTGCATTCAAATTGGACAATCCTAGAACTTGGACTACCTTCAGAAGATCTCGAGCAGCTGACCTCAGGCGCGGCGTTGACACGTTTGATATTCCTTTCCGGCTGCCGGAAAAATCTCTCTTATCCTGGTAATCGTTTCTTCGTTGCCTGTACAGTATATATAATCTCCGTTTATACTAGTAAGAAACATCGGTTAGGTTGAGAATTTTCTAGGTTTATCTCCAAATTCCCTGCTAGCAATTGTACAAAATTCAGAGAAGTCATAATGATAGTGTTTTGATTCGCGAATTATCCATTATTGTTTGTTGTAGGTAGGTACCTTCCTCTTCTAATCTTCTGTGATTGAGCTATGGATTCAGAAACTCGCAAAGGTTAGAGAATCAGTTCACTGATCCTTAATAATCACTCTAGTTGCTGTTTGATGTTTTTAATTTTGCATATTCGTATGCTATGCAGTGGTAGTTCATCTAAGAGCCACTGGTGATGCGCCTATTTTGAAGCAAGCTAAGTTCAAGGTTAGCTGTTTTTTTTTTTTTTTTTTTTTTTTTTTTGCTGCTGTATGAATTCTGTGCATCATGATTACGCCATGTGTTTTGTGTTTCTATTTTCGCTTTAGGCATCGAGGGGATTAAGTTCTAGCTTTCAGGAACTATTAGTCTGAGTGTAATTCATAGCATAGTTCAAAAATAAATAAATAAGGGGGAGGGGATTCTGGAATAAGTTCTTCATCAATTAAGAAGCTACATGTGCAGGTTTCCAAAATCATGATAAGTTGTTGAAATCATAAACGTTAGAGTGGTGTGGACGTGTGGTATAGACGATCATATCTCTTTTACTTCTTCAAGATAAAACGGCCTGCATAGGAGAGGATGAAGATATTTTTGTTACTGAACTGTTTTTGATGGGATCTTGATCTCTACTCTCTAGATAGGAATTAATTAGCTATCCAAACTTAATCCTAAACAAGCCTAATTCTCCCAACATGAATATGGAGAGGATAACTAGAAAACAGCAAACAACCCTAGAATATGCAAAAGAATACCTGAATCTAGACTGATTAATGAACTCGGCACTAAGAGTGCAACCAACTAATTGCTGGGAATGATCCTGCAACCTTATTGTCTTCCACATTCTAAGACTTATCCCGGCTTTGAAACATAAGAAGAGCTAACAAGTAACAATCAGAAACCTTTATATTTGGAGAATAGTTCAGATGGAGTATAAAATGAAAATAGGCATGATGTATATATACATAACATCAATAGTGTAGATGGGAAAAGTCCATAACAAAATCCTAGCTAGTAATAGCAGTTCATAACTTCATATGCAAAAAGTAAGAGTCTACAATCCTCTGGGTGGACTACTACTAGTTGGAGTGTCGTTTGCATTCCCTTTTTGTCCTGTGGTTGTTCCAGCATCACCCCCCCCCAACAAAAAAAAACCTTATCTAATATATGACTGAAGCAAGCACGACAAAGAATCTCCCCCTCCCACAGGTTGTTTCTTTACCTTGCTTGCTTCGTTGTATTATTGTCCCCAAAGTTTAGGTCCATATATGGAAACTTCATCACAATAGGTCCTCGGGGGAGATGCACAATCTATATCCAGTTGCTCAAACCACTTGCCATATCTTGAAGGAAGGCCCTGTTACTAACATAGTCCAACCCACCCTGCTCTGGTTTCCAATTTTAAGTTACTTCGTAGTTTTATGTAAATGTTCTGCATGGTAATCGAACAAATGGTCCACATGGTAATCACAATTCTCAGTTATGTAATTATGCCCCTAATGATGCTGTCAGTCGAAGGACCACTATTCTCCTGGAGATTCCCTGTCTTCCCAAACCTGAGAAGAAGATGGTTGCTTTGATCTTGACATCAAGCACAATAATATACTAGTTTCATTCTCTGGGCCCCACCCTTTGTTATTGGTCTTTTCTATTTCCCTTCATCTGGCTGTGTCATCTTCTTTCTTCCCCTTCTATCTGCCAATCTTACAAGCATGGTCGCACTGTCTCCACCACGTATGCTGACAGGGGCTGATCGTGCTATTTACCGTCTCTGAGGTCGCCATCACAACCTCCTTCCTTCATTGCACCATGGGCGTCCTTTATTGTACCCTTCAGTTAATTTCTCCATTTAAATTTCAACTCTGCGCTTGGGTTATGGTGCCTCCGACCCTCTGCCCACCATTTTCAAACGCTGACATGCCCTACCCGGGCCTTGTATTGGTTTAGGTTTCACCCTTTTGTTGATATCTTTATAATAAATTTTTTTGGACTCTGTATAATGTTTAACCTGACTCTCGTACCAACTGATGAGATTTGATCTGAATAATTAATTAATAGCTATTTCGAGATTCGTATCCACTCAGCGGTATCTGGAGTTTGGTTAGATGTTATATAGAGCCACGTTTTGTACAAATTTTATTAGTATTATAGATATCATGAAAATAGAAAAACCAAGCCATAAAAACCACCAATTGCCAAACATACATAGCTGAACATGAATCCATGACACTGACCGGTGATGGGAAGTGGTGCAGCGGCATGGTCATTGTAGGCGATTGAGGGTAGTGTTCGGAGTGGAGGGTTTCACCGTAGATGGGTGGTGAGAGGGATATGGTTTAGGTGTTTATGTTTACATAGTATATGTGATAATAAAATCTGTCGGAAGTGTGGCCTGATTTAAGATTTAACCAGGCTCTGGTGCCAACTGATGGGATTGTTGTGTTTGAATAGTCAACTGATAGCTATTTTGAGATCTAGATCCAGTCAGCTGTATCCAGAGCCTGGTTAGATATTATATAAAGTCACACTTCCATTAGATTTCATTAGTACATATACCAAGAAAGTAGAGTACCTAGCCAACTGATGGCAAAATACGTAGCCAAACATGAATCTAAGATGTTTACCGTTTATTGCCGCCAGGACGTAGCTCAGGCATCATGGCACCATAGGGATAGAGGGATGCAGTTTGGGGTGGAGAACTTCTTCCGAGACGAGCTGTGAGAGGGATGTCGTCTCAGGCTTTAGGTTTTCTTGGTATCCGTGATAATAATATATTGGAAGCCAAGTCATTTAGCCTTAAGTGAAAGACTAGGTTGCTGGGGTCATTCCTAATTACTAGTACTCGCTTTGATTCTGTAGCATTGAGTAGGTTAATCGGTAGAGTTTCAGGTATTTGCTTGTATCTGTTTTAGAGTTGTTTGTTTTTATGTCTTCATATTTCTATAAGGAGATCTAGGGTCCTATGGAATTGGGTTTGAATAGTTAACATGGGATTGGGTTTGAATAGTTAACATGGGATTGGGTTTGAATAGTTAATATGGGATTGGATTTGAACAGTTAATGAATAAACTATGTGGAGATCCAGATCCTCAGTTGCCATGAGAGCAAATATTCCAGAATATGAGACTTAAATAGATATCTAGAAATCAAATCCCATCAGTCCCTGTTAAACATATGGCATTGTAAGATTTTAGAGGAAGATATATATGTTGTCACTTGTTTATGGATTACTTACATTTAAGACGTTTTATTCTCGCTCGTATAAACTTGACTGAGGGAGGATTTATTTTAAAGGGTAGAAGATCATTGGAAGAATTGCAAACTAGTGCTAGTTTGCAACACTTAATGTCAAGTATGACCTAAAAAACATACTACACCCAAGATCATTTTACTTCCTACTTACGTAAGGTTTAACATACCGTAAACACACAATCTTTGTATTGTATGTTTGTGTATTGAAGTCGTTGCATTACAGCCTTTTTTAAAATCCCTAGGGCAGTTGTTCAAACTGAACCAACTTTTCTGTTGAACGAAATATTTGGTCTAAAAATGAGAGGAGAAATATAACTTTTGTTTCATTCGGTTTTAGTCAGTTGTTCTCCCTGCATAAAAAGAGAGAAATGAAGACAAGATAATTGGTGTGAATATAACTTAAGTAACAAGCCTACATGGCCATAGTCAGTAACATTATTAAAATATATATTCTAAAATTGACTCTGAATATCCGATAGAAAATTTGAAAGTCTGGAAATAGAATTATACTGTATTAGATATTAAAATTTTTAAGTTTCTGTAGCACTTGGAAGAACTGCTACATCAATAAAAAGCCAGCCCAACCTAGCTGCTGACAACAGACTGCCGCAGCAGTAAATAGCAAACCAAACTCGATTATTCTATCTATACCAGTATAGTCCCAAAAGCTATAGTGTTGGGAAAGACTCCGTGTTTACAAAATGATTGAAGTTTAGGGCTCTCCTGACACCTTATCATTATACTAAAAGCAATGTTTCTTGCAACTTGACTTGCTTTTTTTTTTTTTTTAAATGCAAATCTAACCTACTGTACTCCTACTCCTTTGCAACTTGATTTGCTGACAAGACTTCTGCTGAAATATAAAATTATTCTGAGCTTTCCAGATGCCATAGTCTTCAAATTTGAACTTATTCACTAACTGCTGGCAATACTCTGGTAATTACTTCCTGTGGCCTAAAATAGCAATACTCTGGTAATTACTTCCTGTGGCCTAAAATAATATTATGGTAGTATTGCCTGCAAGTATCTTATAAATGCGTTGAAAAACGAGAAGACAATATTACTTTTTCATTGTGTACTTCCTCCGTCCCCCAACTAGTTTCCCATTTTCTCTTTCTTGCTCTGTCTGCAGATTGCAGGGACTGACAAGTTTGTAAAAGTGATAGATTTTCTTCGTCGTCAACTTCATAGAGAGACACTAGTAAGCTTCCTTTTTCACCTTTTTAATTTGGTATTGCAGGCTATTTCGTTATTGGTACTGATTTTCCTCTATTCTTTCAGTTTGTGTACGTAAACAGTGCTTTCTCACCAAACCCTGATGAGCTGGTCATAGACCTATATAACGTAAGCTGTCAATTTCAGGGCTTTATTAATTTTTGCAGAGCTGTTTAGTTATCAACATTTCCTATGATGATGATGAAATTTGAACAATCTGTCCAACTTTTAATCACTGTTAGCAGTTGAATTCATATTAATCCACCTAATTTCTGCTGGTTTATAATGGAATCCTTTTTCCTCTTTTCGCTTTCTAAATCTAGTTATCTAAGATGTGTATTTTCTAAACATCTATGAGTGATGACAAAGCATATGTGATTAACATTTGTAATCCTACTCGGGGGTAACGTCCAATCTTCTATAAGATGGAGTTAGGATTGTTATGCACATATGTTCATAATCTTAGCTGTGTGTTTTAATATGTCTGCTCTCTTGACAGAACTTTGGTTTTGATGGTAAATTGGTGGTCAATTATGCTTGCTCCATGGCATGGGGATAATTACTACGCATTAGGGTGCTGATACTGCAGTACTGCACAAAACTGTACGTACATAAGGTACGGTGATGCATTCCTCCATTCTTTTGTACATGCGAATAGGAAGCTATTTAAACGACCCCGGTTTGATCTTTGACCGTGAGCTGTATTTACGCGTTGTCATCTTTGATCGTGGGCTTTACGTTTTATATATAGCTTAGCTTTTACGCCATCTGATGTCTTTTCACTCATTGTTATAAGACGGATGTGATATGTTGAGAATTATATTTTGTTCTAATGGTATAGCTAAAAATAGTTTCCAACTTTATGACTTGACTTGCTTATGATCTTTAAGCCTTGCATCAGTTGCATGGTTGTAAACGGCTTGTCGTAATTAATTTTCCTTATCATCGGTCATTAATAAACATAGGCAGTTGAAACTTGGCAGTGGTGTAATTACAAAATTCTTGAATTGTTTTTCATATTGGGGGTAATTCCAATTTTTATTCGTGATCACTGAATTAAAATCCACAACCCCTCTCCCTTTCTGGAAAAAAAAAATTAGAAAAGAAAAGAAAGAACGATAACCCCAGGCATCAATTACCAGGATATTTGGCCATACATCAGCTTTTTTTTTTTTTTTGTTTCCTTTCCTTTAGTACTAATTTATAAAGTAATAAATAAAGCGGGAGTGCGGTAATTTCACTTGTATTCCCCACTGTACTGCTAAGTTTAGTGCATCATTCAAATTTGGACATGTGGTATTATTAAAAACTACTCTGAATTAATTAAATACTAAGTTGAATTAATTGTGTAACGACCCAGATTTAAAAAAAAAATATCTAACTGAGAGGATTAATAAGTTTGGGGATTATTCATCTTGAATTAACTGAAAAGTATAATGCACATCCAAACCCGTGAAAAAACGTCTTCCATATTAACTAAAAGCCACTAAATATACTTATTATAAACCTAATTAGTTTGATGGAAAGATCATTAGGATGAAAGGAAAAAGACTGTCGTTACATCTGTTTTTTTTTTTGGCTGAACAATGCATAGAGGGAAGAAGAAGAGATTTCCAACTTTATTCTTTTTGGTCTCCAGGTAAGTAATCGAAGATTTATATTTATGATTGTAACTTTGTAAGATTGCTAATCACTATTCCATGTGAGGTCTGGATGTGCTATGTTATGATGAAATGATTACCAAGTATGAACAGTTGACAGTTCATTAGGTATTTTTTGTTTATAGCCTACATGTTTAGCCGATGATACATCAGAAAGATGAATCCTGATTTTATGCGTATCTTCTTCATTGTTTAATTTATTTGAAGGATAACTCGAGTGCGGATTCACGTGGAGCTGTAGGCATAAACATAATCTAGTTAACATGCTATAAAAGTTTTCAAAACTTGAGTACTGTGTTAACTAATTTTTGTATCAACGGCTGAACACATAGGTTTATAAACAAAAACACCAAATCAAGTGCTCATATATTCATATTTCATCGTTTTCTCTTAATTATAACATATCAGATCCAAATCTCACATAGTAATTAGAAATCTTAAATTAATCATAACATAAATCTGTGATTATATGTCTGGAGATCAAAGAGAAGACGCTGGAATGGTCTTTCTCTTATTCCATCTTTGGGTTGCTGAAGCCTGGAGAAATGGTGTTTCTTCATTTGTTTAGTTGATTAGAAGGCTTTATTTTAGTGGGCTTGGGTGGCGAATTATACTCGAATTGCCCAAAACTTCTTGATTCGACTCGAATTGTTATTCTTTTTATTTAACAAAAAAATCTGGATCGTTACAAATATATAATATTTTCTACATTCATTTGAGAGACTAACTTGTTCACAATTACATAAAATACTGTAATATAAGTGTTTTAGTACGAACTGAATTGTTAATGCTGTGTTTGTGGTTCGGGAGCGTGGCCCCAAAAATGCCTTGTCACTTCAATTTCATCCCTTTACTTACTAAAATTAGCTCGAACATGTCATTATTAACTCTAATTAATCACGATAAAGTCTTCTACAAGCCTGTATATTCAGTGATGCTGCTAAAATGCATCTAGCGGCGAGTTCTGTTATGCAGTGCTGCTTTGATATTAAAGGTTTCTGCATCATTGCTTGTGATATCGTTAAAGTTTTGCATTTTTTTTTTTTTGAAATTTCTAGTTCAGAACACAATCCGTTCACTACTTTTAAACATACAGCCTTTGGCAATGAGTTAGGCTAAGGATTAAGACTTGAATGAATTTTGCTAAACCCGAATTAATAGTTGTGCAAAACATAACTAAAGCACAATCAAGTTTCCCTTGGCCTAAACTGAGACTCTAAAACCAGATTTAAGGCTAATGTTTGAGCCAAGGTTAAACCGCTGCCGAACATGTTGGTAAGGTCCTGGAAACCACACATATCTAGAATTGCCAAAATTCTACATTCTTCTCTACCTTCACTGAAATCCTACAACTTCAGAACTAGCAGGCACTTCATCAAGTTTTTTCAGTCATTCCATATAGCAGACATAGGGACAGGATGCACCAAACCTAGTTCTTGATTATAGCCTTCTTGGTCTCCGGTCTCACGGTTCGTCGGGCCCGAGCCCAACACTGGACCATTGTGCCCGTTTGGGCTGCATGGGCCTCGACTTGTATGCATGTTATCACTGCTATCCGCAGCCTGATTCTGCCTTCCCTGTTCATCGCTACTGGTGTTCCACATCATGTTCGTCAATTCATCCGAGTTGGTCTCTCCATTAGTTATGGAGAGAAAAGCTTGTGGTGAGATTGAGGAAGCACACGAATTGTATTCCTCCACAGATGTTTGTCTGGAGTCTCTAGGGGACCGTTTGGCCAAATCTCCAGGAATGAGGGTCGAACTTGAACAAATCCTTTTCACATCATATCTACCAATGTCAAAGTTTGTAACAGCACTTGTCCCTCTGAACTTTATTGCAGCAATATCATATGCTTCTGCAGCTTCTTCCTGTGTACCTTCAATTCAAAGGGTAATTGTGTATCAGTGTTAACATCTATCATAAAACAACGATCTTGCCCTTTAACATTAAGAATACATTCAATTCCTATCAAAAACGTGTTAACAGAAAATACTTAGAAATTTCACAAGGTAGCAGCAATAACTAATAAGGATTCATTTTGCAGCTCTTAACCAAGTACTGAGTGCAGATTTGCAGCAAGTCATAGCTTGTGAATTTATGTAGTATGTACTACTACATTACAGAAACTTGACACTGAAAAGTAAAAACATGCATCATAAATCTGGTCCAGGATGTGTTTCGGGTTCTTGAACAATCGAGGTGTTTCGTGATTTTTCTGAATGTCTGGTAGTATTTTGGATATAGGAGACAATTTATGAACAAGAGAAATGTAATTAAAGTGATTTTTCAAAATATCCCTTTCTTACCCAGGTAAAAGTTAGAGGTAATTTTATGAGTAAAGTAAAAAGCACTTACTGAAAGTACCAAGGTACAAGTCCTTGTTGCCTGCAACCCTTCCAATTCTGGCTTGCCACCTCCCATGCTTATGATGCCTGCAACAATGAAATCAGACTAACCAAATCCATACATACAAACAAGAGCATGCAACAGAGATAGACACCATATTACCCCCTTTTTTCTTTTTTCCTTTTGTAGTTCTTCTTTTTTTCAATAAAAAAATGTGATAGATAGACATGGGTTCATTTTAGTCCATATCTAATGTCACTGTACTCCACATAAATGTGGATGTGGATCATTATTTTCCTGCCTTTTATTTTTTCTTTTTGCCTAATATTCTCAAGGAAAATCAGTTCTTCCCCCCCTCCCCCTAAAAGATTTTGAATATAACAAGTCTCAAAAGAGGCCAAGTAGTTATAAAGATTAAAGAATATACTAGTTTTATCACTAATCCATTCCGGTCCACTAATAACCCATGTGTTAGTTCATCCGAGTCTTTTTTAGTCTTTTCTATAGTCTATACTATGATCGCCCAGGTGACAGATAATAAGATTCAATTAAAACTGCTAAAGGCAGGCAGTGACTAAATGTGGGCTGGTTACATTTCTCATGTATTAGTATTACTTCACTTTTAAATGGTAATTTTCTTGTTATTAGAGTTACATACCTTGTTACTCCTCTGTACATAGATGCACCTCTTGAAAATCCACTACTTTTCCTAAGAAACAAAATAAAAGATAGCAGTATCAAATATGAAGTCCATCTTTAAATCCAAGTTAATGAACAATACTATGTACTGTCATGCATGATTGAAATATTTTTCATCTACCTTCTCAAGTGAGCAACAAATTCTTGCCTAGTCATATCTTTCATCTCTTCAAGCTCTTGCTCATAGCTGCTTAACTGATGGAATAATTGTGTAAAAGCTTGGTGAAAATTAACACAGAGTGCATGTTTAATTTGGGAAGTAATATGATGGTTTAATTGTAGGGTTTGTAGAATAGAGAAAATTAAAGAAAAAAGAAAAGGAGTTACTGAGAAATTAATATGAGTAGTTGGTCCCCAATACTTTAGAGCAGCTAGATCATAAGCACGGGCTGCTTTTTCTTCCTTGTCATATCCTCCTGGCAAAAAACCAAAACAAATTTTATTACAAGTTGAGCATTATCTTTTCCTTAAATTCAAGTTCAATTTGCATTTCTGAAAATAACCTCATCGAGGTGATAAGTCAGTGCTAAATCGAGTCTTAAGTCTCCTAAAAGTATCTGTTTTTAGTAATCTTAATTGTATCAAACTCAAATAAATCATGACATCTATCATTTCTTTGTAATGCAGAACAGCAATTCAAATTCAAAGTATTATATCATAATGCTGAAATCAGTAGACTTACCAAGATAGACTGCTTTGAACATATGCAGCATAATGGATCAACAGACCACAATTTCCAAACAAAAATAACAGAATAATTAGCTATTATTTAAATAAATGTAAAATAAATTCTAAAAATTGAGAATATTAATTACCTTGCCTTCCTTTTCTGGTTTGCCCTTCTTTCCTACAACTATTATCCCACAAATGAGCCTCATATCTTCCAGTCCACCTATGCCTAATTGTTTCAACCAAAACAGATGAAAATGTCATATGAATTTCTTCCTTTTATGCCTGCTGTATTCAGCGCTGATAAAGCTAGTTGGTAACCGATAGGTTAGTTGACAGTTTAGTTTAAATTGTGAGTATTAACTGATAAGGTAGTTGATTTTGATCAGTGTTTAGTAAGTTAACTGATAAGGTATAATAATAAATAAACCAACTTAAATTTTTATACATTTAGTATAAAAATCAAATGGGCTACAAGTTATACGTACTTCAACCAAAAAATAAACTCATCTAACTAATAAGTTATAGCTAAACATAACCTCAAATACCAATAAGAATTGTAAATTTACCTTGTTACCCCTCGAAATTGGGAAGTTCTTTGCCCAAAAGTGTCAACGGACTTCCGTGCCACCATTTCCTTCCCACCGCCACCCTTGGGCATCGCCCGCTTCCTCCCATCACACTGCTGAGCCCCACCATAAACAGTCAAGGAAAGTGCGTCTAGATCACACTCACCACCACCACCAGAACTCTCTGCTACCGGTTTATCCACCTGGGGCAACCATGTTCTGAACCCTGAACCTCCACCACCAAACGCCGCCTGTGGTGGCATCATGGTAGTGGCTAAACTATAGTCATACGGCTGAAACATCTGAAAATTGGCTTCATTATTCCTGATCTCCTGATGATCGTCATTAGTGCTACTGATAATGTTATTGATATTCAAGTTTGGTGGGGGCATGTTCATGTTTATTTCTGTGTTTGGATGCTCATTTGTTGTTGTATTTGAGTAGCAGCCTAGAAAATCTTCGAATTTTGGTGCAGCTTCTCCTCCACTGGGATTGCTGTTCCCATCCATTTCAGCCTCATTATACCCATAATCTGCAAATCACATATGCATACTATAATTATTAAACCAAGAAAATTAAAAGAACATAGATTATGTTTGATTCAATTTCTGAATTGAACTTAATAAATCTGAACAATATAAACTAAACTACTAACACAGTAGTCAGTACACTGCATGCTCTTATTATCAAAATCTGAAAGAATGATATGTTTATGCAACAATAAGTAGGTGTTTGTAAATTGTAAATGACTGTTGAAAACTCATTTTAGGTTTGTCTTAGCAGAAGCAGAAAATGATCATTCCCTGAAGGTGATTCCCAAAATTACTTTTTTCGAAAATCATTCTGCAAACATGATTTTAGAAATTTATTCTCATAGGTATATTTTCCATAATTCAAGATTTGACCACCCAAACTTCCAACTTTTTCCTACATGTTATAAAATCCATGCACATAAAAATCCATGTACAAGAAATCTAAACAGCAAACTGCAATCAAAGAATATGAACATTATATAACATAACATACAGTTTTTAGAGTCGAATAGCGAAAACGAAGAATCGGAAGAACAACGGAGGGGCAGAACGGGCGGGTAGCAGGCGGCAGAACCCTCCCCATCGTCACCATCTTGTCTGCTGAGTTTGAGGTGTGGAGTCAAAGAAAATCCAAGCCAGTTGCTCATACTTGGTCGTATATTATGACAGACAATATATAAATTTTTTCTCCCTTTTTTGGTATTCTAACTCCAAACTCTCACCATAAGATGTGTTTCACACTTGGCCGTCCTGTTTCAGCTCGAACTTCAAAACCTGTGGCGGTATTTATATTGGTAGACAGTAGAAAACAGAAAACTTAAGTCTTTTGAGTTTTGATGTACTTGCAATTTGTTCGGTTCCAAAACTGTTGTTACATATCGACTCTGTTTTAGTCGAATATTATTGAATTTAACTAGTAAGAAACAATCTTACTAGTTTATCAAAGTTTATACTCGAACTCGATATATTTATGATTGTATGGAGTAATTTTAGTGATTAAAAAACAAATGTGTTCATTTCAAAAGAAAAAAAAAAGAAAAATTTGACATTTGAATTGAAACGGGGATATTGGATTCTTAATTGTATTGTAGTGTAGTATTGAATGGTACATATCTAGATCGTCTTATTACCACAGGTCTCTGTTCTGCGCCATTCTGCAGGACAAATGATACCTCGTTTTTCGTTCCAAGGTTTTGCAGGAAATGTAGGGTGGGCTATAATCTGCTATAGCACAGTGTAGGACAAAATTTCTGATTTTCCTTGTTCTGGTAAACGTGGCATCATGTAATTGGGAGTTTGGGAGGTGTAAATTTAGAGGACGTTGAAGCCCTTTTTGTTCTTTTGTGAGACAATCTGGTAGATACGTTGCGAGGTACATTTTTCCTAACAATGATTAAAAACCAAAAAAGTTCGGGAGAAAGTTTTAGAATTATTGCTGTTGATACTTTGATAATAATGGATGGCGAAAAAGGTTTGTTTTGGCATTAGATTTAACGGACAGGTTCACCTCGTCTTATTTGTTTAGCGCGGGTTTATTACAATTTTATCATGTGTGTGGTACGTTTAGTTGGTCTTTGTAGTATGGGTTTTTACATCTACTATCTCTATTAGACATTCCAATTACTTTTAACTCTCTGTTAGTCAATTACATACGGGTTCAAAATTCCAAAATTCTATTGACCAACTTATAATTTAGTTTTTTTATCCGGGTAATTTTCATACATACCACTTGTTAGTTTCATCAATTACGGATCTTCCCTTGTTAGTTCAACAATAACATATATTCCCTCGTTAGTGAAAAAAAAATTACATCTAGTCCCACGACGATCTTGAATTTCAGCGACTTAAGGCCTGGAAATGACAAATGTGCCCTCATTCAAAATTCATATTTCATCAACACCCAAACACAATCAATTTTCCTTTATTGCACATTTAGATAGACTTCTTCAGCATTTTCACCATTTAGAAATGTACTTTTAACATCCATTTGGTAAACTATGAAGTTTTTGCGAGCGGCAAAGGCTAAGAATAGTCTAATAGCATCCAATCTCGCAACTGGAGCATAAGACTCATCATAATCCAATCCTTCAGTTTGACAGTAACCTTGAGCAACTAGACGTGCTTTGTTCCTTGTTATTTCACCAGACTCGCTCAGCTTATTTCTGAACACTCAATTAGTACCAATTGCTTTATTTTCTTCAGCAAGGGGTACAAGTTTCTAGACTTTGTTTCTTTCAAACTGACCCAGTTCTTCTTGCATTGCCTTGATCCATTCAGAATACTTTAAAGCTTATTTTATGGTTTTAGGTTCAATTTCAGATACAAAGCAAGAGAACAATTGTTGGTCCCTTTAAACAACAAGAAAAGACTAGGGGGGGGGGGGATGAATAGTCTTTTCAAACTTTCGTCGTTTAAAAACTTTCTCAGCAAGTGCTTATTACTTTTCAGTAATGAGTTTGCTGGTACTTAAATTTCTCAACAAGTACTTGTTACTTTTCAGTAACGAGTTTACTGGTACTTTAAAAACAGTGCGGAAGACTTTATACAATAAGTGCTTTTCAAAGAGTGCTAGTTTCAACAAGTGAGTAGAGTGATAGTGTACAATAAATGTAGCTTGCTGAAAACTAAATGCGGTAAAGTAAATCACACAAACACTTTTATAGTGGTATCTGAGAGTGACGTAATCTCTCAACTAATCCACTTTGTCCCCTCTAGGACTGAATCCACTCAGATAAGATTGAAGTTCCTTACAAATCCTATCACTAATGATTCTTCAGAAACCAAAGCACACTTGCTTCGTTTCCAACCTATAACTAGAGAACTGTAACCTTGTTCTCCACCAAACTTGGGACTTATAATCAGCAACACAATGCTTAATTAATTCCCCCTGAATTTCACGCCTGAAAAAGGGTGATTATCAGTTAGAGAGGTTTGGGATGAGATGACTTGAGTATAACTTTTCAGCTATAACAAGTTATCTAAAGAAACACAACTTGTAATACTTTTCAGTAAGCAAGTTAAGTTGTTTCTGGTGTCAAGACTTGTTCTTGTTCAAAAGAAAGAACACTTAACAAATTTCTTAGCCGTGAATATTCTACTTCTTCACAAGTAGCTTTTGTTTCAAGCTTAAGTTTTGTAACGGATCAATAGGCAGTAAAGAGTATGGAGGATAGAGTGTTTAGGCACAAGTGAGAGTTTGATCACGTTGTTGATACACTTCAACTCTTTGCCAGATGACCTCTATTTATAGTGTATCAAGGGAGCCGTTTGAATTTCAAATTCTAAGGCTTTGCACCTTAAGATGTCAATATCTTGCTTTTGTACTTTCAACAGCGTCCTTCATTTGTCTTCTAGTCTTCATGTTCTTCGCGTGCCTACTTTGCATTTAATGTTTATTTGAATCGAATTCGTATCTGAACGTTGGAGCCAAAATGCAAGTACTTCTTCAGCAAGGAGGTCACATATGTTTTTCAGCAAGTGGTCAGTCTCAGTTTCAGCAAGCACAACCTACTCTGTCATATAGATTTTCACTTATGCGAGCTGTTTGCTGAAAATCTCACTTTCTGAGCAACATGTGCCTTTGTAGATACCTTTCTCAAAATTCTTCTAAATCTTCAGTCTTCGAATCTTCAAATTTTTGTGCGGTTCTTGTGCTTCAATAGTTCGTTTGTAAAAACAAAGTACATCATCAGCAAACGAAAGCACCTAACTAGTACCTACACTAAGTCTTTCAACAAACGTTCCTCTTTTACAATGTACTTAAAAATTCTAAATTTCTATGGACCTTAAGAGTACTAGTTACTGGACTTTCCTTAATTTAACATGGTTAATTGCTCATCAAAATTACAAGTTTCCTAACAAATTTCCCCCTTTTTGATGTTAACAATCCATGGCTAAATTAATTGTTACCCTTTTAGAGGTTTTTCATGTTGAATAAATTAGTTGATTAATGCAAGCATACTTGAATAATAAAACATTAAACATAAGTAGTTTGCATAATAAAAAACCAATAAGAGTTAAAAAGTTCAATGCTGATAGTTATCTTTCGGTAAGTTTACAAGAAAGCTCATAGATAACTAAAGTATTCAACAAACAAAACAAAGCTTTTTCAAGGGACTAATCTATTCCAGCAGAAGATTTTCTAAGAATCTCCCTTACACTCTTCTCAGCAAGAGCAGAGAATTCAACATAGACCTTCTCGTAATCTTCAAGTGGCTTACGGACTTCAAGTTGAATAATCCTTGCATTCTTGCAGGCAGTATAATGATGGTTTTCACCATTCATCTCTTTGTAGTGAATTACCCACAAGTGCATGCCCCAATTGCTAGCATGTAGAAGTTGAGTGTCTGAAATACCTTTGTTGGCATGAATCTTCCTTAACCAGAGAAGATCTTCATCTTGATCCTTAGCAGTAAGATAAAAGTACTCATAAGGAATCAAACCATACTTCTTTTTGGACTTCTTGGTTAAAGGGTCACTGTAGTAAGCAACATCTATCGGCATGATTAAATCAGACTCTTGTTTTATCTTCTTGTTGATAGAAGTTCTTCTTACTAAGATTCTAAGTTTAGCCATTTTGCACCAAGAAAAAATTACATCTACCACCCTCACTAAGCACTCACTTTTCATCCTAGTCCAACATTAGCGGAGAATTACATTTTAGTCCAGCCGGACCTCCAGTGTTGACTTCGGTAAGTTGGGTTTTCTAAATTTCGCTCAACCAAACACGCCCTTAACTATATAATATCTATTTTTTCTTTCTTTTCGCTTTTTCTTTCTTTTCTTTTTTCTATTTTCTTTTTTCTCTTTCTTTCTTTTCTCTTTTCTTTCTCTTTTTTTTTCTTTTACATTTTTTTTAAATCCAACTCCGGTACCGGAGTTAGAACTCCGATACCGGAGTTTACAACTCCGGTACCAAAGTTAGAACTCCGGTACCGGAGCTTGGCACAGCTCCAATCGGAGCTGTGCAAAGCTCCAGTCGGAGCTTAACAAAGCTTAAGCTCCGATTGGAGCTTTGCATAAGCTCCGATTGGAGCTTTGTTAAGCTCCAATCGGAGCTGTATAACATAGCTCTGATTGGAGCTGGCAAAGCTCCAGTCGGAGCTTAACAAAGCTCCGACTGGAGCTTTGCAAAGCTCCAATCGGAGCTTTGTTAAGCTCCGACTGGAGGTTAACACAGCTCCAATCGGAGCTCTATAACACAGCTCCGATTGGAGCTGTGCCGAGCTCCGATTGGGGCTTTGCAAAGCCCCAATCGGAGCTTTGTACTCCGATCAGAAAGCTTCGATCGGAGTTATTGTTCATCTTCTTCCTTTTTTTTTTTCTTTTTTTTTTTATTTAGTATTATTTATTTTTATTTAATAAAGAAAAAAAGAAAAGGTGAAAAATAAAATTCGGGACTCAATTTAAAATTCAATTTTTGTAGGGGTTTGTTTTAAAATAATTTGTAAACTATTTTGAAATATAACTAAATTATGTGGGTTAATTTATAAATTGTTTGTGTTAATATTGTAAAAGTCAAAACATTTGGGGTGAATTTGTAATAAACGAAACTTCATGTTGTTTGGCGTAATTCAGAATCTGAAATTCCGGCAGGGGCATAAATGTCATTTCCAGGGCTTAGAGCGCAGAAAGTCAAATACGTGGGTTAAAATGTAATTACATTGGTTTAGTAAGGGAGTCTCGTGTAATAAAAAATATAGCTGGACTAATCTGTAATAGTCGACAATAGTAGGGGTACCAAAAGTAATAGCCCCTTGCAGCAATGTTCCTTGGGTAGGGAGGAGGGTCCCTTTCTTTTCTTGCAACTTTTAATTACATTTGATTCAGTACAACAGTTGGAAAGAAATCATTG
Source organism: Plantago ovata (assembly GCA_028274465.1). Lineage (NCBI taxonomy): Eukaryota > Viridiplantae > Streptophyta > Magnoliopsida > Lamiales > Plantaginaceae > Plantago > Plantago ovata. Next base: position 73,369,023 of record CM051455.1, read on the forward strand.
GCCAAAAGATCTTACAGCTTTATGATCCAGCAACCATGTATAGGGCTGGGCATGGGGCGGTTCGGTTCAAAACCGAACCGAACTTCGGTTTAAACCAAACCGAACAGTAAAATTTTGTCCAATCCGAAAACTGAACCGAAATTTCGGATCGGTTTCGGTTTGATCCGAAAATTATCGGTTTGGTTTCGGATTCATCCGAACTTTTTTTTTCTTTTCTTTTTTTTTTTTTTGAATTTTCCATCAAATAGGCAGGCAGCAAATATCCAAATCAAACAGTTTTTTGCCACAAATAGGTTTTGCCGTTTGCGTAAAGAGGGAAAGGGAGAGGTGTTTAGTCGATTAGGGTTGAAAAATGAGGAGAAGACTGGAATGCCGTATATATAATATGTAAAAAATAATAATAATAATAATAATATTGATCGAATCGGTTTAATCCGATAAACTGCGATTTTTTAACCGAACCGAACTGAAAACCGAAATCTGTCAAAGTAATGAACCGCGAACCGAACCGAACCGAACCGAAGATGCTGGATCGGATTGGTTTGGTTCGGTTTTTTGAATCGATTTTCGGTTTTCGGTTATTATGCCCGGTGCTAGGAAACTTATAATTTTGATGAGCAATTAACCATGCTAAATTAAGGAAAGTCCAGTAACTAGTACTCTTAATGTCCATAGGAATTTAGAATTTTAAGGACATTGTAAAAGAGGAACGTTTGCTGATGACTTAGTTTAGATGCTAGATAAGTTATTTCTTTTGCGTATGATGTATTTTATTTTCTGAAAGAAAATAACTTATTGATGCTGAAGCTTATGATGTATCTTATTTTCTGAAAAGAAAATAACCTATTGAAGCATTTGCTGACGATATAGTTTGTTTTTACAAACAAACTATTGAAGCAAATAGAAATCGATCAAAATCTTGAAAATTATTGAAGATCCGAAGACTTGAAGATTTAGAAGATCTGAAGACTTGAAGATTGTTGAAAACTGGTATCTACAAAGGCACGTGTTGCTCAGAAAGTGAAATTTCAGCAACAACATTGCATAAGTGAAAATCTGAAAGACAGAGTAGGTTGTGCTTGCTGAAACTGAGACTAATCACTTACTGATGGAACATATGTGACCTCTTGCTGAAAGTACTTGAATTTGCGCTCCATTGTTACTGTTTGAATTCTATTCAAATATGCATTAAATGCAAAGCTTACACGCGAAGGACATGAAGACTAGAAGACAAACAAAGAGGCTGCTGAAAGTAAAAAGCAAGATAGTGACATGTTAAGGAACAAAAGCCTTAGGATGTGAAATTCAAACGGCTCCTTACTTACACTATAAATAGAGGTCATCTGGCGAAGAGTTGAAGTGTGTCAACAACGTGATCAAACTCTCACTTGTGCTTAAACTCACATACCTTCAAACTCTCTACATCTGCCATTGATCCGTTCCAAGACTTAAAGCTTGAAAAAGCTACTTGTGAAGAAGTAAAACAAACTCGGCTAAGAAATTAGTTAAGTGTTCTTTCTTTCGAACAAGAATAAGTCTTGACACCAGAAACAATCAAACTTGTTTACTGCAAAGTATTCCAAGTTGTGTTTCTTAGATTACTTGTTGTAACTGAATAAGTTATAATTAAGTTATCTCACCCCAAAACTCTCTAACTGAAAATACACCCTTTCAGGTGTGATATTCAGGGGGAACTTAATCGAGCATAGTTTTGCTGATTAAAAGTACCAAGTTTGGTGGAGAACAAGGTTGAGTTCTCTAGTTTAGGTTGGAGACAAAGCAAGTGTGCTTTGGTTTCTGTTGAATCGCTCTAGATAGGAGATTATAAGGAACCTCAATCATATCTTAGTGGATTCAGTCCTAGAAAGGACGAAGTGGATTAGTTGAGAGATTACGCCACTCTCAGATACCACTATAAAAGTGTTTGTGTGATTTACATTCTGTACTTAGCTTTCAGCAATTCATATCTGTCTGTACACAGTCACTCACTTCACTTGCTGAAACTTTTACTTGCTGAAAAAGCACTTATTGTATCAAAGACTTCCGCTCTCTGATTTTAAGTATCATCAAACCAAGCTACTGTAAAGTAACTTACGCTTGCTGAGAAAGTTAAGTATCAGCGAACTCATTACTGAAAAGTAATAAGTACTTGCTGAGAAAGTTTTAAACGACGAAAGTTTGAAAAGACTATTCACCCCCCCTCTAGTCTTTTCTTGTTGTTTAAAGGGACCAACAAGTGGTATCAGAGCAGGAGGTTCTTTAGCCTTCTGCACTGAACCTAGATCCCCTTAGGTGCTTTCCGTAAATCACTCTCACTTGATCAGTTTGGTAGTGCTTTGCTGACAGGATGTCTTTAGGAGATTCTCCCTTGCTGAAGCTGGAAAATTACGAGAAATGGCGAAACAACATGATGCTACATCTTGAGGCCATTAGTGATGAGATGATAACCGTCATTAATGGTGGACCTATCAAGATCACTAAGATTGAAAGGAGTTTCCCTCACAAGACCACTGAAGTTGGGAAGGAAACCATTCTAGGCGAACCATCAGATACGGTTGTGCTAAAACCAAGAGAGGAATGGACTTCTGACGAAGCTAAGAGATTCCGTCTTGATGGCCAAGCAAGAAATATCATCATTAGATCAACTCCGGATACCATACAGTGCAAACCATGGGGTGCTAAGACTGCAAAGGAGGCTTGGAAAATGGTTCAAGATCTTTGTGCTGGATCTGACAAAACCAAGGAAAACAAACTTGAAGTACTTAAATTAAAGTTTCAAACTTTAAGCAAGGTACAAACGAGTCACTGGAAGACTTGGACTTCAGATTCACAACTCTTGTTAGTGAAATGGCAGCATTGGGTGTTGGAAACCTCTACTCAGATTCTGAGAAAGTGAAAACTATCATCAGAAGTCTGAATCAAGAATGGATCCACACTCAGAATTTCTATTATAATCAAGGAATGCCAGACATTACACCAACAGAGTTGTTCTCTCATCTTGCTACTGTCAATTATGAGACAAAGCAAAGAGAAAATGTGTTTGCTGAAAAATCGCAAAACATTGCTCTTGCTGCAAAGCCGTCATCTTCTGAAAAGAAGAATGATAAAGAGCCTGCTGATGAAAATGCTTTAGTTGTTAAAAACATGAAGAAATTCATCAGTAAGGAACTTGAAAGGCGAAAAGCAAAGAGAAGCTGAAAAAGCATCTTGGTAACAATTACCATAAGTACAAGAATGATACTAGCTCGCTGAACAAGCAAGCTCAGCAAGCTACTTCATTAGAAGAGCCAACAGTTGGAAATGATCTATGTTTTTACTGCAAAAAGCCTGGACACTTCAAAGCTAATTGCCCTTTGCTGAAAGGCAAATCTGCTGAAAAGAAGAAAAAGTTCAAAAGAGCTTTTATTGCTGAAGAAAAGAAGAAGCTTCAAGCAAAAATTGATGCACTGTGTATTGATACTAGCTCCGAAGATAGTGAGGATGAAAGTTCAGACACCGACGATGAAGAAGCCACTCTAGACGTGGAGATTGGCAAAGAAGTCTGTGGAATAGCAATGGAAGCTTATCCAGATGTGTCGAACTACGAATTCTGCCTCATGGCCGGTCAGGTAAACAACTCTACCTCTGACTCAGACTCAGAAAGTGAAGACGAGATTGACCTTGACAAGATTCAAGGAGAAATCGAAAGATTTGAGAAAACTCTCAGCAAACAGCAAGAGAAACTACAAACTGCTGAAACTCTGACCAAGCAGACTACTGAAAAGTACGTTTTGCTGAAGGAAGAGACAGAAGAAAAGGATGCTGAAATAAGGCGTCTTAAGAAGTTGATTGCTGAGGCTGCAGAGAAAAATTCTCAAATGGCATTAGAATTGGAAGAATATCAGTCCTCAATTCTAAAGTTACTTGCTGAAATCCAAGAGATGAAAAAGATGAAAGTCAATTTCAAATCCTATGTGGAAGCAAGTAATACGCTGACTGAACTAAACTCTTATTTGAGAGATCCATCTCAGAAAGAAGGTTTAGGAGCAACGTGCGAAGGTGATAACGTAGAAATCTTAAGAAAAGATAAATCACCTATCTCCTTTGTACGTGATGTTGATAGTAGTCCACCAGAAATCTATCAGTTTGGTCAAACTAAGGTTGTTGAAACATGCAATCAAGTACCTATGACCATAAAGCCCGCTGTTGCTACTCAAAGTAACAAGACTTTAAAAGGAAAACAGGCTGCTGAAAAGCAAACTGGAAAGAAGAAGAATGCTGTGAAGCATTCCGCCAAAGAAGTTGCTGAAAAGCAAGTTGTTAAGACTAAAGGCAAGATTACTAAAAGTAATCAGAAGTCCTTTGCTGAAAAACCTGAATTAAGTAAGGTTGCTGAAGCTAAAGCTCAGCATTCTCCGAAAAGTGGACTAGGTTTCAAAACCAAGCAAAGTCAACTATTTCATGAGTATAAGCAAAGTCAGCAAAGATACTTCAAAGAGATGAATAAAATCAAGCCTAAGAGTTCTGAAAAGACTCCCAATGCTAGGGTTAGAAGGAACCTTGCTAGAAAAGAACTTACTGAAAAGTATGTTCATCAAAAAGGTCAACAGAGCAAGACACCACATCAAAAAGTGGATTTGACCAGCACGAGTCAAAAGTCCTTCAGCTCAAAACCTCATAGTCCCTCAGCAAGTAGAAAACAAGTCAAAGTTGAAAAACTTCAGACTTGGGTTTCCACTGGACGCATTCTTGAACATGTTAATGGACATCCATCATTGGATAATTAACTTGTTTGCTCTTGATTGTGCAGACTTCAGCCACGGAGACAAACAATGCAATCTGGCACTTTGATAGTGGTTGTGGAAAGCACATGACGGGCAACAAGAATAACCTTATAAACTATAGATGGTGGTCTAAAGGTCCAACAATAAGGTTTGCTGGTGGAGGCTCTGGTTCTACAAAAGGCTATGGTGATGTGAAGTTAGGATGCATAACCATCACTGGAGTTCTTTATGTCAAAAATCTTAAGTTTAACCTTTTCAACATGAGTCAGTTTGCTAACAAAGGATACTTCATCGAAATTAAAAGTGATGAATGTAAACTTGTAGATTTTGAGACTAAAAAGGTAATAATGATTGCAAGAAGATCAGGAGGCTTGTTCACCGTTGATTGGTCTTCAGCAAACGTTGAAAAATGCCTTGTCTCAGATCATGATTGCCTTGCTGAAAAAGCATGGTTATGGCATAAACGAACAAGTCATCTAAACTTCAAGACGCTGAATAAGCTGTCTAAAAAGGCACTTGTAGTTGGATTACCTAGGGTTACTTTTAAGAAGGATGGTGTTTGCAATGCATGTCAGCAAGGAAAGCAAACCAAATCTTCTTTCAAGAACAAGGCAGTACCGTCAACTACAAAACCTTTACAACTCTTACACATGGACTTGTTTGAATCTTCTTCAACAAGCTATGCTGGTAAGAAGTATGGTCTAGTCGTGGTAGATGACTATTCAAGATTCACTTGGGTAGTATTCATCAAGCACAAATCTGAAACCAAGACTGAAATACCTAACTTGCTGAATAAGCTTGAAGTCATGAAAAATGACAAGGTAAAAGTCATAAGGACAGACCATGGTACTGAGTTTGTAAACCAGTACATAACTCAATATTGTACCTTAAAAGGTATTCAACATCAGTTATTCTCAGTAAGAATACCACAACAAAATGGTGTTGCTGAACGAAAGAATCGTACCCTGAAAGAAGCCGCAAGAACAATGCTTGCTGACACTGAAATAAGTGAGCCTTATTGGGTTGAAGCGATTAATACCGCCTGCTATACTCAAACAAATGTTTGATTACTAAGGAATACAACAAAACTCCTTATGAATTGTTTGTTGGAAGACCTCCTAACATCACTCATCTAAGAGTATTTGGTTGCAAGTGTTTCGTTCTTAATAATGGTAGAGAATACCTAAGAACATTTCAACCAAAGGCAGACGAAGCGATATTTCTAGGCTACTCCTTGCATAGTAAAGCTTATAGAGTTTACAACAAAAAGGCACAAAAGATTGAAGAATCAGTGCATGTTGTATTCTACGAAAAGTCACAAGGTGTGCCTGCTGAAGAAGAAATATCAGAATGTATGAAAAAGTTAATCATACATGAGCAAAGAACGGAATCTGATGCTAGGCAAATCAAGTCAATTGAACTAAATGATGATTCTGACAATGACTCTCCTCCCCCGAGTCATGACAAGATAAATATAGTTCACGACAAAGAATTTCCAGCAAAAGACGCGGTTGCTCCGGAAGTTGCTGAAATTACGCAATCTCCAGTACCTGCTGATGAAATACCTCAATCTAGCAATGCTGAACAAGCAGTTGCTGATGAACAAATCTCAGCAGAGACACAAATTCCCAGTAGTACTGAACAAGTACATACTGAAGAGTCACATGCTGATGAGCAAACATATCCTGATCCAACAAACAGCAAACCTGTTAATAAATGGATTAGAGATCATCCCTCTACGGATATGATTGGTGATATTAATAAACGCCAAGTGACTAGATCCAAAGCTACTCACGGACTTGCTGAAGAAGCAACTGCCGTAGAAGTAGAATCATTGTTCTCTTGCTTTGTTTCAGAAATTGAACCTAAAACCATAGAAGAAGCTTGAAGCATTCTGAATGGATAAAGGCAATGCAAGAAGAACTGGATCAATTTGAAAGGAACAAAGTCTGGAAACTTGTGTCACTTGCTGAAGACAAGAAAGCTATTGGTACAAAGTGGGTGTTCAGAAACAAGTTGAGCGAGTCTGGTGAAGTAACAAGAAATAAAGCACGTTTAGTTGCTCAAGGTTACTGTCAGACTGAAGGATTGGACTATGATGAGTCTTATGCACGAGTTGCAAGATTGGATGCAATGAGGCCTTTTCTTAGCCTTTGCTGCTCACAATGACTTCATTGTTTACCAAATGGATGTTAAAAGTGCATTCTTAAATGGTGAACTTGCTGAAGAAGTCTACCTAGAACAACCCCCTGGCTTTGAACTTCCCTCAGAAATCAAGATGGTATAAAATCTTCAGAAAGCTGTATATGGTCTAAAGCAAGCACCAAGAGCATGGTATGATACCTTGGCTAAGTTCTTGCTGGAAAATGGTTTCAAGAAAGGTGAAGTTGACAAAACTTATTTACCATGAACCATGATGGTAAATAATCTTAGTTCAAATTTATGTGGATGACATAATTTTTGGATCTAAGGACAAGCAACTTTGTGATGATTTTGCCAAACTCATGACAAATAAGTTTGAAATGAGTATGATGGGAAAATTGAATTATTTCCTAGGGTTGCAAGTCAAGCAACTCAAAGATGGAATATTCATAAATCAAGCAAAGTATGCGAAAGAAATGCTCATAAAGTTTAGGATCAAAGAGGATGAGAAACCTGAAAAGATCCCTATGAGTGTTGGTACCAAATTGGGCTATACTAAAGAGGACAAAAGTGTTGAAGAACACAAGTATAGGAAGCTCATTGGTTCCTTGTTGTATTTAACAGCAAGTAGACCTGACATTCAGTATGCTGTTTGTGTGTGTGCAAGATTCCAATCTGATCCAAGAGAATCACACTACAAAAAGGCAATCAAGATACTGAAATATGTTAAAGGTACAGTCAATGTTGGATTATGGTATCCTAAAGATTCTGGACTTGAATTGGTTGGCTATTCTGATGCTGATCATGGTGGATCAACTCTTGATAGAAAAAGTACCTCTGGAACTTGTCAGTTTTTGGGTACTAGATTAATATCATGGTTCAGCAAGAAGCAAACCTGTGTCGCCAATTCATCTACTGAATCTGAATACATTGCAGCTGGTTGTTGCACAGCTCAAATCCTATGGATTCAGCAACAATTAAGAGATTATGGTATTTCTGCAAAGAAAACACCAATCTTTTGTGATAATACAAGTGCTATTGCAATACGCAAAATCCTAAGTTTCACTCTAGGACCAAGCACATTGATATTAGACATCATTTCATTAGAGATCATGTGGAAAAAAGGTGATATTGAGGTTGTGAAGTAGGCACTGAAGATCAGCTTGCTGACATCTTTACCAAGCCCCTACCGGATAATAGGTTCGCAATGCTAAGGTATAACCTTGGATTGATTGAACTACCTCAATAAAGGATACACTTGGCAGAATGCTGAAACAGGTATTCAGCAAGCCAAAGTATTTCCTAAAGTCACTGATTTCTTCTAAGAAATGATAAGTCACAACATGATTGCTGAAACAGGCATTCACAAGTAATTCCTTCAAAACGGGTATTTGTTAGGAAACTTGATCACTTGCTGAGACAGGCACTCAGTAAGAGAAAGAACTAAGGATTGCTGAGACGGGTACTCAGACAATCAAAAGATACTGAAACAGGTATTCAAGTATCAAAGGAATTTTCTGAACGGGAACTCAGAAAAAGAGCAAAGCTCATCTCTCAGATTTTACCAAGATGTCTCAAGTGCAAAAGAATTTACTGATACGGGAAATCAGAAATATCTTTTAAACTTAGAAAATATGAGATATCTAAGTAAGGGGGAACTTTCAGCAAGTATCTAGATTGTTAATTCAAACTCGCTGAAAAGATTCTTGTCTATTTCAGCAAGCAATCTTCCCTTATTACTCGGTAAAATCAATTGTGACGTTAAGCTGGCACAGATAAACTCGCAATAATCATGACATGAAATTCAATCGTGGCCATTGATAAAAGGAGTTATTATCTAACGGCTAACAAAACAAAGAGAGAGAGTGCTCTGACGTTTTAGTTAGTGGGCCACTACGCATTCAATGCAAAGGCTCCACTATCTCCAGTGTTTCTCTGTTTTTACCCTTGCTGAGAGCTCAAATCGATTGAGTTTCTCACACACCAGAGACACTATATAAAGAAGGAGTTAGAGAAATGACAAAATTCTTTAACTCACATTTCCTTTCTCTGCAAATTCTAGCCTGAATCTACTGTACCTCCGGTCAAAAAGCAAACTATCTTTTTCGTACACATTTCTTGCTCTATAAAGAAATGGCTCCCAAGAGACAGTATCAAAGTCGTCAAAGGTTGACAGTGCTGAAACACGCATTGCTCCGGTGACTACTCGGGCCACACAAACACAACGAAAGTTGTGTTGAAAAACCGACTATCACTGAAAACCTATCCTCCGTCATATCTTGACACTGCAAAGTGTGAGATGTTGATGCAATGGGGAGGGTTTGCAAAAGAAAAGTACATTAGGTACTTTTATGAACAAGAACTTGATGACAAAATGAAGAGGCGCTTGAGTTTATCAAGCAGCAAGGCCTCATGAACTTATCTCTGCTCGCACTAAGCAAGTGAGCATGATTGATACAATGGAATTCTACAATAATGCAAATCCAGTCCCTTACAGACAGTAATGGAGTCACTGAAAAAGTGATCCTTACTTATGTTCAGAACACGCAAATCGTCCTGAAATGGACTGATTTAGCGAAGATTTTCAGATTCCAACCACTGGAACTGAAGATGACGTCACTGCCAGACGAAGAAATGAAGCTTTCTACAGTGACGTCAGAAATGAGAAAATGAAGAAAGGCGAGATAGCCCGTGACTTGGACAAAGCACGTTAAGAGAAAGCATCTCTGCCTTCACTTGGTCTAGTAGCTCTGCTACTGATAAAAGTTCTTGACTCCCAAGTGGAGGAATTGACCAAGTAGGCCTGAGAAGATGGCCATTGCTGATGCATATCCATGAAAATAAATCGGAACTTAACTGGGCTAAGTACATTTTCAACAGGCTTGTTGATTGTGTACTAAGTTTAAGGTAAAGGTAGAAGACAACAAGGTCTCACCTTCCTTTCCAGTTATGTATGGAATCAAGATATGCTATATCCTTGAACATTTCAGGATTCAGCTAAGAAACCCATTGCCAATCAAGAAATCTGTGTGCAATGTGGGAAGATCTTTCTACAAGCAGAATGTACCTAAGATTGCTGGAAAGAAACAAGAAGACAACAACTGCAATGTTGTCAGCACAAGCCAGCAAGAAAGGTATACAACAGCTGCAGATGTTACCACTCAGCAACTTAGAGATGAAACTGCTGTTGGTGGTGGTAACACAAATGAAACTGCTGAGAAATCAACAAGGTACGTGTACAACACGTTGCTGAAAATGCAACAATAGATGACTCTGGGAAACTGGAGAAATCTAACAAGAAAAAGAGGAAAGCTGATGATGACACTCAGACTGCGCGTCATCAGCAAATCCCGTACCTAGAGGAACGGACAAGTAACAAAAGGAAGAAGACACTGGCTCTCAGTCAGTCCCCAATGTCCAAGACTCCTCAGTCAATTCCCAGACAAATGCTGAAACGCTTTGCCAGTAGATGTTGCTGAGTAATTACTGAAACATACATCAGCAATGTTGAAGTGTTTGCGGAAGCCTTCAACAATCAACTTAATGTTGATAACTCTACTGAGAATAGACCACAAGGCAGTGGAATGAATTCCTGCCCAAGTCCCAGATATCTACTTTGTAGATAATCAGATGATCAAACATGGAACCAGTAAGCAACATTGCTGCTGATCTGCAAGAGCGGCACTTGCTGATGCTGCTGAAACAGATGGTTGCTGAACAAGCAACTCATCAAGTTGCTGAACACAGCTTGCTGATGGACCAGTTGCTGAGATAGCAATGGTTCCAGTTCCTGAAGTTGCTGAAACTCAAGAGCATTATTCAAAGACGCATCTTGATGCTGGAATACTGGCCAAGTTCACCAAGACTTCAATTGACAAAGTCAGCTTGTACTGGAAATTTAAGCAAACAAATGCGAGTGGAGATTGAGAAGATCATCCAACAAGTCA
>CM051455.1:73379974-73450428 GCA_028274465.1 Plantago ovata
CCAATTCACTGATTTTCTCTAAGAAATGATAAGTCACTACATGATGCTGAAACAGGCATTCAACAAGTAATTCCTTCAAAACGGGTATTTGTTAGGAAACTTGATCACTTGCTGAGACAGGCACTCAGTAAGTGAAAGAACTTAAAGATTGCTGAGACGGGTACTCAGACAATCAAAAGATACTGAAACAGGTATTCAAGTATCAAAGAAATTTTCTGAGACGGGAACTCAGAAAAAGAGCAAAGCTCATCTCTCAGATTTTACCAAAGGATGTCTCAAGTACAAAAGAATTTACTGATACGGGAAATCAGAAATATCTTTTAAACTTAAGAAATATGAGATATCTAAGTAAGGGGGAACTTTCAGCAAGTATCTAGATTGTTAATTCAAACACGCCGAAAAGATTCTTGTCTATTTCAGCATGCAATCTATTCCCATAAAACTCGGTAAAATCAATTTGTGACGTTAAGCTGGCATAGATAAACTCGCAATAATCATGACATGAAATTCAATCGTGGCCATTGATTAAAAGGAGTTACTTATCTAACGGCTAACAAAACAAAGAGAGAGAGTGCTCTGACGATTTTAGTTAGTGGGCCACTACGCATTCAATGCAAAGGCTCCACTAACTCCAGTGTTTCTCTGTTTTACCCTTGCTGAGAGCTTAAATCGATTGAGTCTTTCACACACCAGAGACACTACATAAAGAAGGAGTTAGAGAAATGACAAAATTCTTTAACTCACATTTCCTTTCTCTGCAAATTCTAGCCTGAATCTACTGTACCTCCGGTCAAAAAGCAAACTATCTTTTTTCATACACATTTTCTTGCTGTATAAAACGAAATGGCTCCCAAGAGACAGGTATCAAAGTCGTCAAAGGTTGACAGTGCTGAAACACGCATTGCTCCGGTGACTACTCCGGCCACAAACACAACGAAAGTTGTGTTGAAAAACGACCGAATCACAGAAAAACCTATGCTTCCGTCACATCTTGACACTGCAAAGTGTGAGATGTTGATGCAATGGGGAGGGTTGCAAAAGAAAAGTACATTAGGTACTTTTATGAACAAGAACTTGATGACCAAAATGAAGAGGCGCTTGAGTTTATCAAGCAGCAAGGCCTCATGAACTTTATCTCTGCTCGCACTAAGCAAGTGAGCATGATTGATACAATGGAATTCTACAACAATGCAGAAATCCAGTCCCTTACAGACAATAATGGAGTCACTGAAAAAGTGATCCTTACTTATGTTCAGAACACGCAAATCGTCCTGAAATGGACTGATTTAGCGAAAAATTTTCAGATTCCAACCACTGGAACTGAAGATGACGTCACTGCCACTGACGAAGAAATTGAAGCTTTCTACAGTGACATCAGAAATGAGAAAATGAAGAAAGGCGAGATAGCTCCCGTGACTTGGACAAAGCACGTTAAGAGAAAGCATCTCTGCCATTCACTTGGTCTAGTAGCTCTGCTACTAATAAAAGTTCTTGACTCCCAAGTTGGAGGAATTGACCAAGTAGGCCTGAGAAGATGGCCATTGCTGATGCATATCTATGAAAATAAAACGGAACTTAACTGGGCTAAGTACATTTTCAACAGGTGTGTTGATTGTGTTACTAAGTTCAAGGTAAAGGTAGAAGACAACAAGGTCTCACCTTCCTTTCCAGTTATGTATGGAATCAAGATATGCTATATCCTTGAACATTTCAGGATTCAGCTAAGAAACCCATTGCCAATCAAGAAATCTGTGTGCAATGTGGGAAGATCTTTCTACAAGCAGAATGTACCTAAGATTGCTGGAAAGAAAACTAAGAAGACAACAACTGCAAATGTTGTCAGCACAAGCCAGCAAGAAAGGTATACAACAGCTGCAGATGTTACCACTCAGCAACTTAGAGATGAAACTGCTGTTGGTGGTGGTAACACAAATGAAACTGCTGTAGAAAATCAACAAGGTACGTGTACAACACCAGTTGCTGAAAATGCAACTATAGATGACTCTGGGAAACTGGAGAAATCTAACAAGAAAAAGAGGAAAGCTGATGATGACACTCAGACTGCAGCGTCATCAGCAAATCCCGTACCTAAGAGGAGACGGACAAGCAACAAAAGGAAGAAAAACACTGGCTCGCCAGTCAAACCCTGATGTCCAAGACTCCTCAGTCAATTCCCAGACAAATGCTGAAACGCATTTTCCAGTAGATGTTGCTGATGTAATTACTGAAGCATATGTCAGCAATGTTGAAGTGTTTGCGGAAGCCTTCAACAATCAACTTAATGTTGATAATTCTACTGAAGATAGACCTCAAGGAAGTGGAAATGAAATTCCTGCCCAAGTCCCAGATATCTACATTGTAGATATTCCAGATGATCCAACTTTGAGACCAGCAAGTGACATTGCTAATGATCTGCAAAGAGCGGCACTTGCTGATGCTGCTGAAAAGATGGTTGCTGAACAAGCAACTCATCAAGTTGCTGAAACAACACTTGCTGAAGGACCAGTTGCTGAAATAGCAATGGTTCCAGTCCCTGAAGTTGCTGAAACTCAAGAAGCATTATTCACCGACGCATCTCGTGATGCTGAGAATACTGGCCCAAGTTCACCCAAGACATCAATTGACAAAGTCCAGCTTGTACTGGAAAATTTAAGCAAACAAATGGAGTTGGAAATTGAAGAATCATCCAACAAGTCAATTGATCTCTTCATGACAAGCAGTGAGCTTAAAGGTCAAGATGCTTCTGCTCAACTTGTCATTTCAGAGACAAGGGAGATTGCTGAAACCGCACAGCTTTCTAAGATAGAGCAAAACCAGAAGTCTGCTGAAGAAACAGTCCAAGAAGCTGAAGAAACTGTTAATGCTGAAAGGACTGAGCCACAACATGTCCTTCCTCAGCAGGTAGTTAATTCAACCATCAGTAAAACTTCAAATTCTGAAAATTGTTCTTTTGCTAAAATTATCCTATCTCTACAGACTTCTCAAGATGCAAGTCAGATGGTTGCTGAAGCCTCTACACCAGAACCAACACTCCCTGCTCAGCAGGTAGTTAATAATTTTGGTATAAAAACTAAGTTTGACAGCTTAGTACTTGTGTCTAACTTCAAGTTATTTCAGGATGAACAAATGGAGGATGCTACTCAAGCTCCTCATGGAATGGAAATTGTACTACATGAGCTTGCTGACTCTCAGCAGGTAAATCATGTTTCAGATATAAACTCTAAAACAATTCTCCAAACCAATCCTGATCTAAATAACATTCTTTTCAGGCTCAAAAGGAGACCACTGAAGTGGTACTCATCACTGAAGATCATCAAGTAAGTTCTGAAGAACTATACTTGAACTTCAAGAGGACAACTTTGTCAAGAGTTGCTAAGTCCGTCAGCAACTGGCAAAGGTACAGGCGAATGGATTTCTCAGATCTTCACCTTCATCTCTCAAATGAGAAAAAGAGATCTTCTCTGCTGAAGCTCGAAACATTTGTCCACTCCATCCTTCCTGAAGAAATGACATATTCTCAGCAAATGAGCTCCAATATGATTGCTCAAATCAGAGAGAATATGAAGGCCAAATTCAAGAGTGCCTCTCAAGCTGAACAAGCTGTGATGCTCAAAGGTCTATTTGTACCTGTGGTGGCTGATCCCCACAAAATAAATGAGGAAGAGGAAGTGATAAGTGTTGCTTTGTATAAGCACGTGGAGCTAGTCATTCTGACAGATGATGAAGAAGAAGAAGAAGATGAGAACATTCCCACTGATCCCAGTGATGATGAAGGGAAAGATTCCAAGGACAAGAAAGACGATGATGATGACAATCAAGGTCCAAGTCCTGATGCTGGAGGATTGAAGTTAACAGTTGCTGAAAATACTCAATCTGACAATCAGCAAGCTGAACAACAACAATCTCAGCAAGAATCTCAACCTCCTCCTGCTGCTGCTGAAAATCAAGCACCTGTGCAAGGTGCTGATACTGAAGAAGAATACGCCAGAAAAAGGGCTGCCTTGAAAAATGGCAAAAGTCCAGTTTCGGATGCCAAGGTTACTGAAGAAAACCTTGATGATGAGGATGAACAAGATGAAGATTACCAACGCGCTCTCCAAAACAGTCTCTTGATCCATGCAAGGCATACGCAAGATCTAGAAATTGGTCAATCTTCAGGAGTGAGAACAAAGGAAGTCCCCTCCCTTCCACTTACTACTGGCGAAACTCCAGTAATTGAGTCTCATACTCAATTAAAACTAACTACTGGCGAAACTCCAGTAACTGAGTCTCATACTCAATTAAAACTAACTACTGGCGAAACTCCAGTAATTGAGCCCCAAACTCAATTAAAACTAACTACTGGCGAAACTCTAGTAATTGAGCCCCAAACTCAATTGATACAACTAACTACTGGTGAAACTCCAGTTGTTGAGTTTGAAGCGTTGCCATCAGCAACCACTCAACAAAAAGGAAATGAAGCTACTGACAAATGCTTAAAAGTTGCTCAACTTGATGAATCTGAGGATGATGACGACTTTTCAGAAAATGAGGATGAACAATCCAAGAGAGATCCCAAAGTTGTTCAGATTCCTCCTCCTGATTACCTCACTTATGAAGGAGATTCTTTAAGAGCAGAGCTGCTTTTACAGGATGACCAGTTTGCTTCCGAACTAAAAGTTCATTCCTTGACACCACATTTAGTGCCGTTCCCAAGAGTTGAAGAGTTTACTCCCAGAATTCTAGCACTAAAGCAAATCCATGATGCCTGCAAAGCTGAAGATGAGGCATTGCTTGCTGAGATCCCACTTGACATTGGAAAGATATTGGCTACAGTGCTGAAACGCACTACAACTTTGACAATAGCTCAGAAAGACATCAATCTTTATCACAAGAGCTATGAAGAAGATGTAAGTCAAGCGCTTAGGCTTGCAAAGAATGCTCTCGTAAAAGCTCAGACTTTAATGGATGAGAAGGCCGCAACAGAGAAAAGACATGAAGAGAACATGATGAATATTCAAAAAGAGTTGTCAAAAATGACTTCTGACCAACAGAAAATCATCATGAAGTATAACAGTTTAAGCACTCTTGCTGAAAATTGCAATGAGTTTTATTCTCTGCACATCACCCCGATGTTGCAATCCATGTCTAAGGGGGAAGAAAGAAGAGATCCAGAAAAAGAAACCAATCCCCTCCTCCTCCTGTTGTTGATGTGCCTCTGCCCATAGAACCGCTTGCTGAAAAAGAGCAAAGTGCAAGCAGAATCTGAGTTGAATTCAGCAAGTACCAAAAAGAGAAAAACCGCTGCTGAAACTCAAGATTTTTGTCATACTGAAAGTCATCACAATCTGAATGAAGAAGATGATGAAGATGATGACAATCAAACAATAGCTCAAGCCATAAGAGCTAGACCCTTAACAGCCTTGACTCCGTCTGGCCGCTCAAAGCATTTCTCGTCTGACTCTTCAGCAAGAGATCAAGACAATGGTAAGACAAGAAGAAGAAGGCAAAGACAGGAAGAAAAAAGGCTGGCCAGCATTGCTATTGGCTCCGGCATTGAATACACAAAAACCAGCAATGAGGAAACCACTCAGAATGTAATCAGAAACATTCATGGTTGCTGGATCTTAAAGCTGGAAGACTTGCTGGTGAATGAGTTCTTTCCTACAGCCATTTTGAATCAAATGTTCAAATGGATTGAGCTCAAGGTCCAAAGAAAGCAAAGGGAAGAATCCCTCCCAAGAAATATTGTTGGGAAATGGTTGAATCTTGAGGTCCAAGTAAGAAGAATTGCCATTGGTAAGACATACAAACAAGAACCAAATTTGATCAAACCACCTGGCATCGCTTACTACTCTGACCCAGTAACAAAGAAACCTAAGAAGAAACTTGGATTGATTCCTTATGAGTACTTCTATCTCACTGCTAAGGATCAAGAAGAAGATCTTCTCTGGCTAAGAAAGATTCATCCGAAAAGCATTTCAGATACACAGCTTCTCCATGCCAGCAATTGGGGCATGCATTTTTGGGTAATTAATTACATGGAAATGAATGCATAAAAGCATCATCAAACTGCCTGCAAAAACGCAAGAATTCTTCAACTACAAGTCCGTAGGCTTCTGAAAAACTACGAAAAGGACTGTGTTGAATTTACTGCACTTGCTGAGAAGAGTGTAAGAGAGATTTTGAGAAAATCCTCTGAAAGAGCTTAAGTCCCTGCAATAGTCTTTGTTAAAGTTTTTGCTTGCTGATTCTGTTTAAGTTATCTATGCTTTTTCTTGTAATCTTCTGAAAGATAACTATCAGCAATGAAACTTTTGACTCTTATTGGTTTTTGATTATGCAATTTACTTATGCTTACTGTTTAATTATTCAAGTATGCTTGCATCAATCAACTGATTTATTCGACATCAGAAACCTCTAAAAGGGTAACAATTAATTTAGCCATGGATTGCTAACATCAAAAAGGGGGAAATTTGTTAGGAAACTTGTAATTTTGATGAGCAATTAACCATGCTAAATTAAGGAAAGTCCAGTAACTAGTACTCTTAAGGTCCATAGGAATTTAGAATTTTAAGGACATTGTAAAAGAGGAACGTTTGCTGATGACTTAGTTTAGATGCTAGATAAGTTATTTCTTTTGCGTATGATGTATTTTATTTTCTGAAAAGAAAATAACTTATTGATGCTGAAGCTTATGATGTATCTTATTTTCTGAAAAGAAAATAACCTATTGAAGCATTTGCTGACGATATACTTTGTTTTTACAAACAAACTATTGAAGCAAATAGAAACCGATCAGAATCTTGAAAATTACTGAAGATCCGAAGACTTGAAGATTTAGAAGATCTGAAGACTTGAAGATTGCTGAAGACTGGTATCTACAAAGGCACGTGTTGCTCATAAAGTGAAATTTCAGCAACAACATTGCATAAGTGAAAATCTGAAAGACAGAGTAGGTTGTGCTTGCTGAAACTGAGACTAATCACTTACTGATGGAACATATGTGACCTCTTGCTGAAAGTACTTGAATTTGCGCTCCATTGTTACTGTTTGAATTCTATTCAAATATGCATTAAATGCAAAGCTTACACGCGAAGGACATGAAGACTAGAAGACAAACAAAGACGCTGTTGAAAGTACAAAAGCAAGATAGTGACATGTTAAGGAACAAAAGCCTTAGGATTTGAAATTCAAACGGCTCCTTACTTACACTATAAATAGAGGTCATCTGGCGAAGAGTTGAAGTGTGTCAACAACGTGATCAAACTCTCACTTGTGCTTAAACTCATATACCTTCAAACTCTCTACATCTGCCATTGATCCGTTCCAAGACTTAAAGCTTGAAAAAGCTACTTGTGAAGAAGTAGAACAAACTCGGCTAAGAAATTAGTTAAGTGTTCTTTCTTTCGAACAAGAACAAGTCTTGACACCAGAAACAGTCAAACTTGTTTACGGCAAAGTATTCCACGTTCTGTTTCTTAGATTACTTGTTGTAACTGAATAAGTTATAATTAAGTTATCTCACCCCAAAACTCTCTAACTGAAAATACACCCTTTCAGGCGTGATATTCAGGGGGAACTTAATCGAGCATAGTTTTGCTGATTAAAAGTACCAAGTTTGGTGTAGAACAAGGTTGAGTTCTCTAGTTTAGGTTGGAGACAAAGCAAGTGTGCTTTGGATTCTGTTGAATCGCTCTAGATAGGAGATTGTAAGGAACCTCAATCATATCTTAGTGGATTCAGTCCTAGAAAGGACGAAGTGGATTAGTTGAGAGATTACGCCACTCTCAGATACCACTATAAAAGTGTTTGTGTGATTTACTTTCTGTACTTAGCTTTCAGCAATTCATATCTGTCTGTACACAGTCACTCACTTCACTTGCTGAAACTTTTACTTGCTGAAAAAGCACTTATTGTATCAAAGACTTCCGCTCTCTGATTTTAAGTATCAGCAAACCAAGCTACTGTAAAGTAACTTACGCTTGCTGAGAAAGTTAAGTATCAACGAACTCATTACTAAAAAGTAATAAGTACTTGCTGAGAATGTTTTAAACGACGAAAGTTTGAAAAGACTATTCAACCCCCCCCCCTCTAGTCTTTTCTTGTTGTTTGAAGGGACCAACACCCGGCCCTAACCTTGTAGGTTTCTGATCACATTTTGAGTTGTTTCCTCATTGCTGGTTTTTGTATAATCAATGCCAGTGCCAATTGCAATGTTGGCTAGCCTTCTTTCTTCCTGTCTTTGCTTTCTTCTTCTTGACTTAGCATTGTCATGATCTCTTGCTGAAGATATGGAGTTAGAAGAGAAGTGTTTTGATTGGCCAGATGGAGTTAAGGCAGAAATAGGCTTAGCTCTTATAGCTTGAGCTATTGTTTGGTCATCATCATTATCATCATCTTCATTCAGATCTTGATGACTTTCAGTGTGACAGAATTCTTGAGTTTCAGCAGAAGTTTTTCTCCTTTTTGGATTTGTTGAACTTCTCTCAGAATCTGTTTCCGCTCTTTTCTTAGAACTTTGCTCTGTTTCAGCAAGAGGTACTCTGGGAGGTGGACCAGGCAGCTTTAATGGCGCTTCAGCAGAAGAGGGATTGGTTGTTCGGTCACTTGAAGACTTTCTTTTTCTATCTTCCGCCTTAGACATGGATTGCATCATAGGTCTGATGTGTAGAGAGAAAAACTGATTGCAATTTTCAGCAAGAGTATTGAGGGTGTTGTATTTCAGAATCATGTCTTGCTGATCTGTGGTTAGCTTAGACAATTCTTCCTTAATAAAAGCCAGATTCTCCTCATGTCTGCGCTCATTGTCGACTTTTTCTTCTAGCATAGCCTGAGCCTTTTTCAATGCGCTTTTAGCAAGCTTGAGTGCTTGACTGACATCTTCTTCATAGCTTTTGTGGTGTAGACTGATATCATTCTGAGCTATGGTAAGTGTAGTAGTGCGTCTCAGCACAGTAGTCAGTATTTTACCAATGTCAAGCGGACTCTCAGCAAGCAAGGCATTATCCTCTTCTTGGCATGCTTTGTGAACAAACATTAGTGCCTTTGTTCTAGGAGTAAACTCCTCAACGTTTGGAAACAGCACTAGAGACGGAGTAAGTGAATGAGCTTTGATTTCAGTTGCGAATTGATCATCATTTCTCAGCAAGCGACTTCTCTCAGCATCTCCTTCATCATTGATGAGAGATGGTGGAGGAATTTCAACCACTGTGGGTTCAACTTTCTTTGTCTTTTCTTCTTCATTTGCTGAGAAGTTAGATAGATCTTCTTCTTCATCAGATTCGTCAAGGCCAGCAACCTTGATTCCCAAATCTTTAGCTTCAGACACTTCTGGTTGAGTTGTTATTGAGGGCAACTCTTTGGACTCAACGACTGGAGTTTCACCAGTAGTAAGTGGAAGGGAGGAGACTTCCGTGTTGTTCACTCCTGAAGATTGAGAAATATCTAGATTCTTTGTATGTCTGTCATGAATCTGTAGACTATTTTGTAAAGCTCTTTGATAATCTTCATCCATTTCTTCTTCTTCTCCAAGGTTTGGATTAGTGACCTTAGCTTGGAGTAATGCTAACTCGACATCAGAAAGCTTAGCTTTACCTTTGTGCAATTCAACACGCTTTCTGGCGTACTCTTCTTCAGTTTCAGCAACTTGTTCAGTTGCTGGAGTACTTGTCTCAGCAGGAGTGGGAGTAGATTCTTGTTGTTGACTGGGAGTTTGATCAGCTTGCTGATTCTCAGTGTTTTGATTTTCATTATCAGCAACTGTCATTTTTACTCCGCCAGTATCCGGACTAGGACCTTGATTATCATCATCATCGTCCTTGCTGTCCTTAGAATCTTTGGCTTCATCATCACTTGTGTCTTTAGGGATACTTTCATCCTCTTCTTCTTCACCATCGTCCGTCAGTATGACTAACTCAAGATGTTTGTACATTGCAGCACTTGTAACTTCCTCTTCCTCATTGATTTTGTGGGGATCAGCCACCACGGGTACAAAGGAACCCTTGAGCATCTCAGTTTGTTCAGCTGGACAGGCACTCTTGAATTTTACTTGCATATTCTCTCTGATTGTAGCAATCAGACTTGAACTCATTTGCTGAGAATATGAGAGTTCTTCTGGAAGTATTGAGTGTACAAACGTCTCAAGTTTGAGTAGAGAATTTCTCTTCTTCTCAATGGACAGATGGATGTGAAGATCTGAAAAGTCCATCCTTCTATACCTTTGCCAGTTGCTGACAGACTTAGAAACTCTAGTCAAAGTGTTCTTTTTGAAGTTTGAGTATAGTTCTTCAGAACTAGCTTCAAGAGCTTCCGTGATGTGAACCACTTCATCGTTCTCCTTTTGAGCCTGAATAAGAGTAAAGTTAATTTCAGGAATGTTTTAGAAAATAGTTTTAGAGTCTAAAACTGGAATATGGTTTACCTGCTGACTTTCAGCAAGCTCATGTTGCACATTGAGTTGTGTGGGTACTATTTCCATTTATTCAGGAGCTGTGGCAGCATCCTTGAATTGTTCATCCTGAAATAACTTAATATTAGATACAAGTACTAAGTTTTCAAACTTAGTAGATTTACCAAAATTTTCATCTACCTGCTGAACAAGAGTTGTGGATTTGGTGCAGAAGTTTCAGCAATCTTCTGACTTGTATCTTGAGAAGTTTGTAAAGAAACAATTATATTAGCTAAAGATAAAGTTTCAGATAGTGAAGTTTTGCTTATATCTGAGTTAACTACCTGTTGAAGAAGGGCAGGTGGTGACTCAGTCCTTTCAGCATTGATAGCAACTTCATTATCTGGGACTTGTTCTTCAACAGACTTCTTTTCTTGCTCTAATTGAGAAGGCTGTGCAGATTCATCAATCTCCCTTGTCTCTGAATTGACAAGTTGAGCAGAGACATCTTGACCTCTAAGTTCACTACTTGTCATGAATAGGTCTACTGACTTATTGGAGTTGTCATCAATCTCCAAGTCCATTTGCTGGCTTAGGTCAGTCAGCACCAGTTGGACTTTGTCAATAGAAGTCATCGATGAACTTGGTCTAATATTCTCAGCATCATGAGATGCGTCGTCGAATACTGTCTCTTGTTGTGCTTCAGCAACCTCTGGGACTTGAACCATTGCAGTCTCAGCAACTGGTTCTGCAACAATTGCATCTTCAGCAATTTCTCGGACTGGACTAGTTGCTATTTCAGCAACTGTCTCTTCTGCGACACATTCAGCAAGTGCAGCTTTTCTCAAATCTGCAGCAATGTCACTTGCTGGTTCCACAGTGTTGTCATCAAGACTATCTACAATGTAGATATCTTCTAGGCGTTCTTGGGCAGGATTTTCATTTTCACTGCCATATGGTCTTGCTTCATGATGAACGTGTATTTTATACTTTCATTCGAGTCTTTTTTCACTAATTTAGTTATCCTCTATGTTAATTTAACTATATTTTAGTGCATTTTATTAGAATAGTGTCACGTTTCCCTTTAGTTTGTATTTTACAGGTTTTGGGTGAAAAACGAGGTTTTCCGGGCAATTATATTGAAGTGGACAAGGAATTGGTGTTCCGAAGACATTTTTGGAGTATCTAGAAGATTCCGGATAGGATTTGAAGTCTAGGGGTCGAGTCTGAAGGCTAAAAGGTCACTAGAAGGCAAAAACCGAGTCCGAAAAGGAAAAGAAATCCAAAAACGCGTAACCAGCCGACTGGAGGTCCCGGGCGATTCGCCCGGGACGTGGGACGAACCGCCCACACCAGGCGATTCGCCCGGTGTGTGGGGCGACTCGCCCCACACCTGCCGAATACCTATATATAGTTGCTCAGTTTTCTCCGTTTTTCATACTTTCTAATACCTTTTCTCTCACCTTTCTCATTAGTTTTAGGTAGGAAAATCTCCAGAGCCTGTTTTGGGGATTCTTAGCATAGGAGGTACTTTTTCTTATCGCTTTGGAGCTTGTAAGATCGCGATTCTTTGGAGATTGACAAACCTTCGGTAACATTGTATCTTACAGTTTTTCTACTCATATTTATTTATCTTTCAACATGTTTTCATTCAATCTTGCTATGATTTCTGTTGATTGCATGTCATCTATGAGTAGCTAAATTTATCGTTGGTGATAGTATGTGATTTCTTAGCGATGGGTTAACAATTATGCTGATGGCGGTAAAGCGAATCAGACTTTGAGTTATTGCTTTATTTCTTTGATCTATCTAAAACCTCTATCTTCGTAGTGTTGAATAATAACGGAAAACAATTGGACAATTCATTGATCAAAGATCTCTATGTAAAACGATCGGGTACTTCATGCATGATTATTAACCTGCTATGATTTGAATGATCATACTATCACTAACCTCCATTATCTGATAAGAAAAACCCTTGCTAAGTCGTTTGTTGATTTTATATTTTTAAGTTAGATTAGATAAAACTAGTTATAGTCCTTAGAGATCGACACTCGAGGTTATTTTACTGCTACATTACGATTTTCGTTGTAGTTGTGAATTGCCTTTGGCTAAATACAAATTTATTTGATTAATTAGAATCTGACGAAATCCGGTTCATCACTTCAGCAGATGAATCCAAGTTAGTTGGATTGCTGAAGGCTTCTGCAAACACTTCAGCAACATCTACTACACTGGCTTGCGTTTCAGCAACCACTGGAACATCGTCATCCTGAATGACATGGACAATTGGAACGGACTTGCGTGCCGTTGTTTTCTTTCTTGGAAAGGTCTTTGTCCGTGCCTTCTTAGGAATAGGATCAGCTGATGAAGCTACAGTTTGAGTGTCATCATCAGCTTTCTTATTTTTTTTCTTAGATTTCTCGCTGGGTGCAGTAGTGTCAGCAACCGCAGCAGTAACATCTGCAGCTGTTGCATTCTCAGCAACATTTGCAGTTGTTGTATACCTAGCTTGCTGATCAATATCTGCAACATTTGCAGCTGTTGCATTCATAGACTGGTTATCAGTCTCAACAACATTTGCAGCTGTTGGCTTCTTTGATTTCTTGTCAGCAGCCTTAGGTCCATTCAGCTTGTAAAAAGCTCTTCCCACATTGCATACTAATTTCTTAATCAGTAATGGGTTTCTTAGCTGAATCCTGAAATGTTCAAGGATGTAGCATATTTTCAATCCATACATCACTGGAAACCAAGGTGAGGCTGAGTTGTCTTCAACCTTAACCCGGAACTTTGTAACACAATCAACAAGCCTGTTGAAAATGTACTTAGCCCAGTTGATTTCAGTTTTGTTCTCATAGATATGCATCAGCAAAGGCCACCTTCTCAGGCCTACTTGGTCAATTCCTCCAACTTGGGAGTCTAAGACTTTGATGAGTAGCAGAGCTACTAGACCAAGTGAACGGCAGAGATGCTTCCTTTTTACTTGCTTAGTCCAAGTCACGGGAGATATCTCGCCTTTCTTCATCCTTTCATTTCTGACATCAATGTAGAAGGCTTCAATTTCTTCATCAGAAGCAGTGATGTCATCTTCAGTTCCAGTAGTTGGAATCTGAAAGATGTTGGCTAAATCAATCCATTTCAGGATGATTTGCACTCCTTGAACTGTGGTAGAAATCACTTTTTCTGTGACTCCTTGTCCATCAGTAAGGGTTTGGACTTCTGCATTATTGTAGAATTCCATTGTGTCCAGCATGCTCACTTGTTTAGTGCGAGCAATGATGAAGAAAAGTAGGCCTTGTTGATTAATGTAATTCAACGCCTCTACGTTTTCTTTGTCGAGTTCTTGTTCATAGAGGTATCTAATGTACTTATCTTGGGCAAATCTGCCCCATTGCATCATCTGCTCACACTTTGCAGTGTCGAGATATGCAGGAGGCATGGGTCTTTCAGTGATTCGGTTGTTAGACAACACGATTTTCACCTTTGAGGATTTTGAGGTCTTATAGGATTGTCTCTTCGGAGCCATCTCTTATATAGTAGTTTGAGGGTTGAGAATTGTACGAAAAAGAGATTTTTCTTTTTGACCGGAGTTACAGTAATTCAGAGCACAGGCTAGAAAAATTTGCAGAGAAAGGATATGTGAGTTAAAGAATTTTGTATTTCTCTAACTCTTCATTTATATAGTATCTCTGTTATGTGAGAAGCTCAATGATTTTGAGTTTTCAGCAAGGGTAAAATAGAGATTCAATGAGTTAGTGGAGCCTTTGCATTAAATGCGTAGTGGACCACTAACATAAAACCATCAGAGCATACTTTCTCTTTGTAATATCAACCGCTGGATCACAACTGCTTTAAAATCAATGGCCACGATTGTATTTCATGTCATGATTTACATCGAGTTTATCTATGCCATGATTAACGTCACAAATTGATTTTACCTTGATTCACGGGATTTGATCTCTTTTACTCCAACGCTAATTGCTTGCTGAAGTAAATAAGAATCTTTCCAGCGATTTTATTCAATCTGACTTTAGCACTTACCTTTTCAAGTAACAAGCCTTGTATTTGCTGAAAATTCCCCGTTAATCAAATATCTCATTTTTCTTTAGGGTAAAAGATATTTCTGAGTTCCCGTTTCAGCAAATTCTTTTAAATTGAGATATCCTTAGGTAAAATCTGAGAAGTATTATTGCGCTTTGCTGAGTTTCCCTCTCAGCAAATGATCAAGTTTCCTAACAAATATCCGGTTTGAAGGAATTACTTGCTGAATGCCTATTTCAGCAAACATATAGTGTACGGTCATCTCTTTTTAGAGAAGTCAATGGAAAGGGACTTTTCAAGGAATACTTTTAAGCAAACATTGGCTTGCTGAATGCCTGTTTCAGCAATCCACCAAATGTATCCCTTTTTATTGAGGTAGTTGAATCAATCCAAGGTTATACCTTAGCATTGCGAACCTATTGTCTGGTAGGGGCTTGGTAAAGATGTCAGCAAGTTTATCACCAGTACCTACTTTTACAACCTCAATGTCTCCTTTTTCCACATGATCTCTAATGAAATGATGTCTAAGATCAATGTGCTTTGTTCTTGAGTGGAACTTAGGATTTTGCGTGATAGCAATAGCACTTTATTATCACAAAAGATTGGTGTTTTCTTTGCAGAAATACCATAATCTCTTAATTGTTGCTGAATCCATAGGATTTGAGTTGTGCGACAACCAACCGCAATGTATTCAGATTCAGTGGATGAATTAGCAACACATGTTTGCTTCTTGCTGAACCATGATATTAATCTTGTACCCAGAAACTGACAAGTTCCAGAAGTACTTTTTCTATCAAGAGTTGATCGTCCATGATCAGCATCAGAAAAGCCAACCAATTCCAATCCAGAATCTTTTGGATACCATAATCCAACATTGACTGTATCTTTGACATATTTCAGTATCTTAAGTGCCTTTTGTAGTGTGATTCTCTTGGATCAGATTGGAATCTTGCACACACACAAACAACATACTGAATGTCAGGTCTACTTGCTGTTAGATACATCAAGAAATCGATGGGCTTCCTATACTTGTGTTCATCAACACTTTCATCTTGTTTAGTATAGCCCAATTTGGTACCAACACTCATAGGGATCTTTTTCAGGTTTTTCTTCCTCTTTGATCCTGAACGTTTTGAGCATTTCTTTTGCATACTTTGCTTGATTTATGAATATTCCATCTTTGAGTTGCTTGACTTGCAATCCTATGAAATAATTCAATTTGCCCATCATACTCATTTCAAACTTATTTGTCATGAGTTTGGCAAAATCATCACAAAGTTGCTTGTCCTTATATCCAAATATTATGTCATCCACATAAATGTGGACTAAGAGTATTTTACCATCATGGTTCATGGTAAATAAGGTTTTGTCAACTTCACCTTTCTTGAAACCATTATCCAGCAAGAATTTAGCTAAGGTATCATACCAAGCTCTTGGTGCTTGCTTCAGACCATATACAGCTTTCTGAAGCTTCTATACCATCTTGGTTTCTGAGGGAAGTTCAAAGCCAGGGGGTTGTTCTAAGTAGACTTCTTCAGCAAGTTCACCATTTAGGAATGCACTTTTAACATCCATTTGATAAACAATGAAGTCATTGTGAGCAGCAAAGGCTAAGAAAAGTCTAATTACATCCAATCTTGCAACTGGTGCATAAGACTCATCATAGTCCAATCCTTCAGTCTGGCAGTAACCTTGAGCAACTAAACGTGCTTTGTTCCTTGTTACTTCTCCAGAGTCACTCAGCTTGTTTCTGAACACCCACTGTGTACCAATTGCTTTCTTTCCTTCAGCAAGGGGTACAAGTTTCCAAACTTTGTTCCTTTCAAATTGATCCAGTTCTTCTTGCATTGCCTTGATCCATTCAGAATGCTTTAAAGCTTATTCTATGGTCTTAAGTTCAATTTTTGAAACAAAGAAAGAGAACAAAGCTTCTACTTCAATGACATTTGCTTCTTCAGCAAGTTCTTGATTAGTAGATACTTTGGATCTAGTCACTTGACGTTTGTCAATATCACCAATCATATCCATAGAGGGATGTTCTCTAATACACTTATTAACAGGTTTTCTGCTCTTTGGATCTGGATAAGTTTGCATTTCAGCATGTGACTCTTCAGCATGTACTTGTTCAGTACTACTGGTATCTTGTTGTATCTCTGCTGAAATTGGTTCATCAGCAACTGCTTGTTCAGCATTGCTGGTTTGAGGTAACTCGTCAGCAGACACAGGAAGTTGCGTAGTTTCAGCAACATCTAGAGCAACTGCGTCTTTTACCGAAAGTTCTTTATCATGACCTATATTTATCTTGTCATTACTTGGGGGAGGAGAGTAATTGTCAGAATCATTATTTAGTTCAATTGATTTGATATTCCTAGCATTAGATTCAGTTCTTTGCTCGTGTATGAGTAGTTTCTTCATACATTCTGATATTTCTTCTCCAACAGGGATTCCTTGTGATTTTTCATAGAATACAACATGCACTAATTCTTCGATCTTTTGTGCCTTTTTGTTGTAAACTCTATAAGCTTTACTATGCAAGGAGTAGCCAAGAAATATCGCTTCATCTGCCTTTGGTTGAAATGTTCTTAAGTATTCTCTACCATTGTTAAGAACAAAGCATTTGCAACCAAATACTCTTAGATGGGTGATGTTAGGAGGTCTTTCAACAAATAACTCATAAGGAGTTTTGTTGTATTCCTTAGTTATCAAGCATCTATTTTGAGTATAACAGGCTGTTTTAATCACTTCAACCCAATAAGCTTCACTTATTTCAATGTCAGCAAGCATTGTTCTAGCTGCTTCCTTAAGGGTACGATTCTTCCTTTCAGCAACACCATTTTGTTGAGGTGTCCTTATTGAGGATAACTGATGTTGTATGCCTTTTGAAGTGCAATACTCAGTTATGTACTGGTTTACAAACTCAGTACCATGTTTGTTCTTATGACTTTTACCTTGTCATTTTTCTTGACTTCAAGCTTGTTCAGCAAGTTAGGTATTTCAGTCCTTGTTTCAGACTTGTGTTTGATAAATACTACCCAAGTGAATCTTGAATAATCATCTACCACCACCAGACCATACTTCTTGCCAGCATAGCTTGTTGAAGAAGATTCAAACAAGTCCATGTGCAAGAGTTGTAAAGGTTTTGTAGTTGACGGTACTGCCTTGTTCTTGAAAGAAGATTTGGTTTGCTTTCCTTGCTGACATGCATTGCAAACACCATCCTTCTTAAAAGTAACCTTAGGTAATCCAACTACAAGTGCCTTTTTAGACAGCTTATTCAACGTCTTGAAGTTTAGGTGACTTGTTCGTTTATGCCATAACCATGCTTTTTCAGCAAGGCAATCATGATTTGAGACACGACATTTTTCAACGATTGCTGAAGACCAATCTACAGTATAGAGACCTCCTGATCTTCTAGCAACCATAATAACCTTCTTTGTCTCAAAGTCAATAACTTTACATTCATCACTTTTGATTTTGATGAAGTAATCTTTGTCAGCGAATTGACTCATGCTGAAAAGGTTAAACTTAAGATTTTTGACATAAAGAACTCCCGAATTGGTAATGCATCCTAACTTCACGTCACCATAACCTTTAGTAGAACCAAAGCCTCCACCAGCAAACCTTATTGTTGGACCTTTAGACCACCGTCTATAGTTTATAAGGTTTTTCTTGTTGCCCGTCATGTGCTTTCCACAACCACTGTCAAAGTGCCCAATTGCATTGTTTGTCTCCGTGGCTGAAGTCTGCACAATCAAGAGCAAACAAGTTAATTATCCAATATTGGATGTCCATTAACGTGTTCAAGAAAACGTCCAGTGGAAACCCAAGTCTTGAGTTTTTCAACTTTGACTTGTTTTCTACTTGCTGAGGAACTAGAGGGCTTAGAACCGAAAGACTTTTGATCATTGCTAATCAAGTCCACTTTCTGATGTGGTGTCTTGCTTGGTTGACCCTTTTGCTGAACATACTTTTCAGTAAGTTCTTTTCTAGCAAGGTTCCTTCTAGTCCTAGCATTTTGAGTTTTGTTAGAACTCTTAGGCTTGATTTTGTTCATCTCTTTGAAGTATCTTTGTTGACTTTGCTTATACTCATGAAAGAGTTGACTTTGCTTGGTTTTGAATCCAAGTCCACTTTTCGGTGAGTGTTGAGCTTTTGTCTCAGCAACCTTATTCGATTCAGGTTTGTCAGCAAAGGTCTTCTGATTACTTTTAGTAATCTTGCCTTTAGTCTTAACAAGTTGCTTTTCAGCAACCTGGTTTCCTTTTAAAGTCTTGTTACTTTGAGTGGCAACAACGGGCTTTAAGGTCGTAGGTACTTGATTGCTTATTTCAGCAACCTTAGATTGACCAATCTGATAGAGTTCTGGTTGACCACTATCAGTTGCACGAAGAAAGGTGATTGGTGATTTGTCTTTACTCAAGATTATTACATCATCACCTTCATACGTTGCACCTAAACCTTCTTTCTGAGATGGGTCTCTCAGATAGGAGTTTAGTTCAGTCAGCGTGTTACTAGCATCAGCATAAGATTTGAAATTGACTCTCATCTTTTTCAATTCTTGTATTTCAACAAGTAACTTTAGAATTGAGGACTGATACTCTTCCAATTCTATTGCCATTTGAGAATTTTTTTCTGTAGCTTCAGCAATTAACTTCTTGAGATGCAATATTTCAGCATCCTTCTTTTCTGACTCAACGCTCAGCAAGACATACGTTTCAGTAGTTTGCTTAGTCAGAAGTTCAGCATTCTGTAGTTTCTCTTGCTGTTTGCTCAGAGTTTTCTCAAATCTTTCGATTTCTCCTTGAATTCTATCAAGTTCAATGTCATCTTCACTTTCTGAATCAGAGTCAAAGGTAGGACAATTTATCTAACCGGCCATGAGGCAGAATTCGTAGTTTGACACATCTGGATAAGCTTCCATAGCTATTCCACAAACTTCCTTGCCAATCTCTACATCAAGAGTGGATTCTTCTTCTTCTTCAGTGTCTGAGCTCTCTACCTCACTGTCTTCAGAGCTTGTATCAATGCAAAGCGCATCGATTTTTGCTTGAAGCTTTTTCTTTTCTTCAACAATCAAAGCCCTTTTGAACTTCTTCTTTTTTTCAGCAGATTTGCCTTTCAGCAAAGGACAATTTGCTTTGAAGTGTCCAGGCTTTTTGCAATAAAAGCAATGATCATTGCCAACTGCTAGTTCTTCAGAGGAGTTTGCTTGCTGAGCTCGCTTGTTCAGCGACCTAGCTTCATTCTTGTATTTATAGTAGTTGTTACCAAGATGCTTTTTCAGCTTCTCTGTTTCTTTCGCCTTTCAAGTTCCTTACTGATGAATTTCTTCATGTTTCTAACAACAAGAGCATTTTCATCAGCAGGCTCTTTATCATTCTTCCTTTCAGAAGATGATGGCTTTGCGGCAAGAGCAAAGTTTTGCGATTTTTCAACAAACACATTTTCTCTTTGCTTTGTCTCGTAGTTGGCAGTAGCAAGATGAGAGAACAACTCAGTTGGACTGATTTTTGGCATTCCTTGATTGTAGTAGAAGTTCTGAGTATGGATCCATTCTTGGTTCAGACTTCTAATAATGGTTTTCACCTTCTCAGAATCTGAATAGAAGTTTCCAACTCCTAAGGCAGCTATCTCACTCACTAGAGTTGTGAATCTGAAATCTAATTCTTCTAGTGACTAATTTGTACCTTGTTTAAAGTTTTGAAACTTTAACTTTAGCACTTCGAGTTTGTTTTCCTTGGTTTTGTCAGATCCAACACAAAGATCTTGAACCATTTTCCAAGCTTCCTTAGCAGTTTTGGCACCCCACAGTTTGCACTGTATAGTATCTGGAGTTGATCGAATAATGATGTTTCTTGCTTGGCCATCAAGACAGAATCTTTTGGATTCGTTGGAAGTCCATTCCTCTCTTGGTTTTGGAACAGCGGTATCAACCGGTTCTCCTAAGATAGTTTCCTTTCCAGCAGTATCCGTGGTTTTGTGAGGAAAGATTCTCTCAAGTTTAGTGATCTTGATAGGTCCATCATTTATGTCAGTAACCATCTCATCACTAATGGCCTCAAGATGCAGCATCATGTTATTTCGCCATTTTTCATAGTTTTCCAGCTTAGCAAGGGAGCGTTTCCAAACTGATCAAGTGAAAGTGATTTACGGAAAGCACCTAAGGGGATCTAGGTTCAGTGTTGAAGGTTAAAGAACCTCCATCTCTGATACCACTTGTTGGTCCCTTTAAACAACAAGAAAAGACTAGAAGGGGGTGGGTGAATAGTCTTTTCAAACTTTCGTCGTTTAAAAACTTTCTCAGCAAGTGCTTATTACTTTTTAGTAATGAGTTTGTTGGTACTTAACTTTCTCAGCAAGTACTTGTTACTTTACAGTAACGAGTTTACTGATACTTTAAAAACAAAGTGCGGAAGACTTTATACAATAAGTGCGTTTCAAAGAGTGCTAGTTTCAACAAGTGAGTAGAGTGACAGTGTACAATAAGTGTAGCTTGCTGAAAACTAAATGCGATAAAGTAAATCACACAAACACTTTTATAGTGGTATCTGAGAGTGGCGTAATCTCTCAACTAATCCACTTTGTCCTTTCTAGGACTGAATCCACTAAGATAAGATTGAGGTTCCTTACAAATCCTATCACTAATGATTCTTCAGAAACCAAAGCACACTTGCTTCGTTTCCAACCTAACTAGAGAACTGTAACCTTGTTCTCCACCAAACTTGGGACTTATAATCAGCAACACAATGCTTGATTAATTCCCCCTGAATTTCACGCTTGAAAAAGGGTGTTTATCAGTTAGAGAGATTTGGGATGAGATGACTTGAGTATAACTTTTCAGCTATAACAAGTTATCTAAAGAAACACAACTTCTAATACTTTTCAGTAAGCAAGTTAAGTTGTTTCTGGTGTCAAGACTTGTTCTTGTTCAAACGAAAGAACACTTAACTAATTTCTTAGCCGTGAATGTTCTACTTCTTCACAAGTAGCTTTTGTTTCAAGCTTAAGTCTTGTAACGGATCAATAGGCAGTAAAGAGTATGGAGGATAGAGTGTTTAAGCACAAGTGAGAGTTTGATTTCGTTGTTGCCACACTTCAACTCTTTGCCGGATGACCTCTATTAATAGTGTATCAAGGGAGCCGTTTGAATTTCAAATTCTAAGGCTTTGCACCTTAAGATGTCACTATCTTTCTTTTGTACTTTCAACAGCGTCCTTCATTTGTCTTCTAGTCTTCATGTTCTTCGTGTGCCTACTTTGCATTTAATGTTCATTTGAATCGAATTCAAATGTGAACGTTGGAGCCAAAATGCAAGTACTTCTTCAGCAAGGAGGTCACATATGTTTTTCAGCAAGTGGTCAGTCTCAGTTTCAGCAAGCACAACCTACTCTGTCATATAGATTTTCACTTATGCGAGCTGTTTGCTGAAAATCTCACTTTCTGAGCAACATGTGCCTTCGTAGATACCTTTCTCAGAATTCCTCTAAATCTTCAGTCTTCGAATCTTCAAGTTTCTGAGCGGTTCTAGTGCTTCAATGCCTAAGGGTCTCTATTTATAGTGATTTCTTGGTGCCGTTTGAATTTTAAAATTCGAAGCCGGAGCCAGAAAATGTCACTCTCTTGCTACGAAGGTACTGTCAGCAGCGTGTTCAACTTTTTCAGAACGACATGCTTTTCATTTAATGCTCTTTGACCTGTTTCAACGTTTGAAACTTGGAGCTTAAATGAAAGTACTACTTCAGCAAGTAAGGTCACATGTAGTTACATTAGCACGTTGTATCAGCTCAGCAGACTCAAGTTTAACACTTGTGTTTTCGGCTTTGTTGAAATGTGTGCTTTAGTTAACTTTACTATGTGCCTTATATAGATACCAAATCTCAACAAACTTCAAGTCTTCTTGTCTTCAAGTCTTCAAGTCTTCTGAGTGGTTCTTATACTTCAATGGATTGTTTCACCAAACAACGTACATCATCAGTAGACAAAAGAACCTATCTAGTACCTATACTAAGTCTTGAACAGATGTTCCTCTTTTACAATGTCCTTTAAAAATTTCTAATTTCCTATGGACCTTAAGAATACTAATCACTGGATTGTTCTTAATATAGCATGGTAATCTGTTCATCAAAATTACAACTTTCCTAACAGCATTAGAGAGCAGGAAAATCATTATGATTACTAATCATTTTATTCTATGTTAGACAGAAAAGAATAGCACTCTCCCTCTTCCTAAACCGCCGCCGTCGCCACTCCTATAATACCGGGAGAAAATTTTGATTCCGAGAATATCCTAGCATTCTCCAACAAGCTCCAGTATATCCCTGGACACCAAGGTTGAGGAATCTCAATTCATATATTGTTTATACTAACTTCTGTCTTGCAGATAGAATTCTCGAGTGCAGATTTTCTACACTGCGCAAAGATTTTTTAAAATTAATTCCCGCTTCGTTATATATCCGATTGGGGTGAAACCAGTTGGAGAATACTCCAGCCATGTCAAAATACCTTTCTGTAAAAGGTCATCCAAATCGACCAATGGAATCCTTGGTAATTCAATGTCGAACAGGAGCTGCAGATTCTCAGGTATGTTTGTTAAACTTTGATGTGATTTAATATACGTAGCATAGATAATCAATTAGCATGCTTGTTAAGAAAATTTTGAAATTTCTCTGCGCAACCCTGGGGGTAATTCTAACCATATTTTCTTACAAAATCTAGTTATCAGACTTTACATCAAGGGTATTCTCAGCTTTCACAAGCGTATTCTCATCCAGGAAATTCAACTATAAGGATAGGAAATCAGTTATGTGCACCTTTTGTCATTTCACTGGTCATACTAAGGATAAGTGCTTCCACAAGATAGGTTATCCACTAGGGTGGAAGGGTCCTAAAGGCCAGAGAAATCAACAACAAGCACAACCTAGAAGGTTCAACAACAGTTCTGCAAATGCTGCTATTAATGGTTAGCCAGCTGATGGAACATCCCAACAAAATTCTAGTGAGCATCCATTATTGATCCATGACATGGTTGAGCAGTTTCTATACTTTGCCAAGCACCAGTAGAGTGGTCAATCTACTCAATCACAAGCATATCACAGTGCAACTGCAGTCATTACTCAACAAGATCCAGTTCATCCATTGCCTTTGTCAGGTTCTGAAGATTCTTCATATAAAGTTACTCATGAATGTTTTAATGCTAGTACTTTGAATGATAAATATACATGGGTTGTGGACACAAGAGCCACTGATCATATGACTTGTGATTTAGCTTATTTTAGAGAAATACCTATTGAAGTGCATATATCTATAAGCTTACCTAATAATGCTAGAACATTTTCAATTTCAAACAATTTTCAATCTTGTAATGAATCTTCTGTAAACACAGTTTGTCATAGTGAACATGACATTCTCTGGCATTTGAGACTTGGTCATGCTCCTTTCAAAAATCTTCTAGCATTTCCGGTTTAAATGTAACAAATGCAACAATTGAGAATTGTGATGTATGTCATATGAAAAAACAGAAGAAGCTTCCTTTTCCAATAAAAGAAACTGTTTCTACTCATGCTTTTGAACTTATTCATGTTGACATTTGGGACACTTTTTCTATTGCTTATGTAGCCTGGCATTAATATTTTTTAACTGTTGTTGATGACTTTACTCGATGCACTTGGATTTATTTGATGCAAACATGCACTTGGATTTATTTGATGCAAACAAAATCTGAAGTTAGGAACCATATCATTTAATTTTACAATTTAGAGAAAACTCAATTTCAAGTTTCAATTAAAATCATAAGAAGTGATAATGGTCTTGAATTTTTCTTACATGATTTTTATACTAAGAATGGCATTTTACATCAACGCTCATGTGTTGAAACTCCTCAAGAAAATGGATTCATTGAGAGAAAGCATCAACACATGCTACAGACTGCACGTTCTTTACTTTTCCAATCAAATCTCTCTTTAGCATTTTGGCATGAATGCATACTAACAGCAGCACAAAATAGACTGCCTACACCTGAAGTACTGAATGGGAAAGCTCTGGATTATAACTACATGAAGACTTTTGGTTGGCTTTGCTATGCAAGCACATTAGTTGCAAATGGACACAAGTTTCAGCCAAGAGCAACTAAGTGTGTCTTTATAGGTTATCCTATGGGTATTAAAGGATATAAACTGCTAGATCTGTCTACTAACAAAGTTTTTGTTTCTAGAAATGTTAAATTCTGTGAGTAGATTTTTCCCCTAAGACAGACAAATGTGGTTACAAGTGCACCATTGAACACATCCTATATTGAAGAGATGGTCACACAAATGAATAGCAACCAGATGCTACTGAACAACAAGTTGCAGTGATTAATGATGAACCAACCCTCATTGCTGGCCAAGATACTACAACAAGTGATTCATCAGAGGCCAATACAAGGCCTGCAAGAAACAAGAGAGTACCTTCTTACTTGCGAATTTATGATATTAATTGTGTTACAACTGAGAGTTCTACTAACATTGTGACAGGGAAACAATATCCCATCTCAAATAATTTTGGGAACAGAGAAATTATCTACTCAACATGCTGCATTCACAGCCTCCATCTCCAAGATAAAAGAACCAAGAACTTATAAGCAAGCTGCAAAAAATTCAGAGTGGATCAAGGCCATGGATGTAGAAATAGCAGCACTAGAAAGAACAAACACATGGTGTTTAGTTGAGTTGCTAGAAGGTAAGAAACCCATTGGATCAAAATGGGTATTCAAGGTAAAGTATAAAATAGATGGGTCAATAGAAAGGTATAAGGTCATATTAGTGGCAAAACGATATACTCAACAAGAGGGAATAGATAATTTTAATACATTTAGTCCTATCACTAAACTCACAACTGTGAGAGTCTTACTTTCTATTGTAGCAGCCAAGAATTGCCATCTTCATATATTAGATGTAAACAATGCCTTCTTACATGGAAATCTCCAAGCAGAAGTTTACATGTTACCTCCTCAAGGTTATTTGCAGAAACAAGATAAGAGAGTTTGCAAATAAACAAAGAGTCTTTATGGACTAAAGCAAGCTAGTAGACAATGGTTCATGAAATTAGTAGAAAGTTTACTGTCTTTTGGTTATATTCAATCTCAAGTCGACAACTCTCTTTTCACTAAAGTTACTTCTAACAGTTCCACATCACTAGCATGTTATGTTGATGTTTGCAGAAACAAGATAAGAGAGTTTGCAAATAAACAAAGAGTCTTTATGGACTAAAGCAAGCTAGTAGACAATGGTTCATGAAATTAGTAGAAAGTTTACTGTCTTTTGGTTATATTCAATCTCAAGCTGACAACTCTCTTTTCATTGAAGTTACTTCTAACAGTTCCACAACACTAGCATGTTATGTTGATGATATTGTGCTCATAGGAAACAGCTTGGAAGAGATAACTAATGTGAATACTTATTTACATGACAAGTTCACTATGAAGGATTTGGGAGTACTAAAATACATACTTGGAGTAGAGGTTGCAAGAAACAAGCAGAGAATTACATTGTGTCAAAGGAAATATGCATTGGATATTCTCACAAATACATGATATCTTGGAAACAAGACATCATCTACTCCAATGGACCAGAAGGAGAAGTTCAACTCTACAACATCCAAGCCACTTGTAGATCCATCTCAGTACAGAAGACTAGTTGGGAGACTACTGTACCTAACTATTACAAGACCAGACCTAAGCTACAACATTCAAGCATTAAGCCAACATATGCAATCACCAACAGACATACATCTAGCTGCAGTACATAGATTATTAAGATATATCAAGTCAAATTCTGGTGTTGGCATATTCTATCTTGCTTCCTCAGATTTTCATTTAAGGGGATTCTCAGACTCTGATTGGGCAACTTGTGAATCATCTAGCAGAAGCATAACCAGGTATGCAGTTTACCTTGGCAATTCTCTCATTTCTTGGAAGTCCAAGAAGCAACCTATAGTAAGTAGAACCTCAGTGGAAGCTGAATACAGAGCCATTGCAACTACAACAGCTGAATTACAATGGTTGGTCTACCTATTGAATGACTTGAAGATTCCAATCATACAAGCAACAACTCTCTACATAGATAGCAAAAGTGCATATTGTATGGCTCACAATTCAGTCCTACACGAGAAAACGTAACACATAAGAGTGGATTATCATTTACAAAGGAAAAGACCAAGGATGGAATAAGCTAATTCAGATTCCCATAGAGCAGAATATTGCAGATATCTTCACGAAACCTTTAGCACCTCAACCTTTTATGTATCTATATTCCAAAATGGGCATGATTAACATACATGGACCTTTTGAGGGGGGGTCTCAGGACCATGATCACGGTTGAAGATTCAAGAACACAAGCAACAACACTGGAAAATAAAAAGTCGTGTTTCAATATTATATTTTATAACTAATAGAAACAAGACTTATACCACGTGCAACACAACTTGTACATAATAGAATAAATAGGATAGATGAGCTAGATTAGTCACTTACTCTTTGCTACTTCATCTTCTCCATCTCCTCTCTGTAACTGTCCCTTTTCTCTTTACTACATTTTCTCTGACTGTAATCTATATAATCGATTTCATCATGATTATTGATTACAATTTATTTTCAATTCCTATTTACCAAAGTTAATACTTCTTTCAACTTTGCTAAGCACTTCTTTGCTTAGCCATTAATGTCAATCTTGGTTTGATGTTTGCAAAACCATCATTCAAATATTATACATGATTAATAATAAAAAACCATGCATTTTCTCTTTTCTCTAGGATTCAATGTAAAGAATTCAAAATACTTACCATACAAAACAAAACAAAAAATGATACAATGAACTTCAAACGTGAATTTCATGCAAATTTATAATACTATGTTCATACTCTTTTTTTCTTGGAATTTGATGCAAATTTCAAATATTATGTTCGTATAATGTTTAAATATTTGTTAATTTTCTTTTTATCATACAACTACTCGGAGTGATGTGCAAATCCCCGAAATTTTTAAGGTTCTAGGCGTTGAACATACTTGTAGAAAACCAGAATTGGAATAATTTGATAAAATGGAATCAATATTATTGATCAGAGACAAAAATTACATTGTGTGTTTGTAAGAAATTACAGAAGAGAATTCCAGAAAACTGGAGAAACAAGAAGTACAAATAACAAGAGGGAAGAAGATATTTAAACTACAAAGCTGCAAGGGTAAAAGAGAAAATTCATCTTCTAACGGCTATTTTGTGAATTGGGGACGAGAGTACAAGTTCTGCAGCTGCGCGTACAAGCAACGAGAGTTGCTAAACGCTTTTATTAATAATAATGCGACTTTGACTCTTCCAGATCTTCATTGTAGTCCTCAAGGTTTCTTATATATCAAACTGGTCCCTGACTTCATTTCTTCATGTATGTCCTTCATGTTGAGTTGCCTTACACCCCCCTCAATCGAAGCATGTATGTCCTTCATGTTGAGATTGGCCTTGAATATGTCGAAAAACACCCCAACTAATGGCTTTGTAAGAATATCTGCAATCTGCTAATCATTCTTAATGTGAAACAACTTGATCACAGTAGACTTTATCTTCTCTCTTATAAGATGGCAATCAAGTTCAATATGTTTTGTTCTTTGATGTTAAACAGGATTGCGTGCTAGGTAATAGGCACTCATACTATCAGTATAAAGTAATGCTCGGTTTGTATGAGGAACTTTACAATCTGAAAGGATATAAAGGAGCCATTGGAGCTCGCAACAAGTAGTTGCTGCAGATCTGTATTCTGCTTCAGCACTGCTCCTGCTCACTACTTGTTGCTTCTTTGCTTTCCAAGAGATGAGAGAATCTCCTAAGAAGACAGCATAACCTGTAATGCTCCATCTAGTATCCTTACAACATGTCCAGCCAGAGAAAGCCTTCAAGTGAAGATCATTAGTAGAGCTATAAAAAACTCCTAAACCAGGTGCATGTTTAAGATATCTAAGTACTCTATGTGCCAATTCTAACTGAGCAGTAGTTGGTTTTGACATGAATTGAGTGAGTAATTGCACAGAGAAAGAGATATTAGGCTTGGTTATAGTGAGGTATAAAAGTTTGCCAGCCAAGCTTCTATACTCTTGGACATTAGTAAGAGCAACACCGTCATCTTTTCCTAATCTTGGCTTTGAATCCATTGGTGTATTTCTTGGTTTGCAATCAAGGAAACCTGCATCAGACAGAACATCAAGAACATATTTCCTCTGGCATAATACTATACCTTCTTTAGATCTGGCCACGTCAAGTCCCAGAATATATTTTAGTTCACCCAAGTCTTTAATGGTGAACTCATCATGTAAGTGCTCTTTTACTGCATTAATTTCATCAATAGAGTTCCCTGCAAGAATAATGTCATCCACATATACAAGTAGAATAGTGATGGTAGTGGATGTAGTCTTTGTAAACAAAGAGATATCAGCAGTTGATTTTATATAGCCAATAGTAATAAGAAAATATGTTAACTTGTTGAACCATTGCCTAGAGGCTTGTTTAAGCCCATATAGGCTTTTAACAAGTCTGCAAACTCTATTATCACCTTCTTTACAGTAGCCTGGTGGTGGCTTCATGTAAACTTCTTCATCCAAATCACCATGGAGAAAAACATTATTAACATCTAACTGTTGTAGTTGCGATTTCTGAACAGAAGCAACAACTAACAAGAGCTTGACAGTAGTTAGCTTAATAATAGGTGAGAAGGTGTCAAAATAATCAATTCCTTCCTGCTGAGTGTATCCCTGTGCAACAAGACGAGCCTTGTATCTCTCAAGAGTCCCATATGCTTTAAACTTTACTTTATAAACCCATTTTGAGCCAATACAGTTATGCCCTTCAGGTAAAGTAGTCAGTACCCATGTATTGTTCTTTTCTAGGGCTTGTATCTCAGCTTCCATGGCATCTTGCCATTTCTTGTGTTTATTAGCCTCCCTGAAATTCTTAGGCTCAGAAATACAGGTTATAGCAGCTGTAAAACACTTATGTTCAACAGACAAATTATCAATGGACACATAATTTTTGATAGGATAATGAGAATCAGTAAGCTTGTGAGCTTCATTTGCATGTTTAAGTGAATTTGGCAATTCAACTTGATAAACTTGCAGAGGAGAAGGACTCTTCCTTTATCTTAAAGGTCTATTATCAACTGGATGTTGTTCTACCTGTTCAGAAGCACTTGACTCAGAAGAACTAGTAGAAATACTACTATGCTGAAGATGAAGATCATCATTAGAGAAATGATGAATATTGTCCATCAGTAGTAGGCTGCTCAGAGTGAGCTGGTTCTTGCAGAATAGACAAATTATATGTAGTAGAAACATTATTTTGCAATACAGGAGTATGTAACATATTATCAATATCATTAGCCTCAATAGTCTCTTGAGTTTCCAAGAAATTAGATGGAGTAATAAAGTGGTCATAAGCAAAATAATTGTGATAAACTTCATCTGGTTCATCTGTTTCATCTGAAAAGATGATGTCCTGTCTACTCAAATAGTCAGGATCTCTGAAAGGAAAAACATGTTCATAAAACACCACATGTCTAGATATTAAAACTTGTTTAGTTTCTAAATCCAGAACTTTGTAACCTTTGGTTCCAATCGGGTAACCAATAAAGACACATTTTTGTGCTCTCTTGCTGAACTTATCTCTTCCTGCACTGTTAGTAGAGACAAAACATAAAGAACCAAAAATCTTGAAGTGATCATAAGAAGTAGGTAATTTATAGAGCATTTCATAAGGTGTCTTGTTGTGTAACACAACTGAAGGAAGCCTGTTGATAATATGAGCTTCAGTAAGCACACAGTTAAACCAGTAATCAATGGGAATGTGTGACTGAAATAACAAAGCTCAAGCAACTTCTAGTAGAAATTGATGCTTCCTCTCAACTCTTCTATTTTGTTGAGGGTATAAGTGCAACTGGTTTGATGAAGTATACGTTTTGACCTATAGAATTCAGTCATTTTGAATTCTTGTCCATTGTCAGTTCTAATACTCTTTATTTTCAAAGAAAACTGAGTTTGAACCATGTTATAGAAACTTTCAATCAAAATTCTAGTGTCACTTTTGGACTTCATCATGTAAATCCAGGTGCATCTAGAATAGTCATCACCTACAGTAAAGAAATATCTAAATCCATTATGTGACACCTGAGGAAAAGGCCCACAAATATCCATGTGAACAAGATCAAATATAGCAGTAGCATGAGAAGTAGAAATATCAAATTCAACTTCTTTTGTTTACTGTAATGACAAAACTTCACATAGTATTGTCTCATTACAAGCCTGTAAATGTAAAGCAGACAAATTTGCTAGTTTATTATAAGATACATGACCAAAACTCATGATTCTCAGTTTTATTAGAGGCAATATTGATAGTAGAAACAAGAATCTCAGAAAAAATAAGTGAATTTTTCTTGAGATCTCTGTCAGAAACAACTCTCAGCCTATAAAGCCCATTGACTAGATCAGCATAGCCAATCATTTGGAGGGACTGAGCATCCTGCAACACACAAGTGGATGAAGCAAAATTAACTTTAACCATGCCATCTCTAGTCACATGAGAGACTGAGAGGAGATTAAAGTTAAAGCTAGGAACATAAAGAACCTCAGCTAAAATCAATTTTTCAGACAGTTTCACAGTTCCTCTAGACATACTTTGGACAATTGATCCATCCGGTAATTGAATACCCACACAAGCAGGCATATGATCATTTGAAAACATATTCTTATCACAAATTATATGGTCACTGGCACCAGTATCAATATCCAATTAGCAGTTTTGTCTAAAATAGCAGTTAAAGCATAGGTACCTGCATATGGATTACTAGAAGTAGATGGAGCCTGAGAAGTAGATGGAGCCTGAGAAGTGCTTGTAACCGCAATGGCTGCACGATGAGATGTAGAAGCAACTTTCTTCTGTCTTTGCTGTTTGGCAAATTTCAAGAATTGACTATACATCTCTGGATTCACCAAATCATCATCTGAATCTTCATCATTGACAAATTCTTCAGGTTCATCATTTGTAACAGCAGCATTTGCTCTTGCTTTATAATTTTGACCAGAACTAGCATTCCTCTTGTTGCCTTTAGGTCCTTTCCAGTTAGGAGGGTAGCCATTCTTCTCATAGCATCTCTCCATAGTATGGCCATTCATCCTGCAAAAAGTACAATAATGTGGTTTCTTGTCTTTATTATAGAACTTATTCACTGCATGTGCAGAATTCCCAGCAACATTCCCACTGTTATAGCCATCAGAATTTGCACCAGTTTGAGCTCTTGATATCATTGCCATGGAATCCATATCATCAACAACAGTGCTAGAATGAAAACTCTGTTGACTCTCTTCTTGAATCAATAAATTGTGCACATAAGATAGTGAAGCATCTGGGATAGTCAACATCACATGACTTCTTAAACTCTTATAGTTGTCATTCAAATTCACCAGAAATTTCATCAATGCATTAGACTTTTGCCTTTTTGTCACCTTGTCTGCAACATTACAGGTACACTTGCCACAGGTACATGTTGGTATTGGCCTGTAATTAGCAAATTCCTCCCAGAGAGACTTGAAACCGTTGTAATACACAGTAACAGATTTGCTCCCCTGAGTATAAGCATTCAACATCTTTTCCAACTACAACATTCTAGTACCATCTTTTTTTGTATACCTAGAGTGTAGATCATCCCATATTTCTGTATCTCCTTACTCACGCCATTCATTAGCCAAGACAAAACCAGACAGTTAGCCCGTTCCCATGCAGTCTTATCTACCTCATCAACATCTTCAGCTGGCTTCTTCAATTTTCCATTGATGAAACCGACCTT
This sequence comes from Plantago ovata, assembly GCA_028274465.1. Taxonomy (NCBI): domain Eukaryota; kingdom Viridiplantae; phylum Streptophyta; class Magnoliopsida; order Lamiales; family Plantaginaceae; genus Plantago; species Plantago ovata. Next base: position 73,412,238 of record CM051455.1, read on the forward strand.
GTTCTTAATAAAAAGTTGATTTTTAAAATTCATGCTCCACCCTGCATAGTCGGATCCATCAAAAAAATCGGCAACCATCCGTGTCCCAACACCATCTCTAGGATGAATGAAGTACGGCGAAGAAGAGTCTTCAGTAGGATTAACCTTGACAGTACCATAATTCCCTTTTCAAATCACTCAAACAGTCAAACCAACAAATCAACACACAATCGAGTTGAAACTTACAACCGACAAATCAATGTGGAAATCAACCACAAGTTGACAACCAATCGACAGACGAACTAGCTTTAGACTAGTCACAACACAAATAAACAAGTTCTCAGAGATTGAAAACCCTAGAACAACAAAGAACGATCGAACACAGCGGAAACAACCAAGGATCGTATCAATCTGCACAATTGAAAGCGAAAGATACCATGTAGAAAATCAGAATTGGAACAATTTGATAAAATGGAATCAATATTCACTACAAGAAATCTGGTGTTTATTGACTCTTTTAGTGACGCATGGTATGGGTCACCAAAATTTAGTGACGCATGGCGCCATTGGTCGCTATTTAGCGACCCATGAGATTGGGTCACTAATTTTAGTGACCCATGAGATTGGGTAGCGACCCATGGCTTATGGGTCACTAATTATTAGAGACCCATGGCCCCATGGTCGCTATTTAGTGACCCAATCTAATGGGTCGCTAAATAGCGACCAATGGGGCCATGCGTCACTAAAATTAGTGACCCATGAGCTATGGGTCACAAAAACTGTATAGTTCAAATCACATTCAACAGGAGCTGCAGAGCTCATCTGTTATCGATTTGGTGCGTATAACCTACCGTTGGATATCTCTTTGAGTTAGCTACATGTGGACGTTGGGTTGAGATCGATTCAATATCGTATGAAGGAGTTATGGCTGAAATGGCTAGACTGCACTAATCTTGCACACTTGAACATCTCCAAAACCTTCATCTGAACTTCTGAATATGTGCTTCTAAGGTAAGGCTAAGCCTTCCCAAATGCAATTCTTGGCTTAAATTGAACTACGGTCAGTCACGAACACATCCACGGAGAAACTTCAACAAGATCACTTTGTATTTAAAATGCGGCGTTTTAAGCTCCAACACCACAGTTTCGTACCTAAGTGCCTAAAACATGCAAAACATCAAAATGTGACACTATTCTACAAAACTAAAAGAAAAAAACACGAAATAAGGAGTGCACAAAGAATATAAAATAACACCAAAACTGAAGTACGTAACTAAGTTACCCCAACCATTCAAAAATAAACTATTAGTCTCTAAGTAACTCAAGCGTTAAGAAATAAATAAAAAACAAATGAAAATTTAGTGACCTATTCCTTAGATAGTCCACGTTGTAATTAAGATATCTCAAACCGTATAAAGATATATAATTTTTTAAACGGGTGTATAAATATAAAGATATAGAAGTGATTGCGAAGAGCAATAACTATATATTATCTAAAAATTATACTAGAATTACCATATGTATTGGTAGCCGAGTGGTAAGGGTGTTGGGTTAGCAACGGTTCGAAACCCAGGGAACACGAAAGGTGGAGTAGGAGAGGAGAATTTAATTTTAATAAAAATTTAATTTTAATAAAATTCTCCAGCAATTTAGTGACCCATCTATGCGTCACTAAATCAGTGACCCATCTATGCGTCACTAATTGGGTCGCTATTTTAGCGACGCATGCGTCGCCTCGCTATTTAGCGACAGGCCCGTTAGCGACGAAATTGCCATGGGTCGCTAATGGGTCGCTAATTGGCTTAGTGACGCATGTGAGGCTGTTTAGTGACGCATGAGAGCGTCATTAAACCCAGTTTTTCTTGTAGTGATTATTGATCAGAGACAAAAATTACATTGTGTGTTTGTAAAAAATTCCCGAAGAGAATTCCAGAAAACTGGAGAAATAAGAAGTACAAAGAACAAGAGGGAAGAAGATATTTAAACTACAAAGCTACAAAGGTAAAAGAGACAATTCATCTTCTAACAGTTATTTTGTGAATTGGGGACGAGAATACAAGTGCTGCGGCTGTGCGTACATGCAACGAGAGTTGCTAAACGCTTTTAGTAATAATAATGCGACTTTGACTCTTCCAGATCTTCATTGTAGTCCTCGAGGTTTCTTTTATATCAAACTGGTCCCTGACTTCATTTCTTCATGTATGTCCTTCATGTTGAGTTGCCTTACAACACCCTATGACCTCACAACCGGCCGTGCGCCTCATATGTATGTGGACATGCAACTTATCCAATTTTCCTTAAAGTGGGATATTTTATTTGAAACGATCCATAAAAGTAACTACTCTACAATAAAGATCTGGGGATGTGAGCTAGTACTTGCTAACCTAACCTGTCAAATAAACCACATATATATAAATTTAACTATGAAGTTGAAACCGTTTTAGGGTCCAAGTTTAGGATGAGAATAAGTGACAAAAATTCTATTGAAATAACGTCCAACCACTGGCACATATGATCATATCCTTGTTACACAAACCTCAGCCAAGGGAAAGTTTGTAAGCCTACAAAATATGTGTTGAGTTACAAGTTACAACTATATACCATGGATATGCCATTTTCCCCTCTAGCTGTAATCCTGTCTTCTACTATTGTTTTTTTCTCTCTACATGTGCTGCTCTGGACCACCAAGCTAATTATATTGTATTTCCAATCTACAAAACATATTAGCTATTATTCCGGACATTATATCGATCTCATTTCTTCAAGTATATATATATATCACTAGCCAGCAAAATATGAACTTACCGCGCGGGGATAAGTTTACATTTTCAATATCACTTTGACCATATATATGAATATGATGTTTTTAATTAAAATTTTCAATATGATTTTCACTAATATTTGGTATTACTCGTACATTCAAAAAGTGAACAAAATTTAGTGGACTTATAATCCATGTGGGAGGAAACTAATAAATTTGAATTTTGACTCCACAATTTCATATATATAATAACGTATGTATAGATAGTCAGATAGATGAGAAATATATAGTTCAGGCTCGGCAAGGAAATTCTTCATTTCTAAAGGGAATGTTGCCCATCTGCATAGTATAGTTTAGGATTGTATAATAGTAGTGTAGTAGTTGTAATATTTGTCGTTAAAAAAAAATTGCCTTTAAAGTCCGTCCGTCTGCATAGTTTTGGGAGCAATTAGGGGTGTATGCATGTATATCCATCCATCCATCCATAAAACAATGAAAGCTAGGTTTTATTTTGATCAAAAAGGACATTTAGAGTTCTGTTCACACTATGTGGCATTTTGACAAAAAAATAATTTATAAATTATTTTGTTGCATTTTAAATCCATTTTAAAATTTATTGTATTTAGTAACTCATATTTAATGTATGACAAAAATTAATATGTAGTGGTTACAAAATTAAATACTTATTCACACTATTTGCAAGTAAACCTAACATATTCTTTTATTGTTTATTTATATGTTTATTTTCACCTCTATTTTAAAATAAATAAATAAATAATCTAGGCTTTATTAATATTGAAAATGTTAACACTAAAGTAAGAATGAGATTAACTATAATGTCAAAATAATTGTAGTAAAAATTAAAAGATTTCATGAGAATTAATATTTTCTAAATAGTATGTCTAATTTGATTAGTGAGTTTGGACAAAAAAAGACAAATTTTTATTTATTTTAGTACTGAAATAATTTTAATAAACAAAGACAATTATATATTAATTAAATTTCATGAAAATAAGACGATGCACAAAATTGTTGAACACAAACATATGTTTTTAGCGTTATATTTATACATTATGATAAACAAAATTAGATATACATAAAAAGTGAAAAATAAGATAAAAATGGTCTCATAAATAATTATTCTGGTGTGAGTTTAACATTTTAGTGACTTGAGATGCAGGGGTGCTGGAGTAGCACATGAGAGGTTAGAGGTCGAATCCCGATAGGGGCATAAGGTGGTATGAGTGTATTTGGACTTATAAGGTGGTAAAGAATTAGTGTAAAAAAGTAGGAGTATGTTATGTTAATTAAACTTGTCGTTCTAAAATAAATAAATAAAAAAGTATATTAGAATGTTCACTTTAGTTTGAAAGAATGAATAAATTATATTAATAGTTGTCATGCTATTCACATATCCATATGATTTTTTAAGATCTATTTTGACTAGAAACTTATTTTTAAATTGTTATCTACTTAAATTTACTTTTCAATTCTTTAATAAAAAATGACCTAAAAGAACAATTGTATTTGCATTAATCGGGGGTATGGATTAAACGTGCTTAAGTCTCTTATATTTCTTATCACTATTTTCTCTTTTATTTTTTACATAATAAAAATAAAACCCATCTACAAATAATTTTCTATTAAAAATATATTTTAAAATGAAATAAATAAATTATAGTTGGTACTTGAGATAACAAGCGTCCAACTAATTTGTGTATTTAGCGAAATCATCTCAATTTGCACGGAGTGTTATTAACGAGTGCCAAAATTGGACACATGTATTAACTGTTGAGTGCCAAAAGAGACGATGTTTATTCTACAATACCAAAGATGAAATTTTCTTAAAAGACCCTGGGTTTTTTACCTGTGTTATGATGTTGGCAAAAAGAAAGAGAAAAAAATGAATAAATAAAAGAAAACCTTGCAAGTTCATTTATTATAATGCACCATTTGTCTCTCATTGCAATGTTTAGTTGAGCACGGAGATAAAAGGAGGTTATACAAATAATTGGAAGAAAGAAAATCATGAGAAAGCAGATCATATAATGAATAAAGTAGGAGAAAGAGTAACTAATGTAGTAGAGAGACAAATAGAGACGATAAATAAAGTATGAGATATAATATGACAAACAAATACAAAAAATATGAAGTTGAGATTAGGACAAAAGGATTACTAAAGTTCTATAATCTAATGCCCCATTATGGAATCACTTTAAAATAATATATGTCGTTAGTTCATGATCAATCGGGTTCCTCTCACAACGTTGAAAATAAGAGAAATTTTAATTTTAACTAGCGTATTAGAGCATGTTCATGTTAAATTAATGAATAGGCTAAATGCAATTTTTTAAAATTCATTGATTACTATTTTCTCTTTTTATTTTTGATATATGTTATATTTTAAAGCTCACATGAAAAAGGTATAATTAATTTCAAAATGTTTCAATATAATTTGTGGCCTAAATAGAACATAAACAAAAAACATTTACAAATAATTTGCTATGAAAAATATATTTTATTAACTCAAATAAATAAATAATATTTGGTACTTGTGATCACAAGCGTCCAACTAATTTGTGTATTTAGTGATAACATTCCAATTTGCACGTTGTATTATCAACGAGTGTCAAAATTGGACGCATATTAATTTTTTAGTAACAACAACGACGATATTTATTCTATAGTACCAAAGATGAAATTTTCTTTAAAGACCTTGGATTTTTACCTGTGTTATGAAGTTGGCAAAAACGGAGAAAAGAAAGCATGCATGCAAGTTCATCTATTATGATACACCAATTGTCTCTCAACACCATTTTTAGTTGACCACGTAAATAAAAAGAGGCTATGCAAATAATTGGAAGAATGAAAATCATGAGAGGAAGTAGATAAAGTAGATGATATAATGCATAAAGTAGGAGAAAGAGTAAATAAAGTAGTAGAGACGAATAGAGACGATGAATAAAGTATGAGGTATAATATAACAAACACATACAGAAAACATGAAGTGAGACCGGGACAAAAGGATTACTAAAGTTCTATATTCTCATGCTTCATTATTGAAAATAATATTTTTTTTTAGTTCGTGATTATTCGGGTTCCTCGCCGTACATCATTGAAAATAGGAGAAATGTTAATATAAACTAGCGTATTAGAGTTTGTTCATGTCAAATTAATGAATAGACAATGCAATTTCTGAAAAACTCATCGATTACCACATGTAATACCAAAATAGTTATAATTCTTAGTGTCGATGCACATTTAAAAACCCATTACTCAAATTCCACGCCTACCATTTAAAATATTTTAAAAATGAAATTATATCAACTTGTGTTGATATTTCTAATGCAAAGCTATTGCCGCTCCGGAAAACGAGCTGGTTGGGCTGGTAAAAAAGTGTGTTATGTCATTGTTGTGCCCGATGATTCTACTTAGTATTGAGTTAAGACATCACCCATCACAATTGTCACGTTGGTTTAGAGAGTGATATAAAAAAAGGTATAGGACGCAGACTAATATGAGTCCTATTGAGTGATTTCAAAAAGCGATATGTGTGGGTGGGGCCTAAACAAAAACGGATAATATCATACCCATGGGATGTATATGGTGTAGTCGTGACTATATAACTCCACCAGCCTAAAGAGTCGGGTCTTGATCAGTTAGTGATCGTGTCGTTACAACTTACAATTGAAATCAGAGCGGCATTGGTGCAAAACCCTCGAGGATTGCAAATGGTTAGTCATATGACATAATTAGTTTCACCTAGAGGTTCGATGAGAATGCCCAAAACTTATGAGCGTCTCACATCATTTCTGAGCGTAAAGAGTATATAAGTAGACATGCACTCTAAAATGGCACAAAGCCTTTTTTATGATTTTAAAAGCAAACCTGTGCAGGGCCAGGTTTCCTAGGTGGATAATATGATTACATTGAGACGTGTGTGACACGCTCATGAAATCTTTCGGGCGATTTAAAAATCAAACTCATGCAAGGTTCTCAAGTAAAGTTGACAATATTAATAAAAATGATATGTGTATGGGACATATTTAGTGGTGGAGTCGTAACAAATGGTATAGAGTGAAACCATATCAAACCCTTACGGGATCAAAGATGGTCGCTAGAAAAGGATTTAGACTAACAATGTCACATCATGACTAATATTGTTTACTATAAAAACAATTCTTACAACCTCTGACACCGTTCCTCTCTTTTATTTTTCAATTATGTTTGTATTCAATTTCTCTCTTTGGTGATTTGTACGTGATTTTCCCTTACCTTAATTACTTGTTAATCTAAAATTTCACTAAAGTGTATTGTACAGTAGTAATTAATCACACACACGCTTATGTAATATAAATATATTAACTTTTTTTTTAACTCAAATAAAACCATTAACTTTTAACTAATTTTTTTAATGATTGAAAACTATTCAATTATTAGTTATTTTTTTTATACGGCCAAATCTATCTCAACTCCTACTCCTACACTAATCATATACCACCTTATAACTTCAAATACACCTATATACACCCATATACCACCTTAAACGGCCACCCTTATAACTCCGATTCAACTATTCTTTATACATAAAAAAAGTGAAATTATGTTGTGGCGAGCCACGGACTATTGCTAGTAAAGTATTAAATGTTTGTTAAACCAAACCGTCTGAATACAGTGAGAGTTGCAACTTGCAAAAGTGTAAAATTGTCACTTTCTGCTTCAATTCCCAAAGGGTACCCAATCCTGATCTTAAACTCCAGAGTCAGTGGTTCTCATTGCCTTGAGAAACTCCTCAAAGTCCTATATAAACCGACCCTATACAATTCAATTCATACAAACCAAATAACAAAGCATGGCACTTACAGCAATCTTCTTCTCCTTCACTCTCCTCATCCTCACTTGCAACGCAGCTGTCCAAGACTTCTGTGTTGCCGACCTAACCGCCCCTTCCGGCCCAGCCGGCTACTCATGCAAGCCGGCAGGTAACGTAACAGTTACCGATTTCGTATTCACAGGCTTCCGTATGTCCGGAAACACCACCAACATCATCAGTGCAGCTGTTTCTCCAGCATTTGACGCCCAATACCCGGGTGTAAATGGTCTTGGCCTGTCTATTGCCCGTCTGGACTTGGCGCCAGGTGGTGTTGTCCCAATGCACACTCACCCTGGAGCCTCGGAGCTCCTGCTTGTCGTCCAGGGCACAGTCGTGACCGGTTTCATTTCGTCTGCGAATGAAGTTTATGTCCAGAAGCTTGTAAAGGGTGATGTTATGGTTTTCCCGCAAGGGCTCCTGCATTTTCAGATAAACGGAGGAGGAAGGAAAGCTGTGGCGTTCGCGAGCTTTAGTAGCGCGAATCCAGGGCTGCAGATTACGGATTTCGCCCTGTTTGCGAATAAGTTGTCTTCGGCTCTGGTGGAGAAGACAACTTTTCTTGATGATGCTCAAGTGAAGAAACTCAAGGGTGTGTTGGGAGGCAGTGGCTAATTAAGTGTCCTGTTTTGTAAATTTGGTGATTGTTTTTTGCTTCCATTGTTGTTTTTAGTTATGATTTTGTAATTGAATTTGTCAACTGTAATTGTCTTTCAATTTGTTCATTAAATCCGGTGTACAAATTGTTCAATCATGCTTTCGATTCATACAATTTCATTCGATTTTAATATTAGAGTTTACATGTATAAAATATAATTTTCTATAACTCAACCAATAATTATTAATTACTCTCTAGGTCACTATTGTTTGAACAATTAAATTACATCTGATTCAACTTTGGGTGGAATGGTTTGACCAGACTTTTATTACATTTTGTTGGACATAATGGATCGAAAATACATATAAATAGCTTGTACAAAATATAAAATGCCAAGTAATAACAAAAGAATAAGCTGTCTTCATTCTGCTCCGAAGCGGGCCTGATGAACGTGTATTTTACACTTTCATTCGAGTCTTTTTTTTCACCAATTTAGCTATCCTCTATGTTAATTTAGCTATATTATAGTGCATTTTATTAGAATAATGTCACGTTTCCCTTTAGTTTGTATTTTACAGGTTTTGGGTGAAAAACGTGGTTTTCCGGGCAATTATATTGAAGAGAACGAAGAATTGGTGTTCCAGGGATATTTTTGGATTATCTAGAAGATTCCGAATAGAATTTGAAGTCTAGGGGTCGAGTCTGAAGGCTAAAAGGTCACTAGAAGGCAAAAACCGAGTTCGAAAAGGAAAAGAAATCCAAAAACGCGTAAATGGCCGGCTGGAGCTCCCGGGCGATTCACCCGGGACGTGGGGCGGTTCGCCCCACACCAGGCGATTCGCCCGGTGTGTGGGGCGACTCGCCCCACATCTTCCGAACCCTATATATAGTTGCTCAGTTTTCTCCGTTTTTCATACTTTCTCAGACCTTTTTTCACACCTTTCTCATTAGTTTTAGGGAAGAATTCTCCAGAGCCTGTTCTGGGAATTCTTAGCATAAGAGATACTTTTTCTTATCGTTTTGGAGTTTGAGAGATCGCGATTCTTCGGAGATTGACAACCTTCGGTAACATTGTATCTCAGATTTTTTCTATTTATATTTATTTATCTTTCAACATGTTTTCATTCAATCTTGCTATGATTTCTATTGATTGCATGACCTCTATGAGTAGCTAAATCTATCGTTGGTGATAGTATGTGATTTCTTAGTGAAGGGTTAATAATTATGCTGATGGCGGTAAAGCGAATCAGACTTTGAGTTACTGCTTTATTTCTTTGATCTATCTAAGCCCTCTATCTTCGTAGTGTTGAATAATAACGGAACACATTGGACAATTCATGATCAAAGATCTCTATGCAAAACGATTGGGTACTTCATGCATGATTATTAACCTGCTATGCTTTGAATGATCATACTATCACTAACTTCCATTATCTGATAAGAAAAACCTGTGCTAAGTCGTCTGTTGATTTTATAGTTTAAGTTAGATTAGATAAAGCTAGTTATAGTCCTTAGAGATTGACACTCGAGGTTATTTTACTGCTACACTACGGTTTTCGTTGTAGTTGTGAATTGCCTTTGGCTAAATACAAATTTATTTGATTAATTAGAATCTGACAAATTCCGGTTCATTAAATTGGCGTCGCTGTCGGGGACTATACTCCTTTTTTTTGTTTAGCTTATTTATATTTTCAGCATTCAATTCCTAGTTTTAGTTGTTTTTATTTTTTCTATTTAATCTCTCTGATACTCCTCTCTTAGCTTGTTACAGATAGTGTAAGCGCAGTACACGATCTAGAGGAACACCGCTTGTTGAATCAATAGCTGAAATCGACAGAGTCTACCACCGAAGAAGACGACTACTCGACGACATGAACTAGTGGAAATAGAGGATACCGATTTCTCTGAATCTCTACACAGTCTTTTTAAGGAAATCGTCTTAATGGCAGAAGCTAGACCACTGAAAGCATGGGTTCAACCCTCCAAGGATCGTATGAGGGGACCGGCGATTGTTCTTTCGTCTGCAACTCGAGATCTGGAAATCAAGAACCACGCGTTCCAACAACTTCCAAGGTTCTATGGCTTAGCAAGGGAATATGTGATGGGGTACTTGCACGATATCGATGATTTCATCAACCAACTCCCACGACCCGGAGCTAAAATAACAACGGATGAGTTGAGGATGAAGGTTTTTGCTATGGGACTTGGCGACAGAGCCAAGTCATGGTTGAGTTCACTACCGGCGGGATCGCTGGACACTTGGGAGAAGTTTTTTTTAACATTCATGGAGAAATACTTCCCTCACACCTTGACTACCGCGCTTAAGGCGCAAATCACTGGGTTCAAACAAGACTATGATGAGACCATCTACACCGTGTTTGAGAGGTTCCAAGACCTCATGAACAAGTGCCCTCACCATGGTTTTGAGCTTTCAGATCTTGTCCAACACTTCTACAATGGACTAACCTTTGAGAACCAACAAGTGGTGGATTTCCAATGCCGTGGCAATATTTGGGAGGAAACCGCGGAAGCCGTCTGGGCGGTTTTCGAAAGGCTTGCTAAGGGTTCGCAATTCAAGGATCCAAGAGCAATGGTTAGGAGACGTGGACCTGAAGCCCCACCTACTCAAGAGGTCCCTATGTATGGGGGGAATGGGGATCGACTCGAGTGCTTTACCAACGAGCTGAAACAAGTCCTCAAGAACTCCGCATGAACAGCTATGTCAAACGAGGTTTGCCGAATATGCAAGAACTATGGGCATGGAGCTCATATGTGTAGATCGGAGCTTGCCTATGATGATGACAATTGGGTTCAAGGAGGCGAAGAGGAAGCCTTTGCTATGGAATTTGGTACTCAAGAAGCTAGCTACGGACAAGATAGTAGGAATCCTCGAGGTGGATTTTGGAGAAGAGGGTTCCGAAACAATCAAGGATATGCACCGGCTAGCCAAACTTATGGCCCTAACCAAGACCGTAGTAGGCTTAACTATGGTAATGATCACTGCGAAAATCCCGCTCCGAAAGAGCAACCGAAGTCGAAGACAGCTCTACTGATGGAGAACTTGCAAAAGATGGTTGATCACACCCAAAGTTTTCTTAAGTGTTATGAAGAAGATTCTGAGAAGGCTAGGGCGAGGCTTGATCGATTGGAAGAGAGCACTAGGCTTGCCCATCAAAAGTTGCAAGAGTTGATTGACCGTGGGGTAAGTAGGGAGCAAGGGAAGCTACCTAGCAACATTGAAAAGTCTATGTCCATTACCTTGGTGGGTGATTTTCCTGTTGAAATCACCATCAAGAAGGTTGCTAAGTGTGAGTGTTGCAAGGATGAAGAACCCCCACTAGCCAAGGAAGAAGAGAAGGACCTTGGTTCTGATGAGAGTGAAGAGGAGCAAGAGGATCCCGAGCCAATCCCTAAAAGTTTCGATGTTAAGGACGGAATTGGTGAACTTGAAGATGTCCGTGCTACACTAGATACGGGATCTTACTCTAATGTGCTCCCAATGAATGTGTTTGAGAAGAGTAGCCTTGGAAAACTATCTGAGCATAAGGCTATTGTGCAATTGCAGATGGATCCTTTGCGAGACCCGAAGGTGTTGTGAAGAACGTATTGGTTAAGATTGGTGAATCTTCTGTGTACACCAATTTTGTAGTTATGCCGGCGTCTACACCTGGGATGGGGGATGTTGTTCTTTTGGGGCGAACATTCTTGACTAAACTACGCTCCGTGATAGACATCTACCGAAGGACTTGCACCATTGAGGTGTATGGCAAGCGACATGTGTTGCGAGCCATATCTGATCCACATAATCACTTCGATGCTTCTCACACTGTTAACTATTTTGGTCTTGCTGTCTATGTTCATTCTCATTCACAGGTTTGTGGCATGAGGAGGAGATCCATGAAGGGGAAGTCTAGTACCCTCAAGAAGAAGTAGAGCAAGAAGGAGTCGAGCCAAAGACTATAAACAATGGCGCTATCAGGGAGGCAACCCGGAGTTTTTATCGCTTTTTTACCGCTTTATTGCATGCATTCATACATTGAACAATTTGCTTTTCATATGTGAATTTGTTCGTCTCTGTGTCATTTGTGCATATGTTTAAAAATCCGTCTCCCTACCTCTGAAGGTGGGGGACGAATCGCCCCCCATGGGGGCGAGTCGCCCCACACGGGGCGGATCGCCCCACACACGGGGCGACTCGCCCCGTAGTATCTGGAAGAAGAAAAACGCCCCATTTTCCTCATTTTCTATCCCTTTTCACTCTCTTACTCCCAAAAATCCGAAAATATCAAAAATTCTTTAATCTTTCATAAAACTTTCAATCTTCAATCGAAGCCCATTACGTGCTCTTTCTTTTCATTCGAACAACTTTCACACTAGCTGATGATGTCGTTTTTCACCAATTAAATTTGTTTTAAAAGCCAAAGAACACTTATCACTACACAAACTAGAGTGCAATGGCAAGTTTTCCCCGAGTGTCGTTCTCTCGGGATCTAACGTGGCTTTGTTTGAGATTTTTGCTAGTAATTTCAGTCAACGAGTTCAAATGTTTGTAGAATTGCTTTCTTAGAACAAAGCAACGAGAAATCAGATTGTTGTAATCAAGTTTGGAAAACGGTTGGTGGTAGAAATCAAATACACATGCATGGGTTACGAATATGCTCACAAGTTCAGTGCGTAAAACCTTCGATCAAGTCTGCTAAGCAATTCGTCTAGGTAACTTTCAAGACACACATCATAAAAGACCACTATCAATACTTTAGAGGTGCTTGTCACTAACACCATTTATCTAGCATGCTGCAAATCTCTAACATACAATCCTATAACTTTCATTGACTAAGAGTTTGTCACTATACTCAATTCGAATATATTTTATACGCAACTAAAAATCATATGAAGGAATTTGCAGCAAGATTGAATCACAATCTCATGTAAGCATAAACATAACCCATAGCATGCATATTCTACATTCTACCACCAACACAAATGATTTAGCTACTCATATTCATAAACATAGACATCAAATCATATGAATTGTAAATGGAAAACATCAAATCAAACTACTAGACAAGAGATACTGATACAATGTTACCACCAAGCTGTCACTAATGGGGGGGGTATTGATGAAAACCTCTCCGTAGATGAAACAATGGATGAAATCCTATGCCAAAACCTTTAATCCAATCTAAAATACAATGTAATATGAATTTTCTCTGAGTTTTGGGTCTTAGGAGCTCTCCAAAACGAAGCCAAAGTTCAAAAGTATCAAAAAAGTAACAGAAGATCAGATCTAAGAAGGAAAATCCGAAAACGTAACTGCTGCCAAGCGGACCGCCTGGAGAGGCCAAGCGGAGCGCTTGGCAAACGAAGCGCTTGGGCCCTCCAAGCGCTTCGCTTCGCTGCTGTGCCAAAGCTCCTGGAAAATGAAGCGGAGCGCTTCACTATTCTAGGCGCTTAGCTTGGCTCCTGGGCAGATTTTTGTCTTCCAACTCAATCTTTTTGCCCTCGTACGGCCCTCGGGTGCCTTGGACTCATCCTTCTCGATGCTTATTGATGCTCAAACTCTCACGAACAAGCCGTGGAGATCAAGGAACTTCAACGAGGCCATTTTCTATCAAAAAAAGCTTGTTTTTAGCTCCAAAAACGCCATTTCGTACCTAAGTGCCTGAAAATGCAGAAAACAATAAACGTGACACTATTCTACAAAACTGACCAAAAAACAAGTCTAAAAGATAGCAAAAGAAGGTAAAAAAGACAAGATGAACGCGTCAAAAATACGTTTATCACTAGCGCATTCGTTTTCCAGATCTGAGGTATCTTCACATGAACCCTAATTTTTCAAATTTGGGGGTTTTCTGATTTATGCTTCAATTAGGCTTATATGATGTATGGGTTGGTTGTCTGTGTGATTAGAAACGTTATTCACTATCAATTGCATGTTCAATTATGCTTGATTTTTTGGTTTGAGAATTTTGCTATTAGATATCTATATCTCGTTATGCAATGTTTCTTTTCCTTCCATTTCGTACATATGATTGTGTTTACTGATGTGATAATGATGGACATAATGGTAGAATGTATGATTGATGAGTTTGAGGATTTATGCTGCTAGAATTTTCGCTACTATGGTATGAATTGAGCCTTATGATTTAAGGCTATTGGTTGTCTAGCACGAGCATAATGTGATATGTACATGTCGAAGTTATTTTGGTGTGTTGCATGATTGGTAGCTAGATTAGACATCGATGATTTTGAGGAGTTCGATTGTTAATTATCACTCGTGAATTTCATTCTTACATTTGCATATGCATAACTCTGTTTTGTGTCATACGAGGTACTAATTGCTGTTTGTAGGAACCATGCCACAAAGGGAGAGGAGCACTTCCGTTTGGCTACAATGAGGTATTGGAGTCGGATCGATTACAACCATGTCAAGGAGAGTGATCTCGTTAGAGGTGTGTTCAAGTCATGGGCTTTTGCAACAACATCGCGGTTTATCCATAAGGAGGAATGAGAACCCGCCAGGAGTAAGCACTCTTATGTCTATTCACGTACCACCGAAGGGATTGAAACCAATATTACGACAGAAGTCTGTCACAAGGACTGCAAGGTTCGAGTGAATAGGAAGGTACCGGGGCGGCCTCACCACAACGGATTCATTCTTGAGTCGACAGTGGTGATGAAGTTCCGAATCGCTAACTTGATTCCATAACATAATGACATGGACACCCAGTCCCTCTTTGGGGTGCCTCTCGACTGCCTCTAAAGGGAGCACCATATAGACATCGGGAGCATCAACCGTAGAGAATGTGGGCAACATTGGGCAATGAAGAAGAAGACCTCTGAGTATCCCAGCAGCTTACTGTAACTTCCACGGGGTGTAAAACGTTGGAGAGGGAGACTCTAAGAGCACAACTCTTTCCGCTTCAACAGTTCACAGGCTATTAGAGAGATACCGGATGGAAGATCCCGTAACTGCAGCGGCTAATCTTGAGGATTCTCTTCAACAATGAAGACACCGCAATTCTACTAATGATGATGGTGGTGACAATGAAGACAATAGGAACAATAAGGATGCCATGAATACTGATGGAGGAGTTGGTCCTATCGGGTCTATTAGAGGAACTACCACCACCACCACGAGCTCCAATGATCACCAATAAGGGTCCTCGAGCAATCTCAATACCTCACATTGGGAGCATCAACCGTAGAGAATGTGGTCGACATTGGAAAAAATGAAAGAAGACCTTTGAGTATCCGAGCATCTTATTGTAACTTCCATGTGGTATAAAACGTTGGAGAGGGAGACTGTAAGACCACTACTCTTTCCCCTTCAACAGTTCACAGCCTATTAGAGAGATACCGGATGGAAGATCCCATAACTGCAGCGGCTAATCTTGAGGATTCTCTTCGACAATACAACTCTACTAGTGATGATGGTGGTGAAAGTAGTGACAATGAAGACAATAGGGACAAATAGGATGCCATGAATACTGATGGAGGAGTCGGTCCTATCCGATCTATTAATAGAACTACCACTACCACCACGAGCTCCGATGATCACCAATAAGGCCCCTCGAGCAGTCTCAATACCTTACATCCAGCGTACTCAGCCGACCGAGGCCAAACCACGCGGTAACATCTAGTATCACATCTTATTTCCTCATTTTCTTATTGCTAGGGACTAGCTTTAAATTCATGAGGGGGGATGGGATTTAAGTGAACTAGTGTTGTTAGTTTGGAGCTTGGCATTGATAGGATGAGTACAATACCTTGCATGATTATCCGTTGCATTTGCATTTGCACGTTTACCGCTTTCTTAGTATTTAGTTGCATACACTACATTCATCCTAGGATAGTCTTGCATGTTTTATGTGGAGTTTATATTGCCAAATTTTTTGAAATTTTTTATTGGGTAGATTAACTAATTATGACATTAATCATATGCTTCATCTCTATGAATTTGTTTGAGGTTTTTCTCGCTTGGCTTGTCACATTTATGTATTGCACTTAGTTAAGCTTGGTAGTCTCGACATCACTTAGTGGTGTTTTCTCTACTGCGGTTCACGAAGGCCTTTATAATAGGATGATGCATGTTAGGGTCTTATGGTTGTTTTCCCGAGTAATTATGTACCTAAGAGGCAACAAGTCTTCACCTTGCTTTGAGATTGCTAAATGCCTAGAAAGGAGGTAGTGTGAGATTGTGTGATCCTTTGTTTGCAACCAATTCTTTCGAATAGGTTTGGGGAGGGGGTTACAGTATCATTAGACTTGTTTTTCAATTTTTAGTGTGTGTTGTGAGTTTATTTTCCTTTTTCGTAAATTTTGTACTCCAACTTATTCTTTCGAATAGGTTTGGGGAGGTCGTTTGTGTGTCATTGTTTCTTTTTCGTTGTGCTACTGCTGGCTAGAAAAAAAAAGAAAAAGAAGAATTCCAGAAAAACAAAAGAGGAAAAAAATCTGGAAAATAAAAGAAAAAAAAAGAAAAAAAAGGAAAAGACCCCAAAAAAGCAAAGAAGGGTCCAAAAAAAAAAAAGAGCCAAAAAGCAGTTTAGCAAAGTGTTGTCTCATTTTTCAATTTTTGTAATGTTCGTGGTCATGTTGTAATTTTTTGTCTTTTGTTTGTTTGAGTGTCATCTGTTCTAGACCACCATCGTCCTGCCATTCACGAAGTGGTGAATAGCTTAAGGCTTTGTTTAAGAGATGGGTAGAATAGGGGAGTGTTATCTTTTTTTAGGGAACCCTCCTTTGTTTGATGAGAGCCAGTATTGGTTCGACCTCTTTGAGGAAAAGTCTTAACTTGGTGAACAATAGTAAGTCCTCAGTTTCATAGGCACGGGACAACCATTCGTATTTTAACATGTTTCATTACGTCGGCACTGACTAGGTCCAGGTAGAGAATGTTACGAGAGACTATCTTGTTTGACATAAGTGCTTATGTGAATGTGTATGAGTCAATCGAGGCATTCTTCAACCAATATCCATGTTATGATTTGTATGGTTTTTGTTCATATGTTTTTTGATAGATTCAATAGATTAATTAGTTCATTTCATTTGGCATGAGACTCCATTTTTTGTGTTGCATTGTTTTTTGCATTAGAGTCTAGCTTAGTTGCTTGAGGACAAGCAAAGGTTCGGTTTGGGGAGTTTGATGAACGTGTATTTTACACTTTCATTCGAGTCTTTTTTTCGCCAATTTAGCTATCCTCTATGTTAATTTAGCTATATTATAGTGCATTTTATTAGAATATTATCACGTTTCCCTTTAGTTTGTATTTTATAGGTTTTGGGTGAAAAACGTGGTTTTCCGGGCAATTATATTGAAGAGAACGAAGAATTGGTGTTTCGGGGACATTTTTGGAGTATCTAGAAGATTCCGGATAGGATTTGAAGTCTAGGGGTCGAGTCTGAAGGCTAAACGGTCACTAGAAGGCAAAAACCGAGTTCGAAAAGGAAAAGAAATCCAAAAACTCGTCGAAAACGCGTAAATGGCCGGCTGGAGCTCCCGGGTGATTCGTCCGGGACGTGGGGCGGTTCGCCCCACACCAGGCGATTCGCCCGGTGTGTGGGGCGACTCGCCCCACACCTTCCGAACCCTATATATAGTTGCTCAGTTTTCTCCGTTTTTCATACTTTCTCAGACCTTTTTTCACACCTTTCTCATTAGTTTTAGGGAAGAATTCTCCAGAGCCTGTTCTGGGAATTCTTGGCATAGGAGATACTTTTTCTTATCGTTTTGGAGCTTGAGAGATCGGGATTCTTCGGAGATTGACAACCTTCGTTAACATTGTATCTCAGATGTTTTCTATTTATATTTATTTATCTTTCAACATGTTTTCATTCAATCTTGCTATGATTTCTGTTGATTGCATGACCTCTATGAGTAGCTAAATCTATCGTTGGTGATAGTATGTGATTTCTTAGCGAAGGGTTAATAATTATGCTGATGGCGGTAAAGCGAATCAGACTTTGAGTTATTTTTTTATTTCTTTGATCTATCTAAGCCCTCTATCTTTGTAGTGTTGAATAATAACGGAACACATTGGACAATTCATCATCAAAGATCTATATGCAAAACGATCGGGTACTTCATGCATGATTATTAACCTGCTATGCTTTGAATGATCATACTATCACTAACTTCCATTATCTGATAAGAAAAACCTGTGCTAAGTCGTCTGTTGATTTTATAGTTTAAGTTAGATTAGATAAAGCTAGTTATAGTCCTTAGAGATCGACACTCGAGGTTATTTTAATGCTACACTACGGTTTTCGTTGTAGTTGTGAATTGCCTTTGGCTAAATACAAATTTATTTGATTAATTAGAATCTGACAAATTCCGGTTCTTCAGGGGCCCTTGGCAGGGACTGTTGGTTCCTGGAAATCGAACTGAGCCGCTTGGGAGGCCAAAAGCGGATTGCTTGATAGCTGTTTGCTGATTCTCTTTTTCCTGTTTCACGAAAGACACTTGCATGAAGGTTGAATTCGAGGCCTGAACGGACGCAGTATCCTTAAAGTAAAATGCGCCCTCTCACTACGGTGCTTGAGACATTGAGTGTCTGCTTCCCAAGATACAACGAATTCCGAGATTACTTAGCCGCACAAGCTAGCAATCCCCAACAAACGAGAACTAATGCCTGATTATGCACAAGGGGAGAAGAAGAGAATAGAATAGGGAGGGTTTTTCTCTTCTTCTTTTTCTTTGAATATCTTTATTACATGTCTTACATCTCATATATCTTGTACTATATATTCTATATTCTTACATGTAAGTGAGACCTCTTTATATATGTGAGCATGGAGTATGTAACTCCTAAGTCCATAAGTGCATTTCATGTCATATCATAAGTGTCCATCAATACAAAATATTTGGCACTTATGTATGACAACAAATTCCATGTTAAATGACAACAAATGTCATGTTAAATATTTGTAACTCCCATGAGTTACAAAAGCTAACATGGTCCAACATCCTTCTAGAAGGTCTTGAGAGGTTGAACCAGCAAAAAACTCGGTTCGGTTCACATTCCATGTTCGAGGGTCGCGATCCACTTGTACAAAAGTCCTCTAGTTCCGTGTACCAATCTGATCATGATTGTACTCAACTTATCTAGCTACACAACTTGAACACCAAGTAGTAACTAGTAAGTTATAAACTAAATACTTCAATTTATCTCAAGCAATGTGGGAAAACACCCACACAACCTTCTAACTTTAAGCACTTATTTCTCACTAACCCAAAGTCCATTATGGGTAATATATCCATTCGAAACTCGTACGGGGTAGCTTTCGGATATATATTACTTTATCTTAATTAATCAATAATTAAGAAATGGTCTCCAAATAAATAAGCCACAAAAGATATTATTTATTTATCATTTTTCTTCATAATTTCCAACACCTTTCTCTATCTAACAGCCAAAACATGGACTTATTTAAAATTATTTGTCTTTTTTCTTTTCTTTATCATTATAATTTCCTTTTATATTTTTTACATTTCTTTTAAATTTTTTTTCGTTTTATTGTTTCTCTTGTTCTTCAAAAGCTCTGGTACCGTGTGAGACAAAAGATTGCCAAACATGGAAACACAAACAAATAAAAAAACAGACGAAAGAGATAAACTGTCCAAAAAAACAGATGAGTATAAGCCAAAACTTAATTCGCTATGTAATATAGGAATCCTGTTTATACATAAAAAATATCGGCTCGGGGTTAGAAACTCTGCAAACCGACAAGCACCGATTGTCGCTACTTAGCATTGTATGCGTTTATATCACGACAATTCTATATTTTTGATGTTTTAAAAAAAAAAAAATCACGTCAATTCCATATTGTTGGTCCCATAGACAACAATGTTAAAAGACTAGATGGGGTGAATAGTCTTTTAAAACTTTTCGAAGTCTAACAATTTTCTTATATATTTTTAATATCTAATACTTATAATCAATGTTTTAAAACAAATCAAAATAATTTAACTACTCATAACTTATTTGTCGCTAAATTAGCAACCCAAAAGCCTTATAAGGGACCACTAAGAGGGTGATTCTAAAAAGCAACCCTCATAGTTTTAGAATTAATTTTTAGGCCAAAATCAGAGTTTTTTGAGTTGACCAACACTTATTTACAACTTTGTCATCGCCTAAAACACTCTCAACCAAACTAAAAAGTAAAATAAAAAATATGTAAATTAAAAAAAAAAAAACATAAACAGTAAAAAACTAAAATAAATTTCTTTTTTAAACCTTTTGCCTTCTTCCCAATGCTCCGGTACCGAAAAATAATTCCGCTAAGCTCCGACGGAGCTTGCCGAGGAGCTAACAGCTCCGATGTGGAGCTGTTGTACCTCCAATCTGGAGATCCACAAGCTCCATGTCGGAGCTGGCAGATCTCCGATTTGGAGCTTTGCCGGAGCTCCGTTACCGAAAAAAATTCGGTACCGGTACCGGATATTTTAGTGAAGAATTTTTTTTTTTTGAAAAAAATATTTTATTATTTTTATTTTTTTATTTTATATAAAAAAATTTGAAATTCGGTACCGGTACCGGTACGTACGTATGTATGTTTATTCATGTTTATGTTTACTTACGTATGTATCTTAAATCGGGTACTAGCATGTCATATCTTTATCTTGTTGTCAGTATCGATATTAAACATGTCCCCAGTGGATATACGGATTATCACATTGTAAGTGGGATCTATGTGAATAATCATCATATATCCCAAACTCTCCCTAGTCTAGTCTAACGTCATCTCGGATAGGGGTCTGAATAACACGATCGAGACTAGCATAAGTTAGGTGTTATAGTCATTGGAGTGAGTGTGTTCGATCCCACTACCACGGAACGGACTAGGTCCTTAATGTTCCCATAACGGTGCATGGTTGTTCGTGGAGGAAATCCGAACAATGGAAGAACCGATCGGAGCTCCCATTGATGTATGATCTACACCTAAGTGTCTATGGAAACCAGAGTTGTTGAAGTGATGCCATACGTCCTTAGACTCTCGGGCCTTGCCATCACCTATACTGAGTCCTGTACTTTGGCGAAGACCATTGCTTACACCCGAATGCGTGGTAGATGCGGTCCATCTGGGTACTTGTACAATATGTATAGCGTTAATGGTAGTGGGACCCTGGAGAGAATTCGCCTCTCGTGTGTAGAATATGAGAGCACTACTCAAGTCGCTCATAGTTGTGTTGGTAAAGTCATCCACCAACGCACAGATATGTTCATGATGGTCCTAAGTATATCTCGGTAACAAAACAACACACTGAAGACGCCATGAGTATATTATTGGGATAGACACATCATCGCGTCCCAGATATATTCGAGTATGTCATATGAAAGGACAATACCATCGTCGCAGGAGTGCAAAATGCTTCATAACGAAAGGGTAGATTTGAGTCTCCTCTCAAAAGTCCTCATGTAACGACCCGACCCACTAATGGGCCGAGACCCAGCCCAACGGGCCGGCAAGGTTACTCCTGGACGCTCTCCGGGGTGATATGCTGGCCCCACAGACCAACACGAGTTCTAATCCACGCACTTTTTCCTCACTCGTGCGCGCACTGGGAACTTCCCAGTGGGTCACCCATCCTAGAACTGCTCTAGAGCAAGCACGCTTAACTCTGAAGTTTTTCTAGGTGAATTCCCAAAAAGAAAGGTGCACCTTGTTGGTATGAGTAGCGTTCTCAACCCTTTTAAGCCTCTAAAATCTGGGGCGTTACAATCACCCCCTCTTAAATTGCGCAACGTCCTCGTTGCGCGCTGTCCCGAGACCAACCATCCGTGCAGGATTCTAGAGGTGGCCCCTCCAGGCTCAAAGGTGGCTCCCACCGTCGATACGGTGTAGCACTTTGACCCGGATGACACTTAGTTCCTGCAGTTCCAGATAGTCCCGCTCTGATACTACTTGTAACGACCCGACCCACTAATGGGCCGAGACCTAGCCCAACGGGGCGGCAAGGTTACTCCTGGACGCTCTCCGGGGTGATATGCTGGCCCCACAGACCAACACGAGTTCTAATCCACGCACTTTTTCCTCACTCGTGCGCGCACTGGGAACTTTCCAGTGCGTCACCCATCCTAGAATTGCTCCAGAGCAAGCACGCTTAACTCTGAAGTTTTTCTAGGTGAATTCCCGAAAAGAAAGGTGCACCTTGTTGGTATGAGTAGCGTTTCTCAACCCTTTTAAGCCTCTGAAATCAGGGGCGTTACACCTCATGTATTAATAATGCAAATGAGATCGTCTGAGAGTTCTATGATGCCTAATCGTCTTGTCTAGCCTAATACATTGAGGCCCTATGGGTCACACTTTGTGGTGGACCGGATTGTCGAAAGTACTATAGATAGGAAGAATTATAATTGATTTGGCAAAATTTATATTTTGGAAATATTAATTATATTAATTGTATTTTAGAATTACAATTATATGTTGATTGTATTTTAGAAATACAATTATGGTTTCTTTGAAAAGGATATATTAATTGGATTAATATATGTACTTGGGCAAGATTTAAATCGGAATTAAATGTCTATGGACTTGCATGTGGGCCCAAACGAATTGCCCACCTCCCCTATATGTGTCGCGGCCGCGTGGGTCAAATGGGAGAAGTAGTTTGACTCCTTTTCCTAATTAAACTTGAGGGGCAAGTTTTTTCCGAAAGTAAGTGTGAACATTCGGTGTGAACACTCAGTGTGAACAGGAAATAATTTAGAAGCTTGATTTACTTGTACAAAAAGAATTGGAGTTCTTATTCCTTTCGGGATTTTATTGGCTTCTATAGGTTTCCAATAGAAACTATAAATTAAGAGCATTAGAGAGCTAGAGCCTACATTCTAATTCACTTTCTCATTCTATTTTCTAAGAAAATAGAAAAGCTCTCCCTCTCCTCCCATACCGCCGCCGCGCGCCACACCCTAGTACTCGGAGAAATTCAATTTCGAGAATATCGAAGCATTCTCATAAGAGTCACCAGTCCATCCGTGGATACCAAGGTTGCGGAAGATCAAAGTTGGAATCTAACCTTTGTTTTGTAGAATTATAGAAGATCAATTAG
This sequence comes from Plantago ovata, assembly GCA_028274465.1. Taxonomy (NCBI): domain Eukaryota; kingdom Viridiplantae; phylum Streptophyta; class Magnoliopsida; order Lamiales; family Plantaginaceae; genus Plantago; species Plantago ovata. The sequence goes on from CM051455.1 coordinate 73,435,501, forward strand.
ACATCTTCAATTTCATCGAAGGAGAAGATTTTTCTGATTACTATGAAGATCTTATTGATCAATATCCTCCAGAGAAATCTATCGTTGTTCTAGCTTTCGAACAACTGTAAGTATTCTAACTCTGATGTGTTTCAATAAACGTAGCATAGATAATCAATTGGCATGCTTGTTAAGAAAGTTTTTAAATTTCGCTACATTACCCTAGGGGTAAACCTAACCATATTTACTTACAAATTTCTTAACTTGTAACGACCCGACCCACTAATGGTCCGAGACCCGGCCCAACGGGCCAACGATGTTACTCATGGACGCTCTCCGGTCTGCGCACGAGTGAGGATAAAGTGCGCGGATTATAACACTTGTTAGTCTGTGGGGCCAGCATATCACTCCGGAGAGCGCCCATGAGTAACCTTGCTGGCCCGTTGGGCCGGGTCTCGACCCATTAGTTGGTCGAGTCGTTACAAGTGGTATCAGAGCGGGACTATCCGGAACTGCGGGAACTAAGTGTCGTCCGGGGCAAAGTTCTACACCATATCGACGGTGCGAGCCACCTTGAGCCTGGAGGGACCACCTCTAGAATCCTGCACGAATGGTTGGTCTCAGGAGAGCGTGCAACGAGGACGTTGTGCAATTTAAGAGGGGGTGATTGTGACGCTATAGATTTCAGAGGCTTAAAAGGGCTAAGAACGATACTCATACCAACAAGGTGCACCATTCTTTTCGGGAATCCACCTAGAAGAACTTCAGAGTTAAGCGTGCTTTCTGTGGAGAAATTCTAGGATGGGTGATGCATTGGAAAGTTCTCGGTGTGCGCATGAGTGAGGACAAAGCGCGCGGATTAGACCCGTGTTGGTCTGTGGCGCGCCAACATATCACCCCGGAGAGTAGCCAGGAGTAACCTCGCTGGCCCGTTGGGCCAGATCTCGATCCATCAGTGGGTCGGGTCGTTACAGATTTCAGTGACTGAATTGTACACTTAACCAAAATCTCACCACGTCCCTGGAAACGAACAAGAAATTGAGCTATATTACATCATCTTACAAGAGCAAGAAATCAGGCCAACTCAAACGCTTGATTCAATCAAACATTCCGATCTCAAATGTCCATGTGTAAAACGTCGATATTACATTTAAGGTCTTATATTAGGATTTTGAGATTAAATCAAGATCGAAAATTATGATAATTCGTATTAGTACACACGTATCAGAGGTCCTCCAGACATCTGTGGCACTTAAAGGAGAGAACGGTCGTATTCTAGAAATAAAAGAATATAGGCTGAAGAATGAAGAATATGTCAGGGACAAAGATCAATGTCATCAGAGAAAAAAAGGACAAACGGAAAGTTTTGGGAAAGTCATCATCTTATTACATCAAATCGTAAATATTGAGCAATATTATGCGTCATATATATAGTAGTTATTGGTTAACAAATTTTGTTAACTATAAATGTAAATAGAAAAGAAATCTGAAAGATCTATATGTGCCTTAATCTCTAAGAAATCATCCATAAATATTAGTTACCGGCATATTCTAGATGCTTCCCACTGTTGGACGTGTCGGTCCACGAACTAACCATGACTTGGGCAGCCCGTGCGGATAAAAATCTCAACAATACCGCCCCTTTAGACCAAACTTGTCCCCGAATTTCTTCTACTTTCTCTGCAGCTTCATCAACCAACCACCACTCCCCTGTTGCCTCCTGGATCGAACATGAGGATTACCCTAGCGATCAATATCACCTAGGTCACATGCCCATCCTCCAGCCTTCTTGTGTAAGTTTTGAACCTCGCACCTCTCCATAGCATAAAACTCCCTTTATAGCTCGCCCCATGTATTTCATCTCGATGGTTCATGTCAGCGTCCCTACTGCTTCTGGTCGTACCTGTCACGCGCAAATCTAATGCTTCAAGAACCATTCTACATTTTTTAACTTGAATCCAGCCGACCTCCAAAAATAGCGGTCCTGGTTGAGCACGTTTGTGTAACAACATATGTCCCATGCGAAACTTCCTACTTCGTATCTTCGTGTCAACTTACCAGAAGAGTAAGGCTTCCTAACACGCGACAAAGCCTGCAACCCAGATAAACCGTATTTTTTCTCCATAAGTCATTGATGCATCTTCAAATTTGTGAATATCAATCTTTATCTTAACAGATTCATATTTAAATAACTTGGCTTCCTATAATGCACCTAGATTTCCACTGATGCTTGCTACGACATTCACGTTCACCAGCTCACATCCCCATGCAATAGATTCTTCGACAGTAAGATCCATCCCCTCACCTCAATCGTGGTGAATATGTGTAATATGACCACACCTTGCTAAAGCTACCCGAAGTTGTTCATGCATCGCCTTCTACAATGTTTCCGCACATGCAAATTCAAACAAAGTAAAATTTTGACTTATACCTTGAAAATCGTTCTCCATGTACTGATGCACAATCCAGACTTCCACATGCAACAACTGCATCTAGCTGCCATTGTGATTCAGATCTCCGAAATTAACATTGTTCAACATCCTCGGGCTCACTGATGTGACTTAGAACTTCTGAGCGTGTCTCACTATTGTCAAGTGTTCTTCATGAAGACAATGGGATCTCAATTATTCTTGCATCGTGCACCGTCTACAACATCCCTTCATGTTTAGTTCCTTACATACAACTTCCATCACCAATACCTTCGTCTAGGAACACTTCGACAATCTTGATTGTCACGTTTATCGTAACCTTCTCCACAAGCGTGTCCTTGCAAATTTCTGGAACTTCATGAATTCAATGACCCTGTTTGCATTATATTATATTTTGGATTTACCTGGATCTAATATATCAGTAACTCTGCATCAGTTATGCGCATGCACCTTCTCACCGGATACTTTGATATCGTTATTAAGAGCTTCAAGACTACCAACTATCTTTCTCAAAGTAACATGACTGCAATCCTGCAACTATTCATCCTAATATCATCAGAACAGTAACTAAATGTATCCTGAGGTACAATCGTTGATTCATCGGTCTTTGTGCCATCTTCTTCCTTGTTTGGGTCACTGAATATGTCTGTAACCCAAGTTTCACGGTCCAAAAACGTTCTAGAAACTTCAAATCCCCCCATACACTTGCCATGTGTGATATATCATCCTCAGAATTAGGGGTGTACGTTGGCGGGTGGGGTGAATTTTAAGTTTTACAGAAATTCAAGCGGACCAACTTATGACGGGTAGGCTAAATTTTTAACCTCGGCGGGTGAACATTTTGTCTAACCACTGCGGATGGTTGACTATTGTAGGCGGGTGGATGCGGGCGGGTTGGCGGTTTTATACGTAAAAATAAGAAGCACGTAAACATAAGACTAAACTGCTCACAAAATGTCGAACATTCAGAAGAACACGTCAAAAAATAATAAACACAACACAAGTTCACAATTCAAATATCATAGACTGACAAATCTGATAGCAAAAGGACATAAGATCAACAAATCTGATAGCATTAGTACAGGAGGCATAACCGCTAGGTAAGAAATTGAATTCGATCTGAGTGTAGTTTTCAAATCTCAAAATTAAGATTAATGGGGCTACATTGTGTGTGTGAAATGTGAATATATAAGAATGGAAGTGGAAAGTAATTGATATAGTCTAGGGGGTTAGATAGAATTACATTTTATTAAAAGAAACGGTAAACAATATACTATTAAATATATAATTCTAAAAAGAAAAATGATTCATAACTAGGCGGGCAGGTTGCCAAATTTCAAACCACAACGGTTTTGGACTAAATTGTAAACAGTCGCGGGCGGGTGAATGGTGGGTAAAATGGCGGGCGAAACCGTCGATTTTTTTTGTTATGTACACCCCTACTTAGAAGTCCACACAAAAACGGTCCCAAAGGTAGCCTTATTTTCTCCCATGCCCTTTTTCGACTTCATACGCCATTTAACGCGCTATGACTTCAATTTGCCTGTCTGATTTCCTTGTTTGTCCACCCCGATTCGGTCTCTAGTTCGCTAGGTTTGGTTTCGGTTCATGACTCAATCGGTTCGATTTTTTCCTAGTTTGACCATCACATGAAGTACTCCTTTATCTCCAGGGCTCTACTATCACGTTCACCACGACCAATATTCAAAAGCGCACCGCAGCTTCGTTTCTTGACAAAATCACGTGATTCCAATGCCAATAGATTCGAATGCCTATAACACGTTCTAACCTTCCATTCCAAGTTTTACCGCTGTATTGGAAATCCTCCATTGATGATTTGAAGCTTTTTGAAAGCTCCGTACGACTTCGTACCTCAACCAAAGTCAACGATTCTTTCGCCACTTGGTCCGTGTTGAGCTTTCCGATCATACTAAACAACCAATCAACCATTAAGAGTGAAAATTCAAATACACTTTTAGGAAACTTGTAAATTTTGATGAGCAATTAACCATGCTAAATTAAGTAAAGTCCAGTAACTAGTACTCTTAAGGTCCATAGGAATTTAGAATTTAAATGACATTGTAAAAGAGGAACGTTTGATGAAAGACATAGTGTAGGTACTAGTTAGGTTCTTAAGCTAGTTGATGATGTACTTTGTTTGCAAAAACAAACTATTGAAGACCTAGAACCGCTCAGAAAGTTGAAGGCATGAAGACTGAAGACTTAGATGATTTCTGAGAAAGGTATCTACAAAGGTGCATGTTATCTCAAAAAGTGAGAAACTTAGCAACCAGTCAGTTTAACTGAAAATCTGTATGACAGAGTAGGTTGAGCTTTCTGAACTGAGTATGCTTGCTTACAGATAACACATGTGACCTCCTTGCTGAATCATACTTGCATTTCGGCTCCAATGCTCACATTTGAAATTCAAAGAGCATTAAATGCTAAAGCACGCGATCTGAAGATCTGAAGACTTGAAGACAAAAGTAGACGCTGCTGAAAGTGACCTTACAGCAAGATACTGACATCTCTTGGTTGAAGTCCTAGAATTCAAATTCAAACGGCTCCCTTGAGACACTATAAATAGAGGTCCTTAGGATGAGTAGAAGGGTCTGGCAACAACGTGATCAAACTCTCACTTGTGCTTAAACACTCAAACCTTCTCCACTCTTAAATTGCATATTTGTTAGGAAACTTGTAATTTTGATGAGCAATTTACTATGCTAAATTAAGGAAAGTCCAGTAACTAGTACTCTTAAGGTCCATAGGAATTTAGAATTGTAAGGACATTGTAAAAGAGGAACGTTTGCTGATGACTTTGTTAGGTGCTAGATAAGTTATTTCTTTTGCGTATGATGTATTTTATTTTCTGAAAAGAAAATAACTTATTGATGCTTAGCTTATGATGTATCTTATTTTCTGAAAAGAAAATAACCTATTGAAGCATTTGCTGAAGATATACTTTGTTTACTACAAACAAATTATTGAAGCAAATAGAAACCGCTCAGAATCTTGAAGACTTTTGAAGATCTGAAGACTTGAAGATTTGAAGATCTGAAGCCTAGAAGATTGCTGAAGACTGGTATCTACAAAGTCACGTGTTGCTCAGAAAGTGAAATTTCAGCAACAGCATTGCATAAGTGAAAATCTGAAAGACAAAGTAGGTTGTGCTTGCTGAAACTGAGACCAATCACTTACTGATGGAACATATGTGACCTCTTGCTGAATGTACGTGAATTTGCGCTCCAATGTTACTGTTTGAATTCTATTCAAATGTGCATTTAATGCAAAGCATGCACGCGAAGGACATGAAGACTAGAAAACAAACAAAGACGCTGTTGAAAGTACAAAAGCAAGATAGTGACATGTTAAGGAACAAAAGCCTTAGGATTTAAAATTCAAACGGCTCCTTACTTGCACTATAAATAGAGGTCATCCGGCAAAGAGTTGAAGTGTGTCAACAACGTGATCAAACTCTCACTTGTGATTAAAACTCACAAACCTTCAAACACTCTTACTGCCATTGATCCGTTCCAAGACTTAAAGCTTGAAAAAGCTACTTGTAAAGAAGTAGAACAAACTCGGCTAAGATATTAGTTAAGTGTTCTTTCTTTCGAACAAGAACAAGTCTTGACACCAGAAACAATCAAACTTGTTTACTGAAAAGTATTCCAAGTTGTGTTTCTTAGATTACTTGTTGTAACTGAATAAGTTATAATTAAGTCATCTCACCCCAAAACTCTCTAACTGAAAATACACCCTTTCAGGCGTGATATTCAGGGGGAATTTAATCGAGCATAGTTTTGCTGATTAAAAGTACCAAGTTTGGTGGAGAACAATGTTGAGTTCTCTAGTTTAGGTTGGAGACGAAGCAAGTGTGCTTTGATTTCTGTTGAATCGCTTTAGATAGGAGATTGTAAGGAACCTCAATCATATCTTAGTGGATTCAGTCCTAGAAAGGACGAAGTGGATTAGTTGAGAGATTATGCCACCCTCAGATACCACTATAAAACTGTTTGTCTGATTTACTTACTGTATTTAGCTTTCAGCAATTCATATCTGTCTGTACACAGTCACTCACTTCACTTGCTGAAACCTTTACTTGCTGAAAAAGCACTTACTGTTTCAAAGACTTCCGCTCTCTGATTTTAAGTATCAGCAAACCAAGCTACTGAAAAGTAACTTACGCTTGCTGAGAAAGTTAAGTATCAGCAAACTCATTACTGAAAAGTAATAAGTACTTGCTGAGAAAGTTTTAAACGACGAAAGTTTGAAAAGACTATTCACCCCCCCCCCCCTCTAGTCTTTTCTTGTTGTTTAAAGGGACCAACAAGTGGTATCAGAGCCTGAGGTTCTTTAGCCTTCTGCACTGAACCTAGATCCCCTTAAGTGCTTTCCGTAAATCACTCTCACTTGATCAGTTTGGTAGTGCTTTGTTGACAGGATGTCTTTAGGAGGCGCTCCCTTGCTGAAGCTGGAAAATTACGAGAAATGGAGAAACAATATGATGCTACATCTTGAGGCCATTAGTGATGAGATGGTCACCGTCATTAATGATGGACCTATCAAAATCACCAAGTTTGAAAGGAGTTTCCCTCATAGGACCACTGAAGCTGGAAAGGAAACCATCCAAGGCAAACCATCAGATACGGTTGTGCCAAAACTAAGAAAGGAATGGACTTCTGACGAAGCTAAGAGATTCCGTCTTGATGGCCAAGCTAGAAATATCATTATTCGATCAACTCCGGATACCATACAGTGCAAACTGTGGGGTGCTAAGACTGCAAAGGAAGCTTGGAAAATGGTTCAAGATCTTTGTGCTGGATCTGACAAGACCAAGGAAAACAAACTTGAAGTACTTAAATTAAAGTTTCAAAACTTTAAGCAAGGTACAAACGAGTCACTAGAAGACTTGGACTTCAGATTCACAACTCTTGTTAGTGAAATGGCAGCATTGGGTGTTGGAAACCTCTACTCAGATTCTGAGAAAGTGAAAACTATCATCAGAAGTCTGAATCAAGAATGGATCCACAATCAGAATTTCTATTATAATCAAGGAATGCTAGACATTACACCAACAGAGTTGTTCTCTCATCTTGCTACTGTCAATTATGAGACAAAGCAAAGAGAAAATGTGTTTGCTGAAAAATCGCAAAACATTGCTCTTGCTGCAAAGCTGTCATCTTCTGAAAAGAAGAATGATAAAGAGCCTGCTGATGAAAATGCTTTAGTTGTTAAAAACATGAAGAAATTCATCAGTAAGGAACTTGAAAGGCGAAAAGCAAAAGAGAAGCTGAAAAAGCATCTTGGTAACAACTACCATAAGTACAAGAATGATACTAGCTCGCTGAACAAGCAAGCTCAGCAAGCTACTTCATTAGAAGAACCAGCAGTTGGAAATGATCTATGTTTTTACTGCAAAAAGCCTGGACACTTCAAAGCTAATTGTCCTTTGCTGAAAGGCAAATCTACTGAAAAGAAGAAGAAGTTCAAAAGAGCTTTTATTGCTGAAGAAAAGAAGAAGCTTCAAGCAAAAATCGATGCATTGTGTATTGATACTAGCTCCGAAGACAGTGAGGATGAAAGTTCAGACACCGACGATGAAGAAGCCACTCTAGACGTGGAGATTGGCAAGGAAGTTTGTGGAATAGCTATGGAAGCTTATCCAGATGTGTCGAACTACGAATTCTGCCTCATGGCCGGTCAGGTAAACAACTCTACCTTTGACTCTGACTCAGAAAGTGAAGACGAGATTGACCTTGACAAGATTCAAGGAGAAATCGAAAGATTTGAGAAAACTCTCAGCAAACAGCAAGAGAGACTACAACTTGCTGAAACTCTGACCAAGTAAACTACTGAAAAGTACGTCTTGCTAAAGGAAGAGACAGAAGAAAAGGATGCTGAAATAAGGCGTCTTAAGAAGTTGATTGCTGAGGCTGCAGAGAAAAATTCTCAAATGGCATTAGAATTGGAAGAGTATCAGTCCTCAATTCTAAAGTTACTTGCTGAAATCCAAGAAATGAAAAAGATGAAAGTCAATTTCAAATCTTATGTGGATGCAAGTAATACGCTGACTGAACTAAACTCTTATTTGAGAGATCCATCTCAGAAAGAAGGTTTAGGAGCAACGTGCGAAGGTGATAACGTAGAAATCTTGAGAAAAGATAAATCACCTATCTCCTTTGTACGTGCTACTGATAGTAGTCCACCAGTAATCTATCAGTTTGGTCAAACTAAGGTTGCTGAAACATGCAATCAAGTACCTATGACCATAAAGCCCGATGTTGCTACTCAAAGTAACAAGACTTTAAAAGGAAAACAGGTTGCTGAGAAGCAAACTGGAAAGAAGAAGAATGTTGTGAAGCATTCCGCCAAACAAGTTGCTGAAAAGCAAGTTGTTAAGACTAAAGGCAAGATTACTAAAAGTAATCAGAAGTTCTTTGCTGACAAACCTGAATCAAGTAAGGTTGCTGAAGCTAAAGCTCAGCATTCTCCAAAGAGTGGACTCGGTTTCAAAACCAAGCAAAGTCAACTCTTTCATGAGTATAAGCAAAGTCAGCAAAGATACTTCAAAGAGATGAAGAAAATCAAGCCTAAGATTTCTGAAAAGACTCCCAATGCTAGGACTAGAAGGAACCTTGCTAGAAAAGAACTTACTGAAAAGTATGTTCAGCAAAAAGGTCAACAGAGCAAGACACCACATCAGAAAGTGGATTTGACCAGCACGAGTCAAAAGTCTTTCAGCTCAAAACCTCCTAGTTCCTCCGCAAGTAGAAAACAAGTCAAAGTTGAAAAACTTCAGACTTGGGTTTCCACTGGACACATTCTTGAACAAGTTAATGGACATCCATCATTGGATAATGAACTTGTTTGCTCTTGATTGTGCAGACTGCAACCATTGAGACAAACGATGCAATCTGGCACTTTGGTAGTGGTTGTGGAAAGCACATGACGGGCAACAAGAATAACCTTATATACTATAGACGGTAGTCTAAAGGTCCAACAATAAGGTTTGCTGGTGGAGGCTCTGGTTCTACAAAAGGCTATGGTGATGTGAAGTTAGGATGCTTAACCATTACTAGAGTTCTTTATGTCAAAAATCTTAAGTTTAATCTTTCAGCATGAGTCAATTTGCTGACAAAGGATACTTCATCGAAATTAAAAGTGATGAATGTAAACTTGTAGATTTTGAGACTAAAAAGGTTATAATGATTGCAAGAAGATCAGGAGGCTTGTACACCGTTGATTGGTCTTCAGCAAACGTTGAAAAATGCCTTGTCTCAGATCATGATTGCCTTGCTGAAAAAGCATGGCTATGGCATAAACGAACAAGTCATCTGAACTTCAAGACACTGAATAAGCTGTCTAAAAAGGCACTTGTAGTTGGATTACCTAAGGTTACTTTTAAGAAGGATGGTGTTTGCAATGCATGTCAGCAAGGAAAGCAAACCAAATCTTCTTTCAAGAACAAGGCAGTACCGTAAACTACAAAACCTTTACAACTCTTGCACATGGACTTGTTTGAATCTTCTTCAACAAGCTATGCTGGTAAGAAGTATGGTCTAGTCGTGGTAGATGACTATTCAAGATTCACTTGGGTAGTATTCATCAAGCACAAATCTGAAACCAAGACTGAAATACCTAACTTGCTGAATAAGCTTGAAGTCATGAAAAATGACAAGGTAAAAGTCATAAGGACAGACCATGGTACTGAGTTTGTAAACCAGTACATAACTGAATATTGTACCTTAAAAGGTATTCAACATCAGTTATCCTCAGTAAGAACACCACAACAAAATGGTGTTGCTGAACGAAAGAATCGTACCCTGAAAGAAGCCGCAAGAACAATGCTTGCTGACACTGAAATAAGTGAGGCTTATTGGGTTGAAGCGATTAATACCGCCTGCTATACTCAAAACAGATGTTTGATTACTAAGGAATACAACAAAACTCCTTACGAATTATTTGTTGGAAGACCTTCTAACATCACTCATCTAAGAGTATTTGGTTGCAAGTGTTTCGTTCTTAATAATGGTAGAGAATACCTTAGAACATTTCAACCAAAGGCAGACGAAGTGATATTTCTTGGCTACTCCTTGCATAGTAAAGCTTATAGAGTTTACAACAAAAAGGCACAAAAGATTGAAGAATCTATGCATGTTGTATTCTACGAAAAGTCACAAGGAGTGCCTGCTGAAGAAGAAATATCAGATTGTATGAAAAAGCTAATCATACACGAGCAAAGAACTGAATCTGATGCTAGGCAAATCAAGTCAATTGAACTAAATGATGATTCTAACAATGACTCTCCTCCCCCAAGTCATGACAAGATAATATAGTTCACGACAAAGAATTTCCAGCAAAAGACGCGGTTGCTCCAGAAGTTGCTGAAATTACGCAATCTCCAGTGCCTGCTGACGAAATACCTCAATATAGCAATGTTGAACAAGCAGTTGCTGACGAACAAATCTCCGCAGAGACACAAATTCCCAGTAGTACTGAACAAGTACATACTGAAGAGTCACATGCTAATGAGCAAACATATCCTGATCCAACAAACATGAAACCTGTTAATAAATGGATTGGAGATCATCCCTCTACGGATATGATTGGTGATATTAATAAACGCCAAGTGACTAGATCCAAAGCTACTCACGGACTTGCTGAAGAAGCAACTGTCGTAGAAGTAGAATCTTTATTCTCTTGCTTTGTTTCAAAATTGAACCTAAAACCATAGAAGAAGCTTTAAAGCATTTTGAATGGATAAAGGCAATGCAAGAAGAATTGGATCAATTTGAAAGGAACAAAGTCTGGAAACTTGTGCCACTTGTTGAAGATAAGAAAGCTATTGGTACAAAGTGGGTGTTCAGAAACAAGCTGAGCGAGTCTGGTGAAGTAACAAGAAATAAAGCACGCTTAGTTGCTCAAGGTTACTGTCAGACTGAAGGATTGGACTATGATGAGTCTTATGCACCTGTTGCAAGATTGGATGCAATTAGGCTTTTCTTGGCCTTTGCTGCTCACAATGACTTCATTGTTTACCAAATGGATGTTAAAAGTGCATTCTTAAATGGTGAACTTGCTGAAGAAGTCTACCTAGAACAACCCCCTGGCTTTGAACTTCCCTGAAAAACCAAGATGGTATATAAGCTTCAGAAAGCTGTATATGGTCTAAAGCAAGCACCAAGAGCATGGTATGATACCTTGGCTAAGTTCTTGCTGGAAAATGGTTTCAAGAAAGGTGAAGTTGACAAAACATTATTTACCATGAACCATGATGGTAAAATAATCTTAGTTCAAATTTATGTGGATGACATAATTTTGGATCTAAGGACAAGCAACTTTGTGATGATTGTGCCAAACTCATGACAAATAAGTTCGAAATGAGCATGATGGGAAAATTGAATTACTTCCTAGGGTTGCAAGTCAAGCAACTCAAAGATGGAATATTCATAAATCAAGCAAAGTATGCGAACGAAATGCTCATAAAGTTTAGGATCAAAGAGGATGAGAAACCTGAAAGATCCATATGAGTGTTGGTACCAAATTGGGCTATACTAAAGAGGACAAAAGTGTTGAAGAACACAAGTATAGGAAGCTCATTGGTTCCTTGTTGTATCTAACAGCAAGTAGACCTGACATTCATATGCTGTTTGTGTGTGTGCAAGATTCCAATCTGATCCAAGAGAATCACACTACAAAAAGGCAATCAAGATACTGAAATATGTTAAAGGTACAGTCAATGTTGGATTATGGTATCCTAAAGATTCTGGACTTGAATTGGTTGGGTATTCTGATGCTGATCATGGTGGATCAACTCTTGATATAAAAAGTACCCCTCGAACTTGTCAATTTTTGGGTACTAGATTAATATCATGGTTCAGCAAGAAGCAAACCTGTGTCGCCAATTCATCTACTGAACCTGAATACATTGCAGCTGGTTATTGCACAGCTCAAATCCTATGGATTCAGCAACAATTAAGAGATTATGATATTCTGCAAAGAAAACACCAATCTTTTGTGATAATACAAGTGCTATTGCAATTACGCAAAATCCTAAGTTTCACTCTAGGACCAAGCACATTGATATTAGACATCATTTCATTAGAGATCATGTGGAAAAAGGTGATATTGAGGTTGTGAAAGTAGGTACTGAAGATCAGCTTGCTGACATCTTTACCAAGCCCCTACCGGATAATAGGTTCGCAATGCTAAGGTATAACCTTGGATTGATTGAACTACCTCAATAAAGGATACACTTGGCAGAATGCTGAAACAGGTATTCAGCAAGCCAAAGTATTCCTGTCCAAAAGACCAGTCACTGATTTCTTCTAAGAAATGATAAGTCACAACATGATTGCTGAAACAGGCATTCAGCAAGTAATTCCTTCAAAACAGGTATTTGTTAGGAAACTTGATCACTTGCTGAGACAGGCACTCAGTAAGAGAAAGAACTTAAGGATTGCTGAGACGGGTACTCAGACAATCAAAAGATACTGAAACAGGTATTCAAGTATCAAAGGAATTTTCTGAGACGGGAACTCAGAAAAAGAGCAAAGCTCATCTCTCAGATTTTACCAAAGGATGTCTCAAGTACAAAAGAATTTACTGATACGGGAAATCAGAAATATCTTTTAAACTTAGAAAATATGAGATATCTAAGTAAGGGGGAACTTTCAGCAAGTATCTAGATTGTTAATTCAAACTCGCTGAAAAGATTCTTGTCTATTTCAGCAAGCAATCTATCCCTTATTACTCGGTAAAATCAATTTGTGACGTTAAGCTGGCACAGATAAACTCGCAATAATCATGACATGAAATTCAATCGTGGCCATTGATTAAAAGGAGTTATTATCTAACGGCTAACAAAACAAAGAGAGAGAGTGCTCTGACGGTTTTAGTTAGTGGGCCACTACGCATTCAATGCAAAGGCTCCACTATCTCCAGTGTTTCTCTGTTTTACCCTTGCTGAGAGCTCAAATCGATTGAGTTTCTCACACACCAGAGACACTATATAAAGAAGGAGTTAGAGAAATGACAAATTCTTTAACTCACATTTCCTTTCTCTGCAATTCTAGCCTGAATTACTGTACCTCCGGTCAAAAAGCAAACTATCTCTTTTCGTACAATTTCTTGCTCTATATAAGAAATGGCTCCCAAGAGACAGTATCTCAATCGTCAAAGGTTGACAGTGCTGAAACACGCATTGCTCCGGTGACTACTCCGGCCCACAAACACAACGAAAGTTGTGTTGAAAAACGACCGAATCACTGAAAACCTATGCCTCCGTCATATCTTGACACTGCAAAGTGTGAGATGTTGATGCAATGGGGAGGGTTTGCAAAAGAAAAGTACATTAGGTACTTTTATGAACAAGAACTTGATGACAAAATGAAGAGGCGCTTGAGTTCATCAAGCAGCAAGGCCTCATGAACTTTATCTCTGCTCGCACTAAGCAAGTGAGCATGATTGATACAAGGGATTCTACAACAATGCAGAAATCCAGTCCCTTACAGACAGTAAGGAGTCACTGAAAAAGTGATCCTTACTTATGTTCAGAACACGCAAATCGTCCTGAAATGGACTGATTTAGCGGAAATCTTTCAGATTCCAACCACTGGAACTGAGATGACGTCACTGCCACTGACGAAGAAATTGAAGCTTTCTACAGTGACGTCAAAATGCAAAAATGAAGAAAGGCGAGATAGCTCCCGTGACTTGGACAAAGCACGTTAAGAGAAAGCATCTCTGCCATTCACTTGGCTAGTAGCTCTGCTACTGATTAAAGTTCTTGACTCCCAAGTTGGAGGAATTGACCAAGTAGGCTGAGAAGATGGCCATTGCTGATGCATATATGAAATAAATCGGAACTTAACTGGGCTAAGTACATTTTCAACAGGCTGTTGATTGTGTTACTAAGTTTAAGGTAAAGGTAGAAGACAACAAGGTCTCACCTTCCTTTCCAGTTATGTATGGAATCAAGATATGCTATATCCTTGAACATTTCAGGATTCAGCTAAGAAACCCATTGCCAATCAAGAAATCTGTGTGCAATGTGGGAAGATCTTTCTACAAGCAGAATGTACCTAAGATTGCTGGAAAGAAAACAAAGAAGACAACAACAACTGCAAATGTTGTCAGCACAAGCCAGCAAGAAAGGTATACAACAGCTGCAGATGTTACCACTCAGCAACTTAGAGATGAAACTGCTGTTGGTGGTGGTAACACAAATGAAACTGCTGTAGAAAATCAACAAGGTACGTGTACAACAGCCGTTGCTGAAAATGCAACAATGATGACTCTGGGAAACTGGAGAAATCTAAAAAGAAAAAGAGGAAAGCTGATGATGACACTAGACTGCAGCGTCATCAGCAATCCCGTACCTAAGAGGCAACGGACCAGCACAAAAGGAAGAAAACACTGGCTTCTCAGTCAGTCCCGCTGTCCAAGATCCTCAGTCAATTCACAGACAAATGCTGAAACGCATTGGCCAGTAGATGTTGCTGCCGTGATTACTGAA
>CM051455.1:73450528-73625168 GCA_028274465.1 Plantago ovata
AAGCTTAGTGCTCAAGGTTACTGTCAGACTAAGGATTAGACTAGTGATGAGTCTTGTATGCACCTGTTTGCAGATGGGATGCAATTAGGCTTTTCTTGGCCTTTGCTGCTCACAATGACTTCATTGTTTACCAAATGGATGTAAAGAGTGCATTCTTAAATGGTGAACTTGCTGAAGAAGTCTACCTAGAACAACCCCCCTGGCTTTGAACTTCCCTCAGAAACCAAGATGGTATATAAGCTTCAGAAAGCTGTATATGGTCTAAAGCAAGCACCAAGAGCATGGTATGATACCTTAGCTAAGTTCTTGCTGGAAAATGGTTTCAAGAGGTGAAGTTGACAAAATTATTTACCATGAACCATGATGGTAAATTAATCTTAGTTCAAATTTATGTGGATGACATAATTTTTGGATCTAAGGACAAGCACTTTGTGATGATTTTGCCAAACTCATGACAAATAAGTTGAAATGAGTATGATGGGAAAATTGAATTATTTCCTAGGGTTGCAAGTCAAGCAACTCAAAGATGGAATATTCATAAATCAAGCAAAGTATGCGAACGAAATGCTCATAAAGTTTAGGATCAAAGAGGATGAGAAACCTGAAAAGATCCATATGAGTGTTGGTACCAAATTGGGCTATACTAAAGAGGACAAAAGTGTTGAAGAACACAAGTATAGGAAGCTCATTGGTTCCTTGTTGTATCTAACAGCAAGTAGACCTGACATTCAATATGCTGTTTGTGTGTGTGCAAGATTCCAATCTGATCCAAGAGAATCACACTACAAAAAGGCAATCAAGATACTGAAATATGTTAAAGGTACAGTCAATGTTGGATTATGGTATCCTAAAGATTCTGGACTTGAATTGGTTGGGTATTCTGATGCTGATCATGGTGGATCAACTCTTGATATAAAAAGTACCCCTCGAACTTGTCAATTTTTGGGTACTAGATTAATATCATGGTTCAGCAAGAAGCAAACCTGTGTCGCCAATTCATCTACTGAACCTGAATACATTGCAAGCTGTTATTGCACAGCTCAAATCCTATGGATTCAGCAACATTAAGAGATTATGATATTTCTGCAAAGAAAACACCAATCTTTTGTGATAATACAAGTGCTATTGCAATTACGCAAAATCCTAAGTTCACTCTAGGACCAAGCACATTGATATTAGACATCATTTCATTAGAGATCATGTGGAAAAAGTGATATTGAGGTTGTGAAAGTAGGAACTGAAGATCAGCTTGCTGACATCTTTACCAAGCCCCTACCGGATAATAGGTTCGCAATGCTAAGGTATAACCTTGGATTGATTGAACTACCTCAATAAGGATACACTTGGCAGAATGCTGAAACAGGTATTCAGCAAGTCAAAGTACTCCTGTCTAAAAGACTCAGTCACTGATTTCTTCTAAGAAATGATAAGTCACTACATGATTGCTGAAACAGGCATTCAGCAAGTAATTCCTTCAAAACGGGTATTGCTAGGAACTTGTACCACTTGCTGAGACAGGCACTCAGTAAGAGAAAGAACTTAAGGATTGCTGAGACGGGTACTCAGACAATCAAAAGATACTGAAACAGGTATTCAAGTATCAAAGGAATTTTCTGAGACGGGAACTCAGAAAAAGAGCAAAGCTCATCTCTCAGATTTTACCAAAGGATGTCTCAAGTACAAAAGAATTTACTGATACGGGAAATCAGAAATATCTTTTAAACTTAAAGAAAATATGAGATATCTAAGTAAGGGGGAACTTTCAGCAAGTATCTAGATTGTTAATTCAAACTCGCTGAAAAGATTCTTGTCTATTTCAGCAAGCAATCAATCCCTTAATACTCGGTAAAATCAATTTGTGACGTTAAACTGGCACAGATAAACTCGCAATAATCATGACATGAAATTCAATCGTGGCCATTGATTAAAAGGAGTTACTTATCTAACGGCTAACAAAACAAAGAGAGAGAGTACTCTGACGGTTTTAGTTAGTGGGCCACTACGCATTTAATGCAAAGGCTCCACTAACTTCAGTGTTTCTCTGTTTTACCCTTGCTGAGAGCTCAAATCGATTGAGTTTCTCACACACCAGAGACACTATATAAAGAAGGAGTTAGAGAAATGACAAAATTCTTTAACTCACATTTCCTTTCTCTGCAAATTCTAGCCTGAATCTACTGTACCTCCGGTCAAAAGCAAACTATCTCTTTTCGTACAATCTTTCTTGCTCTATATGAGAAATGGCTTCCAAGAGACAGTTATCTAAGTCCTCAAAGGTTGACAATGCTGAAACACGCATTGCTCCGGTGACTACTCCGGCCACAAACACAACGAAAGTTGTGTTGAAAAACGACCGAATCACAGAAAAACCTATGCCTCCGTCATATATTGACACTGCAAAGTGTGAGATGTTGATGCAATGGGGAGGGTTTGCAAAAGAAAAGTACATTAGGTACTTTTATAAATAAGAACTTGATGACCAAAATGAAGAGGCGCTTGAGTTCATCAAGCAGCAAGGCCTCATGAACTTTATCTCTGCTCGCACTAAGCAAGTGAGCATGATTGATACAATGGAATTCTACAACAACGCAGAAATCCAGTCCCTTACAGATAGTAATGGAGTCACTGAAAAAGTGATCCTTACTTATGTTCGCAACACGCAAATCGTCCTGAAATGGACTGATTTAGCGGAAATCTTCAGATTCAAACCACTGGAACTGAAGATGACGTCACTGCCACTGACGAAGAAATAGAAGCTTTCTACAGTGACGTCAAAAATGCAAAAATGAAGAAAGGCGAGATAGCTCCCGTGACTTGGACAAAGCACGTTAAGAGAAAGCATCTCTGCCATTCACTTGGTCTAGTAGCTCTGCTACTAATAAAAGTTCTTGACTCCCAAGTTGGAGGAATTGACCAAGTAGGCCTGAGAAGATGGCCATTGCTGATGCATATCTATGAAAATAAAACGGAACTTAACTGGGCTAAGTACATTTTCAACAGGCTTGTTGATTGTGTTTCTAAGTTCAAGGTTAAGGTAGAAGACAACAAGTCTCACCTTCCTTTCCAGTTATGTATGGAATCAAGATATGCTATATCCTTGAACATTTCAGGATTCAGCTAAGAAACCCATTGCCAATCAAGAAATCTGTGTGCAATGTGGGAAGATCTTTCTACAAGCAGAATGTACCTAAGATTGCTGGAAAGAAAACTAAGAAGACAACCACTACAAATGTTGTCAGCACAAGCCAGCAAGAAAGGTATACAACAGCTGCAGATGTTACCACTCAGCAACTTAGAGATGAAACTGCTGTTGGTGGTGGTAACACAAATGAAACTGCTGTAGAAAATCAACAAGGTACGTGTACAACACCAGTTGCTGAAAATGCAACAATAGATGACTCTGGAAACTGGAGAAATCTAAAAAGAAAAAGAGGAAAGCTGATGATGACACTCAGACTGCAGCGTCATCAGCAAATCCCGTACCTAAGAGGAAACGGACAAGCAACAAAAGGAAGAAAACACTGGCTCCCCAGTCAGTCCCTGATGTCCAAGACTCCTCAGTCAATTCCCAGACAAATGCTGAAACGCATTTGCCAGTAGATGTTGCTGAAGTGATTACTGAAGCATATGTCAGCAATGTTGAAGTGTTTGCGGAAGCCTTTAACAATCAACTTAATGTTGATAATTCTACTGAAGATAGACCTCAAGGCAGTGGAAATGAAATTCCTGCCCAAGTCCCAAATATCTACATTGTATATATTCCAAATGATCCAACTTTGGAACCAGAAAAGTGACATTTGCTGATGATCTGCAAAGAGTGGCACTTGCTGATGCTGCTGAAAAGATGGTTGCTGAACATGCAACTCATCAGGTTGCTGAACATCGCTTGCTGAAGAACCAGTTGCTGAAATAGCAATGGTTCCAGTTCCTGAAGTTACTGAAACTCAAGAAGCATTATTCAACGACGCATCTCGTGATGCTGAGAATACTGGCCCAAGTTCACCCAAGACATCAATTGACAAAGTCCAGCTTGTACTGGATAACTTAAGCAAACAATGGAGTTGGAAATTTAAGAATCATCCAACAAGTCAATTGATCTCTTCATGACAAGCAGTGAGCTTAAAGGTCAAGATGCTTCTGCTCAACTTGTCATTTCAGAGACAAGGGAGATTGCTGAACCGCACAGCTTTCTCAGTTAGAGCAAAACCAGAAGTCTACTGAAGAAACAGTCCAAGAAGCTGAAGAAACTGTTAATGCTGAAAGGACTGAGCCACAACCTGTCCTTCCTCAGCAGGTAGTTAATTCAACCATCAATAAAACTTCAAATTCTGAAAATTGTTCTTTTGCTAAAATTATTCTTTCTCTACAGACTTCTCAAGATGCAAGTCAGATGGTTGCTGAAGCCTCTGCACCAGAACCAACACTCCCTGCTCAGCAGGTAGTTAATAATTTTGGTATAAAAACTAAGTTTGACAGCTTAGTACTTGTGTCTAATTATAATTTATTTCAGGATGAACAAATGGAGGATGCTACTCAAGCTCCTCATGGAATGGAAATTTTACTACATGAGCTTGCTGACTCTCAGCAGGTAAATCATGTTTCAGATATAAACTCTAAAACAATTCTCCAAACCAATCCTGATCTAAATAAAATTCTTTTTCAGGCTCAAAAGGAGACCACTGAAGTGGTGCTCATCACTGAAGATCAGCAAGTAAGTTCTGAAGAACTTTACTTGAACTTCAAAAGGACAACTTTGTCAAGAGTTGCTAAGTCTGTTAGCAACTGGCAAAGGTACATGAGAATGGATTTCTCAGATCTTCACCTTCATCTCTCAAACGAGAAAAAAAGATCTTCTCTGTTAAAGCTCGAAACATTTGTCCACTCCATCCTTCCTGAAGAAATGACATATTCTCAGCAAATGAGCTCCAATCTGATTGCTCAAATCAGAGAGAATATGAAGGCCAAATTTAAGAGTGCCTCTCCAGCTGAACAAGCTGTGATGCTCAAAGGTCTTTTGTACCTGTGGTGGCTGATCCCCACAAGTTAACTGAGGAAGAGGAAGTGACAAGTGTTGCTTTGTATAAGCACGTGGAGCTAGTCATTCTAACAAATGATGAAGAAGAAGAGGAAGATGAGAACATTCCCACTGATCCCAGTGATGATGAAGGGAAAGATTCTAAGGACAAGAAAGACGACGATGATGACAATCAAGGTCCAAGTCCTGATGCTGGTGGATTGAAGTTAACAGTTGCTGAAAATACTCCATCTGACAATCAGCAAGCTGAACAACAACAATCTCAGCAAGAATCTCAACCTCCTCCTGCTGATGCTGAAAATCAAGCACCTGTGCAAGGTGCTGATACTGAAGAAGAATACGCCAGAAAAAGGGCTGCCTTGAAAAATGGCAAAAGTCCAGTTTCTGATGCCAAGGTTACTGAAGAAAACCTTGAAGATGAGGATGAAGAAGATGAAGATTACCAACGTGCTCTACAAAACAGTCTTGTGATCCATGCAAGGCATACGCAGGATCTACAAATTGGTGAATCTTCAAGACCAAAATCAAAGGAAGTTCCATCCCTTCCATTTATTATTGGCGAAACTCCAGTAATTGAGTCTCATACTCAATTAAAACTAACTACTGGCGAAACTCCAGTAATTGAGCCCCAAACTCAATTGAAACAACTAACTACTGGTGAAACCCCAGTTGTTGAGTCTGAAGCGTTGCCATCAGCAACCACTCAACAAAAAGGGAGTGAAGCTACTGACAAAGGCTCAAAAGTTGCTCAACTTGATGAATCTGAGGATGATGACGACTTGTCAGAAAATGAAGATGAACAATCCAAGCGAGACCCCAAAGTTGTTCAGATTCCTCCTCCTGATTACATCACTGATAAAGTTGATTCTTTAAGAGCCGAGCTGCTTTTACAAGATGATCAGTTTGCTTCCGAACTCAAGGTTCATTCCTTGATACCTCATTTAGTGTCGTTCCCAAGAGTTGAGGAGTTTACTCCCAGAATTCTAGCACTAAAGCAAATCCATGATGCCTGCAAAGCTGAAGATGAGGCATTGCTTGCTGAGAGCCCATTTGACATTGGAAAGATATTTGCTACAGTGCTGAGACGCACTAAAACTTTGACAATAGCTCAGAAAGACATCAGTCTTTATCACAAGAGCTATGAAGAAGATGTAAGTCAAGCGCTCAGGCTTGCAAAGAATGCTCTCGTAAAAGCTCAGACTTTAATGGATGAGAAGGCCGCAACAGAGAAAAGACATGAAGAGAACATGATGAATATTCAAAGAGAGTTGTCAACACTGAACTCTGACCAACAGCAAATCATCATGAAGTATAACAGTTTAAACACTCTTGCTGAAAATTGCAATGAGTTTTATTCTCTGCACATCACTCCGATGTTGCAATCCATGTCTAAGGGGGAAAAGAAGAATACTAGAAAAAGCAACCAAACCCCTCCTACTCCTGCTGCTGATGTGCCTTTGCCCATAGAACCGATTGCTGAAAAAGAGCAAAGTTCTAAAAGGCAAGCAGAATCTGAGTTGAATTCAGCAAGTACAAAAAAGAGAAAAACTGCTGCTGAAACTCAAGATTTCTGTCATACTGAAAGTCATCACAATCTGAATGAAGAAGATGATGACAATCAAACAATAGCTCAAGCCATAAGAGCTAGACCCTTAACAACCTTGACTCCGTCTGGCCACTCAAAGCATTTCTCGTCTGACTCTTCAGCAAGAGATCAAGACAATGCCAAGACAAGAAGAAGAAGGCAAAGACAGGAAGAGAAAAGGCTGGCCAGCATTGCTATTGGCTCCGGCATTGAATATACAAAGACCAGCAATGAGGAAACCACTCAGAATGTAATCAGAAACATTCATGGTTGCTGGATCTGAAAGCTGGAAGACTTGCTGGTGAACGAGTTCTTTCCTACAGCCATATTGAATCAAATGTTCAAATGGATTGAACTCAAGGTCCAAAGAAAGCAAAGGGAAGAATCCCTTCCAAGAAATATTGCTGGAAAATGGTTGAATCTAGAGGTCTATGTAAGAAGAGTTGCCATTGGTAAGACATACAAACAGGAACCAAATCTGATCAAACCACCTGGCATTGCTTACTACTCAGACGCGGTAACAAAGAAACCTAAGAAGAAACTTGGATTGATTCCTTATGAGTATTTCTATCTCACTGCTAAAGGATGAAGAGGAAGATCTTCTCTGGCTAAGAAAGATTTATCCGAAAAGCATTTCAGATACACAGCTTCTCCATGCCAGCAATTGGGGCATGCATTTGTGGGTAATTAATTACATGGAAATGAATGCTGAAAAGCATCATCATACTGCCTGCAAAAACGCAAGAATTCTTCAACTACAAGTCCGTAGGCTTCTGGAAAACTACGAAAAGGATTGTATTGAATTCACTGCACTTGCTGAGAAGAGTGTAAGAGAGATTTTGAGAAAATCCTCTGAAAGAGCTTAAGTCCCTGCAATAGTTCTTGTTAAAGTTTTTGCTTGCTGATTCTGTTTTTGTTATCTATGCTTTCTCATGTAAACTTCTGAAAGATAACTATCAGCAATGAAACTTTTTAGTCTTATTGGTTTTTGATTATGCAATTTACTTATGCTTACTGTTTAATTATTCAAGTATGCTTGCATTAATCAACTGATTTATTCAACATCAAAAACCTCTAAAAGGGTAACAATTAATTTAGCCATGGATTGCTAACATCCAAAGGAGGAAATTTGTTAGGAAACTTGTAATTTTGATGAGCAATTTACCATGCTAAATTAAGGAAAGTCCAGTAACTAGTACTCTTAAGGTCCATAGGAATTTAGAATTTTAAGGACATTGTAAAAGAGGAACGTTTGCTGATGACTTAGTTAGGTGCTAGATAAGTTATTTCTTTTGCGTATGATGTATTTTATTTTTTGAAAAGAAAATAACTTATTGATGCTTAGCTTATGATGTATCTTATTTTCTGAAAAGAAAATAACCTATTGAAGCATTTGCTGAAGATATACTTTGTTTACTACAAACAAATTATTGAAGCAAATAGAAACCGCTCAGAATCTTGAAGACTTTTGAAGATCTGAAGACTTGAAGATTTGAAGATCTGAAGACTAGAAGATTGCTGAAGACTGGTATCTACAAAGGCACGTGTTGCTCAGAAAGTGAAATTTCAGCAACAGCATTGCATAAGTGAAAATCTGAAAGACAGAGTAGGTTGTGCTTGCTGAAACTGAGACCAATCACTTACTGATGGAACATATGTGACCTCTTGCTGAATGTACGTGAATTTGCGCTCCAATGTTACTGTTTGAATTCTATTCAAATGTGCATTTAATGCAAAGCATGCACGCGAAGGACATGAAGACTAGAAAACAAACAAAGACGCTGCTGAAAGTACAAAAGCAAGATAGTGACATGTTAAGGAACAAAATCCTTAGGATTTAAAATTCAAACGGCTCCTTATTTGCACTATAAATAGAGGTCATCCGGCAAAGAGTTGAAGTGTGTCAACAACGTGATCAAACTCTCACTTGTTCTTAAAACTCACAAACCTTCAAACACTCTTACTGCCATTGATCCGTTCCAAGACTTAAAGCTTGAAAAAGCTACTTGTAAAGAAGTAGAACAAACTCGGCTAAGAAATTAGTTAAGTGTTCTTTCTTTCGAACAAGAACAAGTCTTGACACCAGAAACAATCAAACTTGTTTACTGAAAAGTATTCCAAGTTGTGTTTCTTAGATTACTTGTTGTAACTGAAGAAGTTATAATTAAGTCATCTCACCCCAAAACTCTCTAACTGAAAATACACCCTTTCAGGCGTGATATTCAGGGGGAACTTAATTGAGCATAGTTTTGCTGATTAAAAGTACCAAGTTTGGTGGAGAACAAGGTTGAGTTCTCTATTTTAGGTTGGAGACGAAGCAAGTGTGCTTTGGTTTCTGTTGAATCGCTTTAGATAGGAGATTGTAAGGAACCTCAATCATATCCTAGTGGATTCAGTCCTAGAAAGGACGAAGTGGATTAGTTGAGAGATTACGCCACTCTCAGATACCACTATAAAAGTGTTTGTGTGATTTACTTACTGTATTTAGCTTTCAGCAATTCATATCTGTCTGTACACAGTCACTCACTTCACTTGCTGAAACCTTTACTTGCTGAAAAAGCACTTACTGTTTCAAAGACTTCCGCTCTCTGATTTTAAGTATCAGCAAACCAAGCTACTGAAAAGTAACTTACGCTTGCTGAGAAAGTTAGGTATCAGCAAACTCATTACTGAAAAGTAATAAGTACTTGCTGAAAAAGTTTTAAACGATGAAAGTTTGAAAATACTATTCACCCCCCCCCCCCACTAGTCTTTTCTTGTTGTTTAAAGGGACCAACAATATTGATCCGTTCCAAGACTTAAGCTTGCAACCAAAGCTACTTCTGGAGAAGTAGAATACCAAAGCTAAGAAATTAGTTTTAAGTGTTCTTTCCTCTAAACAAGAACAAGTCTTGACACCAAGAAACAACATACTTGCTTACTGCAGAGTATTGTCAAGTTGAGTTCCTCAGATTATTTGTGTTAACTGAAAAGTTAATTTCTGTATTCTCATCCCAAACCTCTCTAACTGATAAAACCACCTTTAAGGCGTATTTGTCAGGGGGAACTAATCAGGTATAGTTTTGCTGATATGTGTCCCAAGTTTGGTGGAGAATGATGAATGTGTATTTTACACTTTCATTTGAGTCTTTTTCACCGATTTTAGCTATTTTCTATGTTAACTTCGCTATGTTTTAGTGCATTTTATTAGAATAGTGTCACGTTTCCCTTTAGTTTTTATTTTACAGGTTTTGGTTGAAAAACGAGGTTTTCCAGGAAATTATATTGAAGTAGACAAGGAATTAGTGTTCCAGAAGCCTATTTGGAGTATCTGAAAGATTCCGGATAGGATTTGAAGTCTAGGGGTCGAATCTGGAGGTTAGAAGGCCACTAGGAGTCAGAAACCGAGTCCGAAAAGGGGAAGAAATCCAAAAACGCGTCGAAAATGCGTTTTAGGCCGAAAAATACTCCCGGGCGAATCGCCCGGGATGTGGGGCGAATCGCCCCACACCAGCCGAATCGCCCGGTGTGTGGGGCCCCTCGCGCCACACAATTCATAGCCTATATATAGTTGCTCAGTTTTTCTCCAATTTTCATACTTTTCCAGACCTTTTCTCTCACCTTTCTCTATAGCCTATATATAGTTCATTTTATTTTGCATGAGACTCCATTTTCTGTGTTGCATTGTTTTTTGCATTAGAGTCTAGCTTAGTTGCTTGAGGACAAGCAAAGGTTCGGTTTGGGGAGTTTGATGAATGTGTATTTTACACTTTCATTTGAGTCTTTTTTACATATTTTAGCTATCCTCTATGTTAATTTAGCTATGTTTTAGTGCATTTTATTAGAATAGTGTCACGTTTCCCTTTAATTTTTATTTTACAGGTTTTGGTTGAAAAACGAGGTTTTCCGGGAAATTATATTGAAGTAGACAAGGAATTGGTGTTCCAGAAGCCTATTTGGAATATCTGAAAGATTCCGGATAGGATTTGAAGTCTAGGGGTGGAATCTGGAGGTTAGAAGGCCACTAGGAGTCAGAAACCAAGTTCCAAAAGGGGAAGAAATCCAAAAACGCGTCGAAATTGCATTTTAGGCCGAAAAATACTCCCGGGCGAATCGCCCGGTGTGTGGGGCCCTTCGCCCCACACAATTCGTAGCCTATATATAGCTGCTCAGTTTTTCTCCGATTTTCATACTTTTCCAGACCTTTTCTCTCACCTTTCTCTGTAGTTTTAGGTAGGAATTCCCCAGAGCCTGTTCTGGGGGTTCTTAGCTTAGGAGATACTTTTTCTTAGCAGTTTGGAGCTTGTAAGATCGCGATTCTTCGGAGATTGACAACCTTCGGTAACATTGTATCTTACAATTTTTCTACTTATTTTTATATATCTTTCAACATGTTTTCTTCTATGATTTCTGTTGGTGATAGTATGTGAATTCTTAGCGAAGGGTTAATAATTATGCTAATGGCTATATCGCGCATTATACTCTGAGTTGTTGCTTTATTTCTTTGATCTATCTAAATCTCTATCTTCGTATTGTTGATTAATTATTGCACACAATTGGACAATTCATTGGTCTTTGACCTATCTAAATCTTTATCTTCGTAGTGTTTGATAATTACAACTGAACAAATCATTGATCAAAGATCTCCATGCAAAACCGAGAAATTCATGCATGATTATTAACCTGTTATGCTTTGGAGGACCATACTATCACCAATCTCCATTATCTGTTAAGAAAAACCTTTGCTAAACCGTCTGCTGTTTTATATTCTCAAGTTAAATTAGAAAAAGCTAGTTATAGTCCTTAGAGATCGACACTCGAGGTTATTCTACTGCTACACTACGGTTTTCGTTGTGTTGTGAATTGCCTTTGGCTAAATACAAATTTATTTGATCGTTGGACCCGACATCCACGCGTACATCAAATTGGCGCCGTTGCCGGGGACTATACTCCTTTTTTCTGTTTAATTTGTTTATATTTTCAGCATTCAATTCCTAGTTCTAGTAGTTTTAGTTTTCCCTTTTAATCTCTTTCTGATACTCCTTTCCTAGTTTGTTACAGATAGTGTATGCCACATACACGATCTAGAGGAACACCGCTTGCAGATTCAATTGCTGAGATCGACAGAGTCTACCACCAAAGAAGGCCACTACTTCAAAGGCGTGAACTAGAGGAAATAGAGGATACCGATTTCTCTGAATCTCTATGCAGTCTTTTCAAGGAAATCGACGGAATGGCAGAAGCTAGACCACTGAAAGCATGGGTTCAACCCTCCAAGGATCATATGAGGGGACCGGCGATTGTTCTTTCGTCTGCAACTCGAGATCTGGAAATCAAGAACCACGCGTTCCAACAACTTCCGAGGTTCTATGGCTTAGCAAGGGAAGATGTGATGGGGTACTTGCACGATATCGATGATTTCGTCAACCAACTCCCACGACCAGGAGGTGAAATAACAACGGATGAGTTGAGGATGAAGGTTTTTGCTATGGGGCTTGGCGACAGAGCCAAGTCGTGGTTGAGTTCTCTACCAGCAGGCTCGCTGGACACTTGGGAGAAGGTTTTTTCCTTTTTCATGGAAAAATACTTCCCTCACACCTTGACTACCGCGCTAAAGGCGCAAATCATTGGATTCAAACAGAACTATGATGAGACCATCTACACCGCATTTGAGAGGTTCCAAGATCTCACGAACAAGTGCCCTCACCATGGTTTTGAGCTTTTTGACCTAGTCCAACACTTCTACAATGGACTAACCTTCGAGAACCAACAAGTGGTGGATTTCCAATGCCGAGGCAATATTTGGGAGGAAACCGCAGAAGCCGTCTGGGCAGTTTTCAAAAGGCTTGCTAAGGGTTCGCAGTTCAAGGACCCAAGAGCGATGGTTGGACCTGAAGCTCCACCGACTCAAGAAGCCCCTATGTATAGGGGGAATGGGGATCAATTCGATTGCTTTACCAACGAATTGAAGCAAGTCCTCAAGAGCGCCACTGGAACAACTGTTTTGAACGAAGTTTGCCGAATATGCAAGAACTATGGGCATGGGGCTCATATGTGTAGATCGGAGCTTGCGTATGATGATGGCAACTGGGCTCAAGAAGGCGAAGAGGAAGCCCTTCCTACGGAGTTTGGTACTCAAGAAGCTAGCTACGGACAAGATGGTAGGAATCCTCGAGGTGGATTTTGGAGAAGAGGGTTACGAAACAATCAAGGATATGCACCGGCTAGCCAAACTTATGGCCCTAACCAAGACCGTAGTAGGCTTAACTATGGTAATGATCACTGCGAAAGCCCCGCTCCGAAAGAGCAACCGAAGTCGAAGTCGGCTCAACTGATGGAGAACTTGCAAAAAATGGTTTATCACACCCAAAGTTTTCTCAAACGTTATGAAGAAGATTCTGAGAAGACTAGGGCAAGGCTTGATAGGTTGGAAGAGAGCACTAGGGTTGCCCAACAAAAGATGCAAGAGTTGATCGACGGAGGAGCAAGTAGGGAGCAAGGCAAGCTGCCTAGCAACACTGAGAAGTCGATGTCCATTACCTTGGCGGGTGATCTACCTGTCGAAATCACCATCAAGAAGGTTGCTAAGTGCGAGTCTTGCAAGGGGGAAGTGCCCCCACAGACTAAGGAAGAAGAGAAGGACCTTGGTTCTGACGAGAGTGAAGAGGAGCGAGAGGATCCCGAGCCACTCCCTCAAAGTTTCGATGTTAAGGTCGGGATTGGTGAGCTTGAAGATGTCCGTGCCACACTAGACACCGGATCCTACTCTAATGTTCTCCCTATGAATGTGTTCGAGAAGAGTAGCCTTGGAAAACTATCTGAGCATAAGGCTATTGTGCAACTGGCGGATGGATCCTTTGTGATACCCGAAGGCGTTGTGAAGAATGTATTTGTCAAGATTTGTGAAGCTTCTGTATGCACCAATTTTGTAGTTATGTCGGCGTCTACACCTGGGACGGGGGATGTTGTTCTCTTGGGGCGAACGTTCTTGACTAAGCTACGCTACGTGATAGACATCTACCGAAGGACTTGCACTATTGAGGTGGATGGCAAGCGACATGTGTTGCGAGCCATATCTGATCCAACTGATACTTCTCACACTATTAACTACTGTGGTCTTGCTGCCTATGTTCATTCTTATTCACAGGTTCGTGGCATGAATAGGAGATCAATGAAGGGGAAGTCTAGTACCCTCAAGAAGAAGAGCTAGGCGCAGACAGGAGTCGAGTCAAAGACTTTAAACAATGGCGCTATCCGGGAGGCAACCCGGAGTTTTTATCGCTTTCTTTACTGATTTTTTGCATGCATTCATTCTTGAACAATTTGCCTTTCATATGTGAATTTGTTCGTCTCTGTGTCGTATGTGCTTATGTTATGTTTGAGTAAGATTTTTCGAGTGGTTTTATGAGAAAAATGGTTTCGGGGATTAAAAACCGCGTTTTTTGTCGAAGATTTCGTCTCCCCGCATCAGGAGATAGGGGGCGAATCGCCCCGCACGGGGCGACTCGCCCCACGGTCTCTGCAGGTTAAAAACACGGATTTCCTCCTTTTTCCTCATTTCTTCATCTCTTCACCCTTCTTACTCCCCAAAAACCCGAAATTCGCGAAATTATCTTCAAATCTTCATAAAACCTTCATTTCTCCACCAAATTTAGTGTTCTATAGCTTCAATCGAAGCCCATTACGTGCTCTTTCTTTTCATTCGAACAAATTTCACCATAGTGAATTCGTTTTCCAGATCTGAGGTATCTTCTTATGAACCCTAATTTTTTAAATTTGGGGGTTTTCTAATTTGAGCTTCAATTCGGCTTATATGTTGTATGGGTAGGTTGTTTGTGTGATTAGAAGCATTATTTACTATCAATTGCATGCTCAATTGTAGCGACCCGGCCCACTAACGGGCCGAGATCCAGCCCAACGGGCCGGCAAGGTTACTGATGGGCGCTCTCCGGGGTGATATGCTGGCCCCACAGACCAACACGGGTTCTAAACCGCGCACTTTGTCCTCACTCGTGCGCGCACCGGGAACTTCCCAGTGGGTCACCCATCCTAGAATTGCTCCAGAGCAAGCACGCTTAACTCTAAAGTTCTTAGGTGGATTCCCGAAAAGAAAGGTGCACCTTGTTGGTATGAGTAGCGTTCTCAATCCTTTTAAGCCTCTGAAATCTGGGGCGTTACAATCAATCCCTCTTAAATTGTGCAACGTCCTCGTTGCGCGCTGTCCCGAGACCAACCATCCGTGCAGGATTCTAGAGGTGGCCCCTCCAGGCTCAAGCGGTGGCTCCCACCGTCGATACGGTGTAGCACTTTGCCCCGGATGGCACTTAGTTCCTGCAGTTCCGGATAGTCCCGCTCTGATACCACTTGTAACGACCCGGCCCACTAACGGGCTGAGACCCGGCCCAACGGGCCGGCAAGGTTACTCATGGGCGCTCTCCGGGGTGATATGCTGGCCCCACAGACCAACACGGGTTCTAAACCGCGCACTTTGTCCTCACTCGTGCGCGCACCGGGAACTTCCCAGTGGGTCAACCATCCTAGAATTGCTCCAGAGCAAGAACGCTTAACTCTGAAGTTCTTATAGGTGGATTCCCAAAAAGAAAGGTGCACCTTGTTGGTATGAGTAGCATTCTCAATCCTTTTAAGCCTCTGAAATCTGGGGCGTTACATCAATTATGCTTGAATTGTTGATTTGGGAATTTTGCTACTAGATGTTCTTATCTTGTTATGCAATGTATCTTTTTCTTCAATTCCTTGCATATGCTTATGTTTACTGATGTAATGATGATGGATTTGATGGTAGAATGCATAATTGTTGAGTATGAGGATTTATGATGCTAGAATTTTTCGCTTATATGGTATGAATTGAGCCTTGTTATTTAGGTTATTGGTTGTCTAGCAAGAGCATATGTGATGTATTGCATGTAGTAGTTACATTGGTATGTTGCATGTTGAAGAAGCTAGGCTAGACATAAAGGATTTGGGGAGTTCGATTGTTGATTTCATCACTTGTGTGTTTCGTTCTTATATTAGCATATGCATGGGTCAAGTTTTGTGTCATACGAGGTACTAACTGTTGTTTGTAGGAACCATGCCAAGGGAGAGGAGCACTCCCGTATGATTACTATGAAGTATTGGAGGAGGATCGATTACAACCATGTCAAGGAGAGTGATCTCGTTAGAGGTGCGTTCGAGCCACGGGCTCTTGCAACAACGTCGCGGATTATCCAAGAGGAGGAGCTAGAGTACACCTGGAGTAAGGACTCCTATGCCTATTCATGCACCACCGAAGGGACAACAACAATTATTACGTTAGCAATCTATCACAAGGACTGCAAATTTCGAGTGAATAGGAAGGCACCGGGACGATCGTGCCGCGATGGATTCAATCTTGAGTCGACAGTGGCTAGAAGGTTCCGAAGCGCTAGCTTGATTCCAAAACATAATGACATGGGTACCCAGCCCCTCTTAGGGGTGCCCCTTGACTGCCTCTAAAGGGAGCATCATATAGACATCTGGAGCATCAACCGTAGAGAATGTGGTCGACTTAGGAAAAAATGGAAGACAACCTCCGGAGTCCGGGTATCCAAGCAGCTTGCTGTAACCTCCTCGAGGTGTAAAACGTTGGATAGGGAGGCTCTGATACCACTGCCCTTTCCCCTTCAACAGTTCACAACCTATTGGAGAGATACCGGGTGGAAGATTCCATAACAGTGGCGGCCAATCTTGAAGATTCTCTTCGACGATGCAACTCTACTGGTGACGATGGTGATGACAGTAGTGACAATGAAGGCCATACGGACAATGATGATACAGATGGAGGAGTTGTTCCTATCCGGTCTATAAATGGAACTACTGCACCTACCAGAAGACCTGATGATCACCTATAAGGCTCCCAGAGCAGTCCCAATAACTCACAAGCAGCATACTCAACCGACCAAGGCCAAACCATGCGGTAACATCTAGTATCACATCTTATTTCCTCATTTTCTTACTGCTAGGGACTAGCGTTAATTTCATGAGGGGGGATGGGATTTAAGTGACCTAGTGTTGTTAGTTTGGAGCTTGCCATTGATGGTTTAGAACTTGGTATTGGTAGGGTGAGTATAGTACCTTGCATGTTTTATCCGTCTGCATTTGCATTTGCACGTTTACTACTTTCTTAGTTTTTTAGGTTGCATTCACTACATTCATCCTAGGATAGTCTTGCATGTTTTATATGGAATTTATTGCCAAATTTTTTGAACTTTTTTATTGGGTAGATCAACTAACTATGCCATTACTCGTATGCTTCATCTCTATGAATTTGTTTGAGGTTTTTCTCGCTTGGCTTGTCACATTTATGTATTGCACTTAGTTAAGCTTGGTAGTCTCGACATCACTTAGTGGTGTTTTCTGTACTGCGGTTCACGAAGGCCTTTATAATAGGATGATGCATGTTAGGGCTTATGGTTGTTTCCCCGAGTAATTATGTGCCTAAGAGGCAAGAAGTCTTCACCATGCTTTGAGATTGCTAAATGCCTAGGAAGGAGGTAGTGTGATCCTTTGTTTACAACCTATTCTTTCGAATAGGTTTCGGGAGGGGGTTACACCATCATTAGACTTGTTTTTCGTTTTTCATTTCTGTGTTGTGAGTTTATTTTTTCTTTCTCGTAAATTTTGTACTCCAACCTATTCTTTCGAATAGGTTTGGGGAAGTCGTTTGTGAGTCATTTTATTTCTTTTTCGTTGTGCTACTGCTGGCTAAAAAAATCGAAAAAAAAGAAAAAGAAAAATTCCGGAAAAAAAGAAAAAAACTGGAAACGAAAAGAAAAGAGAGGAAAAAAAAAGAAAGAAAAGACCCAAAAAAAGCAAAGAAGGGTCCAAAAAAGGAAGCCAAAAAGCAGTTTAGCAAAGTGTTGTATCGCATTTTTCAATTCTTATAATGTTCGTAATCGTGTTGTAATTTTCTATTTTTTCTTTTATTTTTGAGTATCATCTGTTCTAGACCACCCTTGTCCTGCCATTCAGGAAGTGGTGAATAGCTTAAGGCTTTGCTTGAGACATGGGTAGAATCGGGGAGTGTCATCTTTTATAGGGAACCCTCCTTCGTTTGATGAAAGCCAGTACTGGTTCG
Organism: Plantago ovata; assembly: GCA_028274465.1. Taxonomy (NCBI): domain Eukaryota; kingdom Viridiplantae; phylum Streptophyta; class Magnoliopsida; order Lamiales; family Plantaginaceae; genus Plantago; species Plantago ovata. The sequence continues at coordinate 73,468,244 of CM051455.1, forward strand.
ATCTCTTTGAGGAAAAGTCTTAACTTGGTGAGCAACAATAAGTCCTCAGTTTCATAGGCACTGGACAACCATTCGTATCTTAACATGTTTCATTACGTCGTCACTGACTAGGTCCAGGTAGAGAATGTTACGAGAGACTATCTTGTCTTGACATAAGTGCTTATGTGGATGTGTATGAGTCAATCGAGGTATTCTTCAACCTATATTCATGTTTTGATTTATATGGTTTTTGTTCATATGTTTTTGATAGATTCAGTAGATTAGTTCATTTCATTTGGCATGAGACTCCATTTTGTGTGTTGCATTGTTTTTCGCATTAGAGTCTAGCTTAGTTGCTTGAGGACAAGCAAATGTTCGGTTTGGGGAGTTTGATGAATGTGTATTTTACACTTTCATTCGAGTCTTTTTCACCTATTTTAGCTATCCTCTATGTTAATTTAGCTATATTTTAGTGCATTTTATTAGAATAGTGTCACGTTTCCCTTTAGTTTTTATTTTACAGGTTTTGGTTGAAAAACGAGGTTTTCCGGGAAATTATATTGAAGTAGACAAGGAATTGGTGTTCCAGAAGCCTATTTGGAATATCTGAAAGATTCCGGATAGGATTTGAAGTCTAGGGGTCGAATCTGGAGGTTAGAAGGCCACTAGGAGTCAGAAACCGAGTTCGAAAAGGGGAAGAAATCCAAAAACGCGTCGAAAATGCATTTTAGGCCAAAAAATAATCCCGGGCGAATCGCCCGGTGTGTGGGGCCCTTCGCCCCACACAATTCGTAGCCTATATATAGCTGCTCAGTTTTTCTCCAATTTTCATACTTTTCCAGACCGTTTCTCTCACCTTTCTCTGTAGTTTTAGGTAGGAATTCCCCAGAGCCTGTTCTGGGGGTTCTTAGCTTAGGAGATACTTTTTCTTAGCAGTTTGGAGCTTGTAAGATCGTGATTCTTCGGAGATTGACAACCTTCGGTAACATTGTATCTTACAGTTTTTCTATTTATTTTTATATATATCTTTCAACATGTCTTCTTCTATGATTTCTGTTGATTGCATGACAACTATGAGTAGCTAAACTTCTCGTTGGTGATAGTATTGAATTCTTAGCGAAGGGTTAAAAATTATGTTAATGGCTATATCGCGCATTATACTCTGAGTTATTGCTTTATTTCTTTGATCTATTTAAATCTCTATCTTCGTATTGTTGATTAATTATTGCACACAATTGGACAATTCATTGGTCTTTGACCTATCTAAATCTATATCTTCGTAGTGTTTGATAATTACAACTGGACAAATCATTGATCAAAGATCTCCATGCGAAACCGAGGAATTTATGCATGATTATTAACCCGTTATGCTTTGAAGGACCATACTATCAACAATCTCCATTATCTTTTAAGAAAAACCTTTGCTAAACCGTCTGCTGTTTTATATTCTCAAGTTAAATTATGTAAAGCTAGTTATAGTCCTTAGAGATCGACACTCGAGGTTATTCTACTGCTACACTACGGTTTTCGTTGTAGTTGTGAATTGCCTTTCGCTAAATACAAATTTATTTGATTCGTTGGACCCGACATCCACGCGTACATCAGAGAACAAGTTTACAGTTCTCTAATTTGGCTGGAAACAAAGCTAGTGTGCTTTGGTTTCTGAGAATTATGGTGTGTAGGTGTTGTAAGGAAAATCATCATCTGACCTAGTGAATTCAGTCCTAGAAAGGACAAAGTGGATTAGTTGAGTGATTACACCACCCTCAGATACCACTATTAAAGTGTTTGGGTGATTTACCTTACTGCAATTTACATTCAGCAAGTTATTTTGTTTACACTGTTTTATTTGCTTACTTGCTGAAACTGGTCTCTGTCAAAGCACTTATTGTAAAAGACTTTCGCACTCTTAATTTTAAGTATCGGCAAACTCATTACTGAAAAGTAATAAGTCTTTGTTGAAAAAGTTAACCTTCAGCACTGAACCTAGATCCCCTTAATTACTTTTCGTAAATCACTTTCACTTGATCTGTTTGGTAGTTGTTTGCTGACAGGATATCTCTAGGAGATGCTCCCCAGCTGAAGCTGAAAAACTACGAGAAATGGCGAAACAACATGATGCTAGATCTTGAAGCCATTAGTGATGAGATAGTCACTGTCATTAATGATGGTCCACTCAAGATCACTAAGATTGTAAAATCATTTCCACACACCACAAAAGACTCAGACGACAAAGACTTACCTGGTGGTGATCCGGTCGACATAATTGTAGATAAACCAAGAGAGGAAAGGACTTATGATGAAGCCAAAAGATTTCGTCTTGATGGCCAAGCAAGAAACATCATTATTAGGTCTACTCCAGACACCATACAGTGCACACTGTGGGGTGCTAAGTGATGAACGTATTTTTGACGCGTTCATCTTGTCTTTTTTACCTTCTTTTGCTATCTTCTAGCCTTGTTTTTTGGTTAGTTTTGTAGAATAGTGTCACGTTTTGTGTTTTCTGCATTTTCAGGCACTCAGGTACGAAACGGCGTTTTTGGAGCTAAAAACGAGCCTTTTTGATGGAAAAGATGGCCCCGTTGAAGTTCTCCAATCTCCATGGCTTGTTCGTAAGTGTTTGAGTATCAATAAGCATCGAGAAGGATGAGTCCAACGCACCCGAGGGCCATGCGAGGGCAAAAAGATTGAGTTTGAAGACAAAAATCTACCCAGGAGCCAAGCTAAGCGCCTGGAATAGTGAAGCGCTCCGCTTCAATTTCCAGGAGCTTTGGCACAGAAGCCAAGCGAAGCGCTTGGAGTGCCAAAGCGCTTCGCTTGCCAAGCGCTCCGCTTGGCAGCGGTTAGGTTTTTGGATTTTCCTTCTTAGATCTGATCTTTGGTCATTTTTTGGATATCTTTTGAACTATAACTTCGTTTTGGAGAGCTCCTAAGCCCCAAAACTCAGAGAAAACTCAGATTACATTGTATTTTAGCTTGCGATTCAAGGTTTTGATTGGGATTCATCATTTGTAATCATCTACGGAGAGGTTTTCTTTGATTTCCACCGATTAGTGATAGCTTTGGTGGTAACTTGTATCACTCTCTTGTCTTGTAGTTTGATATGATGTATTCTGATTGTTATTCATATGAATTGATGTCTATGTTGATGAATATGAGTAGCTAAATCTTTTGTGTTGGAGGTAGAATGTAGAATATGCATGCTATGGGTTATGTTTATGCTTACATGAGATTGTGATTCAATCTTGCTGCAAATTCCTTCATATGATTCTTAGTTGCCTATAAAATATATTCGAATTGAGTATAGTGACAAACTCTTGGTCAATGAAAGCTATAGGATTGTATGTTAGGGATTTGCAGCATTGTAGATAAATGGTGTTAGTGACAAGCACCTCTAAAGTATTGATAGTGATCTTTTATGATGTGTGTCTTAAAGTTACCTAGACGAGTTGCTTAGCAGACTTGATCGAAGGTTTTACGCACTGAACTTGTGAGCATATTCGTAACCCATGCATGTGTAATGATTTCTACCACCAACCGTTTTCCAAGCTTGATTACATCAATCTGATTTCTCGTTGCTTTGTTCTAAAGAAAACGATTCTATCAACATTTGAACTCGTTGACTGAAATTACTAGCAAAAACCTCAAACAAAGCCACGTTAGGTCCCGAGAGAACGACACTCGGGGACAACTTGCCATTGCACTCTAGTTTTTGTAGTGTTAAGTGTTCTTAGGCTTTTAAACAAATTTAATTGGTGAAAAACGACATCATCAATTTGGCGCCGTTGCGGGGACTTAACTCCTTTGGTTGGTGTTTTCGTTTTGGTTTTTCAGCCAACATCACTTTCTCACCCCATTTCTTTCCCCCTATTTCTTTGTGCTTAATTTTATGTGTTCTGGTTTCAGTTTCACTAACGGGACCTAATCCTTGTCTGAGTGTTGTGTTGATTGCACTAGATTTCAGGCGAGATGGCTGAGCAACCACTGAAGTTACTCTCAAAAGTTACGGTTGGGCCTAGTTGTCCAGCTATTGTTCTCAATGATGCAACGAGGAATCTGGAGCTTAAAGGACACGTGTTCCAGCAATTACCCAAGTTCTATGGCATGGACAATGAGGACGTCATTGGGTATTTGAGTGACTTAGAGAATTTCGTGCTCTACTTGCCTAGACCGGATGGAATTACTGATGATGATTTGCGGATGAAGATTTTCGCTATGGGAATTGGGGATAGAGCGAAGGCTTGGTTGAGATCCTTAGAAGCTGGATCTTTGACCACATGGGCTCAAGTGTTTGAAAAATTTATGGATCGGTATTATCCCGCTTCCAAGACTATGGTTATGAAGAGACAAATCAGCACTTTTGAGCAGAAGTATGATGAAGCTTTCCATGAGGCTTATGATCTGTTTAAGGGGTTGCAATATCGGTGCCCACATCACGGCTTCGATGGAGGTCAGCTCATCCAATTCTTCTATAATGGTTTGCATCCTAGTGTTCAAACACAAGTGGATAGCATTTGTGGAGGAAGCATGGGAGAGTTGTTTCCGAGTCAAGCTCAAGCTAAGTTGGATATAATGTACCGGAATTCTCAGAACCGGAATATAAGAGCCAAGATTCATTCAAAAGAACCTAGAGAAGAACCCATAGCGGCTTTTGAAGAGAAAGTGGGTCGTGGGATGACTATGAGCAAGGATTCGCCAGTCAACGTCAACATGCTGAGGTAAACTATGGGGTACCTGGATATGCTCCATCCTCTTTGGTCGCCATGGTGCAAATCTTGGTAGAAAAGACCGACAAGTTTATGGAATCTTATTACAAGAATCAGGCTATGAACGAGAAGCGGTTTGAGAACTTGGAGGCTAGTACTTCTTCTCTTAACAGGAAGTTGCAAGAGCTCATTGATAGAGGAGCTAGTCCTGAGTGAGAGAAGCTTTTGGGTAATACCGAGAGAGCTATGGCCATCACGGTGGTGACTAATATTCTAGTTGAGATCACGGTCACAGGAGAAGGAGCACGAGTAGAGGTTCCAAGTAGCAAGAAAATCTCTGAGCCTTGCGTTGCTAACGAGGAGCCTAAGCCCTCTATGGTTGAGGAAGAAGCTTCACATATTGAAGAAGAATGCTCATCGTCTGAGGATGAGATGGTGGAAGTACCCGCACTTTAGAGCTTCGATGTGGAAATCGGTCTTGGCACGAAGGATGGTATATTGGCTACATTGGACACAGGAGCTGGAGTCAATGTCTTGCCGATGAATGTGTATGAAGAGTCCCGGTTGACTGGTTTGAAGCCTATGAAAGCTATGGTTCAACTTGTTGATGGGTCCATGAGGAGACCTTTGGGAGTTCTCGAAGACTTGGTTATTAGAGTTGCCTGTGTAGAGGTGAAGACTAATTTCATCGTTATGCCTACATCCTCCGCAAAGCTCAAGGATGTGGTTCTTTTGGGTAGAGCCTTCATCAACAAAGTACATATGGTGATAGACATGTACCGTCGCACATGTAGCTTCGAGGTAAATGGCAAGAAACATACGTTGCGAGCCATAATTAATTCATGTGCTTATGTTGATACTAACGAACTTGTAGGATACTTTGGTCCTCTATTCCTTCGTTCAAATGTGCACGGATTTCACCGATTAAAGAGGGCATTGATGGGGAAGTCTAGTACCCAATATGAATTCAACCCCAATTGAGCCTTGAAGAGTCGAGCCATCGACGTGTAAACAAAGGCGCTTCTCGGGAGGCAACCCGAGGTGGTAAGTGTTTTGCATTTAGTTAGCTTTCTTTGTGTTTGTAGTTGTGGCCTGTGTGCCTTTTGTCGTGATTAGTATAGTCTAGTGTTTGTCTTGGTGCCTTAGGTGATTAAGATAGGAAAAAACATCGAAAATCTGGAAACAGTGCCAAGCGAAGCGCTTGGCAAGCCCAAGCGGTCCGCTTGGAATTCCAGTAAGAATTTCATTCTTACTGGAATTTCAAGCGGAGCGCCTGGAGCCTCCCAAGCGCTCCGCTTGACAAGCGCACCGCTTGGCGGGAGCCAAGCGGTTCGCCTGGACCCTGTACCCAGATTTTCCTCGTTTTTTCCATTCTTCTCACCTTTGCGCACCCGTTTTCACTTGTTTCTTAAGTCTTTTCAGGTACTACTCATATATAGGAGATTGGACACGAACCTTTATCTCAGGGAAGTATACTTTCAATCCAATTTTTCCTTTCATTCAACTTTTCTTTGCTCGAGCACGAGCAAAAGTTTAGGTTTGGGGAGGGGGTATTAGATTTTCAGTACTATATGCTTGTGTGGTTCGTACATGCCTGATTTTACTCAAGTTCATGTGACTTGTCGTGTTTTTTCAAATTTTTGCATGCATATCATCCCTAGATTAGTGGTTGCACGTTGTTGGGTGTGGACTTTATTGCCAAGTCTTTTGAACTTTTTTATTGAGTAGACTAAGTGTTTATGACCATTGATCATATGTTGCATCACTTTGCAAGTAGTTTGAGGCTTGTCTCGCTTGGTTTGCCACATTCGCATGTGCACTAGTTAAGCTTAGTAGTCTCGACATCACCTTGAGTGTTGTTTCTTCTACTTCGGTTCATGATGACCTTATAAATGATGCATGTTAGAGTCTATGGTTGTAACCCGTGTAATTATGTACGCAAGAGGTGACAAGTTCTTCACCTCGATTAGAGATTGCCAAATGCCTAGGAAGGAGGTAGTGTGAGGTGTGCGATTCCTTGTATTAAACCTATTCTATCGAATAGGTTTGGGGAGGGGGTTGCTTCTTTGATCTTGTCTTTCGTCTTTGAGTCGTTGTAAAGTTTCCTTTTTCTTTTTCTTTTTGTTTTGTGTCCCAACCTATTCTTTCGAATAGGTTTGGGGAGGTGTCTTTGTAAATGAGTCTTTTCTTTTTCTTTTTCGTCTTTGTGCTCAAACCTATTCTCTCGAATAGGTTTGGGGAGGAGTTTTTGACACGTAGTACTGCTACTTGCCCCTTTATAAAAAAGAGAAAAAGAAATGAAGAAAAGAAAAGAAGAAAAAAAAAGAGAAAAGAAAAGAGAAAAAAAAAAAAGAAGAAAGAAAATAAAGAATAAGACCCAAAAGCAAAAGAAGGGTCGTTGCAAGCCAAAAGCAGTCTACTAAAGTGTCAAGTGTCATGTAAATATTTGTTATTGTGAAGTTATCGAGTTGTAAATTCTATCTTTCGTTTCGTGTCGCCTTTGTCCAAGGCCTGTTTTTGACCACCCTCGTCTTGCTATTCAAGAAGTGGTTGAAAGAGGCTCATTCTTGAGAGTCTGGGTAGAATAGGGGAGTGTTATCTTTCTAAGGGAACCCTCCTTCGTTTGATGAGAGCCAGTATTGGTTCGCCCTCTCTTGAGGAAAAGTCTCGCTTGGTGAACAGTTGTAAGCCCTCGGTTTCATAGGCACGGGGCAATTGTAGTATGATAACATGCATCATTGTGTCGTCACTGACCAGGTCCAGGTAGAAGACGTTACGAGAGACTCCTTTGCTTAACCAAGTGCACATGAGAATGTGTATATTCGCAATCGAGGCATTCTTCAACCTACTTGCATGTCATGCTCATTTGGTTTTGTCCATAAGCATTTGGTAGATTCAATAGATTAGTTCACTTTACTTGGCATGAGACTCCTTTTGTGTTGCATTTAGGATAGTTTGTTGCTTGAGGACAAGCAAAGGTTTGGTTTGGGGAGTTTGATGAACGTATTTTTGACGCGTTCATCTTTTCTTTTTTACCTTCTTTTGCTATCTTCTAGCCTTGTTTTTTGGTTAGTTTTGTAGAATAGTGTCACGTTTTGTGTTTTCTGCATTTTCAGGCACTCAGGTACGAAACGACGTTTTTGGAGCTAAAAACGAGCCTTTTTTATGGAAAAGATGGCCCCGTTGAAGTTCCCCAATCTCCGTGGCTTGTTCGTAAGTGTTTGAGTATCAATAAGCATCGAGAAGGATGAGTCCAAGGCACCCGAGGGCCATGCGAGGGCAAAAAGATTGAGTTTGAAGACAAAAATCTGCCCAGGAGCCAAGCTAAGCGCCTGGAATAGTGAAGCGCTCCGCTTCAATTTCCAGGAGATTTGGCACAGAAGCCAAGCGAAGCGCTTGGAGTGCCAAAGCGCTTCGCTTGCCAAGCGCTCCGCTTGGCAGCGGTTACGTTTTCGGATTTTCCTTCTTAGATCTGATACTTGGTCATTTTTTGGATATCTTTTGAACTGTAAATTCATTTTGGAGAGCTCCTAAGCCCCAAAACTCAGATTACATTGTATTTTAGCTTGGGATTCAAGGTTTTGATTGGGATTCATCCTTTGTAATCATCTACGGAGAGGTTTTCTTTGATTTCCACCGATTAGTGATAGCTTTGGTGGTAACTTGTATCACTCTCTTGTCTTGTAGTTTGATATGATGTATTCTGATTGTTATTCATATGAATTGATGTCTATGTTGATGAATATGAGTAGCTAAATCTTTTGTGTTGGAGGTAGAATGTAGAATATGCATGCTATGGGTTATGTTTATGCTTACATGAGATTGTGATTCAATCTTGCTGCAAATTCCTTCATATGATTCTTAGTTGCCTATAAAATATATTCGAATTGAGTATAGTGACAAACTCTTTGTCAATGAAAGCTATAGGATTGTATGTTAGGGATTTGCAGCATGCTAGATAAATGGTGTTAGTGACAAGCACCTCTAAAGTATTGATAATGATCTTTTATGATGTGTGTCTTAAAGTTACCTAGACGAGTTGCTTAGCAGACTTGATCGAAGGTTTTACGCACTGAACTTGTGAGCATATTCGTAACCCATGCATGTGTATTTGATTTCTACCACCAACTGTTTTCCAAGCTTGATTACATCAATCTGATTTCTCGTTGCTTTGTTCTAAAGAAAACGATTCTATCAACATTTGAACTCGTTGACTGAAATTACTAGCAAAAACCTCAAACAAAGCCACGTTAGATCCCGAGAGAACGACACTCGGGGACAACTTGCCATTGCACTCTAGTTTGTGTAGTGTTAAGTGTTCTTAGGCTTTTAAACAAATTTAATTGGTGAAAAACGCCATCATCACTAAGACTGCTAAAGATGCTTGGAAGATGGTTTAAGATTTGTGTGATGGATCTGACAAAACCAAGGAAAACAAGCTTGAGGTGCTGAAGTTGAAGCTTCAGAATTTGAAACAAGGCGCTACTGAGTCACTAGAAGACTTGGATTTCAGATTCACAACTCTCATAAGTGAAATGGTTGCACTAGGTTTCTGGAAGTTTCTACTTAGATTCTGAGAAAGTGAAAACCATCATAATAAGTCTGAAGCAAGAGTGGGTTCACACTCAAAACTTCTATTACAACCAAGGAATTCCTAACATCACTCCTACTAAGTTGTTCTCTCATCTTGCTGCTGTCAACTATGAGACAAAGCAAAGAGAAAATGTGTTTGCTGAAAAATCGCAAAACATTGCTCTTGCTGCAAAGCCTTCAACTTCTGAAAAGAAGGATGAAAAAGTGTCTGCTGATGAATGTGAGGAAATTCATTAGCAAGGAACTTGAAAGGCGAAAGGCAAAAGAGAAGCTGAAAAAGCATCTTGGCAATAAGTATCATAAGTACAAGCCTGAAGCTAGCTTGGTGAACAAGCAAGCTCAGCAAGCCACTTCTTCTAAAGAACCTGCAGTTGGAAATGACCTTAGCTTTTATTGTAAAAAGCCTGGACATTTCGAAGACAATTGTCCCTTGCTGAAAGGCAAGTCTGCTGACAAAAGGAATAAATTCAAAAAGGCTTTGATTGCTGAAGAAAAGAAGAAGCTTCAAGCTAAGATTGATGCTTTGTGCATTGACACAAGTTCTGAAGATAGTGAGACAGAAGACTCAGATACTGATGAAGAGACGACCATGGATGTTGAAATTGGCAAAGAAGTTTGTGGAATTTTCATGGAAGCATTTCCAAACGTATCAAATGTTGAATTCTGCCTCATGACTAATCAGGTAATTTCTCCAGACTCAGACTCAGATTCAGAAAGTGAAAATGAGATTGATCTTGATAAGATTCAAGGAGAAATTGAAAGATTTGAGAAAACTCTAAGCAAACAACAAGAGAAGATTCAGAATGCTGAATTTCTAGCAAAGCAAACTACTGAAAAGTATATATTGCTAAGTGCTGAATCAGAAAGAAAGGATGCTGAAATATTGCATCTTAAGAATCTCACTGCTGAAATATTGCATCTTAAGAATCTCATTGATGAAGTAATTCTCTTGAGCAAAGACAAATCACCCATGACCTTTGTTCGTGCTTCTGATAGTAGTCAACCAGAACACTATCAGATTGGTCAATCCAAGATTGCTGAAACAAGCAATCAGGAACCTTTGATCAAAACCACCGCTGTTGCTACTCAAAATACAAAACCTCAAAAGGTAAACAGGTTGCTGACAAGCAGACTGTAGAAAAGAAAGTTGCTGAAAAGCAATCTGGCAAACAAGTTGCTGAAAAGCAGTTTGTTAAGCCTAAAGGAAAGATTACTGAAAAACGTAATCAAAAGTCATTTGCTGACAAACCTGAATCAAGTAAGATTGCTGAGATAAGAACTCATCACTCTCCTAAAAGTGGACTTGGTTACAAGAATAAGAAAAACCAACTTGTCCATGAGTACAAGCAAAGTCAGCGAAGATACTTCAAGGATCAAAACAAATCCAAAACTAAGAGTGCTGACAAGACTCCAAATGCTAGGACTAGAAGAAATTTGGCTAGAAAAGAACTTACTGAAAACATTGTTCAGTAGAAAGGAATCTCAAACAAGACACCACACTAGAATGTGGATTTGAACAACAATGTTCAAAAGTCATTTGGTTCCAAGACAACTAGTTACTCAGCAAGTAGGAAACAAATCAAGATTGAAAAAGTCAAGACTTGGGTTTCCAATGGACGTTTTCTTGAACATGTTAATGGACATACTATTCTGGATAATTAACTTATTTGTTCTTGATTGTGCAGACTTCAGCCACGGTGACAAACAATCCAATATGGCAATTTAACAGTGGTTGCGGGAAGCACATGACGGGCAACAAGAAAAACCTTATAAAACTATAGACAGTGGTCTAAAAGTCCAATAATAAGGTTTGCCGGTGGAGTACTTGCCCCTACAAAAGGTTTTGGATATGTTAAGATTGGTTGCATAACAATCAAAGGAGTCCTACGTGTCATGAATCTCAAATTCAACTTGTTTAGCATGAGTCAGTTTGCTGACAAAGGCTATTTAATAAAAATCAAGAGTGACGAATGTAGACTCATCGACTTTGAAACCAAAAAGACACTTCTAATTGCTACAAAAACTGGAAGTCTATACAATGTGGACTGGTCTTCAGTAATCATAGAAAAATGTCTAGTTGCTGATCAAGGAGGCCTTGCTGAAAATGCATGGGTTTGGCATAAAAGAACAAGTCACTTAAATTTCAAGACGCTGAATAAGCTGTCCAAGAAAGAACTTGTAGTTGGACTACCAAAGATTACTTATAATAAGGATGGAGTTTGCTCAGCTTGTCAGCAAGGAAAGCAAACAAAGTCCTCCTTCAAGAAAAGTCAGTCTAGTCAACTACAAAGCCACTGCAATTATTGCACATGGACTTGTTTGAATCTTCAGCAACAAGTTATGCAGGCAACAAGTATGGTCTAGTTGTTGTGGATGATTACTCAAGATTCACTTGGGTTATATTCATCAAGCACAAATCAAAAACTAAGAATAAAATACCTAACTTGCTGAATAAGCTTGAAGTCATGAAAAATGATAAGGTACAAATCATTCGAACTGAACATGGTACTAAATTTGTAAACCAGTACATAACTGATTATCGCACTTCTAAAGACATACAACATCAGTTATCTTCAGTAAGAACCCCTTCAGCAAAATGGAGTTGCTGAAAGGAAGAACAAAAACCTTAAGGAAGCTGCATGGACTATGCTTGCTGACACTGAAATAAGTGAATCCTACTGGGTTGAAGCTGTCAATACAGCTTGCTACACTCAGAATAGATGCTTGATCAACAAGGAGTACAATAGAACTCCACATGATCTATTCATTGTAAGACCTCCAAGTATCAATCATCTAAGAGTCTTTGGTTGCAAGTGTTTTTTTCTTAATAACGGTAGAGAATACTTAAGAACATTTCAACCAATGGCAGATGAAGCACTATTTATTGGTTACTCCTTGCATAGCAAAGCTTAGAGAGTTTACAACAAGAAAGCATAAAAGATTGAAGAATTAGTGCATGTTCTATTCTAAAGCCAAACTCATTGAACTAGATGATGAATCTGACGATGAAAGGCCCAAGCCAAGTAATGACAAGATGAATGTAGTTCATGATAAGGAATTCCCAGCAAAAGACTCACTTGCTCCTGAGGTTGCTGAAATAGAGAAATCACATGTGCCTACTAATGAGTTACAGTGTAACGACCCAACCCACTAACGGGTCAAGACCCAGCCCAACGGGCCGGCAAGGTTACTCATGGGCACTCTCCGGGGTGATATGCTGGCCCCACAGACCAACACAAGTTCTAATCCGCGTACTTCGTCCTCACTCATGCGCGCACCGGGAATGTCCCAGTGGGTCACCCATCCTAGAATTGCTCCAGAGCAAGCACTCTTTACTCTGAAGTTCTTCTAGGTGGATTCCCGAAAAGAAGGTGCACCTTGTTGGTATGAGTAGCGTTCTCAACCCTTTTAAGCCCATGAAATCTGGGGCGTTACATACAGTATCCCAGCAATACTGAACAAGTAGTTACTGATGAACAAACACCTGTAGAGACACAACCAGAGACCAGTAGTACTGATCAAGTACATACTGAAAAGTCACATGATGAGACACTTATTGTTGGTGTCGAAATATGTCCAACCCCCAAGGACGTCTAAGAGCGTACTAGGGCGTCATGGGCTGACCATGATAGAAGGGTCCAATTACCTATCACCATGGTCCGACCAGACAAGTGACTAGGAAAAATAGCCTAAGTCCTTATGTTCGACCTAGAAGTACAACTGCCCTACTAGCCATTGAGCTGCCCTACTAGCGTGGTGACGCCCTACTAGCAGAACAATGCCCTAGTAGCCACCAGCTAGGAGATAGGCAAGCCAGGCAAAGACCTTCTCGGACTTCATCACAACTTCCGGCTACATAGGGTCGCCCAAGTAGCACGTCGAGAGGAACAAGTTTGGTGCCCTTCTGCCCTACTAGCACTGGTAGTCGGACGAGTGCCCTTATGCCCTTCTAGCACAGGGGGCCGGACATAAGTCCTCTTTACGTCAAGGAAGAATCAACATGTCCCAAGGAAAAGATGGTCCTCGGAGCTTAGGAGCTCCGCGGTCGCCCTACTACCCTGTCCTCGGACGGTACTAGCGCAACACCCGCCCTAGGAGCACTTTGGTACCAAGGATGACCATTTTACCCCTGCTAACCCTAGTGGAAGATCTGGGCCAAAGCCCATGGGTAACTCCAAATGGGCCTAAGCCCATGAGAGACTCAATTATGGCCGGACACTTGTCACGATCCTAAGTGACCAAGAAATATTCTATTGCTAGTATAAATATGGGGTCACTCAAATCAATGTATAAATCATTCAATCATCACCACATCCCATCACTCTACTTTCTCACTCTGCCTATCAACTCCCTACACATAAAGTCATCCCTCCGACTTAATCATTGACAAGTCGGGCTTGTGGCACTAAGCCCCCCTCTTGCTAAGTTATGTCTCAGGTCCTAGGAACAGTACGGAAGGCACTTGAAGTGCGAAGACGCCCTTGAACCTTCGCCGACGACCACGCTCCATAGGAAGGTACGACGCTCCAGAGAAAAGCCCGAATTACCTATCAACATTTGGCGCCGTCTGTGGGAACCGATCAAAAGGTTACCCTCGCTCTACTAGCGCGGTCCGAATGATGGTTAATCCCAGAAGAAGTACCCGCCTTGCGATCGCTGTCGCCGGACCCCCACCTGCTCGTCCTCGGGGCTGTCCCCCATTAGGAGGCAGAGGCAGAGGAAAGGGGCGAGGCAACAGTGGTAGGACAGTTAGAAATGATAATATTGATGACTACTCGGACGATGACTTGGTCGATGGAGCCCTGGCGAGCGTCACTACTCCGGAGGAAAGGGTTGATGAAAATTTGAACCAAGGAATCCCTGTCGGATCCGATTTTGGTGCATTAAGACCTTCCGCCCACCAGGTCCCAAGGCAAGCTCAACCGGTCCCAAGGAAAGCCCAGCCAGCAACAATGGACTTTACCCTTCCCAACGGACGAGTAGTTCGTCCCGTGGACTATGGATTCACGGAGGCACAATACAAACTGTTCCTCCTAACCATCCAAGGGTGCCTAGGAGAAAATGAGGGAGCAAGAGTAGAGGAAGAAATAAGGGCCCAAAGGCAGCCCAAAGTGCAAGAACCCGCACCAATTCAGACAAGAGCATATCCCGGTCAAGATAAAGCTCAATCTCGAGCGAGTCCTAGGCCAATTCACTCAAGGCTAGGACCCCAAGGCGTGCGATCAAGGATTGGTCCCCAAGGAGCTCCGAGAGACTTGAGGGAAATAATCGAGCGAAAGGTAAGGGCCTCGCAAGAGCCCAATGACCCACATCCTCCGGACCATCTCCAAGTTCCCCCGGACCAACTTCAACTTCAGGTTGTCAATCCGCCAACTATTCCAAATCAAACCACTCCTTAGAACCATCCGGAAGCGATGGCAAAAAATAATGGTGGCTGGACAGTGGCACAAGTCACTCCAATGGTAGGATTTGACCCCATGACCGGAAGGAGGCTTAACCTTGAAGAGCTAAAAGCCCAGACAAAAGTCCTTGAAGTACAAATAGATGCGTTGAAGACAAACGTCCAAGAGAAAGACAAGGACATGGAGCCAAGTGCCCTATGTGATGCCATAAGAACTCATGTGATGAAGACAGATAGAGGATTTCCAACTTTGGAAAATTACGATGGTACTAGCTGTCCGAAGAACCATCTTGTAAGGCTTGGCACAAAGATGGAAGCCCATGGACATGATCCCAACACCAAGGTGTTGATCTTTCCCTCGACACTTTCTGGAGAGACAATGGTTTGGTGGTCTAACTTTGACAATGGCTCCATCACATCCTACAAGGAACTCACATCTCAATTCATCAAAAGATTTGAGAAAGTGATTTGGAAGAAAAGAGGTGTCAAGTATTTGGCCGAAATTGTCCAAGGACCGTCGGAGGACTTGAGGGAATTCTTGAAAAGGTTCCATGAAGCGGCATACCAAGTAGAAACTCACGGAGCCAAGGAGCAAAAGGAATACTTGTATGGAAATACCACCAATGAGAAGCTTCGGGACGAACTCGCAAGGTCCCATGTGGAGACCGAGACGGACCTAGAGCAAGTATGCGAAAACTTTTTGGCGGCAGAGGAATTCCAAAGAACCGTCCCAGTGAGAATTGTTCCTCCGACCGCTCCGAAGGAAAAGGAACAAGAAAGGCAAGGTCAAAGTCATCCTCTGAAGCAAAAGAGGCAAGACCAAAGGAATGAGAGAAATACCATCCAAAAAGAGCCACACCATAGAAATGACTTCAGGGACAAGATAATGATGAACGATGATTGTCAGACTCAATTAATCAAATAAGTTTGTTTTTAGCCAAAGGCAATTTACAACTACAACGAAAACCAAGGCACGTAGTGTAGAAGTAAAATAACCTCGAGTGTCGATCTCTAAGGACTATAACTAGCTTTATCAAATTTAACTTAAACTATAAATCAAAAATCAAGCAGAACACAAATTTTTCTTATCAATATGATGGAAGTCAGTGATAGTATGGTCATTCAAAGAAACGGGTAATAATCATGCATGAAGTACTTAAAGTTTGTATAGAGATCTATGATCATGAATTGTCCTACGTGTTCCTTTCAATTCAACACTACGAAGATAGATGGCTTAGATAGATCAAAGAAATAAAACAATAAATTAAGTCTTATGATGAACGTATTTTTGACGCGTTCATCTTGTCTTTCTCACCTTCTTTTGCTATCTTTTAGCCTTTTTTTTTGGTTAGTTTTGTAGAATTGTGTCACGTTTTGTGTTTTCTGCATTTTCAGACACTTAGGTACGAAACGGCGTTTTTGGAGCTAAAAACGAGCCTTTTTGATGGAAAAGATGGCCCCGTTGAAGTTCCCCAATCTCCGTGCCTTGTTCGTAAGTGTTTGAGCATCAATAAGCATCGAGAAGGATGAGTCCAAGGCACCCGAGGGCCATGCGAGGGCAAAAAGATTGAGTTTGAAGACAAAAATCTGCCCAGGAGCCAAGCTAAGCGCCTGGAATAGTGAAGCGCTTCGCTTCAATTTCCAGGAGCTTGGGCATAGAAGCCAAGCGAAGCGCTTGGAGTGCGCGAAGCGCTTCGCTTTCGAAGCGGTCCGCTTGGCTTCTCCAAGCGGTCCGCTTGGCAGCGGTTACGTTTTCAGATTTTCCTTCTTAGATCTGATCTTTGATCATTTTTTGAATTTTTGAACTGTAACTTCGTTTTGGAGAGCTCCTAAGCCCCAAAACTCAGAGAATATTCAGATTTCTTTGTATTTTAGCTTGAAATTCAAGGTTTTGATTGAGGATTCATCCTTTGTAATCATCTACGGAGAGGTTTTCTTTGATTTCCACCGATTAGTGACAGCTTTGGTGGTAACTTGTATCACTCTCTTGTCTTGAAGTTTGATATGATGTATTCCAATTATTATTCATATGAATTGATGCCTATGTTGATGAATATGAGTAGCTAAATCTTTTGTGTTGGTGGTAGAATGTAGAATATGCATGCTATGGGTTATGTTTATGCTTACATGAGATTGTGATTCAATCTTGCTGCAAATCCCTTCATATGATTCTTAGTTGCCTATAAAACATATGCGAATTGAGTATAGTGACAAACTCTTGGTCAATGAAAGCTATAGGATTGTATGTTAGAGATTTGCAGCATGCTAGATAAATGGTGTTGGTGACAAGCACCTCTAAATTATTGATAGTGATCTTTCATGATGTGTGTCTTAAATTTGCCTAGACAAGTTGCTTAGCAGACTTGATCGAAGGTTCTACGCACTGAACTTGTGAGCATATACGTAACCCATGCATGTGTATTTGATTTCTACCACCAACCGTTTTCCAAGCTTGTTTACAACAATCTGTTTTCTCGCTGCTATTGTTCAAAGGAAACGATTCTCAAACATATGAACACGTTGACTGAAATTGCTTGCAAAAACCCCAAGCAAAGCCACGTTAGGTCCCGAGAGAACGACACTCGGGGACAACTTGCCATTGCACTCTTGTTTGTGTAGTGATAAGTGTTCTTAGGCTTTTAAAAACAAATTTAATTGGTGCAAAACGACATCATCAATTTGGCGCCGTTGCCGGGGACTTAACTCCTTTGGTTGGTGTTTTTTATTTGGTTTTTTCAGCCAACATCTCTTCTTTGTCTCATTTCTGTTTTTGTTTCTTTTTGCTTGAGATACTCACTATCTTGTATTTCAGGTGCGTGCATGCCTAGAACCCGAACGGGTGGACCTATTATTGAACCTTTTGTAGACGAGATTGATCGTTTGTTTCAAAGGAGAAGGAGGAATTTGAATCTCGAGTTTGAAGGAGTAGCATCTAGAGCTTCTACTTTTGGTATTCGGGAAGAGTCTTCTTCTTATCTTGTGGAGCCAATTCTTGAATCGGTTTACTTGGAAGGGGAAATGGCGGAGAGACCTATCCGTACACTTACAAAACCTACGGTTGGGTCTAGAGGACCAACAATTGTCCTCAATGATGCCACCCGGAACTTGGAGATCAAGAATCACACGTTCCAACAACTTCCCAAATTCTATGGGATGGCTAATGAGGACGTGATTGGGTTCTTGAATGAGCTCGAGAATTTTGTTCTCCATCTTGGGCGACCAGGAGCTGGTGTTACGGACGACGATCTCCGTTTGAAGGTCTTTTCTATGGGGCTAGGCGATCGAGCAAAGGCTTGGCTCAATACTTTGGAGGCCGGGTCTTTGACGACATGGGATCTTTGCTTTGATAAGTTCATGGAGCGTTACTACCCCGCTTCCAAGACAATGGCTATGAAGAGCCAAATTAGCTCCTTCGAGCAGAGGTACGATGAGCCTTTCCACGAGGCCTATGATCGTTTCATGGGATTACATCATCGATGCCCACATAACGGGTATGATAAAGCTCAGCTTCTCCAATTCTTTTACAATGGTTTACATCATGAGATTCAATCTCATGTGGATAGTATTTGTGAAGGTAGTATGGGGGAGTTGCTTCCTTCTCAAGCCCAAGTAAAGCTGGATATGATGTACCGAAATTCACAAAACCGGAATGTGAGGGCTCGTGTGCTCCAAAAGGAGCAAAGAGGTGAAGCCAAGGTAGTAGTGGAACAAAATGTCTTTGATGGGTTCGCCCATGAAGTGAAACAAGCTTTGAGGCAAAGCGTTCCTTCTCCTTCTACGGAAGTTTGTGGTGTGTGCAAGAATTATGGGCACCCGGGTTATTTATGCCGTTCTGAATTTTCTAGAGAGCAATACATCACGAACGAGGTCCATCAAGAAGTATATGCTGCTGAGGGAGAGCAAGTAGTTGGAGATGTGAACTACGGGCAAGGTTATGGCAATGTGAGGCCACAAAACCGTGGACCCCGAGGTGGGTACCAGAATCAAGGCAACTGTGGTTATTTTCATAACTCGGATCAAAATGCCTATGGGCCTAATCAAGATAGAAGTCGTCTCAGCTATGGGAACAACTGGTATGAAGGAGCACCGCCTTCTAATCCTACACCTCCACCCCCGGTTGCTAGTTCGGGACCACAAGGTGGAGGGGTGCTTCTTTCACCTCTTGTCTCTTCACTCAATGATCTGGTTTTGAAGACGAATAAATTCATGGAGCATTACTATCGTAATGAGGCTACTAACAATCAACGCTTTGAGAAGCTTGAGGCTAGTAGTAGCGACCTCCATAAGAAGCTACAAGAGCTTATAGATCGAGGCGCGAGTAGAGAGCAAGGGAAGTTTCCCGGAAACACGGAGAAGGCTATGGCCATAACCGTGGTGACTGATTTGCCCTTGGAGATCACGGTTGTGAGGGACAATGCACTAGTTGAGGTGCCAAGTTGCAAGGTAACTGAAACTTGCAAAGTAAGTGAGGAGCTTGAGACTCCTAAGGTAGTTGTGGAACAGAAAGTGGTCGCACAATCTGATGCGATAGTTGAGGAAGCGAATGAAAACTCATCATCTGAGGATGAGTTGGTGCATATGGTGGAAGTGCCTATTCAAGAGAGCTTTGATGTGGAAATCGGCTTGGGAAAGAAGGATGGAATAGTGACAACTCTAGACACGGGAGCGGGTGTGAATGTCATACCTTTGAATGTGTACGAAGAGTCGGGTTTGTCTGGCTTAAGACCAATGAAATGCATGGTGCAATTGGCGGATGGGTCTATGAAGAAGCCATTGGGTGTGATAGAGAATCTAGTGGTAAGAGTCGCCGGTGTAGAGGTCAAGACGAACTTCATCGTCATGCCTACATCCTCCGCAAAGCTCAAGGATGTGGTTCTTTTGGGTAGAGCCTTCATCAACAAAGTACATATGGTGATAGACATGTACCGTCGTACATGTAGCTTCGAGGTAAATGGCAAGCAACATACGTTGCGAGCCATAATTAATTCATGTGCTTATGTTGATACTAACGAACTT
This sequence comes from Plantago ovata, assembly GCA_028274465.1. Lineage (NCBI taxonomy): Eukaryota > Viridiplantae > Streptophyta > Magnoliopsida > Lamiales > Plantaginaceae > Plantago > Plantago ovata. Next base: position 73,487,939 of record CM051455.1, read on the forward strand.
GTAGGATTTTTTGGTCCTCTTTATGTTCGTCAAGATGTGCAGGGACTTAGTGCTTTGAAGAGCACTTGGACGGGGAAGTTTAGTACCCGACGCAAAATTGATCCCGCATGAGCTAAGATGAGTCGAGCCAACGACTTCTAAACAAAGGCGCTTCTCGGGAGGCAACCCGAGGTTGTAGGTAATTGCATGTAGATTAGAAGCACGTTTAAATTTTGTTTCGTTGTTTAGACAAGTTTTTTGGGGTGAAAATTTAGCAAAAGTTGAAAAAAAAGGATTTGGGAGCTTCAGGTCCCAAGCGAACCGCTTGGACAGCCCAAGCGGTCCGCTTGGATTTCCAGTAAGAATCCCATTCTTACTGGAAATCCAAGCGAAGCGCTTGGCTCGCCCAAGCGGTCCGCTTGAATTTCCAGTAGGAATGAGAATTCCTTCTGGAAATCCAAGTGGAGCGCTTGGGAGTGCCCAAGCGGACCGCTTGCCAAGCGCTTCGCTTGGGACACCCAAGCGCTTCGCTTGGCTTTCTTTAAGGAAGCAAGCGGGGCACTTGAGATTCAAAGCCTTCCACTTCGTTTTTCTTCCTCCTTTGCCGATTTTGCACCCCAAAAACCTCAATCTCTCTCAATTCTCCACCAATTCTTGCAATCTTGTGCATTTTACAAAGCCCATCACCTCCTCTATCATTTAAACCGATCAAATTTCACGTTTGAAGCATCCATAACAAGGAATCAAAGGTACCTCTCATGAACCCTAACTTTCTTGAATTTGGGATTTCATCTTAATTAGCTTCAATTGTGTTATGCATTGGTGAATTAGAGTTTGATAATGATTATTGAGCATGTTTCTTACTAGATGTTATGTCTAAATTCGAATTTTGCTCTTCTTGATTTATGATGAACTCTAGTGATTCGAATTTTTGCTATGTAATTGTTTGATGATTGTTAGCCTTGAATTTGAGTTATGTTATGATTCGAATTTTTGCTATGTAATTGTTTGATGATTGTTAGCCTTGAATTTGAGTTATGATTATGATTATGGTGATGTTGTGATTGCATGAGAATGTGTTGGATTGGTTGGGTAATTTAATTGGAGAGTTTGTTTGCTTGGTTTAGATTCGTATGGATTTTTCGTAACGAAGTGTTAAAGCTTCTCGATTTGTTCATATGAACTTTAGCAAGCTTTGAAACTCACCATGAGATTACTTGAGTGAGTTTTGACGTCTAAGAGTCGACTTGTTGCGTTATGACTTGTTTTAAACGAAGAACGTATACTTGTCTTAGAGTAGAAGTAGATTGTTTGGTAGTAGTATAAGAGTCTAAGTCTCGTTGTCTCTTGAAGTTATCTAATAAGATTTTTTCTAGGTACAATGGCATCAAGAAGATCCAAGAGATCAAGGGGAGAAGGGACCTCGAGTGCCCAACAAACGGCCACACCCGGCGAGTATTGCCAATCAGGGAGGGCAAGGCAATTCGAAGCGAATTTCCATGCCCACAAGCACACATACATTTCCGAGAGGAGCATTCGCTTCACAGCTGGGGAGAGCGCGTTGGAGGGCGCCAGAGAGCTCAACAAGCTCATTACTGAGCGAGGCTGGAAGTACTATGGCGAGGTCATGCCAAATTGGGACCAAGCAGTAGTGGAGGACTTCTACATTGCTTTCACGGACTACAATGAACGGACCGGTGTTGGGGTCGAGTTTACTCCTTTCAGCATCACTAGCTTCATCATGCGATTGGATAGGCCACTGACGCGGGATCCAAACCGCCGGCCTGAAATCCACGAGAGATTTGATCCCGCGGAGCTCTATGTCTACGATAGGGAGACTGATCACTACCCCATGAAGGTACTGAATGGCATTACCGTGGATGATTATGAATTGCCTGATGAGCCACCACGGATTTTGCGCCACAACGATCTCACCTTCGAGGCAAGGATGATGCTGAAGTTCGTTCAAGCCAATCTGATCCCTCGCACACATGATTTCGAGGTCCAGTCCTATTACGGAGTCCTAGTGCATGCTCTCTTGCATGATTTGCCTCTCACTCCTGGCGTCGTCATCTTCGAGGAATTCAAGCGCCGCCGTAATGCCAACCGGAAGCTTGCCTTTGGTAACTTGATGACGGCCATGTGCAAGGAGGTCGGAGTTCCCGACCTCGTGCTGGACAAGAAGCCGAAGAAGTCCATCAACATTGATACGTACAATGAGATGCACGGGGCTTGGTGCACTCAGCAAGGAGAACCTATGCCATCGAGGGTTACGCGCCATGTGACACCTCCTCTACCTCCGCCTACGGTCGGACAAGGAAGCTTCGACTTCTCAGGGTTCAACCAGATCTTGGTCGATCAGTTTGGTAGCTTCCAAACCACCATGTTGGAGGCTCAGTCGACCCAATTCCGGGGATTTGAGGAGCGCGAAGTCAAGAGGTGGGAGGACTTCCGTGTGATGGAGGAGCTGCGTTGGGATGATTACTAGGGGCGAGTAGATCAGCGTTGGGAGGTCGCTCGAGCAGAGGACACTAGGCGTTGGAGAGCCCACCAGGAGGAGACGATGAACCGCTATGATTCCTTAGCTCGCCGAATTCCGGGGTACCCTTTCCATGATCAGACCGGTGGTAGTGGGAGTGACTTTTCTAACACCCCCTACGACCCCTAGAGACACCAGCCGACAGGGGCCACATTTATCGGTAGTATTTGTATATTATCGTTATTTTGGCTCGCTTACTATTGTTGGTTGAAACTCTTTTAATTCGATTTGGTTGTATGATGCTATGACTTTTGACTCTTGTACTCTTTATTTGCTTTTGTAGTTGTGGCCTGTGTGCCTTTTGTCGTGATTAGTTTAGTTTAGTTTTTGTCTTGGTGCCTTAGGTGATTAAGAGAGGAAAAACATCGAAAATCTGGAAACAGGGGCCAAGCGGTCCGCTTCAAATTCCAGGAAGTTTTGCAACTTCCTGGAAATTCAAGCGGAGCGCCTGGAGCCTCCCAAGCGCCCCGCTTGGACCCTGAACCCAGATTTTCCTCGTTTTTCCATTCTTCTCACCTTTGCGCACCCGTTTTCACTTGTTTCTTGAGTCCTTTCAGGTACTACTCATATATAGGAGACTGGACACGAACCTTATCTCAGGGAAGTGTACTTTCAATCCAATTTTTCCTTTTCTTTCAACTTTTCTTTGCTCGAGGACGAACAAAAGTTTAGGTTTGGGGAGGGGGTATTGGATTTTCAGTACTATATGCTTGTGTGGTTCGTACATGCCTGATTTTACAATCAAGTTCATGTGATTTGTCGTGTTTTTTCAAATTTTTGCATGCATATCATCCTTAGATTAGTTGTTGCACGTTGTTGTGTGTGGAGTTTATTGCCAAGTCTTTTGAACCTTTTTATTGAGTAGACTAAGTGTTTATGACCATTGATCATATGTTGCATCACTTTGCAAGTAGGTTGAGGCTTGTCTCGCTTGGTTTGTCACATTCTCTTGTGCACTAGTTAAGCTTAGTAGTCTCGACATCACCTTGAGTGGTGTTTCTTCTACTGCGGTTCACGATGGCCTTATGAAATGATGCATGTTAGAGTCTATGGTTGTAACCCGTGTAATTATGTACGTAAGAGGTGACAAGTTCTTCACCTCGATTAGAGATTTCTAAATGCCTAGGAAGGAGGTAGTGTGAGGTGTGCGATTCCTTGTATTAAACCTATTCTATCGAATAGGTTTGGGGAGGGGGTTGCTTCGTTGATCTTGTCTTTCGTCTTTGAGTCATTGTAAAGTTTCCTTTTTCTTTTTCCTTTTGTTTTGTGTCCCAACCTATTCTTTCGAATAGGTTTGGGGAGGTGTCTTTGTAAAGAGTCTTTCCTTTTTCCTTTTCGTCTTTGTGATCAAACCTATTCTCTCGAATAGGTTTGGGGAGGTGTTTTTGACACATAGTACTGCTGCTTGCCCCTATAAAAAAAAAAAGAAAGAGGAAAAAAGAAAAGAAAAAAAAAAGAGAAAAAGAAAAGAAGAAAAGAAAAGAAAAAAGAAAATAAAAAAAAAGGGGAAGAGAGAAAATAAAGAATAAGGCCCTAAAGCAAAAGAAGGGGCGTTGCAAGCCAAAAGCAGTCTAGTAAAGTGTCAAGTGTCATGTAAATATTTTGTTCTTGTGAAGTTATCGAGTTGTAAATTCTATCTTTTGTTTCGTGTCGCCTTTGTCCAAGGCCTGTTCTTGACCACCCTCGTCTTGCTATTCAAGAAGTGGTTGAAAGAGGCTCATTCTCGAGAGTCTGGGTAGAATAGGGGAGTGTTATCTTTCTAAGGGAACCCTCCTTCATTTGATGAGAGCCAGTATTGGTTCGCCCTCTCTTGAGGAAAAGTCTCACTTGGTGAACAGAAGTAAGTCCTCGGTTTCATAGGCACGGGGCAGTTGTAGTATGACAACATGCATCATTGTGTCGTCACTGACCAGGTGCAGGTAGAAGATGTTACGAGAGACTCCTTTGTTTAACCAAGTGCACTTGAGAATGTGTATATTCGCAATCGAGGCATACTTCAACCTACTTGCATGTCATGCTCATTTGGTCTTGTTCATAAGCATTTGGTAGATTCAATAGATTAGTTCACTTTACTTGGCATGAGACTCCTTTTGTGTTGCATTTAGGTTAGTTTGTTGCTTGAGGACAAGCAAAGGTTTGGTTTGGGGAGTTTGATGAACGTATTTTTGACGCGTTCATCTTGTCTTTTTCACCTTCTTTTGCTATCTTTTAGCCTTGTTTTTTGGTTAGTTTTGTAGAATTGTGTCACGTCTTGTGTTTTCTGCATTTTCAGGCACTTAGGTACGAAACGACGTTTTTGGAGCTAAAAACGAGCCTTTTTGATGGAAAAGATGGCCCCATTGAAGTTCCCCAATCTCCGTGGCTTGTTCGTAAGTGTTTGAGCATCAATAAGTATCGAGAAGGATGAGTCCAAGGCACCCGACGGCCATGCGAGGACAAAAAGATTGAGTTTGAAGACAAAAATCTGCCCAGGAGCCAAGCTAAGCGCCTGGAATAGTGAAGCGCTTCGCTTCAATTTCCAGGACCTTGGGCACAGAAGCCAAGCGAAGTGCTTGGAGTGCCCGAATCACTTCGCTTGCGAAGTGGTCCACTTGGCTTCTCCAAGCGGTCCGCTTTGCAGCGGTTACGTTTTCGGATTTTCCTTCTTAGATCTGATCTTTGATCATTTTTTGAATTTTTGAACTGTAACTTCGTTCTGGAGAGCTCCTAAGCCCCAAAACTCAGAGAATATTCAGATTTCTTTATATTTTAGCTTGAAATTCAAGATTTTGATTGAGGATTCATCCTTTGTAATCATCTACGAAGAGGTTTCTTTGATTTCCACCGATTAGTGACAGCTTTGGTGGTAACTTGTATCACTCTCTTGTCTTGAAGTTTGATATGATGTATTCCAATTAGTATTCATATGAATTGATGTCTATGTTGATGAATATGAGTAGCTAAATCTTTTGTGTTGGTGGTAGAATGTAGAATATGCATGCTATGGGTTATGTTTATGCTTACATGAGATTGTGATTCAATCTTGCTGCAAACCCCTTCATATGATTCTTAGTTGCCTATAAAACATATTCGAATTGAGTATAGTGACAAACTCTTGGTCAATGAAAGCTATAGGATTGTATGTTAGAGATTTGCAGCATGCTAGATAAATGGTGTTGGTGACAAGCACCTCAAAATTATTGATAGTGATCTTTCATGATGTGTGTCTTAAATTTGCCTAGACAAGTTGCTTAGCAGACTTGATCGAAGGTTCTACGCACTGAACTTGTGAGCATATACGTAACCCATGCATGTGTATTTGATTTCTACCACCAACCGTTTTCCAAGCTTGTTTACAACAATCTGTTTTCTCGGTGCTATTGTTCAAAGGAAACGATTCTCAAACATTTGAACTCGTTGACTGAAATTGCTTGCAAAAACCCCAAGCAAAGCCACGTTAGGTCCCGAGAGAACGACACTCGGGGAAAACTTGTCATTGCACTCTTGTTTGTGTAGTGATAAGTGTTCTTAGGCTTTTAAAAACAAATTTAATTGGTGAAAAACGACATCATCATCTTAAACGCGCGAAGCCACTCATGCATAATCAAGAACCCTAGCTAAGAAATCACATACTATCACCAACGATAGATTTAGCTACTCATAATGCAATCAACAAGAATCAAAGCAGGATTGATTGAAAACATGTTGAATGAAATAAATAAAAGTAGAAAAATTGTGAGATACAAGTTACCAACGAAGGTTGTCAATCTCCGATGAATTGCTAACTCACAAGAAAGAATCGAAGATCAAAGATGTCCAATCTCTATGCTAAAACTTCCAAATCAATAAGAAAAATAGTCTTCTAAGCTAATAATTCCCAGAACAGGCTCTAGAGAATTTGTCTCTCAAAATAATGTGAAAATGTCTAAAAAACATAGAAAAATAGGCAAACATATATATAGTTACGGAAACCCCCCGAGGCGAACCGCCCCAGGTGCCGGGCGATTCGCCTGATACGGGGCGATTCGCCCCACGTCCCAGGCGAATCGCCTAGGACGTCCAGACCGACTTCAGCGAGATTTTAGTCTTCTTTTCCTTTTCGGACTCGGATTTTGCCTTCTAGTGACCTTTAAGCCTTGAAACTCGTCCCCTAGGCCTCAAATCTCATCCGGAACCTTCTAGATACTCCACGAATGTCCTCGAAACACCAAAACCTCATCCTCTTCAGCAATATTGCCCATAAAAACACGTTTTTCACCTAAAACATGAAAAATGCAAAGAAAAGGGAAACGTGACACTATTCTAATAAAATGCACTAAAATATAAGCTAAATTAACCTAGATGATAGCTAAATTGGTGAAAAAGACTCGAATGAAAGTGTAAAATACACGTTCATCAGATAACTCCTCCAAGAAGATCTCCTCCTAGAAGGTATGAGAAGTACACAAAGATTAATAGGCCAAGATATGAAATCTTGAGCACTATTATAACAAGAAGGATGGGCTTGGATTGGCCCGAGCCTATGCCGGAGTCCCGGAAGCATATAAATTCTTTCACAAAGGCAGAGGGCATACCACCGATGAATGTGTTAACCTCAAACATGAAATTGAGAAGTTAGTGCACCGAGGTCAATTGGTTAACTACATTCTTCATGAGGAACATGTCCACCAACCTATCCATCACATCACTCTCGAACCACGAAGGGAGCCTTCAGTCTTGCCACCCCCACCACCTCCTCCTCCGGAGGGTGAGCGACATCGGGATTACGGAAGAGAAGCGAACTTTGAGAATAGACTCATTCATGGGAGAATTCTTACTATTTTCGGAGGACCGGCGGGAGGAGATAGTCGCAAGGCAAGAGAAAGAACCACGAACGACCTTACCGAAAGATACCCAAAGTATGGACAAGTCGCGACGAAAGGTACGAACATGATCTCCTTCGATGATAGTGAACTTCCTCTGAGGCATGCCGGAGGAGGGGATACTCAAGATCCAAGTGTTCCTTTGGTAGTTTCTCTTGACATTCTCTGTTTTGAAGTCCCAAAGGTACTAATAGATACCGGAAGCTCAGCCAATCACATTTTCACAAGCACTCTAAAAAAGATGAAAATTGACCCGAAGGAAGGATTGAAAGAAGTGGTAAGCGCCGTAGTAGGGTTCGGAGGACAACGGATAATGCCCCTCGGAAGTTTGGTCCTACTGGTGTCCATGGGCAAGGATCCTTTCAGAGTAACAAAGTCGGTTACATTCTTGGTAGTCGATATTCCTTTCGACTATTATGTGGTAATAGGGAGACCCGCATTGTCTCAATTCAAGGCTGTTCTCTCAACCGTCCACACACTACAAGAAAAACCGGATTTAGCGACAGATTCCATCCATCCCTATAAGTTACCGATCCGTCGCTAACAGGCGTTAGCGAGGGAGAGTGTCGCTAAATAGGACTTCGTGAAAAGTGGCGTTGCTAATGAAATAAGCGACGGATGATTTTATCTGTCGCTATCATCAGCGACGGATAAAATGATCCGTCGAAACCTTCATCGTTGACCAAAGTTGGGACGGAAACCTTATCCGTCGCTATTAGTTAGCGACGGATAAACGCTTTACAGAGTGACAGGTGTCTATATGTGGTTAAAGCTCTTTAGTGACGGATAATTGCATCCGTCGCTGAATCTGGAGGGTAAAAGAATTTTTTTTCCCTATTTTGGTAGCCAATTTATAATACCAAAACCTGTACATACAGTATATACATCAATTTTCCATCATCCTCAATGAAACGAGTCATAAAGTAAACTCAAAATGGTAAAAATCATTAATATAAATAGACAAATGTTGGAAGTTCATTGCACACGAATGTATATAAGGTGTCGAAGATTATAAACTAGTTACAATGCATGCAATTGCTAACTCTAATAATCCAACATTGCAAAGTAACAAGTCCAAGTCCAAAGGATCCCAATCTACACGAACATGCCTGTAAAAAAAAATGAAAAGGAGAAAGTTAAAAGATTGAACCTGAACACATGGTGACTAACATATCACCCAAACACAAACAGTGGCTAACATACCACTCATTCAATGAACCAGTTTGTAAACGTACCATGATAGCAATAATGCATTGTGAATCACAGAGCTGGCATGGGAGGCTGAAGTGGACCAAGGAGGGGATCTGCAAAGACAAAGAAACCATACAAAATGAAAGATGTAAGTTCATATGTACTACACATCAATTGCAACTTATTCAGTAATTAATAAAACTTTCGTACTTAGTGCATAAACAAATAAACCACATAGAAAATACATGTAAGTATAGTTTGTACCCTCTTCATCGCCTGTGGCTAAGTCCACATATGTGCCATCGTGAAGATGTATGACTTCATCCATGACATGAACGGGGTTCCTATCAAGTGCACCCAAGTCCACACTCGCTTGGACTTCAAGGTTGCTTCCGATCGATTACACTCTTTGTAGGAGTTAGTCGTTGAGTCATCCTCCTCAATGTACTCCACCTTGGAGCGTGCACGTATATGGATAGCAGCCACCCAGTCATTTTTGGACCGTTTCAAGGTGTGATATGGAAGATACATCACCTGGCGTGCTTGACTAGCCAAGATAAAAGGTTCATACTTCCTATACTTCCTCTTCAAGTTAATGTCAACCGATTCACTCTGCTCATTCATCCTTGTACCTTCTGGAGTAGGATCATACCAATTAACTTCGAAGAGGAAGACCCTTTTCTTAGGCGTTCCGGGATATTCAAGTCTGATGACTCGTTTCAACTTCCCGTAGAAATCAAACATGTCAGGTGATCATGTATCTGCTTCATTGATAGAAACCCCTGAGTTGGTGGCTGCGTTGGCCGAGTTAGAATGGCCAACCGTGTGGAATCTCAAGCCATTAACTATGTAACCCTCATATGTGTGTGCCAATCTATATGGCCCAGCTGCAAGGGCATGGAGATATGGATCAGTAACCCTGTTTTCTTCATTCCTGATATAGGCCTTGAACCAATCTGCAAATTCAGCTTCCAACCTCATGGTACGGTCATACTCAATAGTGTCATCTGCCATGAGTGGATCCTCTCGCAGACAGCGCTCTTTGAAGGCACTGCGGATGATTAAGTAATGATCAGAAGGTATCATTTAATGGGTATCCAATGAATGAAGAGTATTTACAAACTGAAAGGAGAAAGGTACTTACGTATTGAATATTATGCCGAATGGCCTGACCTCATTACAGTTCTCGAGGACATAGAAATGAGCTGCCTTAAGCTCTTTATCCCTCAACCATTCACTCTTTTCCTCACCCAAAGGGCTCCCTGACACCCTAATGATGGAAGGAGCAACATCATGATCCTCTTGCACCACAAAGGTGTTTGCATTGCGAGCAGGCTTATTAGCCTTTGTCTGAATGTCGTCCTAGAAGTAGTAGGAGCAGAAGGTTGCAGTTTCCTCTCGCAAGTAAGCATTTTCAATCGATCCCTCAGGTTGCGCTTTGTTCTTCACAAATCTCTTCAGCTTACCCAAGTACCTGTGACACATGTAATTGCTAGACTTGCATGCATATATATCTCTATAAGGTTTCAAATACGTGTAATTAAATCTTGTACATTACTGACCTCTCAAATGGATACATCCATCGATACTGTACTGGGCCAGCAAGCCTCGCCTCAAATGGGAGATGAATAGGTAAGTGCTGCATAGAACCAAACCAGCTCGGTGGTAAGAAATGCTCAAGCTTGCATAGAATCACGAGTATGTCCTTCTCAAGACGAAGCAACACATCCTCGTGCACGGCCCTTGTGCTTATATTCTTGAAGAATAAGCTAATGTCAGTGAAAGCGCTCCGAACAGCTGGCTTAGGTAACAACTCTCGGACTGCAACCGCGAGTAGTCTGTCCATGAACACATGACCGTCATGGCTTTTCATCCCATGCATCTTCGTCTTGTTAGTATCCACACGAGTACCCAACTTAGATGCATAGCCATCGGGGAACTTGATTGTCTTCACCCAATCAAAGAGTCGGGCCCTAGTATCCTTGTCAATGGCATAGCATGCCATTGGCCACTTTCCATCAGCACTCTTCTTTGCCATCTCCGTCCTCTTACACCATGAATTCAATTCCTGCCTAGACTTCTCCGTATCCTTTGTCTTACCAAGGATGTTGCAAATGGTGTTGAAGGTGTTCTCGAACACGTTCTTCTCAACATGCATGAAATTCAAGTTGTGTCGTATGAGAAGATTGCTCCAAGACGACAAGTCCCAAAAGATGCTTCTCTTCTTCAATCCACAAGTCTCGCAGATCTTATTGTTATACTTCTCCCACCCTAGCTCAGTCACTTTCTTCAGACCCAACTCATCAATAATTGCTAGGATCTCTTTTCCAGTTAGATGCTTTGGGGGCCCTTTCTCTACAACTAACACTTTCTTGAATTGATCTCTGTTCCTTCGGAAAGGATGGTCAGGCTCTAGAAACCTCCGATGAAAATCAAACCAACTCTCTTTCGCACTCACAGTCAATCTAAAAGCATCAGTATCATCTAAACAATGGGGAAAAGCAAGTCTCCCCGATGTCTTCAAACCAGAAAGCATATGCTAGAAAATCAGAGACTGTCCATAGAAGTGCTGCTCTCAAGGTGAAGTTCTTCTTCTTTGAGACATCATATGCATGGATGCCCTTATCCCACAACTCTAGCAACTCCTTGATAAGGGGCTGCAAGAATACATCCAATTTCATACCAGGATCATCTGGCCCAGGCACCAGCACAATCAAGAACATGAATGGTGACTTCATGCAGTCACCAGGGGGATGATTGTACGGGGTTAGAATCACTGGCCAACACGAGTATCTCCGTTCACTACCGAACGGGATAAACCCATCTGTACAAAGCCCGAGTCGTACATTCCTAGGCTCGGCTGCGAAATCTCCATAGAGCTTGTCAAACTCTTTCCATGCTGGTGTGTCTGCTGGGTGCTCCATTAGCTTAGGATCCTTTGGAGCCACTCTTTCACTGTGCCACCACATCTTATCGACCGTTGTGGTGGATGCATACAACCTCTTCAACCGAGGTGCTAGGGGAAAGTACCACATCTTCTTGAAAGATAGATTCTTGTTATGTCGTTTGTTTGATGCCCCCTCTTTGTAGCGACTGTATCTTGCATGGTCACAGAACTTGCATTCAAGTAGATCTTTGTCCTCCCCCCAATAAATCATGCACATCTTTTCACAACAATCTATCTTCTCCATAGGCAACCCCATAGCTCTCATCTTTTTCTGAGCTTGGTAATAGTCCTTAGGCACTAGATTGGGTTGAGGACAACACTGGGATAGCAACTGAACATTTGCACTGAAGGCCTCCTCAAACTGGCCTCCACCCAATGCCTTATTAGCCATCAGCCAAGACAACAATGACATCTCCGTGTGTGTAGGGCATCCTTCCCATATGGGTATCTTCGCAGCTTCCAACATGTCAAAGAATTTCTGGTCCTCTGCATTTGGTGGCTCTTCTACATCATTAGGGGCAAAAGCTGGACCAAGTAGATTATGCACCATCTCTTCCACCCGCTCACCATCAGAAGCATGACGATGTCGGGGAAACAATTGAGAACTAGAAAGGGGGTCAGAGGCACTTCCCCTTCTTTGTCTCTTCTTCATCATCTGTGGGTCTATTGGAAAGGGAGGTGGTGGTCGTTCACCATGACAATCCCATATAGCATATCCAGGAACAAACCTATTCTGTCTCAAGTGTTCAACTATCGTTGCAGGGGGCAAACAGTTGAAATTCCTACATTTTTGGCATTGCAAGGGCACTTTATAGACCCTTTGCTCACACAATTGGGATGTTCCAATGCAAATTCAATGAAGGCTCGTACGCCTTCCTCAGAACTAGGAAGGATGAATCCATCAGCAACACGGTTGTACATCCAAGAACGACCCATCGGATAAACTACCTATATATAAAAATACCATCTAAATAGAATAATATTAATTACAACATAACATAAACATAAAATTCAACACCTAACATACATTCCTCATATAATCAATACTCAATTTAAACATTTAGCATCCATACTCAATACTCAATATCTAAAATTCAGTTTCACCATAAATCTATCAAATTATCAAGTCCAAGGATAATATACTACTCAATACTTGTTAAACAACCTAGTAGGAACTAAACATAAACATGAATTTGCTCAAACACATCGAAAATCAACGAATTCCCAAATATTTCAAAGTTAGGGTTTATGCAAATTACCTTCAATTTTGGAACAAATGGTCCATGGGTAATGAAATTGAATGCCCAATCTTGTTCCTTGCTCCACTAGCTTCGAATAGACTCCAAGATTGCTCGATTTGGATGAGTAATGCTCAAGATTAAATTTTTTTTTTCGCGGGTATGAAAAGAAACTTGGAGCAGAGAAGAAATGGGGGAGGAAGAAGACGACCGCGATCTGTATACAGCACTTAGCGACGGATAAGGTTATCCGTCGCTATTTAACGACGGATGAAAATATCCGTCGCTATAGGTTGATTATCCAATTTCTTTTCCTTTTATTTTTACATTGGTCAACTTTTATTGCGACGGATAGTTTTATCCGTCGCCAATTAAGCGACGAACAAAACCGATCTGTCGCTAATTGCAAGTCGGATTAGGTGTTCCAAAGGATGAACTGAGCTTAGAGCGCAGTTCGTCCTTATCCGTCACTATGAGTAGCGATCCGTCGCTAAATAGCGACGGATGCAATCCGTATCTACTCATCCGTCGCTAAAAGGTTGTTTTCTTGTAGTGACAACCACATGAAGTTTCCTTGCGACGACGGAGCCGTAGGACAAGAAATTGGGAACATAATAGAGGCAGAGTGCTATACTCTTTCCGCAAGTGTGACCTCGAGCGCACGTTTTGCCCTAGGAGACAGGGATCCGAAAGCAAGAGCTAATACTTTTTACTCCATCCGAGCGACCTGGACCCGAAGGAAATCTAAAACGCCTAGTCCGACAGTAAGGCGAAGAAAAGTGGTCCGGAGGAAAGAAAAACATTTAGCATTGGCAGAGGTAAAAGAGCTCGAAGAGTATAAAGTAATTCCTCCCACCCCCCCCCCCCCCCCGACCTCAAAGAAAAAAGCTCTCTTTGAAGAAAACAAAATTGAAGCAAAGGAGGCCTTAGAAGAAATTCAAGCGGTAGAAGACTCCCCCGACAAGGTCACAAGGATAGGGACATAGATGACCGCCAAGGTATGAATGAAGGTCATCCAATGTCTCAGAGACAACAATGATGTCTTTGCATGGAGTACGGAGAATCTCAAGGGAATTGACCCTAGGGTCGCGGTTCATCATCTGAACTTAGATCCCAAGATCACCCATATTTGCGAGAAGCGAAGAGACTTTGGTCCGGAGGACAACGCCATTATTGAGGCCGAGGTCCAGAGGCTATTCAAGGCTGGGCACATCAAGGAAGTGAGATACTCCGATTGGGTTTGCAATGTTGTCCTAGTATGTGCAACAACTTCACTCGCCTTAACAAGTTTTGTCTGAAGGATCCCTATCCCCTTCCTAGGATTGATCAACTTGTGGACTCCACCGCCGGATGTGCACTACTTAGCTTCATGGACGCATACCAAGGCTTTTACCAAATCAAGATGGCGAGGGACAATGTGCCTAAGACAGTCTTCTTTGCCAATGGCAACGTCTACTGCTTCAACGTCATGCCTTTCGGACTCAAGAACGCGGGAGAAAATTACCAACGCCTAGTGAACAAGATGTTCAAGAAAGATATAGGCAAAACTATGTAAGTTTATGTTGATGACATGCTAGTGAAGAGCAAGATGGAGAATCAACATGTTGAACACCTTAACAAGTGCTTCGCAGTCCTGAGGAAGTATGGTATGAAACATAATCCAGAAAAGTGCACATTTGGTGTCAAGGTAGGCAAGTTCCTTGGTTACGTGGTGACCTAAAGGGGAATAGAAGCAAATCCAGAAAAGATCAAAGCCATCCTCGATCTACCACAACCAAGGACACTCAATGAGGTACAACAATTAGTTGGAAAATCTATCGCCCTAAGCCGTTTCTTCTCAAGATCGGCCGAGAAGAACTTGCCTTCTTCAAGGTCCTGAGGAAGAGTAATCAGTTCAAGTGGACAAAGGAATGTGAAGAGGCTTTTGAAAAACTAAAGCAGTACTTGTTGTCGCCGCCTTTGCTATCCAAGTCGGTGGATAGAGAACCATTATACTTGTACCTCACGACCACTCCGGAGGCGATAAGTTCCGTCCTAGTACGGATCCAAGGGAACGATCATATGCCGATCTATTATTTGAGCAAGGCGCTCATAGGTGCGGAGACGAGGTACTTGGACATTGAGAGATTGTCATTTGCCGTGGTCTACACCGCAAGGATGCTCAAATCATATTTTGGTGCACATAAGGTGATTGTCTTAAAAAGCCAACCTCTCAAGCAAGTCCTAGGGCGACCGAAAATGAGCGGAAGACTGCAAGATGGGCAATCGAGCTTAGTGAGTTCGACATCGACTACCAAGCTCCATTAGCCAAAAAGGCTCAAGTCCTAGCGGATTTCTTGGTTGAGTACCCCGCCGAGGACCCTATGGATGTCAACCCAAAGGAAGCTCAATAAGATTCCGCTATGATGATCGACTCCCAAGGACCACAAGTCAACAAACACTTAAAGGCTCTAGAAGCGGCGTTGAAAGGATTCAAGGAACTAGCCCAAGCTAGTAAGGAAATTGACATGTCCAACGCCGAAGACGCTATGCACTATCGTCCTGAGATCAACGACCGAAAGGAAGTGTATACTCCCAATCACATGTTTCTTCTCAACGATGTGGCCATGGAAGAAGCAAATTCTCAGATCACCGTCCAAAAACCAAAACCCATCACGGAGGGTCCGTAGGAAACAACAAAAGGTCCGAAGGAAATAGCCAATTAGGGTCCGGAGGAACCAGTCAAAGAAATCATTGTTCCCAATCTAAAAGAACCAAAAGATCATGGCGATGTTTGGATTTTACAAGTAGATGGTTCATCTTGCGGAAGGTCCGAAGGAATTGGAATTTACCTCAGGAGCCCTGGAGGAGCCGAGTTGGAATATGTTGTGACCTTAGGCTTCTCGGTCTCAAACAATGAAGCTGAATATGAAGCAATTCTAATTGGTCGCCGGATGACCAAGGCACTTCAAGTGAAGAAAATCAAGTTCTTCACCGACTCACAGTTGGCCGAGAGACAGCTGTCCGAAGCATTCAAAGCAAAGAAAAGTTCCTTGTTGGAGTACAAGGATGCTATCAAGGAAGAAATGACACACTTTGAAGAATGCCAAGTGGAAAAATTTGCTAAGAGAATTTAACGGTAGGGCGGATGCCGTATCAAAATATGCATCTGCGTCCGGAGGCGTAGATACTAGAAATGTGATACTTCTGAAGATGGAGCTTTCGTCCATCGCAAATTCTCAAAAAAGCGCGCAAGGCATGTTCACTATTGATACGACCCCAAGTTGGACGCAACCTATCTCTGCCTATCTAATGCATGGCATCCTCCCGAGGGACTGTGCGGAGACAAGAAGGATCAAAGGAAGAGCAGTGAGATACTTCGTCCAAGGGATATATCTTTACAAGAGATCCTTTAGAGGCACACACCTTAGGTGCGTTAGCAACAACGAAGTCCAAGCGATCCTATAGGAATTGCACCAAGGGAGTCGTGGAAACCATTCGGAAGGAAGAGCTCTAGACCAGAAAATTATCCGCCAAGGATTTTATTGGCCAACGGTGCAAGAGGACGCAACACAATTTGTGCGCAAGTGTGAAGAATGCCAATACTTTGCGACCCCCGATCATGTGCCCGCAAGACCATTCATTCCCGCCAAGATCACATGCCCCTTCGACACATGGGGAATCAACATAGTCGGACCATTGCCCAAAGGAATCGGACAAAAGAAATTTATCATTGTTGTCGTAGAGTATTTTAGCAAATGGGCAGAGGAAAAAGCGGTTTCAGTAATCAGCTAGAAGAAAGTCATGGACTTTGTCTGGAGGAATATTGTGTGTAGGTTTGGCCTACCAATGGTCCTTGTGTCTGACAACTGTTCTCAGTTCTCCGGAGCCAAGTTCAACGCATGGTGCGAGAGGATGAAGATCAAAAGGCGCTTTACTTCGGTGGGATATCCCCAAGGTAATTGCCAGACCGAGCCCACCAACAAGACGCTCGTGAGGAGCTTGAAGAAAAGGTTTTCAGCGTTACAAGGAAGTTGGGTGTAGCAACTCGATGGCGTCCTCTGGGCCTATCGCACTACTTCAAAGACAACTACAAGGGAAACTCCATTCTCCCTTGTCTATGGTCCGGAGGCAGTAATCTTGGCCGAGATTGTGCAAGAGACATTGAGAATTCAAGGCTACCAACCGAAGGACAACCATGAAGCAAGAATGTTCGACCTTGAAATGCTCGAAGAGTCAAGGACCACAGTATTGGCAAACATCTTGCACTACTAAGCCATTGACGCAAAGGCCTACAACAACCATCTCAAGGACAGAGATTTTCAAGTTGGAGACTTGGTACTCCGCAAGGCAGACATCCTAGGAAACTCACACAATATGGAACCCAAGTGGGAAGGCCCTTACAAGATAGTGGAAGCCAATTCCAGTGGAAGTTATCGCTTGGAGGATACCGAAGGAAATGAGTTGAAGAACACTTGGAACACCACCAATCTCCAGAGGTTTTATGTCTAGAAGGCATTGGAGAATTATGCAAGGTTTTGATGAGCTCCTGATGAATGTGTATTTTACACTTTCATTCGAGTCTTTTTCACCTATTTTAGCTATCCTCTATGATAATTTAGCTATATTTTAGTACATTTTATTAATAGTGTCACATTTCCCTTTAGATTTTATTTTACAGGTTTTGGTTGAAATTCGAAGATTTCCGGACAATTATATTAAAGTTGACAAGGAATTGGTGTTCCAGAAGCCTATTTGGAGTATCTGAAGGTTTCCGGATAGGATTTGGAGTCTAGGGGCCGAATCTGGAGGTTAGAAGGCTACTAGAAGTCAGAAACCAAGTCCGAAAAGGGGAAGAAATCCAAAAACGCGTCGAAAACGCGGAATTCCGCGAGAACAACTCAGGGGCGAACCGCCGCGGAGCTGGGGCGAACCGCCCCGTGGTATTTCGGGGCCTATATATAGTTGCTCAGTTTTCTCCAAAAATCATATCTTTCCAGACCTTCTCTCTCACCTCTCTCTATAGTTTTAGGTAGGAACTTCCCGGGGCCTGTCCTGGGAGTTCCGTAGCTTAGGGGATACTTTTTCATAGCATTTTGGAGCTCGTAGGATCGCAATCATCCGGAGATTGACAACCTTCGGTAACTTTGTATCTTACAGTTTTATTCTACTTATTTTATTATATTCTTTCAACATGTTTTCTTCTATGATTTCTGTTGATTGCATGCCTATTATGAGTAGCTAAACTTATCATTGGTGGTAGTATGTGAATTCTTAGCGAAGGGAAGATAATCATGCTAATGGCTATATCGCGCATTATACTCCGTGTCATTGCTTTATTTCGTTGATCAGGTACAACCTAAATTCTCGTATGTTGTATTAATTATTATGCACAATTGGACATTTGTCGACCATCAGACCAATTATCTTCGTAGTGTTGAATAATTACGGAACACATTAGGACAATAGTGATTGACTTGTCAGACCAATTATCTTCGTAGTGCTTAATATTTGCAACAGGACACTAGATTGATTCAAAGATCTCTATGCAAGACCGAGGAATTTATGCATGATTATCGACCCGTTATGCTAAGAAGGATCATACTATCACCAATCTCCATTATCTGCTAGAAACCCCTTTTGCTATCTGTCTGCTGTTTTTATATTCTCTTGTTAAATAGATAAAGCTAGTTATAGTCCTGAGAGAACGACACTCGAGTCATTCTACTGCTACACTACGGTTTTCGTTGTAGTTGTGGATTGCCTTTGGCTAATTACAAATTTATTTGACTGAACCCGGAGCACGACATCCGTGCGTTCATCAAATTGGCGCCGTTGCCGGGGACTATACTCCTTTTTTCTGTTTAATTTGTTTATATTTTTAGCATTCAATTCCTAATTCTAGTAGTTTTAGTTTTCCTTTTTAATCTCTCTCCGATACTCCTTTCCTAGCTTGTCACAGATATTCAGGTCTTGTGATGGCTCGCCCACTTTTGAAATCATGGGTTCAACCCAACAAAGCACTGATGAGAGGTCCGACTATTGTTCTTTCAACTGCAACTCGAGATTTGGAAATCAAAAGTTGCATGTTCCAGCAACTCCCGAGGTTCTATGGGTTGGCTAGGGAAGATGTTATGGGATACCTGAATGATATTGACGATTTTATCAACAATATTCCAAGGCCCGGAGCAGGGATAACGGACGATGAGCTGAGGATGAAGGTTTTTGCTATGGGGCTTGGCAATAAAGCCAAGGCATGGTTAGGCTCTTTGGAAGCCGGATCACTAGACACTTGGGACAAGGTGTATTCTGCTTTTATGGAGAAATACTTTCCTCACACATTGACTACCGCGCTTAAGGCGCAAATCACTGGATTCAAACAGGACTATGATGAGACCATCTACACCGCTTTCGAGAGGTTCAAGGACCTCATGCGCAAGTGTCCACACCATGGCTTTGAGCTTCTTGATCTTGTCCAGCACTTCTACAATGGACTCACATATGAGAGTCAACAGGTGGTGGATTTCCAATGACGTGGTACTATCTGGGAAGAGACCGTCGAGGATGTGTGGGCGTGTTTCGAAAGGCTTGCTAAAGGATCTCAATCCAAGGATCCAAGAGCAATGGTTAGAAGGCGTGGACCTGAGGCTCCACCAAACCAGGAGATCCCAATGCATGAAGTGAATGGTGTGAGTGGCGATAGGTTCGAAGGTTTCGCCAATCAGATGAGGCAAGCTCTAAGTGGCCTAATCGGAACTTCTCTCTCCAACGAGGTATGTAGGGTGTGCAAGAATTATGGGCATGGGGCTCATATGTGTAGATCAGATCTAGCACGAGAAGATGTTCACTTGGGAAACCGTAGTAATCTTATTCCTAAGGACGAAGCATCTACATCCAAGTCAGCAACTCTCTTAGATAATTTACAGAAATTGGTGGATTTCACCCAAGTGTTCTTGAAGAGATACGAGGAGGATTCGGCAAAGATCAATGCTCGTCTGGATCAATTGGAAGCTAGAGCTAGTAGAGAGCAAGGGAAGTTACATAGCAGCACTGAGGGGTCCATGTCAATTAACTTGGTGAGAGATCAACCAGTGGAAATCACCATTAAGCAAGTTGCTAAGTGCGAGTGTTACAAGGATGAAGAGCCTCCACTAGCCAAGGAAGAAGAGAAGGACCTTGGTACTGATGAGAGTGGAAAGAAGCAAGAGAATCCCGAGCCACTCCCTAAAAGTTTCGATGTTAAGGTCGGAATTGGCGAACTTGAAGATGTCCGTGCCACACTAGACACGGGATCTTACTCCAACGTGCTTCCTTTGAATGTGTTTGAGAAGAGTAACCTTGGAGAACTATCTGACCATAGGGCTATTGTGCAACTGGCGGATGGATCCTTTGTGAGACCCGAAGGCGTTGTGAAAAATGTGTTGGTCAAGATTGGTGAAGCATCTGTATACACCAATTTTGTAGTTATGCCGGCGTATGCACCTGGGACGGGGGATGTCATTCTCTTGGGACGAACGTTCTTGACTAAGCTACGCTCCGTGATGGACATCTGCCAAAGAAGTTGCACTATTGAAGTGGATGGCAAGCAACATGTGTTGCAAGCCATATCTGATCCACCTGATCCGCCTGATAATTCTTTCACTACTCACTACTGTGGTCTTGCAGCCTATATTTTTTCTTATTCACAGGTTCGTGGCATGGAGAGGAGATCGATGAAGGGGAAGTCTAGTACCCGCAGAAAGAAGAGATAGGCGCGGACAGGAGTCGAGTCAAAGACTTTAAACAATGGCGCTATCCGGGAGGCAACCCGGAGATTTTATCGCCTTCTTTAATCGCTTTCTTTACCGATTTAGATTTTATCTCACGAGTTTGATTCAGTATTATAGGTCACTTATACAAGCATTAGCTCTCACCTTGGATCCACTTTCGACGTTCGGGACGAGCGACGACGTTCAGGTTTGGGGAGGAGGCTATCGCTGGTTATCTCTATACTTATCTTGCTTATGGTAAACTCGTGAAATTTTTTGCATTTGCACGTTTACTGCTTTCCTAGGATAGTCTTGCATGTTTTATATGGAGTTTATTGCCGAATTTTTAAACTTTTTTATTGGGTAGATCAACCAACTATGTCATTAATCGTATGCTTCATCTCTATGAATTGGTTTGAGGTTTTTCTCGCTTGGCTCGTCACATTTATGTATTGCACTTAGTTAAGCTTGGTAGTCTCGACATCACTTAGTGGTGTTTTCTCTACTGCGGTTCACGAAGGCCTTTATAATAGGATGATGCATGTTAGGGTCTTATGGTTGTTTTCCCGAGTAATTATCTACCTAAGAGGCAACAAGTCTTCACCATGCTTTGAGATTGCTAAATGCCTAGGAAGGAGGTAGTGTGAGGTCGTCTGATCCTTTATTTATAACCTATTCTTACGAATAGGTTTGGGGAGAGGGTTGCACCATCATAGACTTGTTTTCGTTTTTCATTTTCGTATCATGAGTTTATTTTTCACTTTCCGTAAATTTTGTACTCCAACCTATTCTTTCGAATAGGTCTGGGGAAGTCGTGTGAGTCATTTTCTCTCTTTTTGTTACTTTTTTTGTTATGCTACTGCTGGCTAGAAAAAAAATCGAAAAAAAGAAAGAAAAATTCCAGGAAAATAAGAGAAAAAGAAAAAGAAAAAAATCTGGAAAAAAAAAAAGGAAAAGACCCCAAAAAAGCAAAGAAGGGTCCAAAAAAAGGAAGCCAAATAGCAGTTTAGCAAAAGTGTTGAGTCTTTTCCATTATTGTAATATTCGTAATCGTGTTTTTTATCTTTTATCTTTTTTTTCTTGAGTATCATATGTTCTAGACCACCCTCGTCCTGCCATTCAGGAAGTGGTGAATAGCTTAAAACTTTACTTAAGAGATGGGTAGAATAGGGGAGTGTTATCTTTTATAGGGAACCCTCTTTCGTTTGATGGGAGTCAGTACTGGTTCGACCTCTTTTGAGGGAAATTCTTAACATGGTGGAACAACAGTAAGTCCTCAGTTTCATAGGCACGGGGCAACCATTCGTATCTTAGCATGCATCATTACGTCGTCACTGACTAGGTCCAGGTAGAGAATGTTACGAGAGACTATCTTGTCTTGACATAAGTGCTTATGTGGATGTGTATAAGTCAATCGAGGTATTCTTCAACCTATATTCATGCTTTGATTTATATGGTTTGTGTTCATATGTTTTTTGGTAGATTCAGTAGATTAGTTCATTTTATTTGGCATGAAACTCCATTTTTGTGTCCTGCATGTTTTTTGTATTAGAGTCTAGCTTAGTTGCTTGAGGACAAGCAAAGGTTCGGTTTGGGGAGTTTGATGAATGTGTATTTTACACTTTCATTCGAGTCTTTTTCACCTATTTTAGCTATCCTCTATGATAATTTAGCTATATTTTAGTATATTTTATTAGAATAGTGTCGCGTTTCCCTTTAGATTTTATTTTACAGGTTATGGTTGAAATTCGAAGATTTCAGGACAATTATATTAAAGTTGACAAGGAATTGGTGTTCCAGAAGCCTATTTGGAGTATCTGAAGGTTTCCGGATAGGATTTGGAGTCTAGGGGCCAAATCTGGAGGTTAGAAGGCTTCTAGAAGTCAGAAACCGAGTCCGAAAAGGGGAAGAAATCCAAAAACGCGTCGAAAACGTGGAATTCCGCGAGAAAAACTCGGGGGCGAACCGCCCCGTGGTATTTCGGGGCCTATATATAGTTGTTCAGTTTTTTCCGAAAATCATATCTTTCCACACCTTCTCTCTCACGTCTCTCTATAGTTTTAGGTAGGAACTTCCCGGGGCCTGTCCTGGGAGTTCTGTAGCTTAGGGGATACTTTTTCATAGCAGTTTGGAGCTCGTAGGATCGTAATCATCCGGAGATTGACAACCTTCGGTAACTTTGTATCTTACAGTTTTATTCTACTTATTTTATTATATTCTTTCAACATGTTTTCTTCTATGATTTTTGTTGATTGCATGCCTATTATGAGTAGCTAAACTTATCGTTGGTGGTAGTATGTGAATTCTTAGCGAAGGGAAGATAATCATGCTAATGGCTATATCGCGCATTATACTCCGTGTCATTGCTTTATTTCGTTGATCAGGCACAACCTAAATTCTCGTATGTTGTATTAATTATTATGCACAATTTGACACTTGTCGACCATCAGACCAATTATCTTCGTAGTGTTGAATAATTACGGAACACATTAGGACAATAGTGATTGACTTGTCAGACCAATTATCTTCGTAGTGCTTAACATTTGCAACAGGACACTAGATTGATTCAAAGATCTCTATGCAAGACCGAGAAATTTATGCATGATTATCGACCCGTTATGCTAAGAAGGATCATACTATCACCAATCTCCATTATTTGCTAGAAACCCCTTTTACTATCTGTCTGCTGTTTTTATATTCTCTTGTTAAATAGATAAAGCTAGTTATAGTCCTGAGAGAACGACACTCGAGTCATTCTACTGCTACACTACGGTTTTCGTTGTAGTTGTGGATTGCCTTTGGCTAATTACAAATTTATTTGATTGAACCCGGAGCACGACATCCGCGCGTTCATCAGCTCCTGTGGGAGGCCCCCTTTTGCTAGTTTATGATTTCTAGTTCAGTTTTTGTTTCGCCCTGTGGCATGGCCTCGAAGCCCACCGTTGTAATTGAATTTCCGTCAAATCAAAGCAACTCTTTCAGTTTGAAGTGTTGTCTTGCTTGCGCGAAAGGCAGATATTAGATCACGAAAGGCAACACAAAAATGCGAAACTAGACAAGGGGCTCTGAAGGAAAGAAATAATGGCCGAAAAGGCAAAAATTCTTGTCTTTTCAATTTTTTAAGACAAGAAAAAGATGTCTCAAAAAACTTTTTCGAGAAATTTCAAGTTGAAGTTCCATGGACGCACGAATTGCTCGACTTCCTCTCCTCAGCCAACCTCCAAGTGGTCCGACGACCACAAGATGTCTGTTCCTTGGATTTTTTGAAAAAAAATTGAAAGGAGAAAAAGTGTGCTCGACGGCACACTTAATCACCTAAGGGCCGACAACGGTCTCAATTACCGTTGCTCGACTAGGAGGCGTTGTAAAGCTTCTGAAGGCATCAAGGGATTGATGTGCACGACTAGCACAACTCCATGGTGAAATTTTTCCGAAGTTCTCTGCAAACACATAGCGGCTGACTAGAAAAGGAGGTCGACCAGCAAGGGGGTCAACCAACAAGGCGCCCGACTAGCAATTTTCTATACTGAAATTTTTTTGAGAAAATGAAGAAGAGGCTACGACAAGCCTCTAAGCGTCGTGAAGCACGTGAAGTGCTAAGTTGGCCGACTACACATCCCATACTTAGAATTTTTTCTAAGTACAATGAATGAGAAACGAGGTGTACCAGCAAAAGTATGTCATGAAAACCTGCATAAAACTTTATGACATGGCAAGGTCAAAGACGAAAAGTACAAGAAAGGAGCAATATAAAGAGAGCGACTAGCATAAGGCCTCTTTGGGCAAAAGGAAGAGCATAGTTGATTTACAAAAGATATGTATCCAACCGCGCGGGGCATCAAAAAGAGCTCTTCCGAGCACGCCTCAAAGGGCCGAATAAGATAAGCAAAAAGTGATCTGTTCGACTAGCAAAAGAAAGACTTGTCCATAATTTTTACAAGTTCTACCGAGCATACTCGGCCTTCATTCAGAGCGGCTTCTTGAGTGAGATCGTTGAGGGGACCCGGGAGGCGACTGATGAACCGGAATTTGTCAGATTCAAATTAATCAAATAAATTTGTTTTTAAGCCAAAGGCAATTCACAACTACAATGAAAACCGTAGTGCAGCAGTAAAATAACCTCGAGTGTCGATCTCTAAGGACTATAACTAGCTTTATCTAATCTAACTTAAACTATAAAATCAACAGGCGACTTAGCACAGGTTTTTCTTATCAAGATAATGGAAGTTAGTGATAGTATGATCATTCAAAGCATAGCAGGTTAATAATCATGCATGAAGTACCCGATCGTTTTGCATAGAGATCTTTGATCATGCATTGTCCAATGTGTTCCGTTTTATTCAACACTACGAAGATATAGGGCTTAGATAGATCAAAGAAATAAAGCAATAACTCAAAGTCTGATTCGCATTACCGCCATCATGCACAATTAAGAACCCTCGCTAAGAAATCACATACTATCACCAACGATAGATTTAGCTACTCATAGATGTCATGCAATCAACAGAAATCATAGCAAGATAGAATGAAAACATGTTGAAAGATATACAAATATAAATAGAAAAAATCTAAGGTACAATGTTACCAAAGGTTGTCAATCTCCGAAGAATCGCGATCTCACAAGCTCCAAATCGATAAGAAAAATTGTCTCCTATGCTAAGAATTCCCAAAACAGGCTCTGGAGAATCCTTACCTAAAACTAATGAGAAAGGTATGAGAAAAGGTCTGAGAAAGTATGAAAAAACGTAGAGAAACAGCAACTATATATAGGAGTTCGGCACGCGTGGGGCGAGTCGCCCCACACACCGGGCGAATCGCCCCACATCCCGAGCGAATCGACCGTGAGCTTCAGTCGGCGAGAGACGCGTTTTCGATGCATTTTTGGATTTCTTTTCCTTTTCGGACTCGGTTTTTGCCTTCTAGTGACCTTTTAGCCTTCAGACTCGACCCCTAGACTTCAAATTCTATCCGGAATCTTCTAGATACTCCAAAACTGTCCTCGGAACATCGATTCTTCGTTCTCTTCAATATAATTGCCCGGAAAACCACGTTTTTCACCTAAAACCTGTAAAATGCAAACTAAAGGGAAACGTGACACTATTCTAATAAGCTGCACTATAATATAGCTAAATTAACATAGAGGATAGCTAAATTGGTGAAAAAGACTCGAATGAAAGTGTAAAATACACGTTCATCAAACTCCCCAAACCGAACCTTTGCTTGTCCTCAAGCAACTAAGCTAGACTCTAATGCAAAAAACAATTCAACACAAAAAATGGAGTCTCATGCCAAATCAAATGAACTAATCTATTGAGTCTATCAAAAAACTTATGAACTAAGACCATACAAATCATAACATGGACATAGGTTGAAGAATGCCTCGATTGACTCATACACATTCACATAAGCACTTATGTCAAACAAGATAGTCTCTCGTAACATTCTCTACCTGGACCTAGTCAGTGACGACGTAATGAAACATGTTAAAATACGAATGGTTGTCCCGTTCCGATGAAACTGAGGACTTACTGTTGTTCACTAAGTTAAGACTTTTCCTCAAAGAGGTCGAACCAATACTGGCTCTCATCAAACGAAGGAGGGTTCCCTAAAAATGATAACACTCCCATATTCTACCCATCTCTCAAGCAAAGCCTTAAACTATTCACCACTTCCTGAATGGCAGGACGAGGGTGGTCTAGTGATGAATGTGTATTTTACACTTTCATTTGAATCTTTTTCACCTATTTTAGCTATCCTCTATGCTAATTTAGCTATATTTTAGTGCATTTTATTAGAATAGTGTCACGTTTCCCTTTAGTTTTTATTTTACAGGTTTTGGTTGAAAAACGAGGTTTTCCAGGCAATTATATTGAAGTAGACAAGGAATTTGTGTTCCAGAAGCCTAATTGGAGTATCTGAAAGATTCCGGATAGGATTTCAAATCTAGGGGTCGAATCTGGAGGCTAGAAGGTCACTAGAAGTCAGAAACCGAGTCCGAAAAGGGGAAGAAATCCAAAAATGCGTCGAAAACGCGTATCTGGCCGAAATTTACTCCCGGGCGAGTCGCCCAGGATGTGGGGCGAATCGCCCCACACCTGGCGAATCGCCCGGTGTGTGGGGCCCTTCGCCCCACACAGTTCGAAAGCCTATATATAGTTGCTCAGTTTTCTCCGTTTTTCATACTTTTCCAGAACTTTTCTCTCACCTTTCTCTGTAGTTTTAGGTAGGAATTTCCCAGAGCCTGTTCTGGGGGTTCTTAGCTTAGGAGATACTTTTTCTTAGCAGTTTGGAGCTTGTAAGATCACGATTCTTCGGAGATTGACAACCTTCGGTAACATTGTATCTTACAGTTTTTCTACTTATTTGTATATCTTTCATCATGTTTTCATTCATTCGTGGTATGATTTCTGTTGATTGCATGACAACTATGAGTAGCTAAACTTCTCGTTGGTGATAGTATGTGATTTCTTAGCGAAGGGTTGATAATTATGCTAATGACTATATCGCGCATTATACTGTGAGTTATTGCTTTATTTCTTTGATCTATCTAAATCTATATCTTCGTAGTGTTGAATAATTACGGAACACAATTGGACAATTCATTGATCAAATCTCTCCATGCAAGACCGAGGAATTTATGCATGATTATTAACCCGTTATGCTTTGAATGACCATACTATCACCAATCTCCATTATCTGTTAAGAAAAACCTTTGCTAAGTCGTCTGCTGTTTTATATTCTTAAGTTAGATTAGATAAAGCTAGTTATAGTCCGTAGAGATCGACACTCGAGGTTATTCTACTGCTACACAACAGTTTTCGTTGTAGTTGTGAATTGCCTTTGGCTAAATACAAATTTATTTGGTTAATCGAGTCTGACAAACCGGTTCATCGAATTGGCGCCACAACCGGGGACTATACTCCCTTTTGCTATTTAATTTGTTTATATTTTCAGCATTCAATTCCTAGTTCTAGTAGTTTTTAGTTTTCCTATTTAATCTCTCTCTGATACCCCTTTCCTAGTCTTAGTAGTATTCGATTTCTAGAAATTTTCTTGATCTTCGAAATTTCTAACGAGACTAATTTTCAGTTTTGAGTTACTCCTGTTCCAGATTTCCAGGTATGACGACCTTAAAAGCTCGCTTGACACCTACGTTCTCGCAAGTCAGGAAAGGGTAAGCTATATACTTGGAAGAAGAGTTATCGGGGTATGAGGTAACGAGTTCTGTAGTGAGAAGGATTCCGAGGTTCGAAGATGGAGTGGGGATGAATCCGTTAAGCTTCATCAGGTCCTATGAGGAAGAAATAGCAAAAGTTCCAGCAAAGGGGTTCACCGAGGACCAATTATGCAGGAAATTATTTTCTTTTGCTCTGGGATATGAACCAAGGATTTGGATAGCAAGGTTAGCACCAGGATCACTGAGGACCTGGAGCCAAGTAGTAGAGGAGTTCTTGGCACGTTTCATGCCTTACCATGAGACGATTGCACTGCGGAATCGGATCGAACACTTCAAGCAAGGAGAATACGAGCGGTTCTGTGACACCTATGAACGTTTTGAGCTGTATAAACGTGAGTGCCCACACCACCGTTTCGATGACGGGGAGCTGATTTGGATTTTTGTTGGAGGACTACGTGATGAAGTTAGGCTTCAAGTGGATGGGATGTGTGGAGGTTTATAAGAATGTACAGTTGAAGAGGCAGAGAAGGTCTTTCAAAAGTACGCCAATGGATCCGCACAATCCGAGAAAATAATGTCGAATGAAGTCACCAACATATATTCAAATCAGGGCGAAACGGACGGGTTATACGAAGGATATTCTGAAGACGAAGACATCAGTGAGGAGGAGGAACTTGCGTTTTACGCAGGGATTAAAGCCATTGAGAGTGTTTTCGAGATAGCACACGCAGGGCAAGCTGAGAACAATCTTTGCATCGAAAAGGCTTTTGAGGCGGTCGAAGTAACCGAGCAACTTATCAAGGAGCTTAGCCTGTTGAAGTGCGAAAGGTGCGGGAAAGCAGTCGAAGACACCCCCCCTGGAAGTAGTGGGCGAACCATCCA
Source organism: Plantago ovata (assembly GCA_028274465.1). Classification (NCBI taxonomy): domain Eukaryota; kingdom Viridiplantae; phylum Streptophyta; class Magnoliopsida; order Lamiales; family Plantaginaceae; genus Plantago; species Plantago ovata. The sequence continues at coordinate 73,516,460 of CM051455.1, forward strand.
AGGTAGGGGCGAATTGCCCCCCAACTCCAGGGAATTGGATGACCCCGATGTGACACCTGAAAATGAACCCAAGCCACTTCCAGCTGTTACTACCAAGGAAAATGAGTGCGAAGAGGTGAATCTACTACTCCGTGGAGGCAAGATGACCAAAATTCCTAACTTCGTGCGTCCTAAACGGGTTGAATCTACTAGGACCGAAAATACAGGACCAAGCACAGAACAAGAGGTTAGTGAAAGTTCCAAAGAACCTCAAGAAGTTCCGGAAAGGAATGATGAACAAAGACCATCTATGAAAGACATAGGTGATGATGAGGTCGAGGTAGGAACTCCTACGCCAGGGGAACTTCACAAATCTTCTAATCCATATGTGCCTCCAAAGCCACATGTACCATTCCCAAGTCGGATCAAGCCCGCCAAGAAGTATATTCGAGAATCACCCCTATTCCAACGCCTCTCAAAAGTGGAAGTCAATGTGCCTCTCTTGGAGTTAATCTAAAACATTCCAGCTTATACGAAATTCTTTCGTGAGATCAAGAACAAAAGGGTTACTTCAGGAAAAAAAGTGAATGGGGTTGAAACGGTCAACTCAATTGCCGGATTGCCCGTGAAGAAAAAGGACCCTGGAAGTTTCATCATCGACATCGCCTTAGGGAATGGACGAACTACGAACGCAATGCTTGACTTAGGGGCTAGCATTAACTTAATGCCCTATTCGGTATACAAGGCCCTGGATCTCGGAGAATTGACACCAACTGATATGGTCGTCCAAATGGCAGACCAAAGCGTGAAGAGGCCAGTCGGGATAATAGATGACATCCTTGTGAAGGTTGGCAAATTGATAATCCCAGCTGATTTTGTAGTAATGAAGTCTGCAGACGAGGGAAAGAGCCATATTCGCGAGCACGTAGTACTACTTGGGATACCGTTCATGGCGACTACCAACACATGCCTTCAACTTAAGGGCAAGAAAATAACCATGGAGGTAATGGGCGAGAAGATTGAGTTGGTAGGATGCAGCATCGGAGATAAGGAAGTCCCGTAAGAGTTAAATTTTGTCGATTGCTATGATTCCGTGATTTCAGAATTTCATCATTGCCATGATAATCGTGAACCACTTTAGGAGGCACTAATCATGCAAACTGAGACGTGCTACATGACCGAAGAAGCAAGGGAACTAGTTGAAATAATGGATAGCACCCCAGAAATTCCCGCAGGAGAGGAGGTACTTGAACCTTTAGATGAAGAAGAGGAGGAAAGTAGGTTTCCGGAAGAGCCTACCTTAGAATTGAAACCACTTCCTGCGCACCTCAAGTATGTGTACTTAGGAGAAAATCAGAAGAAGCCTGTAATTGTCTCCTCACATCTCTCCAACGATGAAGAAAGTAGGCTGATTGAAGTATTGAAAGAAAATTCTGCAGCTATAGGATGGGGGATCAGTGATATCAAAGGAATTAGCCCTACACGGTGTGTGCACAACATCACTCTAGAACAAGATGCCAAACCCGTTAGGCAACCTCAGCGAAGGATAAATCCAGCCATGCAATAGGTGGTAAAGAAAGAAGTGATCAAGTTGCTAGATGCCGATATGATTTACCCCATTCCTGATAGTCGATGGGTGAGCCAGGTACATGTTGTTCCTAAGAAATCCGGAGTCACGGTGGAAGAGAATGGGAAGGGAGAGTTGGTACTAGTTAGGAAGACCACTGGATGGCGGATGTGCATTGACTAAAGAAGATTAATGCCGCCACTAAGAAAGGCCACTTCCCTTTACCATTTATAGATGACATGCTAAACCGCCTTGCGGGGCGGAAGTTTTATTGTTTTCTTGATGGATTATCAGGTTTCAACCAGATTCCGATTGCACCGGAGGATCAGGAGAAGACTACATTCACTTGCCCATTCGGAACATTTGCCTATAGGAGGATGCCATTGGGACTATGCAACGCTCCCGCCACTTTTCAAAGGTGCATGCTTTCTGTTTTCTCTGACATGGTAACTAAATTTGTTGAAGTTTTCATGGATGATTTTTCCCTTTTTGGTGATTCGTTTGATGAATGCTTGCAAAGATTAGATCTTGTTTCGAAAAGGTGCATTGAATGCAATTTGACCTTAAGCTGGGAGAAGAGTCATTACATGGTTAGAGAAGGCATTGTTCTAGGACATGTAGTTTCTGAAAGAGGTATTGAGGTAGACAAGGCTAAGATCGAAATCATTGAAAAACTTCCCCCACCTACTTGTGTGAAAGAATTGCAATCTTTTCTTCGCCATGTAGGATTCCAAAGGAGGTTTATTAAAGATTTTTCGAAAATTGCTAAACCTTTAAGTAGCTTGCTTGCAAAAGATGTGGTTTTCTATTTCTCTAATGAATGATTAGTTGCTTTTAATACCCTTAAGGAAAAGCTTGTTTCTGCTCCCATTGTTGTGCCGCCTGATTGGAATCTTCCTTTTGAGATTATGTGTGATGCTTCGAATTTTTCTATGGGTGCTGTTTTATGCCAGAAAGTTGATAAGCAGTATCGTGTGATTTATTATGTTAGTAAGACTCTAGACTCTGCGCAAGTTAACTATACAACTACTGAAAAGGAATTTTTAGCTGTTGTCTTTGCTTTACAAAAGTTTAGGTCTTATTTAATTGGCCATCCTGTGAATGTCCATACTGATCATGCTGCTTTGAGACATTTGATAGCTAAGCAAGATTCTAAGCCTAGATTAATCCGTTGGGTCCTTTTGCTGCAAGACTTTGATTTGACCATAGTGGATAGAGCTAGTAGGGAGAATTTAGTAGCAGATCATTTATCTAGAATACCTAATATCCATGTTGATTCGATACCCATCAATGAGGACCTCCCTGATGAGCACTTAATGAAGGCTAATGAAGAGCCATGATATGCAGATATTGTAAACTATTTGGCTATGAATGTTTGCCCCACTAACTTTTCAGCCTCAGACAAGAGAGCTCTTGCCAAGCGTTGCAGGACTTACATATGGGATGATCCGTATCTATTCAAAGAAGGAGCTGATGGGATTCTAAGGAGATGCGTGCCACAAGAAGAGCAACAAAGTGTGCTGAGTCATTGCCATGAGCTTAATTGTGGGGGACACTATAGTGGGTTGAAAACAGCTTGCAAGGTACTGCAAGCAGGATTTTTCTGGCCAACAATATACCGAGATGCTCGAAGTTTTGTGAAGAATTGTGACCCATGTCAACGAGGTGGTAGTATTGGCAAGAAAGATGAAATGCCCTTTCAAGGGAATCTAGTGGTAGAACCTTTCGATGTATGGGGCATTGATTTCATGGGACCATTTCCATCAAGTGGAGGCTATGTATACATTCTTGTTGCGGTGGATTATGTGACTAAATGGGTGGAGGCAATTCCTACAAAAACAAATGACGGAGCGGTTGTTATGAAGTTCTTGAAGGAGGTAATATTCTCTAGATTTGGGTGCCCTAGGACAATCATCAGTGATGGAGGGTCACACTTCGTCAATAGAACCTTTGCCTCCCTTCTTAAGAGATACAGTGTCCACCATAGTGTCGCTACACCATATCACCCACAGACATCGGGACAAGTCGAAGTCAGCAACCGTCAAATTAAGAAGATCCTGGAGCGAGTAGTGAACCCTAGTAGGAAAGATTGGGCAGGAAAATTGAATGATGCACTTTGGGCATACAGGACTAGCTACAAGACGGTGATCGGGACTACTCCGTACAGACTTGTGTATGGGAAAGCATGTCATCTTCCCGTAGAACTGTAACACAAGGCATATTGGGCTATAAAGGCACTCAATCTTGATATGGGAAAAGCTGGCGAGGAACGATTGTTGCAACTAGATGAGCTTGATGAATTACGACTAGGTGCTTAAGAAAATGCCAAGATCTACAAGGAACGTACTAAGAAGTATCATGATCGTGGCATAGTACGTAAGGAATTGATTCCTCGACAAAAAGCTTTGGTATTTAATTCTCGCCTTCGACTATTTCTTGGAAAGCTCCGCACTCGTTGGGATGGACCGTACGAAATTATCGAAGTTACTCCCCATGGAGCTGTAAAACTCTTTGATTCAAAGACGGGCAATACCTTCAAGGTGAATGGCCAGCGAGTGAAGCCATACTTCTAGATATCTAGTGATCAAAGGGAGGTTGATCACCTTGAGCTTACCCTTACCGCTTCCACTAAAGGTTAGTGTGTTTTGTTTTGTTTTCTCACGAGTTTGATTGAGTATTATAGGTCACTTATACAAGTATTAGCTCTCACCTTGAATCCACTTTCGACGTTCGGGACGAGCGACGACGTTCAGGTTTGGGGAGGGGGTTATCGCTAATCATCTCTATACTTATCTTGCTTATGATAAACTCGTGAAATGTTTTGCATTTGCATTTGCACGTTTACTGCTTTCTTAGTTTTTTAGGTTGCATTCACTACATTCATCCTAGGATAGTCTTGCATGTTTTATATGGAGTTTATTGCCTAATTTTTTGAACTTTTTTATTGGGAAAATCTATGCCATTAATCATATGCTTCATCTCTATGAATTTGTTTGAGGTTTTTCTCGCTTGGCTTGTCACTTTATGTATTGCACTTAGTTAAGCTTGGTAGTCTCGACATCACTTAGTGGTGTTTTCTCTACTGCTGTTCACGAAGGCCTTTATAATAGGATGATGCATGTTAGGGTCTTATGGTTGTTTTCCCGAGTAATTATGTACCTAAGAGGTAACAAGTCTTCACCATGCTTTGAGATTGCTAAATGCCTAGGAGGTAGTGTGAGGTTGTGTGATCCTTTGTTTGCAACCTATTCTTTCGAATAGGTTTGGGGAGGGGGTTACACTATCATTAGACTTGTTTTTCGTTTTTTCAATTGTGTGTTGTGAGTTTATTTTTCCTTTCTCGTAAATTTTGTACTCCAACCTATTCTTTCGAATAGGTTTGGGGAAGTCGTTTGTGAGTCATTTTTTTCTTTTTCGTTATGCTACTGCTGGCTAAAAAAAAAAATTCAAAAAAAAAGAAAAGAAAAATTCCAGAAAAAGGAAAAAAACTGGAAAAGAAAAAAAAGAAAAAAAAAAGAAAAGACCCCAAAAAAGCAAAGAAGGGTCCAAAAAAGAAAGCCTAATAGCAGTTTAGCAAAGTGTTGTGTCTCATTTTCCAATTCTTGTAATGTTCGTAATCGTGTTGTAATTTTCTATCCTTTCTTTTGTTTTTGAGTGTCATCTGTTCTAGACCACCCTAGTCCTGCCATTCAGGAAGTGGTGAATAGCTTAAGACTTTGCTTAAGAGATGGGTAGAATAGGGGAGTGTTATCTTCTTAGGGAACCCTCCTTCGTTTGATGAGAGCCAGTACTGGTTCGACCTCTTTGAGGAAAAGTCTTAACTTGATGAACAGCAGTAAGTCCTCAGTTTCATATGCTCGGGACAACCATTCGTATCTTAACATGTTTCATTACGTCGTCACTGACTAGGTCCAGGTAGAGAATGTTATAAGAGACTATCTTGTCTTGACATAAGTACTTATGTGGAATTTCACTCACCTTTCTCTGTAGTTTTAGGTAGGAATTTCCCAGAGCCTGTTCTGGGGGTTCTTAGCTTAGGAGATACTTTTTCTTAGCAGTTTGGAGCTTGTAAGATCACGATTCTTCGTAGATTGAAAACCTTCGGTGACATTGTATCTTACAGTTTTTCTACTTATTTTTATATATCTTTCATCATGTTTTCATTCATTCGTGGTATGATTTCTGTTGATTGCATGAGAACTATGAGTAGCTAAACTTCTCGTTGGTGATAGTATGTGATTTCTTAGCGAAGGGTTGATAATTATGCTAATGACTATATCGCGCATTATACTGTGAGTTATTGCTTTATTTCTTTGATCTATCTAAATCTATATCTTCGTAGTGTTGAATAATTACGGAACACAATTGGACAATTCATTGATCAAAGATCTCCATGCAAGACCGAGGAATTTATGCATGATTATTAACCCGTTATGCTTTGAATGACCATACTATCACCAATCTCCATTATCTGTTAAGAAAAACCTTTGCTAAGTCGTCTGCTATTTTATATTCTTATGTTAGATTAGATAAAGCTAGTTATAGTCCTTAAAGATCGACACTCGAGGTTATTGTACTGCTACACTACGGTTTTCGTTGTAGTTGTGAATTGCCTTTGGCTAAATACAAATTTATTTGATTAATCGAGTCTGACAAACCGGTTCATCAAATTGGCGCCGCTGCCGGGGACTACTCCTTTTTTCTGTTTAATTTGTTTATATTTTCAGCATTCAATTCCTAGTTCTAGTAGTTTTTAGTTTTCCTATTTAATCTCTCTCTGATACCCCTTTCCTAGTCTTAGTAGTATTCGATTTCTAGAAATTTTCTTGATCTTCGAAATTTCTAACGAGACTAATTTTCAGTTTTGAGTTACTCCTGTTCCAGATTTCCAGGTATGACGACCTTAAAAGCTCGCTTGACACCTACGTTCTCGCAAGTCAGGAATGGGTAAGCTATATATACATGGAAGAAGAGTTATCAAGGTATGAGGTAACGAGTTCTGTAGTGAGAAGGATTCCGAGGTTCGAAGATGGAGTGGGGATGAATCCGTTGAGCTTCATCAGGTCCTATGAGGAAGAAATAGCAAAAGTTCCAGCAAAGGGGTTCACCGAGGACCAAGTATGCAGGAAATTATTTTCTTTTGCTCTGGGATATGAACCAAGGATTTGGATAGCAAGGTTAGCACCAGGATCACTGAGGACCTGGAGCCAAGTAGTAGAGGACTTCTTGGCACGTTTCATGCCTTACCATGAGACGATTGCACTGCGGAATCGGATCGAACACTTCAAGCAAGTAGAATACGAGCGGTTCTGTGACACCTATGAACGTTTTGAGCTGTATAAACGTGAGTGCCCCCACCACGGTTTTGATGACGGGGAGCTGATTTGGTTTTTTGTTGGAGGACTACATGATGAAGTTAGGCTTCAAGTGGATGGGATGTGTGGAGGTTTAGAAGAATGTACAGTTGAAGAGGCAGAGATGGTCTTTCAAAAGTACGCCAATGGATCCGCACAATCCGAGAAAATAATGTCGAATGAAGTCACCAACATATATTCAAATCAGGGCGAAACGGACGGGTTATACGAAGGATATTCTGAAGACGAAGACATCAGTGAGGAGGAGGAACTTGCGTTTTACACAGGGATTAAAGCCATTGAGAGTGTTTTCGAGATAGCACACGCAGGGCAAGCTAAGAACAATCTTTGCATCGAAAAGGCTTTTGAAGCGTCGAAGTAACCGAGCAACTTATCAAGGAGCTTAGCATGTTGTAGTGCGAAAGGTGCGGCAAATCAGTCGAAGACACCCCCCTGGAAGTAGTGGGCGAACCACCCGAGGTAGGGGGCGAATTGCCCCCCAACTCCAGGGAATTGGATGACCCCGATGTGACACCTGAAACTGAACCCAAGCCACTTCCAGCTGTTACTACCAAGGAAAATGAGTGCGAAGAGGTGAATCTACAACTCCGTGGAGGCAAGATGACCAAAATTCCTAACTTCATGCGTCCTAAACGGGTTGAATCTACTAGGACCGAAAATACAGGACCAAGCACAGAACAAGAGGTTAGTGAAAGTTCCAAAGAACCTCAAGAAGTTCCGGAAAGGAATGATGAACAAAGACCATCTGTGGAAGACATAGGTGATGATGAGGTCGAGGTAGGAACTCCTACGCCAGGGGAACTTCACAAATCTTCTAATCCATATGTGCCTCCAAAGCCACATGTACCATTCCCAAGTCGGATCAAGCCAGCCAAGAAGGATATTCGAGAATCACCCCTATTCCAACGCCTCTCAAAAGTGGAAGTCAATGTGCCTCTCTTGGAGTTAATCCAAAACATTCCTGCTTATACGAAATTCTTTCGTGAGATCAAGAACAAAAGGGTTACTTCAGGAAAGGAAGTGAATGGGGTTGAAACGGTCAACTCAATTGCCGGATTGCCCGTGAAGAAAAAGGACCCTGGAAGTTTCATCATCGACATCGCCTTAGGGAATGGACAAACTACGAAGGCAATGCTTGACTTAGGGGCTAGCATTAATAATGCCCTATTCGGTATACAAGGCCCTCGATCTCGGAGAATTGACACCAACTGATATGGTCGTCCAAATGGCAGACCAAAGCGTGAAGAGGCCAGTCGGGATAATAGAAGACATCCTTGTGAAGGTTGGCAAATTGATAATCCCAGCTGATTTTGTGGTAATGAAGTCTGCAGACGAGGGAAAGAGCCATATTCACGAGCACGTAGTACTACTTGGGAGACCGTTCATGGCGACTACCAACACATGCCTTGAACTTAAGGGCAAGAAAATAACCATGGAGGTAATGTGCGAGAAGATTGAGTTGGTAGGATGCAGCATCGGAGATAAGGAAGTCCCGGAAGAGTTAAATTTTGTCGATTGCTATGATTCCGTGATTTCAGAATTTCATCATTGCCATGATAATCGTGAACCACTTGAGGAGGCACTAATCATGCAAACTGAGACGTGCTACATGACTGAAGAAAAAAGGGAACTAGTTGAAATAATGGATAGCACCCCAGAAATTCCCGCAGGAGAGGAGGTACTTGAACCTTTAGATGAAGAAGAGGTGGAAAGTAGTGATGAACGTTGTCAGGGTTCAATCTAATAATATTTGTAATTTAGCCAAAGGCAATCCACAACTACAACGAAAACTATAGTGTAGCAGCAGAATGACTCGAGTGTCGTTCTCTCAGGACTATAACTAGCTTTATCTATTTAATAAGAAAATATAAAACAGCAGATAAAAAGCGATAGGGGGTTTTCAAGCAGATAATGGAGGTTGGTGATAGTATGGTCCTTCTTAACATAATGGGTCGATAATCATGCATAAATTCCTCGGTCTTGCATAGAGATCTTTGAATGAATCTAGTGTCCTGTTGTAAGTATTGTGCACTACGAAGATAGTATGGGTCTGACCTGTCAACAACTAACATCCTATTGTGTTCCGTAATCATTCAACACTACGAAGATAATTAAGTCTGATTGGCCGACAAGTGTCCTAGTGTGCATAATGATCAATACAACATACGAGAATTTTGGTGTTCAACTCATCAACGAAATAAAGCAATGACACGGAGTATAATGCGCGATATAGCCATTAGCATGATTATCTTCCCTCTCTAATAATTCACATACTACCACCAACGATAAAATTTAGCTACTCATAATGTGCATGCAATCAATAGCAACCATAGAAGAAAACATATTGAAAGAATATATAAAATAAGTAGATAAAAGTTGTAAGATACAAAGTTACAGAAGGTTGTCAATCTCCGGATGATTGTGATCCTACGCGCTCCAATCTGCTATGAAAAAGTATCCCCTAAGCTACGGAACTCCCAGGACAGGCCCCGGGAAGTTCCTACCTAAAACTATAGAGAGAGGTGAGAAAGAAGGCTTGGAAAGATATGAATTTCGGAGAGAAAACTCGCAACTATATATAGGCCCGAAAATACTCTGGGGCGGTTCGCCCCCCAGTTTTTCGCGGAATTTCCGCGTTTTTCGATGCGGATTTGGATTTCTTCACCTTTTCGGACTCGGTTTCAGAATTCTAATGGCCTTCTAACCTCCAGATTCGGCCCCTAGACTCCAAATCCTATCCGGAAACCTTCAGATACTCCAAATAGGCTTCTGGAACACCAATTCCTTGTAAACTTCAATATAATTGCCTGTAAATCTCCGAATTTCAACCAAAACCTGTAAAATAAAATCTAAAGGGAAACGTGACACTATTCTAATAAAATGTACTAAAATATAGCTAAATTAACATAGAGGATAGCTAAATTAGGTGAAAAAGACTCGAATGAAAGTGTAAAATACACATTCATCAAACTCCCCAAACCGAACCTTTGCTTGTCCTCAAGCAACTAAGCTAGACTCTGATACAAAAAACATGCAAGACTAAAAAATGGAGTTTCATGCCAAATAAAATGAACTAAATTACTGAATCTACCAAATAACATATGAACAAAAACCATATAAATCAAAGCATGAATATAGGTTGAAGAATACCTCGATTGACTTGTACATATCCATATAAGCACTTATGTCAAGACAAGATAGTCTCTCGTAACATTCTCTACCTGGACCTAGTCAGTGACGACGTAATGATGCATGCTAAGATACGAATGGTTGCCCCGTGCCTATGAAACTAAGGACTTACTGCTGTTCCACCATGTTAAGACTTTCCCTCAAAAGAGGTCGAACCAGTACTGGCTCTCATCAAACGAAGGAGGGTTCCCTATAAAAGATAACACTACCCTATTCTACCCATCTCTCAAGTAAAGTCTTAAGCTATTCACCACTTCCTGAATGGCAGTACGAGGGTGGTCTAGAACAGATGACACTCAAGACAAAAAAGATAAAAAATAGAAAAACACGATTACGAATAATACGAAAAATGGAAAAGACTCAAACATTGCTAAACTGCTATTTGGCTTTATTTTTTGGACCCTTCTTTGCTTTTTTTGGGGTCTTCTATTTTTTTTCTTTTTTTCTTTCCAGATTCTTTTTTTCTTTTTCTTTTTTTCTTCTGGAATTTTTCTTTCTTTTTTTTTTCGATTTTTTTCTAGCCAGCAGTAGCATAACAAAAAAAAGAAACAAAATGACTCACACGACTTCCCCAAACCTATTCGAAAGAATAGGTTAGAGTACAAAATTACGGAAGAGGAAAAATAAACTCACGATCCGAAGAATGAAAAACCGAAACAAGTCTATGATGGTGTAACCCCCTCCCCAAACCTATTCGGAAGAATAGGTTATAAACAAAGGATCACATAACCTCACACTACCTCCTTCCTAGGCATTTAGCAATCTCAAAGCATGGTGAAGACTTGTTGCCTCTTAGGTACATAATTACTCGGGAAAACAACCATAAGACCCTAACATGCATCATCCTATTATAAAGGCCTTCGTGAACCGCAATAGAGAAAACACCACTAAGTGATGTCGAGACTACCTAGCTCAACTAAGTGAAATACATAAATGTGACAAGCCAAGCGAGAAAGACCTCAAACAAATTCATAGAGATGAAGCATACGATTAATGGCATAGCTAGTTGATCTACCCAATAAAAAATTCAAAAAATTCGGCAATAAACTCCATATAAAACATGCAAAACTAATCCTAGGATGAATGCAACCTAAAAATCTAAGAAAGCAGTAAACGTGCAAATGCAAATGCAAACGGATAAAGCATGCGAGGTACTATACTCAGCCTGCCAATGTCAAGCTTCAAACTAATAATACTAGATCACTTAAATCCCATCCCCCCTCATGAAATTAACGCTAGTCCCTAGTAGTAAGAAAATGAGGAAATAAGATGTGATACTAGATGTTACCCCATGGTTTGGCCTCGGTCGGCTGAGTATGCTGCTTGTGATTTATTGGGCCTCCTCTGTGAGCTTCATAGTGTGACATCAGGTCTTCTGATGGTTGCGGTAGTTCCATTTTTAGGCCGGTCAGGATCAATTCCTCTATCAGAGTCAGCATTGCCCGTATGGCCTTCATTGTCACTACTGTCATCATCATCATCGCCAGTAGAGTTGCAGTGGCAGGTAGAATTCTCAAGATTAGCCGCCGCTGTTATGGAATTCTCCATCCTGTAGCCCTTCAATAGGATGTGAACTGTTGAAGGGGAAAGGGCAGTGGTATCAGGACCTCCCCCTCCAACGATTTACACCTCGAGAAGGTTACAGTAAGCTGTTCGGACACTCAGAAGTCTTCTACCTTTTTCTCCAATTTTGGCCACTTTATCCACTGTTGCTCCGACCAATGTCAATATGATGCTCACTTCATAGGCAGGCAAGGGGCGCCCCAACGAGGGACTGTGTACCCATGTCGTTACGTTTTGGAACCAAGCTAGCGCTTCGGAACCTTCTAGCAACTGCGAACTCAAGATCAAATCCGTCGCCGCTAGAATGTCCCGGTGCCTTCCAGTTCACTCGAACTCTACAGTCCTCGTGATGGAGTGCTGACATAATAGTGGTTTCTGACCCTTCGGTGGTGCATGAATAGGCATAGGAGTCCTTACTCCAGGTGTATTCTAACTCCTCCTGTTGGATAATCCACGACGTTGTTGCCAAACCCCTTGGCTCGAACGCACATCTAGCGAGATCACCTTCCTTGACATGGTTCTTCACAGCTAACATTCGGGAATACTCCCTACCCTTAGTATGGTACCTACAAACAGCGATTAGCACCTCGTACGACTCAAAACAGACTCAAGTGTAAAAAGCGAGACACACAAGTGATAAATTCATCAATCGAACTCCCCAAACCGCAATGTCTAGCCTAGCTACTTCATCATGCAACATATCAACGTAACTACTACATGCAATACATCACATCATGGTCTTACTAGACAACCAATAACCTTGATAACAAGGTTTCAATTCATACCATAGCAGCGCAAAAAATTCAACAGCATAAATCCTTATTCTCAACTAATAAGCATTCTATCGTCAAATCCACCAACATTACACCAATAAACATATCCATATGCTATAAATCAAAGATAAAGACATAATGCATAGCAAGATATATCATCTAATAGCAAAATACCCAAATCAACAATTTAAGCAAAATTGAGCATGCAATTGATAGTAAATAACATGTCTAATCACATAAACAACATACCCATGCTTCAAACAAGCATAAATGAAGCTCAAATTAGAAAACCCCCAAATTCGAAAATTAGGGTTCTTAAAGATGATACCTCAGATCTGCAAATCTAACGAATTAGGATGAAATCTGATCGGTTCGGGTAATAGATCATGTAATAGGCTTCGAAATAAGCTAAAGAACACTTAATTTGGTCAAGAAACGAAGAAGTTATGAAGATTTAGAAGTAAAATCGCACTTTTCAGGTTATTTGGGAGTAAGGATGAAGAAAAATGAAGAAAATATGGTTTTGGGGTTGAAATCCGCGACTTTTAAGATCTGGGACTGTGGGGCAGTTCGCCCCATGCTCCCCAATGCGGGGAGACGGGTCCCGATGTCAGAAAATGCGGTTTAAATCCCGAAACTAATTTTTTCAAAAAACCACTCGAAGAATCTCACTTAAACAAAATCATATACGACACACACATGAACAAATTCGCATATGAGAAGCAAATAGTTCAAGATGAAATGCATGCAGAAAAGCAGTAAAGAAAGTGATAAAAAATTCCAGGTTGCCTCCCGGATAGCGTCATTGTTTTAAGTCTTTGACTCGACTCCTGTCTGCGCCTATCTCTTCTTTTTGCGGGTACTAGTCTTCCCCTTCATTGATCTCCTTTCCATGCCACGAACCTGTGAATAAGAAAGAATATAGGCTGCAAGACCACAATAGTGAGTAATAATATCTGGCGGCTCTGGTGGATCAGGTATGGCTTGCAATACGTGTTGTTTTCCATCCACCTCGATGGTGCAAGTTCTTTGGTAGATGTCCATTACGGAGCGTAGTTTGGTCAAGAATGTTTGTCCTAAGAGTATGACATCCCCCGTCCCAGGTGCAGATGCCGGCACAACTACGAAATTGGTGTATATTGATGCTTCACCAATCTTGACCAACACATTTTTCACAACGCCTTCGGGTCTCATGAATGATCCATCCGCCAGTCGCACAATATCCCTTTCCTCGGATAGTTTTCCAAGGTTACTCTTTTCAAACACATTCAAAGGAATTATGTTTGAGTAGGATCCCGTGTCTAGTGTGGCACGGACATCTTCAAGCTCACCAATCCCTACCTTAACATCGAAACTTTTAGGGAGTGGTTCGGGATCCTCTTGCTCCTCATCACTTGTGTCAGAACCAAGGTCCTCCTCTTCTTCCTCAGCCTGTAGAAGTTCTTCCTTCATGCAACACTCGCACCTAACGACCTTCTCAGTGTTGCGTTGTTCCTTACTTGCTCTTCGGTCGATCAACTCTTGCATCTTTTGATGGGCAAGCCTAGTGCTCTCTTCCAACTTATCAAGCCTTGCCCTAGTTTTCTCGGAATCCTCCTCATACCGTTTGAGAAAACTTTGTGTGTGATCAACCATCTTCTGCAAGTTCTCCATCAGTAGAGTCGTCTTCGACTTCGGTGGCTCTTTCGGAGCGGGGTTTTCGCAGTGATCATTACCATAGTTCAGCCTGCTACGGTCTTGGTTAGGTCCATAAGTTTGGTTAGCCGGTGCATATCCTTGATTGTTGCGGTATCCTCTTCTCCAGAATCCACCTCGAGGATTCCTACCGTCTTGTCCGTAGCTAACTTTTTGAGTACCAAACTCCGTAGCAAAGGCTTCTTCTTCGCCTCCTCGAGCCCAGTTGCCATCTTCGTATGCCAACTCCGATCTACACATATGAGCTCCATGCCCATAGTTCTTGCATATTCGTCATACTTCGTTCGAAACAGTTGTTCCGGTGGCGCTCTTGAGGACTTGCTTCAATTCGTTGGTAAAGCACTCGAATTGATCCCCATTCTCCCTGTACATAGGGGCTTCTTGAGTCGGTGGAGCTTCTGGTCCACGTCTCCTAACCATTGCTCTTGGGTCCTTGAACTGCGAACCCTTAGCAAGCCTTTCGAAAACTACCCAGACGGCTTCCGCAATTTCCTCCCAAATATTGCCTCGGCATTGGAAATCCACCACTTATTGGTTCTCGAAGGTTAGTCCATTGTAGAAGTGTTGGACTAGGTCGGATAGTTCAAAACCATGGTGAGGTCACTTGTTCGTGAGATCTTGGAACCTCTCGAACGCGGTGTAGATGGTCTCATCATAGTCTTGCTTGAATCCAGTGATTTGCGCCTTAAGCGTGGTAGTCAGAGTGTGTGGGAAGTATTTCTCCATGAAAGCTGAAAAAACCTTTTCCCAAGTGTCCAGCGAGCCGGCAGGTAGAGAACTCAGCCATGACTTGGCTCTGTCGCCAAGTCCCATTGCAAAAACCTTCATTCTCAACTCATCCGTTGTTATGTCAGCTCCGGGTCGTGGGAGTTGGTTGACGAAATCATCGATATCGTTCAAATACCCCATCACATCTTCCCTTGATAAGCCATAGAACCTCGGAAGTTGTTGGAATGCGTGGTTCTTGATTGCCAGATCTCGGGTTGCGGGCGAAAGAACAATCGCCGGTCCCCTCATACGATCCTTGGTGGGTTGTACCCATGCCTTCAGTGGTCTAGCTTCTGCCATTCCGTCGATTTCCTTGAAAAGGAGTCGCCTTCTTTGGTGGTAGACTCTATCGATCTCAGCAATTGAATCAGCAAGCGGTATTCCTGCAGAACGTGTATGCGGCATACACAATCTGTGACAGACTAGGTAAAGTAATTAGAAACAAATAGGAAAACAGAGAGAGAAATTAAAAAGGAAAACTGAAACTAAAAGAAATAGAAATTTAAAGCTGTAAATAAAAACAAATTAAATAGAAAAAAGGAGTATAGTCCCCGGCAGCGGCGCCAATTTGATGAACGTTGTCAGGGTTCAATAAAATAATATTTGTAATTTAGCCAAAGGCAATCCACAACTACAACGAAAACTGTAGTGTAGCAGCAGAATGACTCGAGTGTCGTTCTCTCAGGACTATAACTAGTTTTATCTATTTAATAAGAAAATATAAAACAGCAGATAAAAAGCGATAGGGGGTTTTCAAGCAGATAATGGAGGTTGGTGATAGTATGGTCCTTCTTAACATAATGGGTCGATAATCATGCATAAATTCCTCGGTCTTGCATAGAGATCTTTGAATGAATCTAGGGTCCTGTTGTAAGTATTGTGCACTACGAAGATAGTATGGGTCTGACCTGTCAACAACTAACGTCCTATTGTGTTCCGTAATCATTCAACACTACGAAGATAATTAAGTCTGATTGGCCGACAAGTGTCCTAGTGTGCATAATGATCAATACAACATACGAGAATTTTGGTGTTCAACTCATCAACGAAATAAAGCAATGACACGTTGTATAATGCGCGATATAGCCATTAGCATGATTATCTTCCCTCGCTAAGAATTCACATACTACCACCAACGATAAATTTAGCTACTCATAATGTGCATGCAATCAATAGCAATCATAGAAGAAAACATATTAAAAGAATATATAAAATAAGTAGATAAAAGTTGTAAGATACAAAGTTACCGAAGGTTGTCAATCTCCGGATGATTGTGATCCTACGCGCTCCAATCTGCTATGAAAAAGTATCCCCTAAGCTACGGAACTCCCAGGACAGGCCCCGGGAAGTTCCTACCTAAAACTATAGAGAGAGGTGAGAAAGAAGGCTTGGAAAGATATGAATTTCGGAGAGAAAACTCGCAACTATATATAGGCCCGAAAATACTCTGGGGCGGTTCGGCCGAGCCATGGGGCGGTTCGCCCCCCAGTTTTTCGCGGAATTTCCGCGTTTTTCGACGCGGATTTGGATTTCTTCACCTTTTCGGACTCGGTTTCAGACTTCTAATGGCCTTCTAACCTCCATATTCGGCCCCTAGACTCCAAATCCTATCCGGAAACCTTCAGATACTACAAATAGGCTTCTGGAACACCAATTCCTTGTAAACTTCAATATAATTGCCCGTAAATCTCCGAATTTCAACCAAAACCTGTAAAATAAAATCTAAAGGGAAACGTGACACTATTCTAATAAAATGTACTAAAATATAGCTAAATTAACATAGAGGATAGCTAAATTAGGTGAAAAAGACTCGAATGAAAGTGTAAAATACACATTCATCAAGTAGGTTTCCGGAAAAGCCTAGTTTAGAATTGAAACCACTTCCTGCGCACCTCAAATATGTGTACTTAGGAGAAAATCAGAAGAAGCCTGTAATTGTCTCCTCACATCTCTCCAACGATGAAGAAAGTAGGCTGATTGAAGTATTGAAAGAGAATGAGAAGGGAGAGTTGGTACCGGTTAGGAAGACCACTGGATGGCGGATGTGCATTGACTACAGAAGATTAATGCCGCCACTAAGAAAGACCACTTCCCTTTACCATTTATAGATGACATGCTAAACCGCCTTGCGGGGCAGAATTTTATTGTTTTCTTGATGGATTATCAGGTTTCTACCAGATTCCGATTGCACCGGAGGATCAGGAGAAGACTACATTCACTTGCCCATTCGGAACATTTGCCTATAGGAGGATGCCATTTGGACTATGCAACGCTCCCACCACTTTTCAAAGGTGCATGCTTTCTGTTTTCTCTGACATGGTAACTAAATTTGTTGAAGTTTTCATGGATGATTTTTCCCTTTTTGGTGATTCGTTTGATGAATGCTTGCAAAGATTAGATCTTGTTTCGAAAAGGTGCATTGAATGCAATTTGACCTTAAGCTGGGAGAAGAGTCATTACATGGTTAGAGAAGGCATTGTTCTAGGACATGTAGTTTCTGAAAGAGGTATTGAGGTAGACAAGGCTAAGATCGAAATCATTGAAAAACTTCCCCCACCTACTTGTGTGAAAGAATTGCAATCTTTTCTTCGCCGTGTAGGATTCCATAGGAGGTTTATTAAAGATTTTTCGAAAATTGCTAAACCTTTAAGTAGCTTGCTTGCAAAAGATGTGGTTTTCTATTTCTCTAATGAATGATTAGTTGCTTTTAATACCCTTAAGGAAAAGCTTGTTTCTGCTCCCATTGTTGTGCCGCCTGATTGGAATCTTCCTTTTGAGATTATGTGTGATGCTTCGAATTTTTCTATGGGTGCTGTTTTATGCCAGAAAGTTGATAAGCAGTATCGTGTGATTTATTATGTTAGTAAGACTCTAGACTCTGCGCAAGTTATCTATACAACTACTGAAAAGGAATTTTTAGCTGTTGTCTTTGCTTTACAAAAGTTTAGGTCTTATTTAATTGGCCATCCTGTGAATGTCCATACTGATCATGCTGTTTTGAGACATTTGATAGCTAAGCAAGATTCTAAGCCTAGATTAATCCGTTGGGTCCTTTTGCTGCAAGACTTTGATTTGACCATAGTGGATAGAGCTGGTAGGGAGAATTTAGTAGCAGATCATTTATCTAGAATACCTAATATCCCTGTTGATTCGATACCCATCAATGAGGACCTCCCTGATGAGCACTTAATGAAGCCTAATGAAGAGCCATGATATGCAGATATTGTAAACTATTTGGCTATGAATGTTTTCCCCACTAACTTTTCAGCCTCAGACAAGAGAGCTCTTGCCAAGCGTTGGAGGACTTACATATGGGATGATCCGTATCTATTCAAAGAAGGAGCTGATGGGATTCTAAGGAGATGCGTGCCACAAGAAGAGCAACAAAGTGTGCTGAGTCATTGCCATGAGCTTAATTGTGGGGGACACTATAGTGGGTTGAAAACAGCTTGCAAGGTACTGCAAGCAGGATTTTTCTGGCCAACAATATACCGAGATGCTCGAAGTTTTGTGAAGAATTGTGACCCATGTCAACGAGGTGGTAGTATTGGCAAGAAAGATGAAATGCCCTTTCAAGGGAATCTAGTGGTAGAACCTTTCGATGTATGGGGCATTGATTTCATGGGACCATTTCCATCAAGTGGAGGCTATGTATACATTCTTATTGCGCTGGATTATGTGACTAAATGGGTGGAGGCAATTCCTACAAAAACAAATGACGGCGCGGTTGTTATGAAGTTCTTGAAGGAGGTAATATTCTCTAGATTTGGGTGCCCTAGGACAATCATCAGTGATGGAGGGTCACACTTCGTGAATAGAACCTTTGCCTCCCTTCTTAAGAGATACAGTGTCCACCATAGTGTCAGGACTAGCTACAAGACGGTGATCAGGACTACTCCATACAGACTTGTGTATGGGAAAACATGTCATCTTCCCGTAGAACTGGAACACAAGGCATATTGGGCTATAAAGGCACTCAATCTTGATATGGGAAAAGCTGGCGAGGAACGATTGTTGCAACTAGATGAGCTTGATGAATTACGACTAGGTGCTTATGAAAATGCCAAGATCTACAAGGACCGTACTAAGAAGTATCATGATCGTGGTATAGTACGTAAGGAATTGATTCCTCGACAAATAGCTTTGGTATTTAATTCTCGCCTTCGACTATTTCCGGGAAAGCTCCGTACTCGTTGGGATGGACCGTACGAAATTATCGAAGTTGCTCCCCATGGAGCTGTAAAACTCTTTGATTCAAAGACGGGCAATACCTTCAAGGTGAATGGCCAGCGAGTGAAGCCATACTTCGAGATATCTAGTGATCAAAGGGAGGTTGATCACCTTGAGCTTACCCTTACCGCTTCCACTAAAGGTTAGTGTGTTTTGTTTTGTTTTCTCACGAGTTTGATTGAGTATTATAGGTCACTTATACAAGTATTAGCTCTCACCTTGAATTCACTTTCGACGTACGGGACGAGCGACGACGTTCAGGTTTGGGGAGGGGGTTATCGCTAATCATCTCTATACTTATCTTGCTTATGATAAACTCGTGAAATGTTTTGCATTTGCATTTGCACGTTTACTGCTTTCTTAGTTTTTTAGGTTGCATTCACTACATTCATCCTAGGATAGTCTTGCATGTTTTATATGGAGTTTATTGCCTAATTTTTTGAACTTTTTTATTCGGAAAATCAACTAACTATGCCATTAATCATATGCTTCATCTCTATGAATTTGTTTGAGGTTTTTCTCGCTTGGCTTGTCACATTTATGTATTGCACTTAGTTAAGCTTGGTAGTCTCGACATCACTTAGTGGTGTTTTCTCTACTGCGGTTCACGAAGGCCTTTATAATAGGATGATGCATGTTAGGGTCTTATGGTTGTTTTCCCGAGTAATTATGTACCTAAGTGGCAACAAGTCTTCACCATGCTTTGAGATTGCTAAATGCCTAGGAAGGAGGTAGTGTGAGGTTGTGTGATCCTTTGTTTGCAACCTATTCTTTCGAATAGGTTTGGGGAGGGGGTTACACTATCATTAGACTTGTTTTTCGTTTTTCAATTGTGTGTTGTGAGTTTATTTTTCCTTTCCCGTAAATTTTGTACTCCAACCTATTCTTTCGAATAGGTTTGGGGAAGTCGTTTGTGAGTCATTTTGTTTCTTTTTCGTTATGCTACTGCTGGCTAAAAAAGAAAAATTCGAAAAAAAAAAAAAGAAAAATTCGAGAAAAAAGAAAAAAACTGGAAAAGAAAAAAAAGAAAAAAACGAAAAAAAAGAAAAGACCCCAAAAAAACGAAAAAAAAGAAAAGACCCCAAAGATTATTAACCCGTTATGCTTTGAATGACCATACTATCACCAATCTCCATTATCTGTTAAGAAAAACCTTTGCTAAGTCGTCTGCTGTTTTATATTCTTATGTTAGATTAGATAAAGCTAGTTATAGTCCTTAGAGATCGACACTCGCGGTTATTCTACTGCTACACTACGGTTTTCGTTGTAGTTGTGAATTGCCTTTGGCTAAATACAAATTTATTTGATTAGTTGGAACCCGACACTTCCACGTTCATCATCTAGAACAGATGACACTCAAATAATCAAAAGACAAAAAATTACAACTCGATTACGAACATTACAAGAATTGAAAAAATGAGACAAACACTTTGCTAAACCTGGTTTTTGGCTTCTTTTTTTTTTACCCTTCCTTGCTTTTTTGGGGTCTTTTCTTTTTCTTTCTTTTTTTTCTTTCCAGATTTTTTTCTTTTTTTTCTTTCCAGATTTTTTTCTTTTTTTCCTGGAATTTTTTTTCGACTTTTTTTTTTTTAGCCAGCAGTAGCATAACAAAAAAGAAATTACAACGACACACAAACGACCTCCCCAAACCTATTCGAAAGAATAGGTTGGAGTACAAACTTACGAAAAAAGAAAAAATAAACTCACAACACACACACTAAAAATCGAAAAACAAGTCATATGATAGCGTAACCCCCTCCCCAAACCTATTCGAAAGAATAGGTTGCAAACAAAGGATCACACAATCTCACACTACCTCCTTCCTAGGCATTTAGCAATCTCAAAGTAAGGTGAAGACTTGTTGACTCTTAGGTACATAATTACTCGGAAAAACAACCATAAGATCGTAACATGCGTCATCCTATTATAAAGGCCTTCGTGAACCGCAGTAGAGAAAACACCACTAAGTGATGTCGAGACTACCAAGCTTAACTAAGTGCAAACATAAATGTGACAAGCCAAGCGAGAAAAACCTCAAACAAATTCATAGAGATGAAACGCATGGTCAAAGGTCATAATTAGTTAATCTACCCAATAAAAAAGTTCAAAAAATTTGGCAATAAACTCCACACAAAAACATGCAAAACTATACTAAGATGAATGTAGTGTATGCAACTAAATACTAAGAAAGCGGTAAACGTGCAAATGCAAATGCAAACAAAGGGTTTCACGAGTTTATCATAAGCAAAACAAGTATAGAGATAGGCAGCGATACCCCCCCCCAAACCTGAACGTCGTCGCTCGTCCCGAACGTTGAAAGTGGATTTAAGGTGAGAGCTAACTTGTACCTATAACCTATATGACTCAAGAAAACTCGTGATAAACCAAAACGGGCGATAAAAGAGGTAAAAAGATCAATAATTTAGCATAATCGGAGAAAAATGGGGTTGCGAACGAAAATACCCCCGGGTTTCTGGACACCCGGGGCGAACCGTCCCAGGTGGGGGGCGATTCGCCTGGGGCGTCCAGAATGTCCCAGGCGGCATGGTTTTGCCAGGCGACTCGCCCCACATGGGGGGGCGGTTCGCCCGGCATCTCCAGACTCCTGGAGACGCCTTTTTCCTCCCAAAACGCAAAATTATCATCTTAAAACCTATTTTATCACCAAAACATGAAAAATAAATATGCATGCAATGCAAGAAAGTGATAAAACTAAACTATATGCAACCATTACAACTAATGTTATCCATTATCAAATGGAAACGAATCTTGTGCATTCGTTCCATTACTCCTCGCATCTTGGGAACCATCCTTGGCTCCTCTCCGTATCTGCTCAAGCAAGTCCATGATTCCCTGAAAACCAAAATTAACAAAACCAACAAAAACAAAATCTACGAAATAACTAAGGGAATCAGATGGAAAATAAAAAGAGAAAAGAGGATCAAAACTCCTTTGGAACTCATAGGTGGGTGCTTGGACCAGAACGTAGGAGTCAAGATCAAGAGTATCTGCCGCAATTGACTCAGAGACACCAAAATCTGCAGAGATTGGCTCCTCGACCTCAACACAACTCACGCCATCACCTTCTGACTCAAGTGAAGCAATGGATTCAGTTATCACCTCCTCCATGACTTCCTCTTGACCAACAACCTCGACACTCGCAAGTAAGGACGTGGAATCCAAGATAAGCACTGAGGACACTTCATCGATGGATTCTTCTCCACATTCCTCTTCATCGGCAATGTCGATTTCTGGTGGCTGACTACTGAAGCGAGACGTCCATGACCTTGACCCGGGAGGTGAGTCCCTATCCCAATGTTCCAGAAACTTGCTGGTTACTTCACCCCAAGTGCGCAACGATTTTTCCGGTGGGATTCTGAGCCATCCTCGAGCGTACCCTTTCAATGCTCCCATAAATCCTCTCATACAAAGTTGCTCATGCGATAAAATAACCCCCTCCTCATTCTTACGAGGTATCCTCAACACACCTTCCTCGTACGTGTCTAAGAACCCTCTTGGATCATCACCCGTTGGAAACGTGGAGAGAATGGAATAGTACGAAGGATCAAAGTCATAATTCCTGCAATCATCATCCAATGAGGTATCACATACCGGGGCAACGGAAGTTGACTCATCCTTTCATATGACTAGTTTCTGCACATGAGGAAACAAGAAACCAAGGAGCAGAATCCACAAAAGAAAAACAAAAACTTGCAAAGAAAAACACAAAGAGTGCAAACAAACACAATGTAACCAAGAACTTCGAGAGCACAAGCACGCAAGGTAACCAAGATCAGATTAGATGAATTTACTGAAAAAGATAGAGGGAAAGAAATAGGGTAAGAGAGTGAAATTTTCTGAGAGCAAACCCCAAGAGCCTGTACTTCTGTAGGGAATTGAATGCTGAAAATATAAATAAGCTAAACAGAAAAAAGGAGTATAGTCCCCGGCAACGGGGCCAATTTGATGAACCGGAATTTGTCAGATTCAAATTAATCAAATAAATTCGTTTTTAAGCCAAAGGTAATTCACAACTACAACGAAAATCGTAGTGCAGCAGTAAAATAACCTCGAGTGTCGATCTCTATGGACTATAACTAGCTTTATCTAATCTAACTTAAACTATAAAATCAACAGGCGACTTAGCACAGGTTTTTCTTATCAAGATAATGGAAGTTAGTGATAGTATGACCATTCAAAGCATAGCAGGTTAATGATCATGCATGAAGTACCCGATCGTTTTGCATAGAGATCTTTGATCATGAATTGTCCAATGTGTTCCGTTTTATTCAACACTACGAAAATAGAGGGCTTAGATAGATCAAAGAAATAAAGCAATAACTCAAAGTCTGATTCGCATTACCGCCATCATGCACAATTAAGAACCCTCTCTAAGAAATCACATACTATCACCAACGATAGATTTAGCTACTCATAGATGTCATGCAATCAACATAAATCATAGCAAGATAGAATGAAAACATGTTGAAAGATATATAAATATAAATATAAAAAATATGAGATACAATGTTGCCGAAGGTTGTCAATATCTGAAGAATCGCGATCTCACAAGCTCCAAATCGATAAGAAAAATTGTCTCCTATGCTAAGAATTCCCAGAACAGGCTCTGGAGAATCCTTACCAAAAACTAATGAGAAAGGTATGAAAAAAGGTCTGAGAAAGTATGAAAAAACATAGAGAAATAGCAACTATATATAGGAGTTCGGCACGCGTGGGGCGAGTCGCCCCACACACCGGGCGAATCGCCTGGTGTGGGGCGAATCGCCCCACATCCCGGGCGAATCGCCCGGGAGCTTCAGTCGGCGAGAGACGCGTTTTTTACGCATTTTTGGATTTTTTTTTCCTTTTCGGACTCGAATTTTGCCTTCTAGTGACCTTTTAGCCTTCAGACTCGACCCCTAGACTTCAAATCCCATCCGGAATCTTGTAGATACTCCAAAACTGTCCTCGGAACACCGATTCTTTGTTCTCTTCAATATAATTGCCCGGAAAACCACGTTTTTCACCTAAAACCTGTAAAATGCAAACTAAAGGGAAACGTGACACTATTCTAATAAAATGCACTATAATATAGCTAAATTAACATAGAGGATAGCTAAATTGGTGAAAAAAGACTCGAATGAAAGTGTAAAATACACGTTCATCAAACTCCTCAAACCGAACCTTTGCTTGTCCTCAAGCAACTAAGCTAGACTCTAATGCAAAAAATAATTCAACACAAAAAATGGAGTCTCATGCCAAATCAAATGAACTAATCTATTGAGTTTATCAAAAAAACTTATGAACAAAAACCATACAAATCATAACATGGACATAGGTTGAAGAATGTCTCGATTGACTCATACACATTCACATAAGCACTTATGTCAAACAAACACTCGAATGAAAGTGTAAAATACACGTTCATCAGCGACCGTTGGGCATCCTACTAATCTCCGTCTGCCCGATGACCCTCCTCGGCCAGAGAACTCCCGCCACCAGTGACTTGGCTAGTTCCACCTGCTCGACTAGCCCCTAAAGCAGTTATTTTCTTTTTAGCCTCGAGGAAAGCCTTGAACTTGATGACCTCGGGCTCTTCAATATTTAAATCCTCACATCCGAGGACTGGCCCAGGAAGCACGAGCCACTTCATGTTGCGATGTCCGGCTCTCTCAAGCGGCTCTATGATCCCAAGGTGGAGCACTTCCAGAACCCAAGAAGGAAGGAGGCCAACCTTCTCGGGATAGGGTACCTCGAGGTTAGCAACAATGGCTCCGAATTCGCAAGCTCGGTGTTCCGCGTCGGACACGATTTGATCAGGATATTCGGAGAAATCGCCCCACTTGTTATCCATCAGCCTGGCCTCATCGGAGTCAAACTCCTCCGACAAAATCTTCTTGCCCTTGAGCTGGTTGATGGCCGAGTAGAAACCATCCTTGCGCGCACGCTGCTTAATTTCATGGGACTTGAGGCGGAAGGAGGAGGACTCGAAGAAGGCTTTGGCGCCCTCGAACCAAGTATCTTTCAGCCGAGCGAGGATCCCATACTTAAAGCGTGCCATTTTGAACGACAAGGAGTTCCAGGCGTCCCTCCAAGCAGTAACCTTCTTCTGATCCTTAAGTAGCTCGGCCTCAAGGTTACCAACCTTATTCTTCTCATTTCGCAGCTCCTCTTCCAGGGTCCGAGCACAATTGTTTGCTTCCTGGACCTGAAGATGCAAATTAGCCACGTCCTCGGGAGAACCCTTGTCGGCCGCAAGGTTCCCATAAGCGCCGACCAGAGCAAAGAGCTGCAAAAGAGAAACGGGCCGAGGAGCCCAATAAGTTAGAGTGCCCGAGAAGAAAATTTCAACACTTAAGGGAATTGGTTAAAAGTACGCGAAGGAACAAAGAGTTACCTTGCGCGAGAGCTGGCTTTGCTCGTGTGTCCGATCGAACTCGTCGAGCGCCATGATGCGATTGACCTCCTCAGTAAGGTCCTCGTCAGTTACAATTTCTTTTCCCTTGCCCTTTCTCCTCTTAGACTTCTTGGAGGCCCGACCACCGTCGTCCTCGGAGCTCCTCTTGCTTTTCTTGGATTTTTTGTTGTTCTTGGGCTTGTCATCAGCCTTCCTGGTCTGACGTAGAGCCATCTCCAGCTGGGGCTCGCCCTCCCGCTCCCGACGAGCCATGTCGTCTTTGTGCACAGAAGCATTGCGAGGAGGTTCGCAAGGAAGCTGAGAAGGAGTATTCATAACCTTGTCCAACTTTTGTTGTTGAACAAGTTTGCGCTGAGCAGCACGCTGCCTCCTCCTGGCCTCGAGCGTTTCCAACATTATCCACTTCAGCCAATAATTTGCAAAAGAAAAGTTGGTTAGGGCCCGAGTACACAAAGGTCCGAGGACCAAAAAAAAGCATATAAGAGCGACAAGCAAAGAATTCAAGAAGTAAGCAAGTATGGAAATGCAAAGAACGCTACTCGAGCAAGAGTATAAAAGCTTGCTTACGGAAGTCCTTTTTGAAGCCGCAGTACACGGGCTCGGTTAGATTAGCCAAGTAGGGCAAAGGTTGAAGATTCAATGCCCAATAGAAGTATCTCTTAGGGTTCGGAAGCAAGTTCTCTCTTTGGTATCGAACCGCCCAAGGAGCCATCTCAGTAGCCCCCGACTTGCCAATCCACGTACCTCGGAAGAACTTTTTGGGAACGCTCCAATTTAACTGCTCGTCGGTCATGCCGGGTTGTGGCGCCTTGCGGACATAAAAATAGCCCGACCACCACCGACACCCGATCGAGGACGTGATGAACTGGAATTTGTCAGATTCAATTAATCAAATAAATTTGTTTTTAGCCAAAGGCAATTCACAACTACAATGAAAACCGTAGTGTAGCAGTAAAATAACCTCGAGTGTCGATCTCTAAGGACTATAACTAGCTTTATCTAATTTAACTTAAACTATAAACTCAACAGACGACTTAGCACAGATTTTTCTTATCAAAGATAATGGTAGTTAGTGATAGTATGATCATTCAAAGCATAGCAGGTTAATAATCATGCATGAAGTACCCGATCGTTTTGCATAGAACTCTAAGATCGTGAATTGTCCAATGTGTTCCGTTCAATTCAACACTACGAAGATACAGGGCTTAGATAGATCAAAGAAATAAAGTAATAACTCAAAGTCTGATTCGCGTTACAGCCATCATGCATAATTAAGAACCCTAGCTAAGAAATCACATACTATCACCAACAATAGATTTAGCTACTCATAGATGTCATGCAATCAACAGAAATCAAAGAAAGATTGAATAAAAACATGTTGAAAGATATAAATATAAATAGAAAAATTGTGAGATACAATGTTACCGACGAAGGTTGTCAATCTCCGAAGAATTGCGAACTCACAAGCTCCAAATTGATAAGAAAAATAGTCTCCTATGCTAAGAATTCCCAGAACAGGCTCTGGAAAATTCCTATCTAAAATTAATGAGAAGGGTATGCAAAAAGGTCTGAGAAAGTATGAAAAACGTAGAAACAGAAGCAACTATATATAGGACTTCGGCACGCGTGGGGCGAGTCGCCCCAGACACCGGGAAAACCGCCTGGTGTGGGGCGAACCGCACCACATCCCGGGCGAACCGTCCAGGAGCTCCATTCGGCGAGAAACGCGTTTTTGACGCGTTTTAGGTCTTCTTTTCCTTTTCGGACTCGGTTTTTGCCTTTTCTAGTGACCTTTAAGCCTTGAAACTCGACCCCTAGACCTCAAATCTCATCCGGAACCTTCTAGATACTCCATGAATGCCCTCGGAACACCGATTCTTCGTTCTCTTCAATATAATTGCCCGGAAATTCATGTTTTTCACCTAAAACCTGAAAAATACAAACTAAAGGGAAACGTGACACTATTCTAATAAAATGCACTATAATATAGCTAAATTAACATAGAGGAAACATAGAGGATAGCTAATTAGGTGGAAAAAAAAACTCGAATGAAGGTGTAAAATACACGTTCATCAAACTCCCCAAACCGAACCTTTGCTTGGCAAATGAAATAAACTAATCTATTGAATCTATCAAAAACTTTTGAACGGAAACCATACAAATCATAACATGGATATTGGTTGAAGAATGCCTCGATTGACTCATACACATTCACATATGCACTTATGTCAAATAAGATATTCTCTCGTAACATTCTCTACCTGGACCTAGTCAGTGACGACATAATGAAAAATGTTAAAATACGAATGGTTGTCCCGTGCCTATGAAACTGAGGACTTACTGTTGTTCACCAAGTTAAGACTTTTCCTCAAAAAGGTCGAACCAATACTGGCTCTCATCAAACGAAGGAGGGTTCCCTAAAAAAGATAACACTCTCCTATTCTACCCATCTCTCAAGTAAGCCTTAAGCTAATCACCACTTCCTGAATGGCAGGACGAGGGTGGTCTAGAACAGATGACACTCAAACAAACAAAAGACAAAAAATTACAACTCGATTACGAACATTACATGAATTGAAAAACGAGATAAACACTTTGCTAAACTGCTTTTTGGATTTTCTTTTTGGACCCTTCCTTGCTTTTTTGGGGTCTTTTCTTTTTTTTCTTTTTTTTTTTCTCCAGATTTTTTCTTTTTCCTGGAATTTTTTTCTCCTCTTTTTTTTCGATCTTTTTTGAGCCAGCAGTAGCACAACGAAAAAAAATTACAATGACACACAAACGGCCTCCCCAAACCTATTCGAAAGAATAGGTTGAAGCACAAACTTTACGAAAAAGGAAAACAAACTCACAACACACACTCAAATCGAATAACAAGTCTAAAGAAAGCGTAACACCCTCCCCAAACCTATTCGAAAGAATAGGTTGCAAACAAAGGATCACACAATCTCGCACTACCTCCTTCCTAGGCATTTAGCAATCTCAAAGCAAGGTGAAGACTTGTTGCCTCTTAGGTACATAATTACTCGGGAAAACAACCATACAAATCATAACATGGATATTGGTTGAAGAATGCCTCGATTGACTCATACACATTCACATATGCACTTATGTCAAATAAGATAGTCTCTCGTAACAATCTCTACCTGGACCTAGTCAGTGACGACGTAATGAAACATGTTAAAATACGAATGGTTGTCCCGTGCCTATGAAACTGAGGACTTACTGTTGTTCACCAAGTTAAGACTTTTCCTCAAAGAGGTCGAACCAATACTGGCTCTCATCAAACGAAGGAGGATTCCCTAAAAAAGATAACACTCTCCTATTCTACCCATCTCTCAAATAAGCCTTAAGCTAATCACCACTTCCTGAATGGCAGGACGAGGGTGGTCTAGAACAGATGACACTCAAACAAACAAAAGACAAAAAATTACAACTCGATTACGAACATTACATGAATTGAAAAACGAGATAAACACTTTGCTAAACTGCTTTTTGGCTTTCCTTTTTGGACCCTTCCTTGCTTTTTTGGGGTCTTTTCTTTTTTTTCTTTTTTTTTTTCATCTCCAAATTTTTTCTTTTTCCTGGAATTTTTTTCTCCTCTTTTTTTTCAATATTTTTTTAGCCAGCAGTAGCACAACGAAAAGAAATTACAATGACACACAAACGACCTCCCCAAACCTATTCGAAAGAATAGGTTGAAGCACAAACTTTACGAAAAAGGAAAACAAACTCACAACACACACTCAAATCGAATAACAAGTCTAAACAAAGCGTAACACCCTCCCCAAACCTATTCGAAAGAATAGGTTGCAAACAAAGGATCACACAATCTCACACTACCTCCTTCCTAGGCATTTAGCAATCTCAAAGCAAGGTGAAGACTTGTTGCCTCTTAGGTACATAATTACTCGGGAAAACAACCATAACATCCTAACATGCATCATCTTATTTTAAAGGCCTTCGTGAACCGCAGTAGAGAAAATACCACTAAGTGACGTCGAGACTACCAAGCTTAACTAAGTGCAAACATAAATGTGACAAGCCAAGCGAGAAAAACCTCAAACAAATTCATAGAGACGAAGCATATGATTAAGGTCATAATTAGTTAACCTACCCAATAAAAAAGTTCAAAAAAATTGGCAATAAACTCCACATAAAACATGCAAGACTATACTAGGATGAATGTAGTGTATGCAACTAAATACTAAGAATGCGGTAAACGTGCAAATGCTAATGCAAACCAAAGGTTCCACGTGTAATCATAAGCAAAACAATTATAGAAATACCCAACGATACCCCCCCCCCCCAAACCTGAACGTCGTCGCTCGTCCCGAACGTCGAAAGTGGATTAGAAGGTGAAAGTTGTCTTGTATATGTGACCTATATTACTCAATCAAACTCGTGAGAAAACAAAACGGGCGATAAACGAGGTATAAAGATCGATAATTTAGCATAATAGGAGAAAATCGGGTTTCCGAACGAAAATCCGGATCTGTGGGTTTACTGGATGCCCGGGGCGAACTGCCCCACGTGGGAGGCGATTCGCCAGGGGCTTCCAGTAAACCCCAGGTTCTCTGGTCATGCCAGGCAAATCGCCCCACGTGGGGGGCGGTTCGCCCGGCACCTCCAGACTCCTGGAGGTGTCGGTTTCCTCCTAAATGCAAAATTATCATCTAGAGACCTATTTTATCGTAAAAAACATACGAAAATAAAAAATACAACACAATGATATGCTCAAAACGACAAAACACACTAACCTTCAGTAGACGCGGAAAGAGTAAGCTCAAGATGATCAACCTCCCTTTGATCACTAGATATCTCGAAATATGGCTTCACTCGTTGACCATTCACCTTGAAAGTATTGCCCGTCTTCGGATCAAAGAGTTCTACAGCTCCATGTGGAGCAACTTTGATAATTTCGTATGGTCCATCCCAACGAGTACGGAGCTTTCCAGGGAATAATCGAAGGCGAGAATTAAATACCAAAGCTTTTTGCTCAAGAATCAGTTCCTTACGTACTATACCACGATCATGATACTTCTTAGTACGTTCTTTGTAGATCTTGGCATTTTCATACGCACCTAGGCGTAATTCATCAAGCTCATCGAGTTGCAATAATCGTTCTTCGCCAGCTTTTCCCATATCAAGATTGAATGCTTTGATAGCCCAATACGCCTTGTGTTCCAATTCTACGGGAAGATGGCACGCTTTACCATACACCAGTCTGTACGGAGTGGTTCCAATCACCGTTTTGTAGCTAGTCCTGTATGTCCAACGTGCATCATTCAATTTTCCTGCCTAATCTTTCCTGCTAGGCTTCACTACTCGCTCCAGAATCTTCTTAATTTGACGGTTGCTAACTTCCACTTGTCCTGAAGTCTATGGGTGATATGGCGTAGCAACACTATGGTGCACACCGTATCTCTTAAGAAGAGAGGCAAAGGTTCTATTGACGAAGTGCGAACCTCCATCACTGATGATTGTCCTAGGACACCCAAATCTAGAAAATATCACATCCTTCAAGAACTTCATAACTACCGCGCCGTCATTCGTTTTTGTGGGAATCGCCTCCACCCATTTAGTCACAAAATCCACCGCAACAAGAATGTATGCATAACCTCCACTTGATGAAAATGGTCCCATGAAATCAATGCCCCACACGTCGAAAGGTTCGACCACTAGATTCCCTTGAAGGGGCATTTCATCTTTCTTGCCAATATTACCACCTCGTTGACATGGGTCGCAATTTTTCACAAAAGTTCGAGCATCTCGGTGCACTGTTGGCCAGAAAAATCCTGCTTGCAGTACTTTGCGAGTTGTTTTTAAACCACTATAGTGTCCTCCACAATGAAGCTCATGGCAATGACTCAACATACTTTGTTGCTCTTCTTGTGGCACGCATCTCCTCAGAATTCCATCAGCTCCCTCTTTGAAAAGATGCGGATCATCCCATATGAAAGACTTGCAACGCTTGGCAAGAGCTCTCTTGTCGGAGGTTGAAAAATTAGTTGGGCAAATACTCATAGCCAAATAGTTCACAATATCAGCATATCATGGCTCTTCATTAGCCTTCATTAAGTGCTCATCGGGGAGATCCTCATTAATATGTATCGAATAAACAGGGATATTAGGTATTCTAGACAGATGATCAGCTACCAAATTCTCCCAACCAGCTCTATCAACTATGGTCAAATCAAAATCTTGCAGCAATAGTACCCAACGGATTAATCTAGGTTTAGAATCTTGCTTAGCTATTAAATGTCTCAAAGCAGCATGATCAGTATGGACATTCACTAGATGACCAATCAAATAAGACCTAAACTTTTTTAAAGCAAAAACAACAGCTAAAAATTCATTTTCAGTAGTTGTATAATTAACTTGTGCGGAGTCTAGAGTCTTCCTAACATAATAAATCACACGATACTTCTTATCAACTTTTTGGCATAAAACAGCACCAATAGCAAAATTCGAAGCATCACACATAATCTCAAAAGGAAGATTCCAATCTGGTGGCACAACAATGGGAGCAGAAACAAGCTTTTCCTTAAGGGTATTAAAAGCAACTAGGCACTCATTAGAAAAATGGAAAACCACATCTTTTGCAAGCAAGCTACTTAATGGTTTAGCAATTTTCGGAAAATCCTTAATAAACCTCTTATGAAACCCTACATGACCAAGAAAAGACTGCAATTCTTTCACACAAGTAGGTGGGGGAATTTTTTCAATGATTTCGATCTTAGCCTTGTCTACCTCAATACCTCTTTCAGAAACTACATATCCTAGAACAATGCCTTCCCTAACCATGTAATGACTTTTATCCCAGCTTAAAGTTAAATTGCATTCAATGCACCTTTTCAAAACAAGATCTAATCTATGCAAGCATTGATCAAAAGAATCACCGAAAAGAGAAAAATCATCCATGAAAACTTCAACAAACTTAGTTACCATATCAGAGAAAATAGAAAGCATGCACCTTTGGGAAGTGGCGGGAGCGTTACATAGCCCAAACGGCATCCTCCTATAGGCAAACGTCCCGAATGGGCAAGTGAATGTCGTCTTCTCTTGATCCTCCAGTGCAATCGGAATCTGGTAAAACCTGACAAACCATAAAGAAAACAATAGAATTTCCGCCCCGCAAGGCGGTTTAGCATGTCATCTATAAATGGCAAAGGGAAGTGGTCTTTCTTAGGGGCGGCATTTAATCTTCTATAGTCAATACACATCCGCCATCCAGTGGTTTTCCTAACCGGTACTAACTCTCCCTTCTCATTCTCTTCTACCGTGATCCCTGACTTTTTAGGAACTACATGAACAGGACTCACCCATCGACTATCAGGAATGGGGTAAATCATATCGGCATCCAGAAACTTGATTACTTCTTTCTTTACCACCTCTTGCATGGCTGGATTTATCCTACGCTGAGGTTGCCTAACGGGTTTGGCATCTTGTTCTAGAGTGATGTTGTGCACACACCGAGTAGGGCTAATTCTCTTGATATCACTAATCCCCCATCCTATAGCTGCAGAATTTTCTCTTAAAATTTCAATTAGCCTACTTTCTTAATCGTTGGAAAGATGTGAGGAGACTATCACAGGCTTTTTCTGATTTTCTCCTAAGTAGACATACTTGAGGTGTGCAGGAAGTGGCTTTAAATCTAAGCTAGGCTCTTCAGGAAATTTACTTTCTTCCTCTTCTTCATCTAAGGGTTCAAGCACTTCTTCTCCTACGGGAATTTCTGGGGTGCTATCCATTATTTCAACTAATTCCCTTGCTTCTTCGGTCATGTAATACGTCTCAGCCTGCATGGTTAGTGCCTCCTCAAGAGGTTCACGGTCATCATAGCAATGATGAAATTCGGAAATCACAGAATCATAGCAATCGACAAAATTTAATTCTTCTACGACTTCCTTATATCCTATGCTACATCCTACCAATTCAACTTTCTCACCCATTACTTCCATGGAGATTTTCTTGCCTTTGAGTTCAAGGCATGTGTTGGTAGTTGCCATGAATGGTCTCCCAAGTAGTACCACGTGTTCGCGTATATGGCTCTTTCCCTCGTCTGCAGACTTCATTACCACAAAATCAGCTGGAATTATCAATTTGTCCACCTTCACAAGGATATCTTCTATTATCCCAACTGGCTTCTTCACACTTTGGTCCGCCATTTGGACAACCATATCAGTTGGTGTCAATTCACCGAGATCCAGGGCCTTGTATACTGAATAGGGCATTAAGTTAATGCTAGCCCCCAAGTCAAGCATAGCCTTCGTGGTTCGACCATTTCCCAAAGCGATGTTGATGATGAAACTTCCAGGATCTCTTTTCTTCGCAGGTAACCCGACAATCAAATTCACCATCTCAACCCCATTAACTTCCTTTCCTGAAGTAACCCTTTTGTTCTTCATCTCACGAAAGAATTTCGTATAAGCCGGAATGTTTTGGATTAACTCCAAGAGAGGCACATTCACTTCAACTTTTGAGAGGCGTTGAAATAGAGGTGACTTTTGAATATCCTTTTTGGCTGGCTTGATCCGACTTGGGAATGGCACATGTGGTTTCGGGGGCACATATGGATTAGAATATTTGTAAAGTACCACTGGCGTAGGAGTTTCCCCTTCAACCTCATCATCATCCATATCTTCTTCAGATGGTCTTGGTTCATCATCCTTCTCTTGAGGTTCTTCGGAACTTTTACTAACCTCTTGTTCTGTGCTTGGTCCTGCATTGTTGGTCCCAAAAGATTCAATATGTTTAGGACGCACGAAGTTAGGAATTTTGGTCATCTTTCCCACACGGAATACTAGATTCACCTCCTCGTACTCAGATTCCTCAGTAGTAACAGTTGGAAGTGGCTTGGGTTCGATAAAATCAGCCTCAGGTGTCGAAACAGGGGAGCTGGGGTCGTCCAGCTCCCTGGAGCTGGGAGGCGATTTGCCCCCTGCCCCGGGCGATTCGCCTGGGGCGAGCCGGATCGCCCCCAGCTCTCTGCCTGTGAGGGGCGATTCATCCCCCACGCTGGGCGGTTCGCCCCTCACCTCTAGGGGGCGTCTTCGTCTAAAATCTTCTCTCCTTTAGTTTGATGAACCTCCTCTGCCTTTTCACACCTCAACAAGCTAAATTCCTCTATCAGTTGCTCAGTTACTTCGACTGCTTCAAAAGCCTTTTCGATGCGAAGATTGTTTTCAGCTTGCCCTGCGTGTGCTATCTCAAAAACATTCTCAATGGCCTTAATCTCTGCGTAAAACACAAGTTCATCCTCCTCACTGATATCTCCGTCTTCAGAATATCCTTCGTATAAGCCTTCAGTTTCGCTCCGATTTGAATTCCCGTTGGTGACTTGACTCGACATTAGCCTCTCAGATTGTGCAGATCCACTGGCGTATTTTTGAAAGACCTTCTTTGCCTCTTCAACTGTACATTCTTCTAATCCTCCACACATCACATCCACTTGAAGCCTAACATCATCACGTAGACCACCAACAAAATACCAAATCAGCTCTCCGGCGTCGAAACGGTGATGGGGGCACTCATGTTTATACAACTCAAAACGTTCGTAGGTGTCACAGCACCGCTCATACTCTCCTTGCTTGAAGTGTTCGATCCGACTCCGCAAGGCAATCGTCTCATGGTAAGGCATGAAACGCGCCAAGAACTCCTCTACTACTTGACCCCAGGTTCTCAGTGATCCTGGTGCTAACCTTGCCATCCAAATTCTCGGTTCATATCCCAGAGCAAAAGAAAATAATTTCCTGCATAATTGGTCCTCGGTGAACCCCTTTGCTGGAACTTTTGCTATTTCTTCTTCATAGGATCTGATGAAACTTAACGGATTCATCCCCACTCCATCTTCGAACATTGGTATCCTTCTCACTACATAACTTGTTACCTCGTACCCTGATAACTCTTCATTCAAGTATATAGCTGACCCTTTCTTGACTTGCAAGAATGTAGGTGTCAAGCGAGCTTTTAAGGTCGTCATACCTGGAAATCTGGAACAGGAGTAACTCAAAACTGAAAATTAGTCTCACTAGAAGTCTCGAAAATCAAGAAAATTTCTGGAAATCGCCTATAAAATCGAAAAAGGCTAATACTAATAAGACTAGGAATTGAATGCTGAAAATATATAAAAGATAAACAGAAAAAAAGGAGTATAGTCCCTGGCAACGATGCCAATTTGATGAACTGGAATTTGTCAGATTCAATTAATCAAATAAATTTGTTTTTAGCCAAAGACAATTCACAACTACAACGAAAACCGTAGTGTAGCAGTAAAATAACCTCGAGTGTCGATCTCTAAGGACTATAACTAGCTTTATCTAATTTTAACTTAAACTATAAACTCAACAGACGACTTAGCACAGATTTTTCTTATCAAAGATAATGGAAGTTAGTGATAGTATGATCATTCAAAGCATAGCAGGTTAATAATCATGCATGAAGTACCCGATCATTTTGCATAGAAATCTAAGATCATGAATTGTCCAATGTGTTCCGTTCAATTCAACACTACGAAGATAGAGGGCTTCGATAGATCAAAGAAATAAAGCAATAACTCAAAGTCTGATTCGCGTTACAGCCATCATGCATAAGTAAGAACCCTAGCTAAGAAATCACATACTATCACCAACGATAGATTTAGCTACTCATAGATGTCATGCAATCAACAGAAATCAAAGCAAGATTGAATGAAAACATGTTGAAAGATATAAATATAAATAGAAAAATTGTGAGATACAATGTTACCGACGAAGGTTGTCAATCTCCGAAGAATTGCGAACACACAAGCTCCAAATTGATAAGAAAAATAGTCTCATATGCTAAGAATTTCTACAACAGGCTCTGGAGAATTCCTATCTAAAACGGTAACGACCCGACCAATCCGGCTGGCGTGGTTACTCCTGGATGGACCCACACACGTCCCCACAGTATGATATTGTCCGCTTTGGACTTGAGCTCGCACGGATTTGCTTTTGGAATCACCCAAAAGGCCTCATACCATGTGAGAGTGGTGGTCTAACATATATACCCTTTATTCCACTCACCCTTAAACGATGTGGGATGCGTAATGAACGCTGATGTCGTGCTCCGGATTCAGTCAAATAAATTTGTTATTTAGCCAAAGACAATCCACAACTACAACGAAAACCGTAGTGTAGCAGTAGAATGACTCGAGTGTCGTTCTCTCAGGACTATAACTAGCTTTATCAAATCTAATTTGTAATATAAAAACAGCAAACAAATAGCAAAGGGGGTTCTAGCAGATAATGGAGATTGGTGATAGTATCATCCTTCTTAACATAACGGGTCGATAATCATGCATAAATTTCTCGGTCTTGCATAGAGATCTTTGAATCAATCTAGTGTCCTGTTGCAATTATTAAGCACTACGAAGATAATTGGTCTGACAAGTCAATCACTATTGTCCTAAAGTGTTCCGTAATTATTCAACACTACGAAGATAAACTCGCGCACAGGTCGACGAGGGTCCAATTGTGCATAATAATTAATACAACATACGAGAATTTAGGTTGTGCCTGATCAACGAAATAAGCAATGACACGGAGTATAATGCGCGATATAGCCATTAGCATGATTATCTTCCCTTCGCTAAGAATTCACATACTACCACCAACGATAAGTTTAGCTACTCATAATAGGCATGCAATCAACAGAAATCATAGAAGAAAACATGTTGAAAGAATATAATAAAATAAGTAGAATAAAACTGTAAGATACAAAGTTACCGAAGGTTGTCAATCTCCGGATAATTGCGATCCTACGAGCTCCAAACTGCTGTGAAAAAGAGTCCCCTAAGCTACGGACCCCCAGAACAGGCTCTGGGAAGTCCCTACCTAAAACTACAGAGAGAGGTGAGAAAGTAGGTCTGGAAAGATATGATTTTCGGAGAAAACTGAGCAACTATATATAGGCTTCGAATTATTGTGGGCCGGTTCGCCCCACACACGCGGAGGTTCGCCCGGTGTGGGGCTGTTCGCCCCACCTCTATGGCGGTTCACCCCGGAGAAAAATTCGAGGAATTCCGCATTTTCGACGCGTTTTTGGATTTCTACCCCTTTTCGGACTCGGTTTTATTCTTCTTGTAGCCTTCTATCCTCCAGATTCGGCCCCTAGACTCCAAATCCTATCCGGAAACCTTCAGATACTCCAAATAGGCTTCTGGAACACCAATTCCTTGTCAACTTCAATATAATTGCCCGGAAATCCTCGAATTTCAACTAAAACCTGTAAAATAAAATCTAAAGGGAAACGTGACACTATTCTAATAAAATGTACTAAAATATAGCTAAATTAACATAGAGGATAGCTAAAATAGGTGAAAAAGACTCGAATGAAAGTGTAAAATACACATTCATCAAACTCCCCAAACCGAACCTTTGCTTGTCCTCAAGCAACTAAGCTAGACTCTAATACAAAAAGAAAACATGCAAGACACAAAATGGAGTCTCATGCCAAATAAAATGAGCTAATCTACTGAATCTACCAAAAACATACGAACAAAAACCATATAAATCAAAGCATGAATATAGGTTGAAGAATACCTCGATTGACTTATACAAATCCACATAAGCACTTATGTCAAGACAAGATAGTCTCTCGTAACATTCTCTACCTGGACCTAGTTAGTGACGACGTAATGAAGCATGCTAAGATACGAATGGTTGCCCCGTGCCTATGAAACTGAGGACTTACTGCTGTTCCACCATGTTAAGACTTTTCCTCAAAAGAGGTCGAATCAGTACTGGCTCTCATCAAACGAATGAGGGTTCCCTATGAAAGATAGCTCTCCCCTATTCTACCCATCTCTCAAGTAGAGTCTTAAGCTATTCACCACTTCCTGAATGGCAAGACGAGGGTGGTCTAGAACAGATGATACTCAAGACAAAAAAGATAAAAAAATAGAAAAACACGATTACGAACATTACACGAATTGGAAAAGACACAACACTTTGCTAAACTGCTATTTGGCTTTCTTTTTTGGACCCTTCATTTGCTTTTTTGGGGTCTTTTCTTTTTTTTTCTTCTTTTTTTCTTTCCATATTTTTTGCTTTTTTTCTGGAATTTTCCTTTTCTCTTTTTTTCTCTTTTTTTTTTTTAGCCAGCAGTAACATAACAAAGAGAGAAACAAAATGACTCACACGACTTCCCCAAACCTATTCAAAAGAATAGGCTTGGAGTACAAAATTTACGGAAAATGAAAAATAAACTCACGATACGGAAATGAAAAACAGAAACAAGTCTATGACGGTGTAACCCCCTCCCCAAACCTATTCGTAAGAATAGGTTATAAACAAAGGATCACACAACCTCACACTACGTCCTTCCTAGGCATTTATCAATCTCAAAGCATGGTGAAGACTTGTTGCCTCTTAGGTACATAATTATCATCCTATTATAAAGGTCTTCGTGAACCGCAGTAGAGAAAACACCACTAAGTGATGTCGAGACTACCAAGCTTAATTAAGTGCAATACATAAATGTGACAAGCCAAGCGAGAAAAACCTCAAACAAATTCATAGAGATGAAGCATACGATTAATGGCATAGTTGGTTGATCTACCCAATAAAAAAATTCAAAAAATTCGGCAAATAAACTCCATATAAAACATGCAAAACTATCCTAGGAAAGCAGTAAACGTGCAAATGCGAAAAATTTCACGAGTTTTTCATAAGCAAGATAAGTATAGAGATAACCAGCGATAACCTCCTCCCCAAACCTGAACGTCGTCGTTCGTCCCGAACGCCGAAAGTGGATCCAAGGTGAGAGCTAATGCTTGTATAAATTACCTATAATACTCAATCAAAACTCTTGAGAAAACAAAACAAAACACACTAACCTTTAGTGGAGGCGGTAAGTGTAAGCTCAAGGTGATCAACCTCCCTTTGATCACTAGATATCTCGAAGTACGGCTTCACTCGCTGGCCATTCACCTTGAAGGTATTGCCCGTCTTTGGATCGAAGAGTTTAACAGCTCCATGGGGAGCAACTTCGATAATTTCGTACGGTCCATCCCAACGAGTACGGAGCTTTCCAGGAAATAGTCGAAGGCGAGAATTAAATACCAAACCTTTTTGTCCAGGGATCAATTCCTTACGTACTATACCACGATCATGATACTTCTTAGTACGTTCCTTGTAAATCTTGGCATTTTCATAAGCACCTAGTCGTAATTCATCAAGCTCATCTAGTTGCAACAATCGTTCCTCGCCAGCTTTTCCCATATCAAGGTTGAGTGCTTTAATGGCCCAATATGCCTTGTGTTCTAGTTCTACGGGAAGATGACATGCTTTCCCATACACAAGTCTGTACGGAGTGGTGCCGATCACCGTCTTGTAGCTAGTCTTGTATGCCCAAAGTGCATCATTCAATATTCTTGATTTGACGGTTGCTGACTTCGACTTGCCCCGATGTCTGCGGGTGATAAGGTGTAGCGACACTATGGTGCACACTGTATCTCTTAAGAAGGGAGGCAAACGTTCTATTGACGAAGTGTGACCCTCCGTCGCTGATGATTGTCCTAGGGCACCCAAATCTCGAGAATATTACTTCCTTCAAGAACTTCATAACCACTGCGCTGTCATTTGTTTTTGTAGGAATTGCCTCTACCCATTTAGTCACATAGTCCACTGCAACAAGAATGTATTCATAGCCTCCGCTGTTTGGAAATGGTCCCATAAAATCAATGCCCCATACATCGAAAGGTTCTACCACTAGATTCCCTTGAAGGGGCATTTCATCTTTCTTGCCGATACCACCACCTCGTTGACATGGGTCACAATTCTTCACAAAACTCCGAGCATCTTTGTATATTGTTGGCTAGAAAAATCCTGCCTGCAGTACCTTGTGTGTTGTCTTCAATCCACTGTAATGCCCCCCACAATTAAGCTCATGGCAATGGCTCAGTACACTTTGTTGTTCTTCTTGTGGCACGCATCTCCTTAGAATCCCATCAGCTCCTTCCTTGAATAGATGCAGATCATCCCATATGTAAGTCTTGCATTGCTTGGCAAGAGCTCTCTTGTCCGAGGCTGAAAAGTTAGTGGACAAATATTCATAGCCAAATAGTTCACAATATCCGCATACCATGGCTCCTCATTAGCCTTCATTAGGTGCTCATCAGGGAGGTCTTCATTGATGGGTATCGGATCAATAGGAATATTAGGTATTCTAGATAAATGATCTGCTACTAAATTTTCCCTACCTGCTCTATCCACTATGGTCAAATCAAAATCTTGCAGCAAAAGGACCCGACGGATTAATCTAGGCTTAGAATCTTGCTTAGCTATCAAATGTCTCAAAGCAGCATGATCAGTATGGACATTTACAGGATGTCCAATTAAATAAGATCTAAACTTTTGTAAAGCAAAGACAACAACTAAAAATTCCTTTTCAGTAGTTGTATAATTAACCTGTGCGGAGTCTAGAGTCTTACTAACATAATAAATCACACGATACTGCTTATCAACTTTTTGGCACAAAAACATCACCCATAGCAAAATTCGAAGCATCACACATAATTTCGAAAGGAAGATTCCAGTCAGGCGGCACAACAATGGGGGCAGAAACAAGCTTTTCCTTAAGGGTATTAAAAGCAACTAAGCATTCATTGGAGAAATGGAAAACCACATCTTTAGCAAGCAAGCTAGTTAGAGGTTTAGCAATTTTCGAAAACTCTTTAATAAACCTCCTATGAAAACCCACATGGCCAAGAAAAGATTGCAATTCTTTCACGCAAGTAGGTGGGGGGAAGTTTTTCAATGATTTCTATCTTAGCCTTGTCTACCTTGATGAACGTTGTCAAGGTCCAGGCAAATATATTTGTAATTAAGCCAAAGGCAATCCACAACTACAACGAAAACCGTAGTGTAGTAGTAGAATGACTCGAGTGTCGTTCTCTCAGGACTATACTAGCTTTATCAAATCTAATTAAGAATATAAAACAGCAGATAGAAAGCAAAAGGGGGTTTCAAGCAGATAATGGAGATTGGTGATAGTATGGTCCTTCTTAACATAATGGGTCGATAATCATGCATAAATTCCTCGGTCTTGCATAGAGATCTTTGAATCAATCTTGTGTCCTGCTGCAAGTATTAAGCACTACGAAGATAATTTGGTCTGACTAGTCAACACTGCTGTCCTAATGTGTTCCGTAATTATTCAACACTACGAAGATAATTGGTCTGATGGTCGACTAGTGTCCATGCGTGCATAATAATCAATACAACATACGAGAATTTTGGTTGCAACTGATCAACGAAATAAAGCAATGACACGGAGTATAATGCGCGATATAGCCATTAGCATGATTATCTTCCCTCGCTAAGAATTCACATACTACCACCAATGATAAGCTTAGCTACTCATAATAGGCATGCAATCAATAGCAATCATAGAAGAATACATATTGAAAGAAGAATAAAATAAGTAGATAAAAACTGTAAGATACAAAGTTACCGAAGTTTGTCAATCTCCGGATGATTGCGATCCTACGCGCTCCAATCTGCTATGAAAAAGTATCCCCTAAGCTATGGAACTCCCAGGACAGGCCCCGAAAAGTTCCTACCTAAAACTATAGAGAGAGGTGAGAAAGTAGGTGTAACGGTTTTGAAAACAAAATATTTTCTTGAAAAGGAAATTCGAAAATAATTTAATAACAACGGTCGGCAATAAATGCCCAAAATAATCTTTGACGCTAACGATATTAAATAATAATCAATGACAACTCAAGTTCGAAAAGACAACGAATGAAGACAAATAAAGTGTTCTTCTTATTTTGAAAAGAAACCCGTGACATCCCAGACCCTTCTCTCAGTCGCTGGCTTCCTAGTCACGCACATCCTCAGCAGCATCTGGAAGGAAGGAAATTTTGGAAAACAAAAGAGTGTGAGATAAAGGATCTCAGTGAGGTTCTAAGTTAAACAGAAAGTAAAACAGTTTTAAAACAAAATCCTTTTCAGAAAACGAGCACACAGCACAGAACACGTATAACAGATTAACAGAACAGATACGTTGTAGACCGTTGGTGCAGCCCGCCTTATTGCTCCTACTCCCAGAATGCCCTTATAACTCCCTCCAGAGGATGCATAACTCCGGACAGAAACAGAAACCCCCGTGTACTTTGGGGAAACAGATCCTACGACCCTAATAGACCTCAGCGACTTCTGCCTCGCGCCTAAAAGGGAATAGACTAGGCCACGATCAAGCAAACCCGATAGTCCTCTACTACCCAAGCCTACCTAACCATAACCTAATCGACCGGTCACACAGAAACAGAACAGATACAGAGTAACAGATACAGACAATTAACACCGAGAGGTGTTCCTGCAGAAAGCTCAGTACAGAGCAGAGTAGCAATAACAGGAATGCAAAAAGTCATACTTAGGACTTATACTTTTACGCGGAAGCATACAGTAAACAGTAGATAGTAATAGGTACAAACAGTCACATAGCCTTCCAGTTTTTCGCAAATAATAGGTTTAGGGGTGAACACTCACCTTAGCTTGCGAGCAAACGACCTTCACAAGAAGAGAGCTTACGGGTTTACGGACAACGGAGAACCTAACAAGAAAGTACTAACACAATTTAGAAGTCGAACGGACGGAAGGAAAAAGGTTGAAAAAGGAATGGTTAAGTCGGGGTTCGAACTCGGGACCTCTAAGTTAGTCAAGCAAGAACCTAACCAACTAGGCTAGCAAGTCAAGTCAATACTAACTTACAAAAACAGAAACTAAGTTTAAACATTTTCAGAAACTCTTTCGATTTTCAGATTCTGGAAATTACCAAAATACCCTCAGTGGTAATTTGCAAGAAAAACCCTTTTCGAAAACAGACAGTAAAACGAACCAGTAGTTTTCCAGACATCAAACAGTCTTCTCAAAGCAAAAAGGTTTACGATACAAGCCTACTGTCAGTCAACTACGGTCAAAGGTAACACTGGAAAAAGGTCGTTTAGGTTTTTAAGTTTCCCAAATCAGTCCACAAAGTTTCAAACAATATCAACAGTGTCCAATAATCCTTTCGAGGTCAAACAGGAAATCAAAGTCAACATACGAGTCAAACAAGTCACAAGTCCAGCAACAGTAACAACAACTAACGAATCCTAAGTCCCGGTTCTCAGTTCGAATTAAAAAAAAACACGGTCAGAATGAACAAGGGTAAATCGGTCCAGGGGTAAAATAGTCCAAGTCAAAAAGTCAACCCGAATACGAATCTCGGTTCAAACGAACAGTAAAGGAAATTGAGATTTACCTTCGAAAGAGAATAAAGGTTCGAACAAATCTGCAAATTGAATCAATCGAAAGGAAAAGGGAATTAAACAAGATTCGAATCGAAATCAAATCAAACTCGAATTCGAAACCGAAAGATAAAAAAGAATCGAAATCGCTTACCGATCGAATTCGGATTCAAACGAACTCGGACAGAAAGAACCGGCGGCGTGAAACGGAGCGGAACAGCAGCGCGGCGACGGAGGTGTCGAACGAAAAGGCGGCGGCGGCGTCGACGAAATAGAACGGAGCGGCGACGGAGCGGTACAGGCGGAACCGCGGCGCGTCGAGTGGCAGAGGAAACGGAACGGCGGCGGGGATTGAACGGGACCGGAACGGCGGCGGCGCGGCACGCGGAACGGATCGGATCGATCAATTGATCGACCGACGAACAAAACGCGGCGGTGACCGGAGCAATCAGCGGTGGCGGCGGCGGTAAGTGGTGGTGATGATGGTGAGGATGCGGTTGATGATGATGAATTCGGGATGATGAAAACCGATGAAGATGAATGTTGAAGTTGATGGTGAGCGTGAGGGGAGAGAGAGAGAGAAGAATTTTCTTTTTCTTTCTTACTAAAGGCAAAGAACGGCTGAGAAGAGATGGGAGGGAATGGAGGAATCTGATTAGGGTTAGGGTTTCAGTGAGAATTGGGCCGGTCAAATGGGCCTTTGACTGGCTCAAGAATTG
Organism: Plantago ovata; assembly: GCA_028274465.1. Lineage (NCBI taxonomy): Eukaryota > Viridiplantae > Streptophyta > Magnoliopsida > Lamiales > Plantaginaceae > Plantago > Plantago ovata. Next base: position 73,560,992 of record CM051455.1, read on the forward strand.
GGCCAAAAACTAGCAGATCAGATAGTCTAACTTGATCCAACGAAACGAAACGAAACGAACTAACTTACGCGAAAATAATTAATTAATTACCGAATAAATAATTTACTCTGGTAATTAATTAACTAAAATAAATAATTAAATAATAAAAATAATAATTAAATAATTAAATAAATAATTAAAAAAAACGGGGTGTTACACTCTTCCCCCCTTAAAAGAATTTGGTCCCCAAATTCGCACCTGAAAAGTTGAAGAGCTCGGGATACTGCCGGCGCATGTCATCCTCGCTTTCCCAGGTTGCCTCTTCATACTGATGATTTCTCCACAACACCTTTACTTGCTTGATTTGTCGATTACGGAGCTGTTGTACCTTCTGGTCAAGAATACGAACCGGTTGCTCCACATAGGACAAATCCTCCTCAATGGTCACTTCCTCGGGTTGGATTACGTGCGACGGATCCGGATAATACTTCTTCAGTTGAGATACATGGAATACATTATGAATTCCAGTAATAGTAGTGGGCAGTTGCAACCGATAAGCTACAATGCCAACTCTCTCAATGATCTCGTATGGACCCACATATCGAGGGTTCAGCTTAGCTCGACGACCCATACGAACAATTCCCTTTCTCGGAGATAGCTTGAGAAAGACAAAATCACCGTCTTGTAGCTAGTCTTGTATGCCCAAAGTGCATCATTCAATATTCTTGATTTGACGGTTGCTGACTTCCACTTGCCCCGATGTCTGCGGGTGATAAGGTGTAGCGACACTATGGTGCACACTGTATCTCTTAAGAAGGGAGGCAAACGTTCTATTGACGAAGTGTGACCCTCCGTCGCTGATGATTGTCCTAGGGCACCCAAATCTCGAGAATATTACTTCCTTCAAGAACTTCATAACCACTGCGCTGTCATTTGTTTTTGTAGGAATTGCCTCTACCCATTTAGTCACATAGTCCACTGCAACAAGAATGTATTCATAGCCTCCGCTGTTTGGAAATGGTCCCATAAAATCAATGCCCCATACATCGAAAGGTTCTACCACTAGATTCCCTTGAAGGGGCATTTCATCTTTCTTGCCGATACCACCACCTCGTTGACATGGGTCACAATTCTTCACAAAACTCCGGTATGATGGTGAGGATGCGGTTGATGATGATGAATTCGGGATGATGAAAACCGATGAAGATGAATGTTGAAGTTGATGGTGAGCGTGAGGGGAGAGAGAGAGAGAAGAATTTTCTTTTTCTTTCTTACTAAAGGCAAAGAACGGCTGAGAAGAGATGAGAGGGAATGGAGGAATCTGATTAGGGTTAGGGTTTCAGTGAGAATTGGGCCGGTCAAATGGGCCTTTGACTGGCTCAAGAATTGGGCCAAAAACTAGCAGATCAGATAGTCTAACTTGATCCAAACGAAACGAAACGAAACGAACTAACTTACGCGAAAATAATTAATTAATTACCGAATAAATAATTTACTCTGGTAATTAATTAACTAAAATAAATAATTAAATAATAAAAATAATAATTAAATAATTAAATAAATAATTAAAAAAAACGGGGTGTTACAGTAGGCTTGGAAAGATATGATTTTCGGAGAGAAAACTGAGCACTATATATAGGCCCCGAAATTGCCCGCGGCGGTTCGCCCCTCAGTGCGGCGGTTCGCCCCACAGCTATTTCGCGGAATTTCCGCGTTTTCGACGCGGTTTTGGATTTCTTCACCTTTTTGGACTCGGTTTATGACTTCTAGTAGCCTTCTAACCTCCAAATTCGGCCCCTAGACTCCAAATCCTATCCGGAAACCTTCAGATACTCCAAATAGGCTTCTGGAACACCAATTCCTTGTAGACTTCAATATAATTACCCCGAAATCTCTGAATTTCAACCAAAACCTGTAAAATAAAATCTAAAGGGAAACGTGACACTATTCTAATAAAATGTACTAAAATATAGCTAAATTAACATAGAGGATAGCTAAAATAGGTTAAAAAGACTCGAATGAAAGTGTAAAATACACATTCATCAAACTCCCCAAATCGAACCTTTGCTCGTTCTCAAGCAACTAAGCTAGACTCTAATACAAAAAACATGCAAGACTCAAAAATGGAGTTTCATGCCAAATAAAATGAACTAAATTACTGAATCTATCAAATAACATATGAACAAAAACCATATAAATCAAAGCATGAATATCGGTTGAAGAATACCTCGATTGACTTATACACATCCACATAAGCACTTATGTCAAGACATGATAGCCTCTCGTAACATTCTCTACCTGGACCTAGTCAGTGACGACGTAATGATGCATGCTAAGATACGAATGGTCGCCCCGTGCCTATGAAATTGAGGACTTACTGCTGTTCCACCATGTTAAGACTTTTCCTCAAAAGAGGTCGAACCAGTACTGGCTCTCATCAAACGAAGGAGGGTTCCCTATAAAAGATAACTCTCCCTTATTCTACCCATCTCTCAAGTAAAGTCTTAAGCTATTCACCACTTCCTGAATGGCAGGACGAGGGTGGTCTAGAACAGATGACACTAAACACAAAAAGATAAAAGATAAAAAACACGATTACGAACATTACAAAAAATGGAAAAGACTCAAACTTTGCTAAACTGCTATTTGGCTCTCTGTTTTGTACCCTTCTTTGCTTTTTTGGGGTCTTTTCTTTTTTTTCTTTTTTCTTTCCGGATTCTCTCTTTTTTTCTGGAATTTTTTTCTTTTTCTTTTTTTTCGATTTTTTTCTAGCCCAGCAGTAGCATAACAAAGAGAGAAACAAAAAGACTCACACGACTTCCCCAAACCTATTCGAAAGAATAGGTTGGAGTACAAAATTTACGGAAAAAGGAAAATAAACTCACGATACGAGAATGAAAAACAGAAACAAGTCTAACGATGGTGTAACCCCCTCCCCAAACCTATTCGGAAGAATAGGTTATAAACAAAGGATCACACAACCTCACACTACCTCCTTCCTAGGCATTTAGCAATCTCAAAGCATGGTGAAGACTTGTTGCCTCTTAGGTACATAATTACTCGGGAAAACAACCATAAGACCCTAACATGCATCATCCTATTATAAAGGCCTTCGTGAACCGCAGTAGAGAAAACACCACTAAGTGATGTCGAGACTACCTAGCTCAACTAAGTGCAATACATAAATGTGACAAGCCAAGCGAGAAAACCTCAAACAAGTTCATAGAGATGAAGCATACGATTAATGGCATAGTTAGTTGTTCTACCCAATAAAAAAGTTCAAAAAATTCAGCAATAAACTCCATATAAAACATGCAAGACTATCCTAGGATGAATGTAGTGAAATGCAACCTGAAAAATCTAAGAAAGCGGTAAACGTGCAAATGCATCAGACGAATAAAGCATGCGAGGTACTATACTCAGCCTACCAATGTCAAGCTCCAAACTAACAACATCAGATCACTTAAATCCCATCCCCCCTCATGAAATTTACGCTAGTCCCTAGCAGTAAGAAAATGAGGAAATAAGATATGATACTAGATGTTACACCATGGTTTAGCCTCAGTCGGCTGAGTATGTTGCTTGTGATTTATTGGGCCTCCTCTGTGAGCTTTATAGTGTGACATCAGGTCTTCTGGTGGGTACGATAGTTCCATTTTTAGGCCGGATAGGAACAACTCCTCTATCAGAGTCATCATTGCTCGTATGGCCTTCATTGTCACTACTGTCACCATCATTATCGCCAGTAGAGTTGCAGTGGCACGTAGAATTCTCAAGATTAACCGCCGCTGTTATGGAATCCTCCATCATGTAGCCCTTCAATAGGATGTGAACTGTTGAAGGGGAAAGGACAGTGGTATCAGGACCTCCCCCTCCAACGTTTTACACCATGAGAAGGTTACAGTGGGCTGCTCGGGTCCTCAGAAGTCTTCTACCTTTTTCTCCAATTTCGACCACTTTATCCACTGTTGCTCCGACCAATGTCTATATGATGCTCACTTTAGAGGCAGGCAAGGGGCACCCCAACAAGGTGTTGGGTACCCATGTCATTACGTTTTGGAACCAAGCTAGCGCTTCGGAACCTTCGAGCAACTTCGGACTCAAGATCGAATCCATCGCGGCAAGACTGTTCTGGTGCCTTCTTGTTCACTCGAACTCTGTAGTCCTCGTGATGGAGTGCTGACATAATAGTGGTTTCTGACCCTTCGGTGGTGCATGAATAGGCATAGGAGTCCTTACTCCAGGTGTACTCTAGCTCCTCCTCTTGGATAATCCACGACGTTGTTGCCAAACCCCTTAGCTCGAACGCACATCTAGCGAGATCACCTTCCTTGACATGGTTCTTCACAGCAATCATACGGGAATGCTCCCTTCCTTTAGTATGGTACCTACAAACAGCGATTAGCACCTCGTACGACTCAAAACAGACTCAAATACATACTAGTGTAAAAATGAAACACACAAGTGATAAAATCAACAATCGAACTCCCCAAACCGTAATGTCTAGCCTAGCTTCTTCATCATGCAACATATCAACGTAACTACTACATGCAATACATCACATCATGCTCTTACTAGACAACCAATAACCTTGATAACAAGGTTTCAATTCATACCATAGCAGCGCAAAAATTCGACCAGCATAAATCCTCAATCTCAACTAATAAGCATTCTATCGTCAAATCCACCAACATTACACCAATAAACAAATCCTTATGCTAGAAATCAAAGATAAAGACATAATGCATAACAAGATATATCATCTAATAGCAAAATACCCAAATCAACAATTTAAGCAAAATTGAGCATGCAATTGATAGTAAATAACATGTCTAATCATATAAACAACATACCCATGCATCAAAAAAGCATAATTGAAGCTCAAAATAGAAAACCCCCAAATTCAAAAATTAGGGTTCTTAAAGATGATACCTCAGATCTGCAAATCTAACGAATTAGGATGAAATCTGTTCGGATAGGATGATAGATCATGTAATAGGCTTCGAATTAAGCTAAAGAACACTCAATTTGGTCAAGAAACGAAGAAGTTATGAAGATTTAGAAGCAAAATCGCACTTTTCGAGTTTTTTGGGAGTATGGATGAAGAAGGATGAAGAAAATAAGGTTTTGGGGTTGAAATCCGCGTTTTTTTAAGATCTGGGACTGTGGGGCGGTTCGCCCCGTGCTCCCCAATGCGGGGAGACGGGTCTCGATGTCAGAAAATGCGGTTTAAATCCCGAAACTAATTTTTTCAAAAAACCACTCGAAAAATCTCACTCGAACAAAAGCATATACGACAAACACATGAAGAAATTCGCATATGAGAAGCAAATAGTTCAAGAATGAATGCATGCAGAAAAGCAGTAAAGAAAGCGATAAAAATTCCGGGTTGCCTCCCGGATAGCGTCATTGATTTAAGTCTTTGACTCGACTCCTGTCTGTGCCTATCTCCTCTTTTTGCGGGTACTAGACTTCCCGTTCATTGATCTCCTCTCCATGCCACGAACCTGTGAATAAGAAAGAATATAGGTTGCAAGACCACAATAGTGAGTAGTAATATCTGGCGGTTCTGGTGGATCAGGTATGGCTTGCAATACGTGCCGCTTGCCTTCCACTTCGATGGTGCAAGTTCTTTGGTAGATGTCCATCACGGAGCGTAGCTTGGTCAAGAATGTTTGCCCTAAGAGTATGACATCCCCCGTCCCAGGTGCAGATGCCGGCATAACTACGAAATTGGTGTATATAGATGCTTCACCAATCTTGACCAACACATTTTTCACAACTCCCTCGGGTCTCATAAAGGATCCATCCGCCAATTGTACAATAGCCCTTTGCTCAGATAGTTTTCTGATGTTGCTCTTTTCAAACACATTCAAAGGAATTATGTTTGAGTAGGATCCCGTATCTAGTGTGGCACGGACATTTTCAAGCTCACCAATCCCTACCTTAACATCAAAACTTTTAGGGAGTGGTTCGGAATCCTCTTGCTCCTCATCACTTGTGTCAGAACCTAGGCCCTTCTCTTCTTCCTCAGCCTGTAGAAGTTCTTCCTTCATGCAACCCTTGCACCTAACAACCTTCCTGATGGTGATTTCGTCAGGTACATCATCAGCTAATGTAATGGCATTCGACTTCACTGTGCTGCGAGGTAGTTTTCGGTCAATCAACTCTTGCATCTTTTGATGGGCAAGCCTAGTGCTCTCTTCCAACTTATCAAGCCTTGCCCTAGTCTTCTCAGAATCTTCCTCATAACGTTTGAGAAAACTTTGTGTGTGATCAACCATCTTCTGCAAGTTCTCCATCAGTAGAGCCGACTTCGGTGGCTCTTTCGGAGCGGGGTTTTCGCAGTGATCATTACCATAGTTTAGCCTACTACGGTCTTGGTTAGGTCCATAAGTTTGGTTAGCCGGTGCATATCCTTGATTGTTACGGTATCCTCTTCTCCAAAATCCACCTCGAGGATTCCTACCGTTTTGTCCGTAGCTAACTTCCTGAGTACCAAACTCCGTAGCAAAGCCTTCTTCTTCTCCTCCTCGAGCCCAGTTGCCATCATCGTATGCCAACTCTGATCTACACACATGGGCCCCATGCCCATAGTTCTTGCATATTCGGCATACTTCGTTCGAAATAGCTGTTCCGGTGGCGCTCTTGAGGACTTGTTTCAATTCGTTGGTGAAACACTCGAATTGATCCCCATTCCCCCTGTTCATAGGGGCTTCTTGAGTCGGTGGAGCTTCAGGTCCACGCCTCCTAACCATTGCTCTTGGGTCCTTGAACTGCGAACCCTTAGCAAGCCTTTCGAAAACTGCCTAGACAGCTTCTGCGGTTTCCTCCCAAATATTGCCTCGGCATTGGAAATCTACCACTTGTTGGTTCTCGAAGGTTAGTCCATTGTAGAAGTGTTGGACTAGGTCTGAAAGTTCAAAACCATGGTGAGGACATTTGTTCGTGAGATCTTGGAACCTCTCGAACGCGGTGTAGATGGTCTCATCATAGTCCTGCTTGAATCCAGTGATTTGCGCCTTAAGCGCGGTAGTGAGAGTGTGTGGGAAGTATTTCTCCATGAAAGCTGAAAAAACCTTTTCCCAAGTGTCCAGTGAGCCGGCTGGTAGAGAACTCAGCCATGACTTGGCTTTGTCGCCAAGTCCCATAGCGAAAACCTTCATCCTTAACTCATCCGTTGTTATGTCAGCTCCGGGCCGTGGGAGTTGGTTGACGAAATCATCGATATCGTTCAAGTACCCTATCACATCTTTCCTTGATAAGCCATAGAACCTCGGAAGTTGTTGGAATGCGTGGTTCTTGATGTCCAGATCTCGGGTTGCAGGCGAAAGAACAATCGCCGGTCCCCTCATACGATCCTTGGTGGGTTGAACCCATGCCTTCAGTGGTCTAGCTTCTGCCATTCCGTCGATTTCCTTGAAAAGGAGTCGCCTTCTTTGGTGGTAGACTCTATCGATCTCAGCAATTGAATCAGCAAGCGGTGTTCCTGCGGAACGTGTATTCGGCATACACAATCTGAAACAGACTAGGAAAGGTGATTAGAAATAAACTAGGAAAGTAGTATCAGAGAGAAATTAAAAAGGAAAACTAAAACTAATAGAATTAGGAATCTAAAGCTGTAAATAAAAACAAATTAAACAGAAAAAAGGAGTATAGTCCCCGGCAACGGCGCCAATTTGATGAACGTTGTCAAGGTCCAGTCAAATAAATTTGTAATTAAGCCAAAGGCAATCCACAACTACAACGAAAACCGTAGTGTAGTAGTAGAATGACTCGAGTGTCGTTCTCTCAGGACTATACTAGCTTTATCAAATCTAATTAAGAATATAAAACAGCAGATAGAAAGCAAAAGGGGGTTTCAAGCAGATAATGGAGATTGGTGATAGTATGGTCCTTCTTAACATAATGGGTCGATAATCATGCATAAATTCCTCGGTCTTGCATAGAGATCTTTGAATCAATCTTGTGTCCTGCTGCAAGTATTAAGCACTACGAAGATAATTTGGTCTGACTAGTCAACACTACTGTCCTAATGTGTTCCGTAATTATTCAACACTACGAAGATAATTGGTCTGATGGTCGACTAGTGTCCATGCGTGCATAATAATCAATACAACGAGAATTTTGGTTGCAACTGATCAACGAAATAAAGCAATGACACGGAGTATAATGCGCGATATAGCCATTAGCATGATTATCTTCCCTCGCTAAGAATTCACATACTACCACCAATGATAAGTTTAGCTACTCATAATAGGCATGCAATCAATAGCAATCATAGAAGAAAACATATTGAAAGAAGAATAAAATAAGTAGATAAAAACTATAAGATACAAAGTTACCGAAGGTTGTCAATCTCCGGATGATTGCGATCCTACGCGCTCCAATCTGCTATGAAAAAGTATCCCCTAAGCTATGGAACTCCCAGGACAGGCCCCAGAAAGTTCCTACCTAAAACTATAGAGAGAGGTGAGAAAGTAGGCTTGGAAAGATATGATTTTCGGAGAGAAAACTGAGCACTATATATAGGCCCCGAAATTGCCCGTGGCGGTTCGCCCCTCAGTGCGGCGGTTCGCCCCACAGCTATTTCGCGGAATTTTCGCATTTTCGACGCGGTTTTGGATTTCTTCACCTTTTCGGACTCGGTTTATGACTTCTAGTAGCCTTCTAACCTCCAGATTCGGCCCCTAGACTCCAAATCCTATTCGGAAACCTTCAGATACTCCAAATATGCTTCTGGAACACCAATTCCTTGTAGACTTCAATATAACTGCCCCGAAATCTCCGAATTTCAACCAAAACCTGTAAAATAAAATCTAAAGGGAAACGTGACACTATTCTAATAAAATGTACTAAAATATAGCTAAATTAACATAGAGGATAGCTAAAATAGGTGAAAAAGACTCGAATGAAAGTGTAAAATACACATTCATCATACCTCAATACCTCTTTCAGAAACTACATGTCCTAGAACAATGCCTTCTCTAACCATATAATGACTCTTCTCCCAGCTTAAGGTCAAGTTACATTCAATGCACCTTTTCAAAACTAGATCTAATCTTTGCAAGCATTCATCAAATGAATCACCAAAAAGGGAAAAATCATCCATGAAAACTTCAACAAATTTAGTTACCATGTCGGAGAAAACAGAAAGAATGCACCTTTGAAAAGTGGCGGGGGCATTGCATAGTCCAAATGGCATCCTCCTATAGGCAAATGTTCCGAATGGGCAAGTGAATGTCGTCTTCTCCTGATCCTCCGGTGCAATCGGAATCTGGTAGAAACCTGATAAACCATCAAGAAAACAATAGAACTTTCGCCCCGCAAGGCGGTTTAGCATGTCATCTATAAATGGTAAAGGGAAGTGGTCTTTTTTAGTGGCGGCATTTAATCTTCTGTAGTCAATGCACATCCGCCATCCAGTGGTCTTCCTAACCGGTACCAATTCTCCCTTCTCATTCTCTTCCACCGTGACTCCTGATTTCTTAGGAACTATGTGTACCGGGCTCACACATCGACTATCTGGAATGGGGTAAATCATATCAGCATCTGGCAACTTGATCACTTCCTTTTTTACTACCTCATGCATTGCTGGATTTATCCTTCGCTGGGGTTGCCTAACAGGTTTGGCATCTTGTTCTAGAGTGATGTTGTGCACGCATCTTGTAGGGCTAATTCCTTTGATATCGCTGATCCCCCATCCTATAGCTGCGGAATTTTCCTTCAATACTTCAATCATCTTACTTTCTTCATTGTCGGAGAGATGTGAGGAGACAATCACAGGCTTTTTCTGATTTTCTCCCAAGTACACATACTTGAGGTGCGCAGGAAGCGGTTTCAATTCTAAGCTAGGTTCTTCAGGAAACCCACTTCCTTCTTCTTCTTCATCTAAAGGTTCAAGTACCTCTTCTCCTGTGGGAATCTCTGGGGTGCTATCCATTATTTCGACTAGTTCCCTTGCTTCTTCGGTCATGTAGCACGTCTCAGCTTGCATTGTTAGTGCTCCCTCAAGTGGTTCGCGATTGCCATGGCTATGATGAAATTAGGGAATTACGGATTCGTAGCAATCGACAAATTTTAACTCCTCCGCAACTTCCTTATCTTGGATGCTACATCCTACCAACTCAATCTTTTCGCCCATTACCTCCATGGTTATTTTCTTGCCCTTAAGTTCAAGGCATGTGTTGGTAGTTGCCATGAATGGTCTCCCAAGTAGTACTACGTGCTCACGGATATGGCTCTTTCCCTCGTCCGCGGACTTCATTACTACAAAATCTGCTGGAATTATCAATTTGTCCACTTTCACAAGGATGTCTTCTATTATCCTGACTGGCCTCTTCACACTTTGGTCTGCCATTTGGACCACCATATCAGTTGGTGTCAATTCTCCGAGTTCCAGGGCCTTGTATACCAAATACGACATTAAGTTAATGCTAGCTCCTAAGTCAAGCATTGCCTGCGTAGTTCGTCCATTCCCTAAGGCGATGTCGATGATGAAGCTGCCAGGATCCTTTTTCTTTATGGGCAATCCGGCAATCGAGTTGACCGTTTCAACCCCATTCACTTCCTTCCCTGAACTAATCCTTTTGTTCTTGATCTCACGAAAGAATTTCGTATAAGCTGGAATATTCTGGATTAACTCTAAGAGGGGCACATTGACTTCCACCTTTGACAGTCGTTGGAATAGGGGTGAATGTTGAATATCCTTCTTGGCTGGTTTGATCCAACTCGGGTATGGCACATGTGGCTTCGGAGGCACATACGGATTGGAGGATTTGTGAAGTCCTCCTGGCATACTAGTTCCTACCTCGACTTCATCATCATCTATGTCTATCACAGATGGTCTCGGTTCATCGTTCCTTTCCGGAATTTCTTGAGGTTCTTGGGAACTTCCGCTAACTTCTTCTTCTGTGCTTAGCCCTCTATTATTGATCTCAGTAGATGCCACCCGCTTAGGACGTACAAAGTTGGGAATTTTGGTCATCTTGCCTCCTCGGAGCAGTAGGTTCACCTCTTCGCACTCATTCTCCTCGGTAGCAACAACTGAAGGTTGCTCGGGATCAGCTTCAGATGTCTCATCGGCAGGACTAGGATTGACCGGTTCCCTGGAGTCGGGGGGTGATTCGCTCCTCACCTCTGGTGGTTTGCTCACTTCTTCCCGTGGGGTATCCTCGACTTCTTTACCGCACCTTCCACACTTCAGTAGGCTAAGTTCTTTGATAAGTTGCTCAGTTACTTCGATCGCTTCAAAAGCCTTCTCGATGCGAAGATTGTTCTCAGCTTGTCCTGCGTGTGCTACCTCGAAAACACTCTCAATGGCTTTAATCCCTGCGTAAAACGCAAGTTCCTCCTCCTCACTGATGTCTTCGTCCTCAGAATAGCCTTCGTGTAACCCGTCAGTTTCGTCTTGATTTGAGTATATGTTGGCGACTTCATTCGACATTATTTTCTCGGATTGTGAGGATCCATTGGCGTACGTTTGAAAGACCTTCACTGCCTCTTCAACTGTACATTCTTCTAAACCTCCACATATCCCATCTATTTGAAGCCTTACTTCATCTCGTAGTCCTCCAACAAAAAACCAAATCAGCTCCCCATCGTCGAAACGGTGGTGGGGGCACTCACGTTTATACAGCTCAAATCGTTCATAGGTGTCACAGAACCGCTCGTATTCTCCTTGCTTGAAGTATTCGATCTGATTCCTTAGTGAAATCGTCTCATGGTAAGGCATGAAACGTGCCAAGAACTCCTCTACTACTTGGCTCCAGGCCTTCAGTGATCCTGGTGCTAACCTTGCTATCCATATCCTCAGTTCATATCCCAAAGCAAAAGGAAATAATTTCCTGCATAATTGATCCTCGGTGAACCCCTTTGCTGGAACTTTTGCTACTTCCTCTTCATAGGACCTAATTAAGCTTATTGGATTCATATCCTCTCCTTCTTCGAACCTTGGTATCCTTCTCACTATGGTGCTTGTTACCTCGTACCCCGATAACTCTTCTTCCAAGTATATAGTTGACCCCCTCCGGACTTGCGAGAACGTCGGTGTCAAGCGGGCTTTTAAGGTCCTCATACTTGGAAATCTATATAGGGATTAACTCAAAACTAAAAATTAGCCTCGTTAGAAATTTCGAAAAATCGAGAATAATTCTAGATATCGAATACTACTAAGGCTAGGAAAGGAGAATTAGAAATAGACTAGGAAAGCAGTATCAGAGAGAGATTAAAAAGGAAAACTAAAACTAGTAGAATTAGGAATTGAAAGCCGAAAATATAAACAAATTAAACAGAAAAAAGGAGTATAGTCCCCGACAACGGCGCCAAATTGATGAACGCGGATGTCGTGCTCCGGATTCAGTCAAATAAATTTGTTATTTAGCCAAAGGCAATCCACAACTACAACGAAAACCGTAGTGTAGCAGTAGAATGACTCGAGTGTCGTTCTCTCAGGACTATAACTAGCTGTATCAAATCTAATTTGGAATATAAAAACAGCAAACAGATAGCAAAGGGGGTTCTAGCAGATAATGGAGATTGGTGATAGTATGATCCTTCTTAACATAACGGGTCGATAATCATGCATAAATTCCTCGGTCTTGCATAGAGATCTTTGAATCAATCCAGTGTCCTGTTGCAATTATTAAGCACTACGAAGATAATTGGCCTGGCAAGTCAATCACTATTGTCCTAATGTGTTCCGTAATTATTCAACACTACGAAGATAAACTCGCGCACAGGTCGACGAGGGTCCAATTGTGCATAATAATTAATACAACATACGAGAATTTAGGTTGTGCCTGATCAACGAAATAAAGCAATGACACGGAGTATAATGCGCGATATAGCCATTAGCATGATTATCTTCCCTTCGCTAAGAATTCACATACTACCACCAACGATAAGTTTTAGCTACTCATAATAGGCATGCAATCAACAAAAATCATAGAAGAAAACATGTTGAAAGAATATAATAAAATAAGTAGAATAAAACTGTAAGATACAAAGTTACCGAAGGTTGTCAATCTCCGGATGATTGCGATCCTACGAGCTCCAAACTGCTATGAAAAAGAGTCCCCTAAGCTACGGACCCCCAGAACAGGCTCTGGGAAGTCCCTACCTAAAACTACAGAGAGAGGTGAGAAAGTAGGTCTGGAAAGATATGATTTTCGGAGAAAACTGAGCAACTATATATAGGCTTCGAATTATTGTGGGACGGTTCGCCCCACACACGCGGCGGTTCGCCCGGTGTGGGGCGGTTCGCCCCACCTCTGTGGCGGTTCGCCCCGGAGAAAAATTCGCGGAATTCCGCATTTTCGACGCGTTTTTGGATTTCTTCCCCTTTTCGGACTCGGTTTCTGTCTTTTAGTAGCCTTCTATCCTCCAGATTCGGCCCCTAGACTCCAAATCCTATCCGGAAACCTTCAGATACTCCAAATAGGCTTATGGAACACCAATTCCTTGTCAACTTCAATACAATTGCCCGGAAATCCTCGAATTTCAACCAAAACTTGTAAAATAAAATCTAAAGGGAAACGTGACACTATTCTAATAAAATGTACTAAAATATAGCTAAATTAACATAGAGGATAGCTAAAATAGGTGAAAAAGACTCGAATGAAAGTGTAAAATACACATTCATCAATGCGGGGTATTACAAACTACCCCCTTAAAGCCTCGACGTCCTCGTCGAGCGTCTTAAGTGGTGGGGGTGACACACTGACAATAACCTTTACCAACCGTCCACCCGGTGCGGCTTTGGGTTGGTCTAGGCTCTGATACCATTTGTAACGACCCGACCAATCCGGCCGGCGTGGTTACTCCTGGACGGACCCACACACGTCTCAACAGTATGATATTGTCCGCTTTGGCCTGAGCCCGCACGGATTTGCTTTTTGAATCACCCAAAAGGCCTCATACCATGTGAGAGTGGTGATCTAACATATAAACCCTTTATTCCAATCACTCTTAAGCGATGTGGGATGCGGGGTATTACAAAATTTGTAACGACCCGACCCATCCGGACGGCGTGGTTACTCATGGGCGCTCTCCGGGGTGATATGCTGGCCCCACAAACCAACAAGGGTTCTAATCCGCGCACTTTGTCCTCACTCGTGCACGCTCCGGGAACTTTCCAGTGGGTCACCCATCCTAGAATTGCTCCAGAGCAAGCACGCTTTGAAGTTCTTCTAGGTGGATTCCCGAAAAGAAAGGTGCACCTTGATGGTATGAGTAGCATTCTCAACCCTTTTAAGCTTCTGAAATCTGGGGCGTTACAAAAACTAATGCGAAAGGTATGAAAAAAGGTCGGAGAAAGTATGAAAAATGTAGAAACAGAAGCAACTATATATAGGAGTTCGGCACGCGTGGGGCAAGTCGCCCCAGACACCGGGCGAACCGCCTGGTGTGGGGCGAACCGCCCGGGAGCTCCAGTCGGCGAGAAATGCGTTTTTGACGCATTTTAGGTCTTCTTTTCCTTTTCGGACTCGGTTTTTGCATTCTAGTGACCTTTAAGCCTTGAAACTCGACCTCTAGACCTCAAATCTCATCCAGAACCTTCTAGATACTCGACGAATGCCCTCGGAACACCGATTCTTCGTTCTCTTCAATATAATTGCCCGGAAAATCACGTTTTTCACCTAAAACCTGAAAAATGCAAACTAAAGGGAAACGTGACACTATTCTAATAAAATGCACAATAATATAGCTAAATTAACATAGAAGATAGCTAATTAGGTGAAAAAAGACTCGAATGAAGGTGTAAAATACACGTTCATCAGGACGGAGCCTCTTTAAGAAATGCAAAGCCTGGCCTAGTAGAGAAAAAGTAAAAATGCGGGTTCCCCGGGCTGACCGACACTCAGAAAAGTTGTATAAAGGTCGAGTAATTTATGGGGATTCCTCGGATATGGCAGAAGACCCCGTAGCAAACCAAAGTACCGAGTGAGCTCGAAATTATTTGAGCCGGAGCGAGGCCGAGGTCATTGAAAAGGTCGCGGAAGGCATCACAAAAAGGCATCCACCATCCTCTCTCAAAAGACATGGTGTGAACAGATATATACCCAGTCGGAGGATTGTAAAAGTTTTGGTCCGAAGTAGGAACGAGTATTTCAACCTTGGACTCGGGCAAGGAATAAATCCAGCGAAGGTGAGGGATTTCTTCCTCGGTGATGGTAGTCGCGACGGTAGGAATTGCACCATCCTCGTTCAACTCATCATCGAGATCCGGATGGTGACAGTCGGAAAAGGTCCGAGTAAACTTGGCGTCTGAGGACGCAGCGCCTCTCGGACGACCGTCCTTGGCAAACTTAGGAGGAATAGGCTCTCCTTTTCTTCTCTTTTTCCTCCTCGGAGCCGAGCGCGAAGTCCCAACATCCTCGGACGAAGAAACTTGATTGGCGGCCTAGCGCCCCTCATCTTCCTCGCCTTCTTCAGTCTCTGGCGGCACATCCTCTTGTTCCCAACACCACTTAGAGTTTCCCTCGGACGCCTCCAGAGAAAGGTCATCTTGAGCCCCAAACACAGAGTCACAATCTTCATTATGCACATAAGGAGAAGGCTTACTCCTAGTCGGACCAGCTCCATCGTTATCAACAGGAGGCCGACGAATTTCGACCACCATATTATAATAACTCGCGAGCAAATAGCTCACGGGACTAGGACTTCTGGCCCGACCAGAGGAGGACTTCGCCTCTATCCTAAGAACTTCAGGACCCTCTAAGCCGACACCTCGTTGTCAAAATTTTGGACTCGAGGTTCGAGAGGGTCCGGCCGACCACTAGCCCTATAAAAGTGCCCAAGAACCCCAGCAGCGGCATTCATCATCTCGAGGGGATGTTATGTTCAGCACCCACCTCGACCTCATCATCTATGAAAGAATAATCAAGATCATATCCATGCCTTGCACTCCGCCTCCGAGTAACTAGTCGATCCACGGGCGGACTACTGGCCACTTCATCTTCATGCTGGTGCACCCCCTCCTCGGGCACCCTCTCCTCGGACACCGCGTCGTCCAAGAAGCCAGCAGACACGGAGCTTCCGCTATCTCCGTACCCATGCCCCTCGGACACATTCTCGCTATCGCTCCTCTCGGACATCCTAAAAAAAGGAAGAGGATAAAAGTCAATCAACGTTGGTTACTTAAATTCCGAGAGGTCCAGTTAGGTGTTCTGTAAGTCCAAATCTCATAATTGAGATACACGATGGAAAAAGAACATTAAGCGTACGACTACCACAAAGGGAGGCAGAGGGGGACGACTGAAAATTAAAGGGGAGCGAATACCAAAATGATAAAGAAGCAGCTACAAAAAACATAGAGCTAGGCATCAAATATAAAAGAAAGAAAGAGGCGGTCGGACTTACTTGATTCAAGAAAAGAGAAGAAACTGCTCGACTACAAAGCTTGCTCGACTACAGCTAACACTTCCGCACGAATTTTCCTGCTCGACTACGATTGGTACTCATTCGTTGCAAAAAAATGCTACTCGGCCAGTTCAAAGTGCTCTGGATGAATTGGGGCGAAAATGTTGCAAATGAATCTGGGCCGCACGCGCGAACCGTCGCATACGTGGCGACAAATCAGGGCCGCACGTGCGACGATATGGAAGGCCATTGATCCACGTCGTGAAGAGACGATTTTACCGTTGGAGCGTCCCGACTTAAGGAAAAACCATCTGGCACGCGCACGAGTTAGGAGTCTCCCTACCAGGCGGGCTCCTCGAGCAATCCAAAAAGAAAAAAAAAAGGGAGAATCAAAAAACTTGAGGACTTTGGAACGTATCTAAACACATGATCCTCGGACGAACTGATTAAGAGTTCCACAACTATCTTCTACTAAGATACTTGGAAACTAGGGGGACATATGTTGGAGACAGAATATGTCCAACCCCCAAGGACTTCTAACAGCGTACTAGGGCGTCATGGGCTGACCATGATAGAAGGGTCCGATTACCTATCACCATGGTCCGATCAGACAAGAGACTAGGAAAAATAGTCTAAGTCCTTATGTTCGACCTAGAAGTACAACTGCCCTACTAGCCATTGAGCTGCCTTACTAGCATGGTGACGCCCTACTAGCAGGACAATGCCCGAGTAGCCACCAGCTAGGAGAAAGACAAGCCAGGCAATGAGCTTCTCGGACTTCATCACTACCTCCGGCTACATAGGGTCTCCCTAGTAGCACGTCGAGAGGAACAAGTATGGTGCCCTTCTCCCCTACTAGCACTGGTAGTCGGACGAGTGCCCTTATGCCCTACTAGCACCAGGGGGCCGGACATAAGTCCTCCTTACGTCAAGGAAGAATCAACATGTACCAAGGAAAAGATGGTCCTCGGACCATAGGAGCTCCACGGTCGCCCTACTACCCCATCCTCGGACGGTACTAGGGCGACACCCGCCCAAGGAGCACTTTGGTACCAGGGATGACCATTTTACCCCTGCAAACCCTAGTGGAAGATCTGGGCCAAAGCCCATGGTCACTCCAAATGGACCTAAGGCCATGAGAGACTTAATCATGACCGGACACTTGTCACGATCCTAAGTGACCAGGCCAGGCAATATTCTATTGCTAGTATGAATATGGGCTCACTCAAACAAGGTATCAATCATTCAATTATCACCACTTCCCATTACTCTACTTTCTCACTTTACATTTACTAGGGAAGCCTATCAACTCCCTAAACATAAAGTCATCCCTCCGGCTTGTGGCACTAACCCCCTCCCCCTCTTGCTAAGTTATATCTCAGGTCCAAGGAACAGTACGGAAGGCACTTGAAGTGCGAAGGACGCTCTTGAACCATCGCCCTACGACCACGCTCCAGAGGAAAGTACGACGCTCCAAAGGAAAGCACAAATTACCTATCAACACTTACATATCCAGATCCAAAGAGTAAAAAGCTTGTTAATAAATGGATTAGAGATCATCACTCTAAGGATATGATTAGGGAACTTGATAAATGCCAAGTGACTAGATACAAAGCTTCTAACACAGTAGTTGCTGAAGAATCAATTGTTGTTGATGTGGAAGCATTGTTCTCTTACTTTGTATCAGAATTTGAACCTAAAACCATAAAAGAAGCCATGAAGCATTCTGAATGGATTAAGGCAATGCAAGAAGAGCTGGATCAATTCGAAAGAAACAAAGGCTGGAAACTTGTACCTCTTGTTGAAGGAAAGAAAGCAATCGGTACTAAGTGGGTGTTCAGAAATAAGTTGAGCGAGTCTGGTGAAGTAACAAGGAACAAAGCACGTTTAGTTGCTCAAGGTTACTGTCAGACTGAAGGTTTGGACTTTGATGAGTCATATGCTCTAGTTACTAGATTGGATGCAATAAGACTATTCTTAGCCTCTGCTGCTCATAATGACTTCATTGTTTACAAAATGGATGTTAAAAGTGCATTCCTAAATGGTGAACTTGCTGAAGAAGTTTACTTAGAACAACCCCCAGGTTTTGAAGTCTCCTCATAAACCAAAATGGTATACAAGTTTCAGAAAGTTGTATATGGTTTAAAGGAAGCACCAAGAGCTTGGTATGATACGTTAGCTAAGTTCTTGTTGAACAATGGTTTCAAGAAAGGTGAGGTGGACAAAACCTTGTTTACCATGAATCAAGATGGTAAATTAGTTTTAGTCCAGATTTATGTGGATGACATAATATTTGGGTCTAAAGACAAACAACTTTGTGATGACTTTGCCAAGCTCATGACAAACAAGTTTGAAATGAGTATGATGGGCAAATTGAATTACTTCCTAGGATTGCAAGTCAAGCAACTCAAAGATGGAATATTCATAAGTCAATCAAAGCATTGAAAAGAAATGCTCATAAAATTCAGGATCAAAGAAGATGAAAAACCTGAAAACATCCCTATGGATGTTGGTACCAAAATGGACTATAGCAAACCTAACAAAAGTGTTGATGAACACAAATACAGGAAGCTCATTGGTTCCTTGTTGTATTTAACAACAAGTAGACCTGAAATTCAGTATGCTATTTGTGTAAGTGCTAGATACCAATCTGATCCCAGAGAATCACATTATAAGAAAGCAATCAAAATACTTAAATATGTTGAAGGTACTGTCAATGTTGGATTATGGTATCCTAAGGATTCTGGCTTACAATTAGTTGGTGGCTAGAAGGTTTGTGGCTTTGATGAAGAAGACGACTCTGAAAGCTCTTCTGGTTTCTCTAATTCTGAAAAATATACAAATAATGCTGAGAAACCACAAGAAAATTCTGACTCTTTTGAAGGAGATTATGAAAAGAGTAGGCTACAAAGCCTTGAAGACCAGTTTGCCACAGAATTAAAAGCTCATGCAGTAACTCCCTCACTTGTGCCCTTCCCTAATCTGGAAGAATTTACCCCAAGAATCAGGGCACTCATGCAAGTACATGCTAAATGCAAAGTTGAGGATGAGGAGTTACTTGCTGACAAACAAATAAACCTAGAAAAGGACCTGACTGTCTTGTTGAAACGCACAAGTCTCACCTTAGCTCAAGATGATGTCAGTCTGCATCACCAAAGCTATGAAAAAGAAGCAAGTCAAGCTCTACAAATTGCTAAGAATGCTCTGAAAAAGGCTCAGTCTATTATGGAACAAAAAGATATTGATGCCAAAAGAGCTGAGGACAACTTAAGGTTGATTAAGGAAGAGTTGTCCAAGAACAACCAAGTTGAGCATGACATGGTTGTGAACTACAATAGTTTGCATAAACTTTCTGAAAATTGCAATGAGTTCTTCTCAACTCACTTTTTTGATGCAATGCAATCCATGTCTAAGGGGGAAGATAGAACACATATAAAGTTAAGCAAAAAGAACTTGCCTCTTCCTGCTCCCTTATCCTCCTTGCTGAAACTACCAGGACCTCCACCACCAACAAAATCACTTGCTGAAGAAATGCAAGGTTCAAGATCTAGAAAAAGATCTGAAATTGATTCTGAGAGAAGTTAACCAACTACACAAAAGAAGATAAAAACTAATGCTGACACTTCTACTGCTTGTAAGGAAGACGTCATTCATCAAACAAATGACGATGATGAAGATGACAATAATCCTACCTCTAAGGCTCTGAAAATCAAGCCTCTCTCTGCCAAAACTCAATCTAGCAACACTAAGATACTTTCCTCTGGATCCTCAGCATAGGACCAAGGAGGTAACTCAAGGCAAAGAAGAAGAGAGAAAAGAGCTCAAGACAAGAAAAAAGCTTACAATGTCGTTGGTTTAGGTGTTCGGTACACCAAAACAAGCAACAAAAATACGACTCAGAATGTGGTAAGACAGAAGAAAGGATTTTGGATCCTGAAACTTAAAGATCTTCTTTCTAATAGCTACTTTCCAAAAGTTGTGCTACAGCAAATGGATAAGTGGAATGTGATAAAAGTCGCTAGCAATGAGAGAGAAGCATCACCATTCACCAGCTATGACGAAAGAAAGCCGTGGTTGAATGCCGGAATGAAGATAAGAGGAACTGCTCTCAGATAAAGGTTGAATGAAATTCCTCCTTACTTCAAACCATTGGATGTCACACAATTTCATGACCCTTATCTCAATCAGGCCAGAAACAAACATTGTGTGACTCCATATGAGTACTTTTATCTGACAGAGAATGATTTGAAAGAAGATCTGCGTTGGTTGAGAAAAATTTACAAAGATCAACTCTTGAGTGATCTTCAATATGAGCATGCTAGTTCTGGGGTTTATATCTATGGACTGAATTATTTCAAACTGAAAGAACCCAAGCTAACTACATTCAAAGATGCAAACTCACCAAAGAAAAACAATTGCAAGTCAGAAAGCTTTTTGAAGACTATGAAGCTGACTGCAATGAATTTCCACAAGTTGTTGAAGCCAGTGTAAATGAGATCCTCAAGGATTGCTTCTAAGCCAGAAACTTCAGTTTAGCTTAGATAATTCCTTGTACTTTTGAACGTTGATTGTTTTAGTTATCTTCTTGCTTTCTTGTAAACTTTACATTGAAAGATAACTTATCAGCAATCAATTGCCTTTGCTTACTCTTGTTGTTTCTGATTATGCAATTTTACTTACGCTTATTTGTTTGATCATTTAAAGTATTATTGCATTATTCTTCTGATTTATTCAACATCAGAAACTTATAAAGAGTTGTAATTAATTTAGCCATTGATTGCTAACATCAAAAAGGGGGAAATTTGTTAGGAAACTTGTAATTTTGATGAGCAATTAACCATGCTAAATTAAGTAAAGTCCAGTAACTAGTACTCTTAAGGTCCATAGGAAATTTGAATTTAAAGGACATTGTAATATAGGAACGTTTACTGAAAGACATAGTGTAGGTACTAGTTAGGTTCTTAAGCTAGCTGATGACTATGTTTGCAAAAACAAACTATTAAAGACCTAGAATCGCTCAGAAAGTTGAAGACTTGAAGACTGAAGACTTAGAAGATTTCTGAGAAAGGTATCTACAAAGACGCATGTTATCTCAGAAAGTGCAAAACTCAGCAACCAGTTAGTTTAAGTGAAAATCTATATGACAGAGTAGGTTGAGCTTGTTGAACTGAGTATCCTTGCTAACTGATAACGCATGTGACCTCCTTGCTGAATCATACTTGCATTTTGGCTCCAACGTTCACATTTGAAATTCAAAGAGCATTAAATGTTAAAGCACGCGTTCTGAAGATCTAAAGACTTGAAGACAAAAGAAGACGCTGCTGAAAGTGACCTTACAGCAAGATAGTGACATCTCTTGGTTGAAGTCCTAGAATTCAAATTCAAACGGCTCCCTTGAGACACTACAAATAGAGGTCCTTAGGCTGAGT
The DNA here is from genome assembly GCA_028274465.1 of Plantago ovata. NCBI lineage: Eukaryota > Viridiplantae > Streptophyta > Magnoliopsida > Lamiales > Plantaginaceae > Plantago > Plantago ovata. The sequence goes on from CM051455.1 coordinate 73,582,762, forward strand.
AGAAAGGTGTGTCAACAACGTGATCAAACTCTCACTTGTGCTTAAACACTCAAACCTTCTCCACTCTTAAACTGCATATTGATTCGTTCAAAGACTTAAGCTTGAAACCAAAGCTACTTGTGAAGATGTAGAATACCAAAGCTAAGAAATTAATTTAAGTGTTCTTTCCTCTAAACAAGAACAAGTCTTGACACCAAGAAACAACATACTTGCTTACTGCAAAGTATTGTCAAGTTGAGTTTCTCAAATTACTTGTGTTAACTGAAAAGTTAATTTCAGTAATCTCATCCCAAACCTCTCTATCTGATAAAAACCACCTTTAAGGCGTGTTTGTCAGGGTGAACTAATAAGGCATAGTTTTGTTGATAAGTGTCCCAAGTTTGGTGGAGAACAAGGTTACAATCCTCTAGTTAGGTTGGAAACAAAGCTAGTGTGCTTTGGTTTCTGAGAATTCCAGTGTGTAGGTGTTGTAAGGAAAATCATCATCTGACCTAGTTAATTCAATCCTATAAAGGGCAAAGTGGATTAATTGAGGGATTACGCCACCCTCAGATACCACTATAAAAGTGTTTGTGTGATTTACCTTACTGCAATTTACTTTCAGCAAGTTATTTTGTTTACACTGTTTTATTTACTTACTTGCTGAAACTGGTATCTATCAAAGAACTTATTGTAAAAGACTTCCGCACTCTAAATTTTAAGTATCAGCAAATTCATTACTGAAAAATAATAAGTCTTTGTTGACAAAGTTAAGTACCAGCAACCTCATTACTGAAAAGTAATAAGTACTTGATGAGAAAGTTTTTAGATTCGAAAAGGTTTTAAAGACTATTCACCGCCGCCTCTAGTCTTTACTTGTTTTCTAAAGGGACCAACATACACCTTATTTGATGAATCCAGATTTTTGCCTCGAGGCATCTGCGTGATTGGCTATCTCTTCTTCACTCTGGAATGTCTTCTCAGGTCACTACAAGAAAACAGCATTTTAGCGACGGATGCCATCCGTCGCTATACGGGACCGAACCGTCACTACAGCACATTAGCGGCGGATAAGCCGTCGCTAATTAGAATGTTTCCTAACCGGTCCTAGCTCGAACTATAGAGTTTGATCGGAACGTATTTCCAATATAAATTTTAATTATATAATTCCGTGGACTTATACTATGAATTCAGGATTAGAAAATTTTAGAATCGGTCTAGCCTACTTTATTCTTATGGGCTTAGGGTTTTTTGACTTGGGTCCTAAGTTAGGTTAGAGAATTATTAGGAGATCTCTCACTATATATATAGGGGTTCTCTAGAACTTTTCTTATTCACAATTTACATAGACAAAAATCAGAGAGAGTCTAGAGAAAGGAGGAGACGGCCGAACGGCCGACTTGGCCGACTCGGTCGAGGTGCCGAACCAGAGGGGAGAGGCGACAAGGTGTGATTGCTAGAGAAGAGAGAACGAGGCTCTGTTCGCCATACACGGTTGAGGAGTACTTGTAAGTTCTTGTATTCTTCTTGATATAGTGGAAAGATCACTGACCTCCATGGACGTAGGATATTCAAATCCGAACCACGTAAATTGCTTGTTTTTATTTTACTGTTTTGATTGTTATTGCTAGATCTGAATTAGGGTTGTATGATTGTTCGATTTGGGATTATTAGGGAAATTATCAGAAAGAACCCCTGTTAGTGCACCTCTGTTCACTTTTTCCCCTTCTAGTTCAACAATTACGTTTTAATCCAATCGAGTTGACCAAGTCCAAAAATTTCTTAAAATGTGGCTAGCCAAACACTCCCTTAACTTATTTTATTTTCTTCCTTTTTCCTTTCATGTTTTAATTTTATTTTCTTTTTACTTTTATTATTTTCTTTTTCTTTTTTTTAAGTCCCTCTTCTTCTCCAGCTCCGGCACCGGAATTTTCCGGCGCCGGAGCTACCGGAAAGTACAGCTCCGGTTAGAGCACTTATTACACCTCCAATCGGAGCTGTTACAGCTCCAACCGGAGCTGTTAAATCTCCAAATCGGAGCTGTCAACAGCTCCGATTTGGAGCTTTAACAGCTTCGGTTGGAGCTGTTAAAAGCTCCGATTTGGAGCTTTCAAATGCTCCGATTGGAGCTGTTTAAAGCTGCAATCGGAGCTTCCCATTGGGTAGCTCCGACTGGAGCTTTAAACAGCTTCGATCGGAGCTGTCAAAAGCTCCGACCGGAGCTTTCAAACAGCTCCGGTGAGCTGTATATTTAATTTTTTTTTTGTTTTTTTTTATTTGTTTTTTTTAATTTAATTTTTTTTCTTTTATAAAAAATATGGAGTTAAATGTGAATCAATAATTGTGTATATATCTTTTTGTAATAATATTTAAGAACATTTTGAGATTTAGATAACTACTGGGGGTTAATTTAAATAATTTATAGTCAATTTTGTAAAATAGAAAAATTTAGAGTCAAATATGTAATAAAATGGAATTGAAATTGTTTGGTTTTTCTTAAACTAAAACTTAAATGAGGGCAAAATGGTACATTCCAGGCCTTAATTCGCTAAAAGTCAAGGTCGTGGGTTAAAATGTAATTGATTTGCACTAACAGGCGGTAATGCGTAGTTGTTGAACTAGTAGGGGCCAAACCGTAATTGCTGAAACTAACAGGGAGCTGTATGAAAATTTCCCGGATTATTATTATTGTTTTGCACAACAATTGGCGCCGTCTGTGGGAAATTCCTGGAAATCGACTGGAGTCCAAATCCTATTGATCTGTGAAGCGGAGATATAAGATCAACAGTAAAGTTTGAGGTAGAGAAGTTGTCAACGAAAACCAATTTATGTTTATGGAAGCTGAAGATGAAGGCTTTGCTCACGAAGGAAGGCACGGTAGAGGCCTTCGATGGAGATGCCGGATTTTCAGCGACGGTTACAGCCGCTGACAAGGCATTGGCAATCAAGAAAGCACACAGTACACTGATACTGTCAATTTCTGATGAGACGCTACATGAAATTTCTGATCAAACTACGGCGAAGGCGCTTTGGAAAAAGCTCGAGGAGATGTTCAATGTTAAAACAACAGAGAGCAAGTTTTATTTGAAACAGAAGATGTTCAATTTCAAGGTTGTAGCCGAAAAGCCAATGATGGATCAAGTTAATGCTTTCAAGAAATTATGCAAGGACATGGTGGATGCAGGTATAAAACTTACTGAGGATGATAAGGCTTTGATGTTATTGAATGCTCTCCCGAAGTCCTATGAAAGTGTCGTAGATGCACTATTAATTACCAAAGGTGATGCTCTCACACTGGCTGATGTTGAGAAAACATTGAAGACTAAGGAACTCAAAAAGGGAGTTGCAACATCGCAGAACGGAGATGGTGAGAGCCTAATGGTGAAACATAAAAGGAGATATCAAACCAAGGGAGAATCATATCAGAAAGATGGTACAGAGAAGAGGAGATGCTATCACTGCAAGATGGTGGGTCAGTTGAAAAAAGATTGTCCGTAGTTGAGAAACAAGGAGATTGGGAATGCTGATATTACAGAAGGAAGCGATAATTTCACTACCTGTGAAGCTTTGAATATCAGTACATTTAATAGTGATGACTCTTGGGTACTAGATTATGGTTTCTTGTTTCATATGACTCCTGTTAAAGCATGGTTTAGTTATCTTAAGTATTAAAATGGTGGTTCTGTGCAATTGGATAATAATCAAGTATGCGGTGTGAAAGGAATTGGTTATGTTAACATTATGTTAATCTCTTTAAACAACAAGAAAAGACTAGAGGGGGGGGGGTGAATAGTCTTTTCAAACTTTTGTCGTTTAAAAACTTTCTCAGCAAGTGCTTATTACTTTTCAGTAATGAGTTTGCTGGTACTTAACTTTCTCAGCAAGCACTTGTTACTTTTCAGTAACAAGTTTACTGGTACTTTAAAAACAGAGTGCGGAAGACTTTATACAATAAGTGCTTTTCAGAGAGTGCTAGTTTCAGCAAGTGAGCAGAGTGACAGTGTACAATAAGTGTAGCTTGCTGAAAACTAAATGCGGTAAAGTAAATCACACAAACACTTTTATAGTGGTATCTGAGAGTGGCGTAATCTCTCAACTAATCAACTTTGTCCTTTCTAGGACTGAATCCACTAAGATAAGATTGAGGTTCCTTACAAATCCTATCACTAATGATTCTTCAGAAACCAAAGCACACTTGCTTCGTTTCTAACCTAACTAGAGAACTGTAACCTTGTTCTCCACCAAACTTGGGACTTATAATCAGCAACACAATGCTCGATTAATTCCCCCTAAATTTCACGCCTGAAAAAGGGTGTTTATCAGTTAGAGAGGTTTGGGATGAGATCACTTGAGTATAACTTTTTCAGCTATAACAAGTTATCTAAAGAAACACAACTTGTAATACTTTTCATTAAGCAAGTTAAGTTGTTTCTGGTGTCAAGACTTGTTCTTGTTCAAAAGAAAGAACACTTAACTAATTTTTTAGCCGTGAATGATCTACTTCTTCACAAGTAGCTCTTGTTTATAGCTTAACTATTGGAACGGATCAATAGGCAGTAAAGAGTATGGAAGATTGAGTGTTTAAGCACAAGTGAGAGTTTGATGACGTTGTTGACACACTTCAACTCTTTGTGAGATGACCTCTATTTATAGTGAATCAAGGGAGCCGTTTGAATTTCAAATTCTAAGGCTTTGCACCTTAAGATGTCACTATCTTGCTTTTTTACTTTAAGCAACGTCCTTCATTTGTCTTCTAGTCTTCATGTTCTTCGCGTGCCTACTTTGCATTTAATGTTCATTTGAATCGAATTCAAATGTGAACGTTGGAGCCAAAATGCAAGTACTTCTTCAACAAGGAGGTCACATATGTTTTTCAGCAAGTGGTCAGTCTCAGTTTCAGCAAGCACAACCTACTCTGTCATATAGATTTTCACTTATGCGAGCTCTTGTTGAAAATCTCACTTTCTGAACAACATGTGCCTTTGTAGATACCTTTCTCAGAATTCTTCTAAATCTTCAGTCTTCGAATCTTCAAGTTTCTGAGCGGTTCTAGTGCTTCAATAGTTCATTTGTAAAAATAAAGTACATCATTAGCAAACTAAAGCACCTAACTAGTACCTACACTAAGTCTTCAGCAAACGTTCCTCTTTTACAATGTCCTTAAAATTCTAAATTCCTATGGACCTTAAGAGTACTAGTTACTGGACTTTCCTTAATTTAGCATGGTTAATTGCTCATCAAAACTAAAAGTTTCCTAACAAATTTCCCCCTTTTGATGTTAGCAATCCATGGATAAATTAATTGTTACCCTTTTAGAGGTTTCTGATGTTGAATAAATCAGTTGATTAATGCAAGCATACTTGAATAATAAATCAATAAGTATAAGTAGTTTGCATAATCAAAAACCAATAAGAGTCAAAAGTTTATTGCTGATAGTTATCTTTCTGTCAGTTTACAAGAAAGCTCATAGATAACTAAAGTATTCAGCAAACAAAACAAACAAAGCTTTTACAAGGGACTTAAACTATTCCAGCAGAAGATTTTCTAAAAATCTCCCTTACACTCTTCTCAGCAAGAGCAGAGAATTCAACACAGTCCTTCTCGTAATCTTCAAGTAGCTTACGGACTTCAAGTTGAATAATCCTTGCATTCTTGGAGGCAGTATAGTGATGGTTTTCACCATTCATCTCTTTGTAGTGAATTACCCACAAGTGCATGCCCCAATTGCTAACATGTAGAAGTTGAGTGTCTGAAATACCCTTGTTGGCATGAATCTTCCTTAACCAGAGAAGATCTTCTTCTTGATCCTTGACAGTGAGATAAAAGTACTCATAAGGAATCAAGCCATACTTCTTCTTGGACTTCTTGGTTAAAGGATCACTGTAGTAAGCAACATCTATCGGCTTGATTAAATCAGGCTCTTGTTTTATCTTGTTGCTGATAGAAGTTCTTCTTACTAAGATCTCTAAGTTCAGCCATTTTGCAGCAATGTTCCTTGGGTAGGGAGGAGGATCCCTTTCTTTTCGTGCAACTTTTAATTCAATCCAAGTGTACATTTGATTCAGTACAACAGTTGGAAAGAAATCATTGGCCAAAAGATCTTCCAGCTTTATGATCCAGCAACCATGTAGGTTTCTGATCACATTCTGAGTTGTTTCCTCATTGCTGGTCTTTGTATAATAGATGCCAGTGCCAATTGCAATGTTGGCTATCCTTCTTTCTTCCTATCTTTGCTTTCTTCTTCTTGACATAGCATTTTCATGATCACTTGCTGAAGATCTAGAGCCAGAAGAGAAGTGTTTTGATTGCCTAGATGGAGTTAAGGCAGAAATAGGCTTAGCTCTTATAGCTTGAGCTATTATTTGGTCATCATAATTATCATCATCTTCATTCATATCTTGATGACTTTCAGTGTGACAGTATTCTTGAGTTTCAGCAGAAGTTCTTCTCAGAATTTGTTTCAGCTCTTTTCTTAGAACTTTGCTCTGTTTCAGCAAGAGGTTCTCTGGGAGGTGGTCCAGGCAATATTAATGGCGCTTCAGAAGAAGAGGGATTCGTTGATCTGTCTCTGGAAGACTTTCTTTTTCTATCTTCCCCCTTATACATGGATTGCATCATAGGTCTGATGTGTAGAGAGAAAAACTCATTGCAATTTTCAGCAAGAGTGTTTAGGTTGTTGTATTTCAGAATCATGTCTTGCTGATCTGTGGTTAGCTTAGACAATTCTTCCTTAATAAAAGCCAGATTCTCCTCAAGTCTGGCTCATTTTCGACTTTTTCTTCTAGCATAGCCTGAGCCTTTTTCAATGTGCTTTTAGCAAGCTGGAGTGCTTGACTGACATCTTCTTCATAACTTTTGTGGTGTAGACTAATGTCTTTCTGAGCTATGGTAAGTGTAGTAGTGCGTCTCAGCATAGTAGTCAGTATTTTTCCAATGTCAAGCGGACTCTCAGCAAGCAAGGCATCATCCTCTTCTTGGCATGCTTTGTGAACAGCCATTAGTGCCTTTATTCTAGGAGTAAACTCCTCAACATTTGGAAACGGCACTAGAGAAAGAGTAAGTGAATGAGCTTTGATTTCAGTTGCGAATTGATCATCATTTCTCAGCAAGCGACTTCTCTCAGCATCTCCTTCATCATTGATGAGAGATGGTGGAGGAATTTCAACCACTGTGGGTTCAGCTTTCTTTGTCTTTTCTTCTTCATTTGCTGAGAAGTTAGATAGATCTTCTTCTTCATCAGATTCGTCAAGGCCAGCAACCTTGATTCCCAAATCTTTAGCTTCAGACACTTCTGGTTGAGTGGTTGCTGAGGGCAACTCTTTGGACTCAACGACTAGAGTTTCACCAGTAGTATGTGGAAGGGAGGAGACTTCCGTGTTGTTCACTCCTGAAGATTGAGATATATCTAGATTCTTTATATGTTTGTCATGAATCTGTAGACTATTCTGTAAAGCCCTTTGATAATCTTCATCCATTTCTTCTTCTTCTCCAAGGTTTGGATCAGTGACCTTAGCTTCGAGTAATGCTAACTCGGCATCAGAAAGCTTAGCTTTGCCTTTGTGCATTTCAGCACGCTTTCTGGCGTACTCTTCTTCAGTTTCAGCAACTTGTTCAATTGCTGGAGTACTTGTCTCAGCAGGAGCGGGAGTAGATTCTTGTTGCTGACTGGGAGTTTGATCAGCTCGCTGATTCTCAGTGTTTTGATTTTCATTATCAGCAACTGTAATTTTCACTCCACCAACATCCGGACTAGGACCTTGATTATCATCATCATCGTCCTTGATGTCCTTAGAATCTTTGGCTTCATCATCACTTGTGTCTTTAGGGATATTTTCATCCTCTTCTTCTTCATCATCGTCCGTTAGTATGACTAACTCAAGATGTTTGTACCTTGCAGCACTTGTAACTTCCTCTTCCTCATTGATTTTGTGGGGATCAGCCACCACGGGTACAAAGAAACCCTTGAGCATCACAACTTGTTCAGCTGGAGAGGCACTCTTGAACTTTGCTTTCATATTCTCTATGATTGTAGCAATCAGACTTGAACTCATTTGCTGAGAATATGAGAGTTCTTCTGGAAGTATTGACTGTACAAACGTCTCAAGTTTTAGTAGAGAGATTCTCTTTTTCTCATTGGACAGATGGATGTGAAGATCAGAAAAATCCATCCTTCTATACCTTTGCCAGTTGCTGACAGACATAGCAACTCTGGTCAAGGTGTTCTTTTTGAAGTTTGAGTATAGTTCTTCAGAACTAACTTCAAGAGCTTCCGTGATGTGAACCACTTCATCGTTCTCCTTTTGAGCCTGAATAAGAGTAAAGTTAATTTTCAGGAATGTTTTGGAAAATAGTTTTAGAGTCTAAAACTATAACATGATTTACCTGCTGACTTTCAGCAAGCTCATGTTGCACACTAAGTTGTGCGGGTACTATTTCCATTTCTTCAGGAGATGTGGCAGCATCCTTATTGTTCATCCTGAAATAACTTAATATTAGATACAAGTACTAAGTTTTCAAACTTAGTAGATTTACCAAAATTTTAATCTACCTGCTGAACAGGAGTTGTGGATTCTGGTGCAAAAATTTCAGCAATCTTCTGACTTGTATCTTGAGAAGTCTGTAAAGAAATAATTATATTAGCTAAAGATAAAGTTTCAGATAGTGAAGTTTTGCTTATATCTGAGTTAACTACCTGCTGAAGATGGCAGGTGGTGACTCAGTCCTTTCAGCATTGATAACATCTTCATTATCTGGGACTTGTGCTTCAGCAGACTTCTTCTCTTGCTCTAATTGAGAAGGTTGTGCAGATTCAGCAATCTCCCTTGTCTCTGAATTGACAAGTTGAGCAGAGACATCTTGACCTCTAAGTTCACTATTTGTCATGAACAGGTCTACTGACTTATTGGAGTTGTCATCAATCTCCAAGTCCATTTGCTGGCTTAGGTCAGTCAGCACCAGTTGGACTTTGTCAATAGAAGTCATTGGTGAACTAGGACTTTCTCAATAGAAGTCATTTCCTGGGACTTGAACCATTGTAGTCTCAGCAACTGGTTCTTCAGCAATTGCATCTTTAGCAATTTCTCGGACTGGACTAGTTGCAAAATTTCAACAACTGTCTCTTGTGCGATGTTTTCAGCAAGCGCAACTTTTGTCAAATCTGCAGCAATGTCACTTACTGGTTCCAAAGTGTTGTCATCAAGATTATCTACAATGTAGATATCTTCTAGGCGTTCTTGGGCAGGATTTTCATTTCCATTGCCATGTGGTCTTGCTTCAGCAGATGAATCCAAGTTAATTGGATTGCTGAAGGCTTCTGCAAACACTTCAGCAACATCTACTACAGTGGTTGCATTTCAGCAATCACTGGAACATCGTCATCCTGAATGACATGGACAATTGGAACGGACTTGCGTGTCGTTGTTTTCTTTCTTGGGTAGGTCTTTGTCTGTGCCTTCTGATGAATGTGTATTTTACATTTTCATTCGAGTCTTTTTCACCTATTTTAGCTATCCTCTATGTTAATTTAGCTATATTTTAGTACATTTTATTAGAATAGTGCCACGTTTCCCTTTAGATTTTATTTTACAGGTTTTGGTTGAAATTCGAAGATTTCCGGGCAATTATATTGAAGTTGACAAGGAATTGGTGTTCCCGAAGCCTATTTGGAGTATCTGAAGGGTTCCAGATAGGATTTGGAGTCTAGGGGCCGAATCTGGAAGTTAGAAGGCTACTAGAAGACAGAAACCGAGTCCGAAAAGGGGAAGAAATCCAAAAACGCGTCGAAAACGCGGAATTCCGTGAATTTCTCTCCGGGGCGAACCGCCACAGAGGTGGGGCGAACTGCCCCACACCGGGCGAACCGCCACGTGTGTGGGGCGAACCGCCCCACAATATTTCGAGGCCTATATATAGTTGCTCAGTTTTCTCCGAAAATCATATCTTTCCAGACCTACTTTCTCACCTCCCTCTGTAGTTTTAGGTAGGGACTTCCCAGAGCCTGTTCTGGGGGTCCGTAGCTTAGGGGACTCTTTTTCATAGCAGTTTGGAGATCGTAGGATCGAAATCATCCGGAGATTGATAACCTTCGGTAACTTTGTATCTTACAGTTTTATTCTACTTATTTTATTATATTCTTTCAACATGTTTTCTTCTATGATTTCTGTTGATTGCATGCCTATTATGAGTAGCTAAACTTATCGTTGGTGGTAGTATGTGAATTCTTAGCGAAGGGAAGATAATCATGCTAATGGCTATATCGCGCATTATACTCCGTGTCATTGCTTTATTTCGTTGATCAGGCACAACCTAAATTATCGTATGTTGTATTAATTATTTTGCACAATTGGACACTTGTCGACCTGGGTGCGAGTTTATCTTCATAGTGTTGAATAATTACGGAACACATTAGGACAATAGTGATTGACTTGTCAGACCAATTATCTTCGTAGTGCTTAATAATTGCAACATGACACTAGATTGATTCAATGATCTCTATGCAAGACCGAGGAATTTATGCATGATTATCGACCCGTTATGTTAAGAAGGATCATACTATCACCAATCTCCATTATCTGCTAGAAACCCCTTTTGCTATCTGTCTGCTGTTTTATATTCTCTTGTTAAATAGATAAAGCTAGTTATAGTCGTGAGAGAACGACACTCGAGTCATTCTATTGCTACACTACGGTTTTCGTTGTAGTTGTGGATTGCCTTTGGCTAAATTACAAATTTATTTGACTGAATCCGGAGCACGACATCCGCGTTCATCAAATTGGCGCCGTTGCCGGGGACTATACTCCTTTTTTCTGTTTAATTTGTTTATATTTTCAGCTTTAGATTCCTAATTCTATTAGTTTTAGTTTTCCTTTTTAATCTCTCTCTGATACTGCTTTCCTAGTCTGTTACAGATAGTGTATGCCGCATACACGTTCTGCAGGAACACCGCTTGCTGATTCAATTGCTGAGATCGACAGAGTCTACCACCAAAGAAGGCGACTACTCGTAAGGCGCGCGCTAGAGGAAATAGAGGATACCGATTTCTCTGAATCTCTACACAGTCTTTTCAAGGAAATCGACGGAATGGCAGAAGCTAGACCACTGAAAGCATGGGTTCAACCTACCAAGGACCGTATGAGGGGACCGGCGATTGTTCTTTCGTCTGCAACTCGAGATCTGGAAATCAAGAACCACGCATTCCAACAACTTCCGAGGTTCTATGGTTTATCAAGGGAAGATGTGATGGGGTACTTGCACGATATCGATGATTTCGTCAACCAACTCCCACGACCAGGAGCTGACATAACAACGGATGAGTTGAGGATGAAGGTTTTTGCTATGGGACTTGGCGACAGAGCCAAGTCATGGTTGAGTTCTCTACCAGCAGGCTCGCTGGACACTTGTGACAAGGTGTATTCTGCTTTTATGGAGACATACTTTCCACACACATTGACTACAGCGCTTAAGGCGCAAATCACAGGATTCAAACAGGACTATAATGAGACAATCTACACCGCTTTCGAGAGGTTCAAAGACCTCATGCACAAGTGTCCACACCATGGTTTTGGGCTTCCTGATCTTGTCTAGCACTTCTACAATGGACTCACATATGAGAGTCAACAGGTGGTGGATTTCCAATGCCGTGGTACTATATGGGAAGAGACCGTCGAGGATGTGTGGGCGTGTTTCGAAAGGCTTGCTAAAGGATCTCAATCCAAGGATCCAAGAGCAATGGTTAGAAGGCGTGGACCTGAGGCTCCACCAAACCAGGAGATCCCAATGCATGAAGTGAATGGTGTGAGTGGCGATAGGGTGTGCAACGAATTATGGGCATGGGGCTCATATGTGTAGATCAGATCTAGCACGAGAAGATGTTCACTCGGGAAACCGTAGTAATTGTACTCCTAAGGACGAAGCATCTACATCCAAGTCAGCAACTCTCTTGGATAATTTACAGAAATTGGTGGATTTCACCCAAGTGTTTTTGACGAGATACGAGGAGGATTCGGCAAAGATCAATGCTCGTCCGGATCAATTGGAAGCTAGAGCTAGTAGAGAGCAAGGGAAGTTACATAGCAGCACTGAGGGGTCCATGTCGATCAACTTGGTGGGAGATCAACCAGTGGAAATCACCATTAAGCAAGTTGCTAAATGCGAGTGTTACAAGGATGAAGAGCCTCCACTAGCCAAGGAAGAAGAGAAGGACCTTGTTACTGATGAGAGTGGAAAGAAGCAAGAGAATCCCGAGCCACTCCCTCAAAGTTTCGATGTTAAGGTCGGAATTGGCGAACTTGAAGATGTCCGTGCCACACTAGACACGGGATCTTACTCCAACGTGCTTCCTTTGAATGTGTTTGAGAAGACTAACCTTGGAGAACTATCTGACCATAGGGCTATTGTGCAACTGGCGGATGGATCCTTTGTGAGACCCGAAGGCGTTGTGAAAAATGTGTTGGTCAAGATTGGTGAAGCATCTGTATACACCAATTTTGTAGTAATTCCGGCGTCTGCACCTGGGACGGGGAATGTCATTCTCTTGGGACGAATGTTCTTGACTAAGCTACGCTCCGTGATGGACATCTGCCAAAGAACTTGCACTATTGAATTGGATGGCAAGCAACATGTGTTGCAAGCCATATCTGATCCACCTGATCCGCCTGATAATTCTTTCACTACTCACTACTGTGGTCTTGCAGCCTATATTCTTTCTTATTCACAGGTTCGTGGCATGGAGAGGAGATCGATGAAGGGGAAGTCTAGTACCCGCAGAAAGAAGAGATAGGCGCGGACATGAGTCGAGTCAAAGACTTTAAACAATGGCGCTATCCGGGAGGCAACCCGGAGATTTTATCGCTTTCTTTAATCGATTTCTTTACCGCTTTAGATTTTATCTCACGAGTTTGATTGAGTATTATAGGTCACTTATACAAGCATTAGCTCTCACCTTGGATCCACTTTCGACGTTCGGGACGAGCGACGACGTTCAGGTTTGGGGAGGAGGCTATCGCTGGTTATCTCTATACTTATCTTGCTTACGATAAACTCGTGAAATTTTTTGCATTTGCACGTTTACTACTTTCCTAGGATAGTCTTGCATGTTTTATATGGAATTTATTGCCGAATTTTTTGAACTTTTTTATTGGGTAGATCAACCAACTATGTCATTTATCGTATGCTTCATCTCTATGAATTGGTTTGAGGTTTTTCTCGCTTGGCTTGTCACATTTATGTATTGCACTTAGTTAAGCTTGGTAGTCTCGACATCACTTAGTGGTGTTTTCTCTACTGCGGTTCACAAAGGCCTTTATAATAGGATGATGCATGTTAGGGTCTTATGGTTGTTTTCCCGAGTAATTATGTACCTAAGAGGCAACAAGTCTTCACCATGCTTTGAGATTCCTAAATGCCTAGGAAGGAGGTAGTGTGAGGTCGTGTGATCCTTTGTTTATAACCTATTCTTCCGAATAGGTTTGGGGAGGGGGTTACACCATCGTTAGACTTGTTTCAATTTTTCATTTTCGTATCGTGAGTTTATTTTTCTTTTTCCGTAAATTTTGTACTCCAACATATTCTTTCGAATAGGTTTGGGGAAGTCGTGTGAGTCATTTTGTTTCTCTTTTTGTTATGCTACTGCTGGCTAGAAAAATCGAAAAAAAAAGAAAGAAAAAATTCCAAAAAAAGAAAAGGAAAAAAGAATCTGGAAAGAAAAAAAGGAAAAAAAGAAAAGACCCAAAAAAGCAAAGAAGGGTCCAAAAAAGGAAGCCAAATAGCAGTTTAGCAAAGTGTTGAGTCTTATTTTCCATTTTTTGTAATGTTCGTAATCGTGTTGTAATTTTCTATTTTTTATCTTTTTTGTCTTGAGTGTCATCTGTTTTAGACCACCCTCGTCCTGCCATTCAGGAAGTGGTGAATAGCTTAAGACTTTACTTGAGAGATGGGTAGAATAGGGGAGAGTTGTCTTTTATAGGGAACCCTCCTTCGTTTGATGAGAGCAAGTACTGGTTCGACCTCTTTTGAGGAAAAGTCTTAACATGGTGGAACAGCAATAAGTCCTCAGTTTCATAGGCACGGGGAAACCATTCGTAGCTTAGCATGCTTCATTACGTCGTCACTGACTAGGTCCAGGTAGAGAATGTTACGAGAGACTATCTTGTCTTGACATAAATGCTTATGTGGATGTGTATAAGTCAATCGAGGTATTCTTCAACCTATATTCATGCTTTGATTTATATGGTTTTTGTTCATATGTTACTTGATAGATTCAGTAGATTAGTTCATTTTATTTGGCATGCGACTCCATTTTGTGTCTTGCATGTTTTTTGCATTAGAGTCTAGCTTAGTTGCTTGAGGACAAGCAAAGGTTCGGTTTGGGGAGTTTGATGAATGTGTATTTTACACTTTCATTCGAGTCTTTTTCACCTATTTTAGCTATCCTCTATGTTAATTTAGCTATATTTTAGTGCATTTTATTAGAATAGTGCCACGTTTCCCTATAGATTTTATTTTACAGGTTTTGGTTGAAATTCGAAGTTTTGCGGGCAATTATATTGAAGTTGACAAGGAATTGGTGTTCCAGAAGCCTATTTGGAGTATCTGAGGATTTCCGGATAGGATTTGGAGTCTAGGGGCCGAATCTGGAGGTTAGAAGGCTACTAGAAGACAGAAACCGAGTCCGAAAAGGGGAAGAAATCTATAAACGCGTCGAAAACGCGGAATTCCGCGAATTTCTCTCCGGGGCGAACCGCCCCACACCGGGCGAACCGCCGCGTGTGTGGGGCGAACCACCCCACAATATTTCGAGGCCTATATATAGTTGCTCAGTTTTCTCCGAAATTCATATCTTTCCAGACCTACTTTCTCACCTCCCTCTGTAGTTTTAGGTAGGGACTTCCCAGAGCCTGTTCTGGGGGTCCGTAGCTTAGGGGACTGTTTTTCATAGCAGTTTGGAGCTCGTAGGATCGCAATCATTCGAAGATTGACAACCTTCGGTAACTTTGTATATTACAGTTTTATTCTACTTATTTTATTATATTCTTTCAACATGTTTTCTTCTATGATTTCTGTTGATTGCATGCCTATTATGAGTAGCTAAACTTATCGTTGGTGGTAGTATGTGAATTCTTAGCGAAGGGAAGATAATCATGCTAATGGCTATATCGCGCATTATACTCCGTGTCATTGCTTTATTTCGTTGATCAGGCACAGCCTAAATTCTCATATGTTGTATTAATTATTTTGCACAATTGGACACTCGTCGACCTGGGTGCGAGTTTATCTTCGTAGTGTTGAATAATTACGGAACACATTAGGACAATAGTGATTGACTTGTCAGACCAATTATCTTCGTAGTGCTTAATAATTGCAATATGACACTAGATTGATTCAAAGATCTCTATGCAAGACCGAGGAATTTATGCATGATTATCGACCCGTTATGTTAAGAAGGATCATACTATCACCAATCTCCATTATCTGCTAGAAACCCCTTTTGCTATCTGTCTGCTGTTTTATATTCTCTTGTTAAATAGATAAAGCTAGTTATAGTCCTGAGAGAACGACACTCGAGTCATTCTACTGCTACACTACGGTTTTCGTTGTAGTTGTGGATTGCCTTTGGCTAAATTACAAATTTATTTGACTGAATCCGGAGCACGACATCCGCGTTCATCACCTTCTTAGGAATAGGATCAGCTGATGAAGCTGCAGTTTGAGTGTCATCATCAGCTTTCCTCTTTTTCTTCTTAGATTTCTCGCTGGGTGCAGTAGTGTCAGCAACCGCAGTAGTATCAGCAGTAACATCTGCAGCTGTTGCATTCTCAGCAACATTTGCAGCTGTTCTATATCTAGCTCGTTGATCAGTATCTGCAACATTTGCAGCTGTTGCATTCATAGACTGGTTATCAGTCTCAGCAACATTTGCAGTTGTTGGCTTCTTTGATTTCTTGTCAGCAACCTTCGGTCCATTCAACTTGTAAAAAGCTCTTCCCACAATGCATACTGACTTCTTAATTGGCAATGGGTTTCGTAGCTGAATCCTGAAGTGTTCAAGGATGTAGCATATTTTCAATCCATACATCACTGGAAACCAAGGTGAGGCTGAGTTGTCTTCAACCTTAACCCGAAACATTGTAACACAATCAACAAGCCTGTTGAGAATGTACTTAGCCCAGTTGATTTCAGTTTTTTCTCATATATATGCATCAGCAAAGGCCACCTTCTCAGGCCTACTTGGTCAATTCCTCCAACTTGGGAGTCAAAGACTTTGATGAGTAGCATAGCTACTAGACCAAGTGAATGACATAGATGATTCCTTTTTACGTGCTTAGTCCAAGTCACGGGAGCAATCTCGCCTTTCTTCATCCTTTCATTTCTGACATCACTGTAGAAGGCTTCAATTTCTTCATCAGAAGCAGTGATGTCATCTTCAGTTCCAGTAGTTGGAATCTGAAAGATGTTGGCTAAATCAATCCATTTCAGGATGATTTGCACTCCTTGAACTCTGGTAGAAATTACTTTTTGAGGGACTCCTTGTCCATCAGTAAGGGTTTGGATTTCTGCATTATTGTAGAATTCCATGGTGTCCAGCGTGCTCACTTTCTTAGTGCGAGCAGTGACGAAGAAAAGTAGGCATTGTTGATTGATGTAATTCATCGCCTCTACGTTTTCTTCATCCAAGTCTTGTTCATAGAAGTATCTAATGTACTTCTCTTTGGAAAATACGCCCCATTGCATCATCTGCTCACAGTTTGCAGTGTCGAGATATGCAAGAGGCATGGGTCTTTCAGTGATTGGGTTGTTAGACAACACGATTTTAACCGTATTTTTCACCAGAGTTTCAACCGGAGTAGGAGCAGTGCTTTTTCCAGCACTGTCTGCCTTTGATGATTTTGAGGTCATAGAGGATTTTCTTTTGGGAGCCATCTCTTATATAGTAGTTTCAGTGTTGAGAGTTGTACGAAAAAGAGATTTTCCTTTTTGACCGGAAATACAGTAATTCAGAGCACAGGCTAGAAAAATTTGCAGACAAAGGAAATGTGAGTTAAAGAATTTTGTCTTTCTCTAACTCTTCATGTATATAGTATCACTGTTATGTGAGAAGCTCAATGATTTTGAGTTCTCAGCAAGGGTAAAACAGAGATTCATTGTGTTAGTGGAGCATTACATTAAATGCGTAGTGGACCACATAACATAAAACCGTCAGGGCATACTTTCTCTTTGTAATATCAACCGTTGGATCATCAACTGCTTTAAAATCAATGGCCACGATTGTATTTCATGTCATGATTTACAGCGAGTTTATTTGTGCCATGATTAACGTCACAAATTGATTTTACCTTGATTCACGGGGTTTGATCTCTTTTACTCCAACGCTAATTGCTTGCTGAAGTAAATAAGAATCTTTTCAGCGATTTTATTCATTCTGACTTTAGCATTTACCTTTTCAAGTAACAAGCCTTGTATTTGCTGAAAATTCCCCCTTAATCAAATATCTCATTTTTCTTTAGGATAAAAGATATTTCTGAGTTCCCGTCTCAGGAAATTCTTTTTATATTGAGATAATCTTAGGTAAAATCTGAGAAGTATTTTTGCTCTTTGTTGAGTTCCCGTCTCAGATTTTTCTTTTGATACTTGAATTCCTGTTTCAGTATCCTTGATTGTCAGGATGCCAGTTTCAGCAATCTTTACTTACTAGTTCCCGTCTCAGCAGGTGATCAAGTGTCCTAACAAATAACCGATTTGAAGGAATTACTTCTTGAATGCCTGTTTCAGCAAACATATAGTGTACAATCATTTCTTTTCAAAGAAGTCAGTGGAAGGGACTTTTCAAGGAATACTTTTAAACAATCATTGGCTTGCTGAATGCCTGTTTCAACAATCCACCAAATGTATCCCTTTTTATTGAGGTATTCAATCAATCCATGGTTATACCTTAGCATTGCGAACCTATTATCTGGTAGGGGCTTGGTAAAAATGTAAGCAAGTTGATCATCAGTACCTACTTTTATAACCTCAATGTCTTCTTTTTGCACATGATCTCTAATGAAATGATGTCTAATATCAATGTGCTTTATCCTTGAGTGGAACTTAGGATTTTGCGTGATAGCAATAGAACTTGTATTATCACAAAAGATTGGTGTTTTCTTTGCAGAAATACCATAATCTCTTAATTGTTGCTGAATCCATAGGATTTGAGCTGTGCAACAACCAACCGCAATGTATTCAGATTCAGTGGATGAATTGGCAACACAGGTTTGCTTCTTGCTGAACCATGATATTAATCTTGTACCTAGAAACTGACAAGTTCCAGAAGTACTTTTTCTATCAAGAGTTGATCCTCCATGATTAGAATCAAAATAACCAACCTATTCCAATCCAGAATCTTTTGGATACCATAATCCAACATTGATTGTACCTTTGACATATTTCAGTATCTTAAGTGCCTTTTTGTAGTGTGATTCTCTTGGATCAGATTGGAATCTAGCACACACACAAACAGCATACTGAATGTCAGGTCTACTTGCTGCTAGATACAGCAAGGAACCAATGAGCTTCCTATACTTGTGTTCATCAACACTTTTATCTTGTTTAGTATTGCCCAATTTGGTACCAACACTCATAGGGATCTTTTCAGGTTTTTCTTCCTCTTTGATCCTGAACTTTATGAGCATTTCCTTTGCATACTTTACTTGATTTATGAATATTCCATCTTTGAGTTGCTTGACTTGCAATCCTAGGAAATAATTCAATTTACCCATCATACTCATTTCAAACTTATTTGTCATGAGTTTGGCAAAATCATCACAAAGTTGCTTGTCCTTAGACCCAAATATTATGTCATCCACATAAATCTGGACTAAGAGTATTTAACCATCATGGTTCATGGTAAATAAGATTTTGTTAACTTCACCTTTCTTGAAACCATTATCCTGAAAGAACTTAGCTAAGGTATCATACCAAGCTCATGGTAATTGCTTTAGACCATATACAGCTTTCTGAAGCTTCTATACCATCTTGGTTTCTGAGGGAAGTTCAAAGCTAGGGGGTTGTTCTCGGAAGACTTCTTCAGCAAGTTCACCATTTAGGAATGCACTTTTAACATCCATGTGATAAACAATGAAGTCATTGTGAGCAGCAAAGGCTAAGAAAAGTCTAATAGCATCCAATCTTGCAACTGGTGCATAAGACTCATCATAGTCCAATCCTTCAGTCTGACAGTAACCTTGAGCAACTAAACGTTCTTTGTTCCTTGTTACTTCTCCAGACTCACTCAGGTTATTCTGAACACCCACTGTGTACCAATTGCTTTCTTTCCTTCAGCAAGGGGTAAAAGTTTCCAAACTTTGTTCCTTTCAAATTGATCCAGTTCTTCTTGCATTGCCTTGATCCATTCAGAATGCTTTAAAGCTTCTTCTATGGTCTTAGGTTCAATTTCTGAAACAAAGAAAGAGAACAAAGCTTCTACTTCAATGACATTTGATTCTTCAGCAAGTTCTTGATTAGTAGGTACTTTGGATCTAGTCACTTGGCATTTGTCAATATCACCAATCATATCCGTAGAGGGATGTTCTCTAATACACTTATTAACAGGTTTTCTTCTCTTTAGATCTGGATAAGTTTGCATTTCAGCATGTGACTCTTCAGCATGTACTTGTTCATTACTACTGGTATCTTGTTGTGTCTCTGCTGAAATTGGTTCATCAGCAACTGCTTGTTCAGCATTGCTGGTTTGAGGTAACAGTCAACAGACACAGGAAGTTGCGTAGTTTCAGCATCATCTGGAGCAAACGGGTCTTTTTCCGAAAGTTCTTTATCATGAACTATATTTATCTTGTCATGACTTGGGGGAGGAAACTAATTGTCAGAATCATCATTTAGTTCAATTGATTTGATATTCTTAGCATCTGATTCAGTTCTTTGCTCGTGTATGAGTAGTTTCTTCATACATTCTGATATTTCTTCTTCAGCAGGGATTCCTTGTGATTTTTCATAGAATACAACATGCACTGATTCTTCGATCTTTTGTGCCTTTTTGTTGTAAACTCTATAAGCTTTACTATGCAAGGAGTAGCCAAGAAATATCACTTCATCTGCCTTTGGTTGAAATGTTCTTAAGTATTCTCTACCATTGTTAAGAACAAAGCATTTGCAACCAAATACTCTTAGATGGGTGATGTTAGGAGGTCTTCCAACAAACAACTCATATGGAGTTTTGTTGTATTCCTTAGTTATCAAGCTTCTATTTTGAGTATAACAGGCGGTATTAATTGATGAACGTATTTTTGACGCGTTCATCTTGTCTTTTTTACCTTCTTTTGCTATCTTCTAGCCTTGTTTTTTGGTCAGTTTTGTAGAATAGTATCACGTTTATTGTTTTCTGCATTTTCAGGCACTTAGGTACGAAATGGCGTTTTTGGAGCTAAAAACGAGCTTTTTTGATAGAAAATGGCCCCGTTGAAGTTCCTTGATCCCCGTTCGTGAGTGTTTGAGCATCAATAAGCATCGAGAAGGATTAGTCCAAGGCACCCGAGGGCCGTACGAGGGCAAAAAGATTGAGTTGGAAGACAAAAATCTGCCCAGGAGCCAAACTAAGCGCCTGGAATAGTGAAGCGCTCCGCTTCATTTTCCAGGAGCTTTGGCACAGCAGCGAAGTGAAGCGCTTGGAGGGCCAAAGCGCTTCGCTTGCCAAGCGCTCCGCTTGGCCTCTCCAGGCGGTCCACTTGGCAGCAGTTACGTTTTCGTATTTTCCTTCTTAGATATGATCTTCTGTTACTTTTTTGAGACTTTTGAACTGTAGCTTCGTTTTGGAGAGCTCCTAAGCCCCAAAACTCAGAGAAAACTCAGATTACATTGTATTTTAGATTGGATTAAAGGTTTTGGCATAGGATTTCATCCATTGTTTCATGTACGGAGAGGTTTCATCAATACCCACCGATTAGTGACAGCTTGGTGGTAACATTGTGTCATTATCTCTTGTCTAGTAGTTTGATTTGATGTATTCTATTTACAATTCATATGATTTGATGTCTATGTTGATGAATATGAGTACCTAAATCCTTTGTGTTGGTGGTAGAATGTAGAATATGCATGCTATGGGTTATGTTTATGCTTACATGAGATTGTGATTCAATCTTGCTGCAAATTCCTTCATATGATTCTTAGTTGCCTATAAAATATATTCGAATTGAGTATAGTGACAAACTCTTGGTCAATGAAAGCTATAGGATTGTATGTTAGAGATTTGCAGCATGCTAGATAAATGGTGTTAGTGACAAGCACCTCTAAAGTATTGATAGTGGTCTTTTATGATATGTGTCTTGAAAGTTACCTAGACGCGTTGCTTAGCAGACTTGATCGAAGGTTTTACGCACTGAACTTGTGAGCATATTCGTAACCCATGCATGTGTATTTGATTTCTACCACCAACCGTTTTCCAAACTTGATTACAACAATCTGATTTCTCGTTGCTTTGTTCTAAGAGAACAATTCCATAAACATTTGAACTCGTTGTCTGAAATAACTAGCAAATACCACAATCAAAGCCACGTTAGGTCCCGAGAGAACGACACTCGGGGAAAACTTGCCATTGCACTCTAGTTTGTGTAGTGATAAGTGTTCTTTGACTTTTAAAACAAATTTAATTGGCGAAAAACGACATCATCAATTTGGCGCCGTTGCCGGGGACTTAACTCCTTTGGTTGGTGTTTTTGTTTTGGTTTTTTCAGCCAACATCTCTTCTTTGCCTTATTTCTGTTTTTTGTTTCTTTTGACTTGGAAACTCACTACTCTTCATTTCAGGTGAGTGCATGCCTAGAACCCGAACGGGTGGACCTATTACTGAACCTTTTGTAGACAAGATCGATCGTTTGTTTCAAAGGAGAAGGAGGAATTTGAATCTTGAGTTTGAAGAAGTAGCATCTAGAGCTTCCACTTCTGGTATTCGGGAAGAGTCTTCTTCTTATCTTTTGGAGCCAATTCTTGAATCTGTTTACTTGGAAGGTGAAATGGCGGAGCGGCCTATACGTACACTTACTAAGCCTACGGTTGGGGCTAGAGGACCAGCAATTGTCCTCAATGATGCCACAAGGAACTTGGAGATCAAGAATCACATGTCCAACAACTTCCCAAATTCTATGGGATGGCTAATGAGGACTTGATTGGGTACTTGAATGAGCTCGAGAATTTTGTTCTCCATCTTGGGCGACCAGGAGCTGGTGTTACGGATGATGATCTCCGTAAGAAGGTCTTTTCTAAGGGGGCTAGGTGATCGTGCAAAGGCTTGGCTTAATACTTTGGAGGCCGGGTCTTTGACAACATGGGATCTTTGCTTTGATAAGTTCATGGAGCGTTACTACCCCGCTTCCAAGACGATGGCTATGAAGAGCCAAATTAGGTCCTTCGAGCAGAGGTATGATGAGCCTTTTCACGAGGACTATGATCGATTCATGGGGTTGCATCATCGATGCCCACATCACGGGTATGATAAAGGTCAGCTTCTCCAATTCTTTTACAATGTTTACATCCCGAGATTCAATCTCAGGTGGATAGTATTTGTGGAGGTAGTATGGGGGAGTTGCTTCCTTCTCAAGCTCAAGTGAAGCTGGACATGATGTACCGGAATTCCCAAAACCGGAATGTGAGGACTCGTGTGCTCCAAAAGGAGCAAAGAGGTGAGGCCAAGGTAGTGGTACAACAAGATGCCTTCGATGGGTTCGCCCATGAAGTGAAGCAAGCTTTGAGGCAAAGCGTTCCTTCTCCTTCTACGGAAGTTTGTGGTGTGTGCAAGAACTATGGGCACCCGGCCTATTTATGCCGTTCTGAGTTTGCTAGAGAGCAATATATCACGAACGATGTCCGTCAAGAAGTGTATGCTGCTGAGGGAGAGCAAGTAGTTGGAGATGTGAACTACGGGCAAGGATATGGCAATGTGAGGCCACAAAACCGTGGGCCCCGAGGTGGGTACCAGAATCAAGGCAACCGTGGTTATGTCCATAACCCGGATCAATATGCCTATGGGCCTAATCAAGATAGAAGTCGTCTCAGCTATGGGAACAATTGGTATGAAGGAGCACCGCCTTCTAATCCTACACCTCCACCTCAGGTTGCTAGTTCGGGACCACAAGGTGGAGGGGTGCTTCCTTCACCTCTTGTCTCTTCTCTCAACGATCTTGTGTTGAAGACGAATAAGTTTATGGAGCATTACTATCGTAATGATGCTACTAACAATCAGCGGTTTGAGAAGCTTGAGGCTAGTAGTAGCAACCTCCATAAGAAGTTGCAAGAGCTGATAGATCGGGGGGCTAGTAGAGAGCAAGGGAAGTTTCCCGGGAACACGGAGAAGGCTATGGCCATAACCGTGGTGACTGATTTGCCCGTGGAGATCACGGTTGTGAGAGACAATGCACGAGATGAGGTGCCAAGTTGCAAGATAACTGAAACTTGCAAGGTGAGTGGGGAGGTCGAGACTCCTAAGGTGGTTATGGAAGAGGAAGTTGTCGCACAATCTGATGCGATAGTTGAAGAGGTGAAAGAAAACTCATCGTCTGAGGATGAGATGGTGGATATGGTGGAAGTGCCCATCCAAGAGAGCTTCGATGTTGAAATCGGCTTGGGGAAGAAGGACGTAATAGTGGCAACTCTAGACACGGGAGCGGGTGTGAATGTTATACCCTTGAACGTGTATGAAGAGTCGGGTTTGTCTGGCTTGAGACCTATGAAATGCATGGTGCAATTAGCGGATGGGTCCATGAAAAATCCGTTGGGTGTGATTGAGAACTTGGCGGTGAGGTTTGCCGGTGTAGAGGTGAAGACTAATTTCATCGTTATGCCTACATCTTCTGCTAAGCTCAAAGATGTGGTTCTCTTAGGTAGAGCCTTCATCAACAAAGTGCGTATGGTCATAGACATGTATCGCCGAACATGTCACTTTGAGGTAAATGGCAAGCAACACACGTTGCGAGCCATTGTTAATTCATGTGCTTATGTTGATACTAACGAACTTGTAGGATTTTTTGGTCCACTTTATGTTCGTCAAGATGTGCAGGGAATTGATGCTTTGAGAAGCAATTGGAGGGGGAAGTCTAGTACCCGAGGCGAAATCAATCCCGCATGAGTTGTGAAGAGTCGAGCCAACGACTTTTAAACGAAGGCGCTTCTCGGGAGGCAACCCGAGGTTGTATCTTTATTTGCTTTTGTAGTTGTGGCCTGTGTGCCTTTTGTCGTGATTCGTTTAGTCTAGTGTTTGTCTTGGTGCCTTAGGTGATTAAGGTAGGGAAAAACATCGAAAATCTGGAAACAGAGCCAAGCGAAGCGCCTGGCAAGCCCAAGCGGTCCGCTTGGAATTCCAGTAAGAATTTCATTCTTACTGGAATTTCAAGCGGAGCGCCTGGAGCCTCCCAAGCGCTCCGCTTGACAAGCGAACCGCTTGGCGGGAAGCCAAGCGGTCCGCCTGGACCCTGTACCCAGATTTTCCTCGTTTTGTCCATTCTTCTCACCTTTGCGCACCCGTTTTCACTTGTTTCTTGAGTCTTTTCAGGTACTACTCTTCTATAGGAGTTGGACACGAACCTTATTCAGGGAAGTGTACTCTCAATCCAATTTTTTCTTTCTAAATCAACTTTTCTTTGCTCGAGGACGAGCAAAAGTTTAGGTTTGGGGAGGGGGTATTGGATTTTCAGTACTATATGCTTGTGTGGTTCGTGCATCCCTAATTTTACTCAAGATCATGTGATTTGTCGTGTTTTTTTCAAATTTTTGCATGCATATCATCCCTAGATTAGTTGTTGCACGTTGTTGTTTGTGGAGTTTAATGCCAAGTCTTTTGAACTTTTTATTGAGTAGACTAAGTGTTTATGACCATTGATCATATGTTGCATCACTTTGCAAGTAGTTTGAGGCTTGTCTCGCTTGGTTTGTCACATTCGCATGTGCACTAGTTAAGCTTAGTAGTCTCGACATCACCTTGAGTGGTGTTTCTTCTGCTGCGGTTCACGATGGCCTTATAAAATGATGCATGTTAGAGTCTATGGTTGTAGCCCGTGTAATTATGTACGTAAGAGGCGACAAGTTCTTCACCTCGATTAGAGATTGCCAAATGCCTAGGAAGGAGGTAGTGTGAGGTGTGCGATTTCTTGTATTAAACATATTCTATCGAATAGGTTTGGGGAGGGGGTTGCTTCGTTGATCTTGTCTTTCGTCTTTGAGTCGTTGTAAAGTTTCCATTTTCTTTTTGTTTTTGTTTTGTGTCCCAACCTATTCTTTCGAATAGGTTTGGGGAGGCGTCTTTGTAAAAGAGTCTTTCCTTTTTCTTTTTCGTCTTTGTGCTCAAACCTATTCTTTCGAATAGGTTTGGGGAGGTGTTTTTGACACTTAGTACTGCTGCTTGGCCCTATATAAAAAAAAAAGAGAAAGAGAAAAAGAAAAGAAGAAAAAAGAGAAAAGAAAAAGAGAAAATATATAAAAATAAAAAAAAAAAAGAGAAGAAGAAAGAAAATAAAGAATAAGACCCAAAAGCAAAAGAAGGGTCGTTGCAAGCCAAAAGCAGTCTAGTAAAGTGTCAAGTGTCATGTAAATATTTGTTATTGAAGTTATCGAGTTGTAAATTCTATCTTTTGTTTCGTGTCGCCTTTGTCCAAGGCCTGTTCTCGACCACCATCGTCTTGCTATTCATGAAGTGGTTGAAAGAGGCTCATTCTTGGGAGTCTGGGTAGAATAGGGGAGTGTTATCTTTCTAAGGGAACCCTCCTTCGTTTGATGAGAGCCAGTATTGGTTCGCCCTCTCTTGAGGAAAAGTCTCGCTTGGTGAACAGTAGTAAGCCCTCGGTTTCATAGGCACGGGGCAATTGTAGTATGATAACATGCATCATTGTGTCGTCACTGACCAGGTCCAGGTAGAAGATGTTACGAGAGACTCCTTTGTTTAACCAAGTGCACATGAGAATGTGTATATTCGCAATCGAGGCATTCTTCAACCTACTTGCATGTCATGCTCATTTGGTTTTGTTCATAAGCATTTTGTAGATTCAATAGATTAGTTCACTTTACTTGGCATGAGACTCCTTTTGTGTTGCATTTAGGATAGTTTGTTTCTTGAGGACAAGCAAAGGTTTGGTTTGGGGAGTTTGATGAACGTATTTTTCACGCGTTCATCTTGTCTTTTTTACCTTCTTTTGCTATCTTTTAGCCTTGTTTTTTGGTCAGTTTTGTAGAATAGTGTCACGTTTATTGTTTTCTGCATTTTCAGGCACTTAGGTACGAAATGGCATTTTTGGAGCTAAAAACGAGCTTTTTTGATAGAAAATGGCCCCGTTGAAGTTCCTTGATCCCCGTTCATGAGTGTTTGAGCATCAATAAGCTTCGAGAAGGATTAGTCCAAGGCACCCGAGGGTCGTACGAGGGCAAAATGATTGAGTTGGAAGACAAAAATCTGCCCAGGAGCCAAGCTAAGCGCCTGGAATAGTGAAGCGCTCCGCTTCATTTTCCAGGAGCTTTGGCACAGCAGCCAAGCGAAGCGCTTGGAGGGCCAAAGCGCTTCGCTTGGCCTCTCCAGGCGGTCCGCTTGGCAACAGTTACGTTTTCGGATTTTCCTTCTTAGATCTGATCTTCTATTACTTTTTTGAGACTTTTGAACTGTAGCTTCGTTTTGGAGAGCTCCTAAGCCCCAAAACTCAGAGAAAACTAAGATTACATTGTATTTTAGATTGGATTAAAGGTTTTGGCATAGGATTTCATCCATTGTTTCATCTACGGAGAGGTTTTCATCAATACCCACCGATTAGTGACAGCTTGGTGGTAACATTGTATCATTATCTCTTGTCTAGTAGTTTGATTTGATGTATTCTATTTACAATTCATATGATTTGATGTCTATGTTGATGAATATGAGTAGCTAAATCCTTTGTGTTGGTGGTAGAATGTAGAATATGCATGCTATGGGTTATGTTTATGCTTACATGAGATTGTGATTCAATCTTGCTGCAAATTCCTTCATATGATTCTTAGTTGCCTATAAAATATATTCGAATTGAGTATAGTGACAAACTCTTGGTCAATGAAAGCTATAGGATTGTATGTTAGAGATTTGCAGCATGCTAGATAAATGGTGTTAGTGACAAGCACCTCTAAAGTATTGATAGTGGTCTTTTATGATGTGTGTCTTGAAAGTTACGTAGACGAGTTGCTTAGCAGACTTGATCGAAGGTTTTACGCACTGAACTTGTGAGCATATTCGTAACCCATGCATGTGTATTTGATTTCTACCACCAACCGTTTTCCAAACTTGATTACAACAATCTGATTTCTTGTTGCTTTGTTCTAAGAGAACAATTCCATAAACATTTGAACTCGTTGTCTAAAATAACTAGCAAACCACAATCAAAGCCACGTTAGGTCCCGAGAGAACGACACTCGGGGAAAACTTGCCATTGCACTCTAGTTTGTGTAGTGATAAGTGTTCTTTGGCTTTTAAAACAAATTTAATTGGTGAAAAACGACATCATCATTAATCGCTTCAACCCAATAAGCTTCACGTATTTCAGTGTCAGCAAGCATCGTTCTAGCTGCTTCCTTAAGGGTACGATTCTTCCTTTCAGCAACACCATTTTGTTGAGGTGTCCTTACTGAGGATAACTGATGTTGTATGTCTTTTGAAGTGCAATAATCAGTTATGTACTGGTTTACAAACTCAGTACCATGGTCTGTTCTTATGACTTTTACATTGTCATTTTTCATGACTTCAAGCTTGTTCAACATGTTAGGTATTTCAGTCCTTTATTCAGACTTGTGTTTGATAAATACTACCCAAGTGAATCTTGAATAGTCATCTACCACCACCAGACCATACTTCTTGCCAGCATAGCTTGTTGAAGAAGATTCAAACAAGTCCATGTGCAAGAGTTGTAAAGGTATTGTAGTTGACGGTACTGCCTTGTTCTTGAAAGAAGATTTGGTTTGCTTTCCTTGCTGACATGCATTGCAAACACCATCCTTCTTAAAAGTAACCTTAGGTAATCCAACTACAAATGTCTTTTTAGACAACTTATTCAGCGTCTTGAAGTTTAGGTGACTTGTTCGTTTATGCCATAACCATGCTTTTTCAGCAAGGCAATCATGATCCGAGACAAGGCATTTTTCAACGATTGCTGAAGACCAATCTACAGTATAGAGACCTCCTGATCTTCTAGCAACCATAATAACCTTCTTTGTCTCAAAGTCAATAAGTTTACATTCATCACTTTTGATTTTGATGAAGTAACCTTTGTCTGCGAATTGAATCATGCTGAAAAGGTTAAACTTAAGATTTTTGACATAAAGAACTCCCGAAATGGTAATGCATCCTAACTTCGCGTCACCATAACCTTTAGTAGAACCAAAGCCTCCACCAGCAAACCTTATTGTTGGACCTTTAGACCACCGTCTATAGTTTATAAGGTTTTTCTTGTTGCCCGTCATGTGCTTTCCACAACCACTGACAAAGTGCCAAATTGCATTGTTTGTCTCCGTGGCTGAACTCTGCACAATCAAGAGCAAACAAGTTAATTATCCAAAATTGGATGTCCATTAACATGTTCAAGAAAACGTCCAGTGGAAACCAAAGTCTTGAGTTTTTCAACTTTGACTTATTTTCTACTTGCTGAGGAACTAGAGGGCTTAGAACCGAAAGACTTTTGATCATTGCTAATCAAGTCCAGTTTTTGATGTGGTATCTTGCTTGGTTGACCCTTGTTAGGAAACTTGTAATTTTGATGAACAATTAACCATGCTAAATTAAGGAAAGTCCAGTAACTAGTACTCTTAAGGTCCATAGGAATTTAGAATTTTATGGACATTGTAAAAGAGGAATGTTTGCTGAAGACTTAGTGTAGGTACTAGTTAGGTGCTTTAGTTTGCCGATGATGCACTTTCTTTTTACAAATGAACTATTGAAGCACTGGAACCGCTCAGAAACTTGAAGGTATCTACAAAGGCACATGTTGCTCAGAAAGTAAGATTTTCAGCAACAACTTGCATAAGTGAAAATCTATATCACAGAGTAGGTTGTGCTTGCTGAAACTGAGACTGACCGATTGCTGAAATACATATGTGACCTCCTTGCTGAAAGTACTTGCTATTTGGCTCCAACGTTCACATTTAAATTCGATTCAAATGAACATTAAATGCAAAGTAAGCACGCGAAGAACATGAAGACTAGAAGACAATTGAAGGACGCTGCTGAAAGTACAAAAGTAAGATAGTGACATCTTAAGGAACAAAGCCTTAGAATTTGAAATTCAAACGGCTCCCTTGATTCACTATAAATAGAGGTCATCCGGCAAAGAGTTGAAGTGTGTCAACAACGTGATCAAACTCTCACTTGTGCTTAAACACTCCTTCAATACTCTTTACTGCCTATTGATTCGTTCCCAGCCTTAAGCTTGAAACAAAAGCTACTTGTGAAGAAGTAGAACATTCACGGCTAAGAAATTAGTTAAGTGTTCTTTCTTTCGAACAAGAACAAGTCTTGACACCAGAAACAACTTAACTTGTTTACTGAAAAGTATTACAAGTTGTGTTTCTTTAGATAACTTGTTACAGCTGAAAAAGTTATACTCAAGTCATCTCATCCCAAACCTCTCTAACTGATAAACACCCTTTTTCAGGCGTGAAATTCAGGGGGAATTAATCAAGCATTGTGTTGCTGATTATAAGTCCCAAGTTTGGTGGAGAATAAGGTTACAGTTCTCTAGTTAGGTTGGAAACGAAGTAAGTGTGCTTTGGTTTCTGAAGAATCATTATAGATAGGTGTTGTAAGGAACCTCAACCTTATCTTAGTGGATTCAGTCCTAGAAAGGACAAAGTGGATTAGTTGAGAGATTACGCCACCCTCAGATACCACTATAAAAGTGTTTGTGTGATTTACTTTACCGCATTTAGTTTTCAGCAAGCTTTACTTATTGTACACTGCCACTCTTCTCACTTGCTGAAACTAGCACTCTCTGAAAAGCACTTATTGTATAAAGACTTCCGCACTCTGTTTTTAAAGTACCAGTAAAACTCGTTACTGAAAAGTAACTAGTACTTTTTGAGAAAGTTAAGTATCAGCAAACTCATTACTGAAAAGTAATAAGCACTTGCTGAGAAAGTTTTTAAACGACGCAAGTTTGAAAAGACTATTCAGCCCCCCCTCTAGTCTTTTCTTGTTGTTTAAAGGGACCAACAAACGGTATCAGAGTTGGAGGTTCTTTAACATTCAGCACTGAACCTAGATCCCCTTAGGTGCTTTCCGTAAATCACTCTCACTTGATCAGTTTGGTAGTCTGTTGCTGACAGGATGTCTTTAGGAGACGCTCCCTTGCTGAAACTGGAAAACTACAAAAAATGGCGAAACAACATGATGCTACATCTTGAGGCCATTAGTGATGAGATGGTTACTGTCATAAATGATGGACCTATCAAGATCACTAAACTTGAGAGAAGTTTTCCTCACAAAACCACAGAAGCTGGAAAGGAAACTATCTTAGGTGAACCAGTCGATACTGTCGTTCCAAAACTAAGAGAGGAATGGACTTCTGACGAAGCCAAAAGATTCCCTCTTGATGGCCAAGCAAGAAACATCATTATCAGATCAACTCCAGATACTATAAAGTGCAAATTGTGGTGTGGGGTGCCAAAACTGCTAAGGAAGCTTGGAAAATGGTTCAAGATCTTTGCGCTGGATCTGACAAAACCAAGGAAAACAAACTCGAAGGGCTTAAGTTAAAGTTCCAAAACTGTAAACAAGGTAAAAATGAGTCGTTGGAAGACTGAGATTTCAGATTCACAACTCTAGTAAGTGGGATTGCTGCCTTAGGAGTTGGAAACCTCTATTCAGATTCTGAGAAGGTGAAAACAATTATTAGAAGTCTGAACCAAGAATGGATCCATACTCAGAATTTCTATTATAATCAAGGAATGCCAAATATCACACCTACAGAGTTGTTCTCTCATCTTGCTACTGTCAATTACGAGACAAAGCAAAGAGAAAATGTGTTTGCTGAAAAATCGCAAAATATTGCTCTTGCCGCAAAGCCGTCATCTTCTGAAAAATAGAATGATAAAGAGCATGCTGATGAAAATGCTCTAGTTGTTAAAAACATGAAGAAATTCATCAGTAAGGAACTTGAAAGGCGAAAAGCAAAAGAGAAGCTGAAAAAGCATCTTGGTAACAACTACCATAAATACAAGAATGAAGCTAGCTCGCTGAACAAGCAAGCTCAGCAAGCAAATTCTTCTGAAGAACCAGCAGTTGGCAATTATCTCTGCTTTTCTTGCAAAAAGCCTGGACACTTCAAAGCAAATTGTCCTTTACTGAAAGGCAAATCTGCTAAAAAGAAGGAGTTTGATGAACCGGAATTTGTGAGATTCTAATTAGTCAAATAAATTTGTATTTAGCCAAAGGCAATTCACAACTACAATGAAAACCGTAGTGTAGCAGTAAAATAACCTCGAGTGTCGATCTCTAAGGACTATAACTAGCTTTATCTAATCTAACTTAAAATATAAACTCAACAAGCGACTTAGCAAAGGTTTTTCTTATCAAGATAATGGAGGTTAGTGATAGTATGATCATTCAAAGCATAGCAGGTTAATAATCATGCATGAAGTACCCGATCGTTTTACATAGAGATCTTTGATCAATGAATTGTCCAATTGTGTTCCGTTATTATTCAACACTACGAGGATAGAGGTTTTAGATAGATCAAAGAAATAAAGCAATAACTCAAAGTCTGATTCGCTTTACCACCATCAACATAATTATTAACCCTTCGCTAAGAAATCACATACTATCACCAACGATAATTTTAGCTACTCATAGATGGCATGCAATCAACAAAAATCATATCAAGATTGAATGAAGACATGTTGAAAGATAAATAAATATGAATAGAAAAACATGCGAGGTATTGTACTCATCCTACCAATCCCAAGCTCCAAACTAACAATCACTAATTTACTTAAATCCCATCCCCCCTCATGAATTTAAAGCTAGTCCCTAGCAGTAAGAAAATGAGGAAATAAGATGTGATACTAGATGTTACCGCGTGGTTTGGCCTCGGTCGGCTGAGTACGCTGGATGTAAGGTATTGAGACTGCTCGAGGGGCCTTATTGGTGATCATCGGAGCTCGTGGTTGTAGTGGTAGTTCTATTAATAGATCGGATAGGACCAACTCCTCCATTAGTATTCATGGCATCCTCATTGTCCCTATTGTCTTCATTGTCACTACTGTCACCACCATCATCACTAGTAGAGTTGTATTGTCGAAGAGAATCCTCAAGATTAGCCGCTGCAGTTATGGGATCTTCCATCCGATATCTCTCTAATAGGTTGTGAACTGTTGAAGGGGAAAGAGCAGTGGTCTTACAGTCTCCCTCTCCAACATTTTACACCACATGGAAGTTACAATAAGCTGCTCGGATACTCAAAGGTCTTCTTTCATTTTTTCCAATGTCGACCACATTCTCTACGGTTGATGCTCCCGATGTCTATATGACGCTCCCTTTAGAGGCAGTCGAGGGAGACCCCAAAGAGGGGTTGGGTGTCCATGTCATTATGTTTTGGAATCAAGTTAGCGATTCGGAACTTCATCACCAATGTCGACTCAAGACTGAATCCGTTGTGGTGAGGTCGTCCCGGTACCTTCCTATTCACTCGAACCTTGCAGTCCTGGTGACAGATTGTTGTCGTAATATCGGTTTCAATCCCTTCGGTGGTGCATGAATAGACATAAGAGTGCTCACTCTTGGTGGATTCTCGTTCCTCCTTTTGGATAAACCGCGACGTTGTTGCAAGAGCCCATGGCTCGAACGCACCTCTAACGAGATCACTCTCCTTGACATGGTTGTAATCGATCCGACTCCAATACTTCATTGTAGACAAACGGGAGTGTTCCTCTCCCTTTGTGGCATGGTTCCTACAAACAGCAATTAGTACCTCGTGTTGAAGGGTAATTCGTGTTTCTTTCTAAGTTCGCAGTGAGTCGCTAGTCTAAGTCATTCCAGTTCTTCTTCTTGTAGTGTTCCTCTAAGATAGGAAATGAGCCTTCTTGTAGCTTCCTCGTACCTGAAATAGACTAGGGGGGGGGGTTAGTGTCTCTTGCCCGGTCTGTAAGGTATCATACCGGAGAGGCGACTTTACGAGTAGGGAGTTGTGAGGCTTCCCTAGTATGAGTAGTGAAAGTGGTGCTCGGGTGACGTAGTTAATGCTTACTGTTGAGGAGTAAATGAGGCCCTTTTATACTTGAGACCCTTCAGCTTCCGGTCATGTAGGATCACGCCACGTGTACGGCTAGGATTGAGGCCTTCCTCGGCCCAGGCCCATTAAGGAGGTCCGTGGGCCTTGGCCCAAGAGAGCAACCATGGCTGGTCGCTCTGTGGTCCTCGTGCCTTCCTTGTGCGTGGGTGATGCGAGTAGTGTCTTGCTCAGTTTCTGTCAAGGAGCGTTACCTTGACGTAAGGTCTCCTCGAGCCCGAGAGATGCTCCTCGAGCCCACTGGCAGCTTTGTCCTTGAGAGGAGCTTATTTTGAGGGTTGTCCTCCCAGTGATGGTCGGACCCTATGTTGGTCGATCCACACCTTAGTGACATACTTGGGTGTGGTTGTGCCCCTTGAGGGACGGCCTATGATGCTTTGTCGCGCTCTTAGACCGCTCCAGTTCGTACATGCGGACTGGACATATTTCAACACTAACATATGTCCCCCTAGTTTCCAAGTATCTTTGTAGAAGATAGTTGAGGAACTATGTTGAAGTAGAGGTCGAGCAGAGCCTCGACTAGTAGTGGGCGAAAAAAGATTTCCGTATTCGCACCTTGGTACCTTTCCCTCCTCCTATCTCTCCCTCCCCCCCCCTTTTTATAGGGTGCGAGCAGACGTTGCTCGGACCGTATGAAAAGAGGTATTTTTGCTGGGAAAGATCGGATCCGGGTAAGTATTCCTTAGTGGAATGGAATGACTTCCTGCCGCTTTTTGCTTGCAAAGTATCTCGCGGAGAGATACTTGTGTAAAAGGAATGGAATGACTTCCTGCCGCTTTTTTGCTTGCAAAGTATCTCGCGGAGAGATACTTGTGTAAAAGGAATGGAATGACTTCCTGCCGCTTTTTTGCTTGCAAAGTATCTCGCGGAGAGATACTTGTGTAAAAGGAATGGAATGACTTCCTGCCGCTTTTTTGCTTGCAAAGTATCTCGCGGAGAGATACTTGTGTAAAAGGAATCTCGAGGAGAGATATCTTCATGAGAGGATCCTCGATCCCCAGACACGTGTCCGTCGATTTCCCGTTTTTCTGACATTTTTTCTCAATGTTGTCTCGAGGAGGACAGATCTTGGTCGTCGATCTGTCTCTGCGTGTCTCGAGTAGCCTGGTGCTCGCGCCGCGTATTGATTGCCGTGGTTAGGTAATTCGCTCCGACCTTGGGAACCGTGCCCGCTCCGGAGCGGGAGCGTGGAGGGTATAAGCGGTAATTCGCCAGGCGGCCGTAATCTGGACCGTTGATCTTGGACACGTGGTCGGTCCGGATGGCGCGAGGACATGCGTCGTTTCGTATCCACGGGATACCCTTCTATAAATAGGTCAACACTCGGTCATTCCACACTTTTCGCAATCCGAACATTCAGAGCAAATAAGTGAGAGCGAGGAGAGTTTGAGATATCGAGGAGTGTGAGTGATCGAGCTAAGTGACGTGCGAGGAGCTTTTTCGGTGAGTTTCAGGCGAGTTTCAGGCGAGTTTCTGACGTTTCCGGCTTCCGTTCCGACTTCAAACCTTCCTTCAGTCAATAACAAGTAAGTTTCCGGCCTCACATTTGCTCTTTCTTGCCTTTAATCGTTCCTTTTTTGCTTCGAAATGCGATATTTTCCTGCCTTGTTGCTTTCTCGCTTTTGGCTTTTGCATGTCGGTCTCCTCTTTCAATTTTTGCCTCCCGGAATGTTGTAAACTGAATAAATTCCGGTGGATTGACGCCTGAGAACGGCATTGGACTTAATTAAACTGTAAACGGACTTGTAAACGGAATTCACCGGAATCGATTTGGACCGATCTGGCTTGCTTGGCTGTAGAAGTAGCTCCCCCTTCTTTACTGTATGCCCCTTGTAGCCTCCTCATTAGCGTACGGCTGTAGAAATAACTGTATGAAGTTTTTCGGGCGGTTGGTCGCTCTTCGATTTTTGTAAATGCATGTTCTCGCTCCTGTTTTGCTGAATATGTATGTATTCATGCTGCTCGATTTTTTATTCAAGCTTTGAGCGGTTGGTCGCTCCTTGTGTATGCTCCTCGCTCTGTGTTTTTGCTTTTCTGTAGAGTAACTTAGAGTAACTTCTTGATTTACTTGCTTTTTCCTTTTTGGGATTTTTCTCCGTTCGGGAGGTCGAACTTTAATGAATATACCTAAAAGGACCTCTCGGACTATAACAAACCATCCTAACTTCTCTCTTTGCCCACCTTTAGGATGTCCGAGAGGAGCGACGATAGCCAGAATATCTCGGCCGCCGGTGAGTATGGGAGCGACCATACTACGTCGCCCGATACGTCAGACGTATCGGCGACCTTCCTTGATGAAACGATAGAGGAGGCTGTCGAGGAGCCTCAGCTCGAGCAGGGTGGCGAGCAGGCTGCCGAAGAAGATGAGGAGACTGAGAGTGAAGAGGATCTCTACCAGTTGGTGAGCATGAAGAGGCGTCGTACCGAGGACGACGATTTTATCGACGACCGTACAGAGGCGGAAGGTGGTCCCCGCAACCCTGGCGTATCTGCGGAGTTGATTACTCGCGCCGCCCAAGTCCACGGGCGTAATTACGGGACAGCAGTTACCGTGGCCGCTCCTGCCGATATCCGGATCGAGGAGATGGATGACACGGAGAGGCCGGAGTTGGCCTTGGCGCTGTATGAAGAGGGTGAACATTCGGCCAAGTGCGGGAAGGCCCCGATACCCGTTCAAATCATCGATAGTGATGATACGGATGATGAGAGCGCGGAGGACGATGAGGCGACTTCTCCTCGGACTAGTCCCCCTGCAAAGAGGGTTAGATTCCCTCCACAAACAGCTAGGAGGGCTGTGATCACGGACGAGGAGGAGGATGAAGTTCCTCTGACAATCGGAGACACTCATAGGAGTGAAGCTGGTCCGAGTACTAGGTCTCCTTCCTTCTTGGAGGGGCAAAGGCGTGCAATAAGGGATGCGAAGAAGTTCGCACGCGAGGAGGAGACCAGTTACCATTCCATCGACCCGACCACCATTGACTTTACATATCCGAGTGGGACCCGAGGACCCAATCCACTCGAGGACCAGGAGGGTGAGATGCGGCGTGCTCAGATGGCCGCTGATAAGAAAAAGGCGGAGCGTAGAGCGAGCCAGCGTAGAGCGAGCAAGTCCAAAAAGGCGAAGGTAGTGAAGGAGCCTGAGCCTAAAACAACCAAGGCCGCTGAAAAGAAATTCACGAAGAGTGCTCGCACGGTTGACCTCCCCGATCCTCAGGGGGAGAAAAACGAGGATGGCATAATACCGACCACCTCTTCCACCGTCAAGCTCGACGAGGTTCCCACCCTTAGGTGGAAGTATTCTCTCCCCGAGAACAAGTTTGACATCCTCGTGCCCAAGGAGGATCAAACTTTTTATAATGCTCCCCCGGGGTACATGGCCGTTCACTGCCTCAGCTTGGATCGAGGATGGATACTCCCCTTCTGCGATGCATTCCGCGATATCTTCAACACGTTGGGGATCGCTCCTTGGCAATTAGTGCCGAGTGCCTTTGGGACCCTAGTCTGATTTGGAGTCTTTTGCATGAAGAGGGGGATCGAGCTGAATTTCCATAATTTCAACCAACTGTTCCGAGTCTCGATGAGCTCCGGGAACAAATATTTTTACTACTTCAACGCTCGACCAGGCCTGGGGTTCATCATGGACGCTCCCAGCTCCTCGGGCTACAAGTGGTTCCATAGGTACTTCTATATCAGGAAGAGAAGGTTGCCTAACATGACCGAGGAGGAGCTGGAGTGGGGAGTGCCGAAGCTCATGTTTCGAGGAAAGATAGCGGACAAGCATCCGTTGCCCGAGGAGTCTGATCCCTGGGTCACTGAGCTTGAGGAGCAAAATCGGGGACCTCATCCCGAGAAGTACTTCTATTGGGGATTGGTCCTTCAGCCACTTCCTTATTTGGCGGGAATTTCACCTTACGCATACACAGGGTAACCGATATACCCGAAAAGTCCTCTTCGGTAACTAGTTCTTCGCTCTCTTTCTTTGCTTTGTACTTGTAATTTTTTCTTTGCTTGCTTTGTCTGTTTGTAATATGTCCTTGCTTTCTTCTTTTCCTCGTCGATTTTTATTGCTCTTCGATCGTACTAACTTGTGTTTATTCTCTTGCAGCTTACTGGTTCCAGTGGATAATGTCGAAGACATTGGCTGCCAAGGAGGAACAGAGGAGGAAGCAAAGGCTAGCCAACAAACAGACCAAGATCCTCGGGTCTTTGAACTTGACCCCTCCCCGCACCGCCGCGCATCATCCGGATGCCTTAGTGCAGGAGGGGCTCGATACCCGAGAAAACCCCGTAGAGGCCATTAAGAGGGCCGAGGAGGAGGCCGCCGCGAAGAGGGCTAAGGAAGCAAAGGAGGCCGAGGAGGAGGCCTTGAATACAATCGAGGCGGAGAAGAGGCCGGCGGCGAAGAAAGGAGCGAGGAAGCTCAACCTAGGTGGTAACAACGAGCCTGCCCGTAAGAAGGGTAAGGTGGCCGCTTCAGGAGATGAAGTGAAGCGGCTCATTCAAATGAGCGATCTCGACAGGGCACACGAGCTTAGCATGTGCTCGCTCCAGGTACTTGCCTTTATACTTATTGTTGTAAAAATTTCTCTAAGTATAAATTTTTCTCTCCTTGCTAACTTTGTTTTCTTTTTGCAGCTCGAGAACTTGAAGGAGGCGTATGGCCAGGTTGCTGCTGATCGGGCCGATATAGGGGTCGTTATCGAGGACCTCGAGAAGAAGCTGGCTGCTTCAGAGAAAAAAGCCAAGGTGTCGGAGGCTGAGGCCGGGAAGCTTAAGATAAAGGTCGAGGAGCTTGAGAAGGAGCTCTCCCGGGAGAAATCGAGGAGCAAGAGCTTCAAGGGTGCTTACGCCACTTTGTCCATTTGCATGGAAAAGTTTAAGGCGAGCATTCTGTCCTTTCTTAAGGGGAGCCGAGTCTCTGCTGCTCGCGACTTCATGTCGTCGGTCACTTATAAGTTGGCCCTGAGAGATGTGCAAGTGGCTTCTCGCGAGGAGGGCTTCTTCTCGTGCGTTGGCCAACTAAAGAGGGTCAACATGCTTCCGGCCGATTTTGATCCCGATGACCGCGAGGACCTGCATCCCGGCCGGCGCGAAGATCTCACTCCTTACCCTGATGAGGAGATCACCGAAGAGATGCACGAGGCGTGCGAGTTTGGCGAGCTGGTGACCGACCTAGAAGTACCTTATCCCAACAAGCCAGCCTACCTCCCCGCCTGGGTGCCCGAGAGCTTGAGAAGCGGGATAATCTACCCGTTCGAGAAGGCGGCTCTTCGGAACGCGGCCTGGGTCAAGTTGAGCGATCCGGTCCTTGGGAGGGCAGCCGACTTCGTCGAGCCCGAGCTCACTATGTATCAGAAGGCCATTGAAGAAGCTCGAGCTCAGGAGCGCGACGACACCGAAGGCCCAGAAGCAAGCACAGTTCGAGGAGGAGCTGCCAGCGCGACCACCCCGGTCACTGAATTCACTGATAGCCGTACACGTTAAGATCGGGGAGCCTCCTTGAAGGCCGAGTATGCTCGGGATTGTTGTAATCTTTTCAATTCTGTACTTGCATTTATTTTCAAACAATTTCCATTTGGCCCTTTGTGGCACTCCTCGCAACATTTATGCTTGTAACATAAATTTCACTGTTGTTGTTTGTTTGCTACTCTTTTCTTTCAATAAAATGCACTGCTCTTCGCTTTCAGTATACTTGTGATTTTTCTAAATCCAATTTTTGTTATGACGTATAACTTGGATAGAGTAGTTAAACAAGTATAAGTTAGAATCAAGAACCAATGTTCTTCGATGCGAGCTCTTCGATCTATCGATGCTTCTCGATCATTTGGATCATTTGAGAAAAATTCTAAGTGTTTGAACTTAGAAAAATTTCTAAGTGTTGAGTTAGAAAGACTGGAAGTCTCTCTTCCTCGATCACTTCCGTCTTCTCGCTTTTTCTTCTTTGAGTGGTTTCCTGATCGATTCTCTTATAGAGTTTAGAGAGCGGGGAGGGTTCCCCTTAATCATGGAAATCGAATAGCTTTTATTTAAGTAAGCTTTCTCGATCGAGTAGTCTTACTTTTTGAGTATAGTAGCTCTATACTTGAACATTTTCTTGTTGAAAGAGACATTGTATTGATTTGTCGGAAATGCAATTACAATGGGGGCTCTTCGGCCAGTTACCAAAAGCAAGGGGTGCCTCTCACATGAATCCGTGAGGGAACCTCCACATAAGTTTTCAAAAAGCTTCTTCTCTTGACAACTTCAAGCGTAGAATCTCTGGAGGTTAGAGGTATTCCATGGATTTTTCAATACCCTTCCCTCCATGTCTTGAAGACGATAACTTCCGTTGGACCTTGCTTCAATTATCTTGTAAGGGCCTTCCCAATTGGGTTGCATCTTCCCAACTTTGCCCAAGATGTCTGCTCTTCGGAGTACTAAGTCTCCTACTTGGAAGTCTCTTTCTCTTACGCCTTTGTTGTAGGTCTTCGCGATGAGTGCTTGATATCTGAGGATATTGGCCAAGGCGTTGGTCCTCGATTCACTGATGGTCTCTAGGTCGAAGAGTCTCTCTGTATGATTGTCCTCGGGTTGGTACCCTTGGATTCTGAGGGTTTCCACCGCTACTTCTGCTGGTATGACCGCCTCGGACCCGTAAACTAGCGAGAAGGGAGTCTCTCTTGTAGCTGTTTTGAAGTAGTGCGGTATGCCCACACCACTCCATCAAGCTCGTCGACCCAGTCCCTGTTGGTAGCGAACCTCTTCTGCAAGTTGTTGACAAGGATTTTGTTGACGGCTTCTGTTTGCCCATTGGATTGAGGATGTCCTACAGAGGTATACCTCCTCTCAATCTTCATTTCCTTGCACCATTCATTGAATCTTTGGCCGCAAAATTGAGCACCATTATCCGAGATGAGGACCCTTGGCAAGCCGAATCGACACACGATGTTCCTCCACACGAAGTTCATCACTGTCTGTTCGGTGATGGTAGAGACTGCCTCAACTTCCGCCCACTTGCTAAAGTATTCGACCGCGACGATGATGAACTTCTTTTGACCCGTGCCTCTTGGAAAGGGACCGACTATGTCGATGCCCCATATGTCGAACGGACAAGTGATGGCGATGGGCATGAGGGGTTTCGCCGGGACGTTGATCAAATTGGCGTGCAATTGACACTCCTCGCACTTTCTCACAAATTGGGCAGCGTCTTCGCGAACAGTGGGCCAGTAGTATCCTTGTCGAATGACTTTTTGCGCGAGGGTTCTTCCTCCGGCATGGTCGCCGCAACTTCCTCGATGCATTTCTCCAAGAAGTTTTTGAACTTCGTGCTCGGCGACGCATCTCAAGTGGACTCCTTCGAAAGACCTTTTGTACAAGAAGTCTCCTTGCATGATGTATCGAGGAGCTTTTCCTTTGATTCTCCTTGCTTCAGCCTTGTCACGAGGAAGGCTTCCATTTTTGAGATATGTTGTTATCTCTTGCATCCAATTCGGTTGATCGTCAATTGCCAAGACGTTGGCTTTGATGGCCACAAGGATGATGCGTTGATTCTCATGAGTATCACATTCCGGGTATCAACTCCTCCGGAGGCTGAAGCATACTTTGATAGGGCGTCTTCCCTTTGATTGAGATCTCTTGAGAACTTTTCAATCTCACAACTTTCAAACTTTTGAATTTCTTCCGTGATGGCACTCTTGTACTCAGCTAGTGAGTCTTTCTTGGTTCTTAATTTCCCCGAGATTTGTTTCTCGGCAATTGGGAATCAGTGAAGAGATGTAGCTTCTTCACTTCCAAAGACTTTGCCATACGTAGAGCGATGAGGATGGCTTCATATTCTGCTTCATTGTTGGAGACCGGGAAACTAAGAGTGACGGCATACTCTAGTTCAGACCCTCCGGGACTTTTGAAGTATATTCCTATCCCACCATTTTTTCCTGATGAGGATCCATCAACATGAAGAGTCCAGACGTCTCCGTGGTCGATCAGTTCTTTGGGTTTGGAGAGACGGTCTCCGCACCCTTGGCTCGTCGGTTTTCTCTGTCAGGAAACACTTCATGCCTTTTCCTTTTGGTTTGGGACATCGCCTTAAGCTCTTTTAAAGCATCCTCCAGAGCTTGCATCGGGTTGTTTTGATGGGGATGCTCTTCGACCATCATCATAGCACTCGTTGTTGCCGAAGAGTTTTCCTCCGAAGTTCCTTTTGAGGGATACTCCACTAGGAAGTCGGCTATGACTTGTGCTTTTTTGGCTACAGGTGCTTGGTAGTCAATGTCGTACTCACTTAGTTCAATCGCCCATCTTGCCATTCTTCCCGAATTTTCGGGCTTTCCAAGGACTTGCTTGAGAGGTTGCTTTGTCAAAACAACAACCTTGTGAGCGCCGAAGTAGGGTTTCAACCTCCTTGCAGTGTAACGAGGGCAAAGGAAGCCTCTCGATATCCATGTACCGCGTTTCAGCCCCGGCAAGCACTTTGCTCAAGTAGTAGATGGGCAGGTGGTCGTTCCTTGGATTCGCACCAAAACCGAGCTGATAGCTTCCCCGGTGCTGCTAAGTACAAATAGAGTACCTCCCGTCCACGGGCTTTGACAATAGAGGAGGAGCGAGTAGGTATTCTTTCAGCTTCTCGAAGGCTTCCTCGCACTCCTTTGTCCACTCGAAGTGGCTGCTCTTTCTCAATACCTTGAAAAAAGGTAGATTTTTTCTCGGCAGACCTCGAGATGAATCTACTCAATGCAATTGATTTTCCGACCAATTGTTGCACCTCGTTGATGGACTGGGGTTGGGGAAGATCGAGGATGGCCTTTATTTTCGGGGTTTGCTCTATTCCTCTTTCCGTCACCATGTAACCGAGGAACTTCCCCCCTT
The DNA here is from genome assembly GCA_028274465.1 of Plantago ovata. Lineage (NCBI taxonomy): Eukaryota > Viridiplantae > Streptophyta > Magnoliopsida > Lamiales > Plantaginaceae > Plantago > Plantago ovata. Next base: position 73,624,845 of record CM051455.1, read on the forward strand.
TGACTCCGAAGGTACACTTCGCCGGGTTGAGCTTCATGCCATACTTTCTCAAGATTGAGAAGCACTTTGCCAGGTAACCTACATGTTGCTCCTCGGTCTTGCTCTTGACGAGCATGTCATCAACATATACTTCCATTGTTTTTGCCTAGCTCTTCCTTGAACATCTTGTTTTAACCCAACTTTGTAGGTAGCTCCGGCTTTTTAAGACAAAATGGCATCACGTTTGAAGCAATACACATGACGTTAGCGAGAAGGCAGTTTTAGGCACCTTCATCTTTGGCCATTTTTGACCTGGTAGCAAGCCCTGGTATGACCATGAAACTC
>CM051455.1:73625268-73702838 GCA_028274465.1 Plantago ovata
GATGACAACACTCTGGAACCAGCAAGTGATATTGCAGCAGATTTGAGAAGAGCTGCACTTGCTGAAAATGTTGCTGAAGAGACAGTTGCTGAAAAAGCTACTAATCCGGTCCCAGAAATTGCTGAAGCTACAATTGCTGAAGAACCACTTGCTGAAACTGCAATGGTTCAAGTCCCAGAGGTTGCTGAAACACAAGAAGATACAGTATTTGACAATGACGAACGCGGATGTCGTGCTCCGAATTCAAGCAAATAAATTTGTAATTAGCCAAAGGCAATCCACAACTACAACGAAAACCGTAGTGTAGCAGTAGAATGACTCGAGTGTCGTTCTCTCAGGACTATAACTAGCTTTATCAAATCTAATTTAGAATATAAAAACAGCAAACAGATAGCAAAGGGGTTTCTAGCAGATAATGGAGATTGGTGATAGTATGGTCCTTCTTAGCATAACGGGTCGATAATCATGCATAAATTCCTCGGTCTTGCATAGAGATCTTTGAATCAATCTAGTGTCCTGTTGCAAATATTAAGCACTACGAAGATAATTGGTCTGACAAGTCAATCACTATTGTCCTAATGTGTTCCGTAATTATTCAACACTACGAAGATAATTGGTCTGATGGTCGACAAGTGTCCAATTGTGCATAATAATTAATACAACATACGAGAATTTAGGCTGTGCCTGATCAACGAAATAAAGCGATGACACGGAGTATAATGCGCGATATAGCCATTAGCATGATTATCTTCCCTTCGCTAAGAATTCACATACTACCACCAACGATAAGTTTAGCTACTCATAATAGGCATGCAATCAACAGAAATCATAGAAGAAAACATGTTGAAAGAATATAATAAAATAAGTAGAATAAAAATGTAAGATAAAAAGTTACCGAAGGTTGTCAATCTCCGGATGATTGCGATCCTACGAGCTCCAAACTGCTATGAAAAAGAGTCCCCTAAGCTACGGACCCCCAGAACAGGCTCTGGGAAGTCCCTACCTAAAACTACAGAGAAAGGTGGGAGAGAAGGTCTGGAAAGATATGATTTTCGGAGAAAACTGAGCAACTATATATAGGCTTCGAAATACTGTGGGGCGGTTCACCCCACACGCGCGGCGGTTCGCCCGGTGTGGGGCGGTTTGCCCCAGACAATTTCTCGCGGAAATCCGCATTTTCGACGCGGTTTTGGATTTCTTCCCCTTTTTGGACTCGGTTTCTGACTTCTAGTAGCCTTCTAACCTCCAGATTCGGCCCCTAGACTCCAAATCCCATCCGGAAACCTTCAGATACTCCAAATAGGCTTCTGGAACACCAATTCTTTGTTAAATTTTAATATAATTTCCCGGAAATCTTCGAATTTCAACCAAAACCTGTAAAATAAAATCTAAAGGTAAACGTGACACTATTCTAATAAAATGCATTAAAATATAGCTAAATTATCATAGAGGATAGCTAAAATAGGTGAAAAAGACTCGAATGAAAGTGTAAAATACACATTCATCAAACTCCCCAAACCGAACCTTTGCTTGTCCTCAAGCAACTAAGCTAGACTCTAATACAAAAAACATGCAAGACACAAAATGGAGTTTCATGCCAAATAAAATGAACTAATCTACTGAATCTATCAAATAACATATGAACAAAAACCATATAAATCAAAGCATGAATATAGTTTGAAGAATACCTCGATTGACTTATACACATCCACATAAGCACTTATGTCCAGACCAGATAGTCTCTCGTAACATTCTCTACCTGGACCTAGTCAGTGACGACGTAATGAAGCATGCTAAGATACGAATGGTTTCCCCGTGCCTATGAAACTGAGGACTTACTGCTGTTCCACTATGTAAAGACTTTTCCTCAAAAGAGGTCGAACCAGTACTGGCTCTCATCAAACGAAGGAGGGTTCCCTATAAAAGTTAACACTCCCCTATTCTACCCTTCTCTCAAGTAAAGTCTTAAGCTATTCATCACTTCCTGAATGGCAGGACGAGGGTGGTCTACAACAGATGACACTCAAGACAAAAAAGATAAAAAATAGAAAAACACGATTACGAACATTACACGAATTGGAAAAGACACAACACTTTGCTAACTGCTATTTGGCTTTATTTTTTGGACCATTCTTTTGCTTTTTTGGGGTCTTTTCTTTTTCTTCTTTTCTCTTTTTTCTTTCCAGATTTTTTTTCTTTTTCCTGGAATCTTTTTTCTTTTTTTTCGATATTTTTTTTTAGCCAGCAGTAGTATAACAAAGAGAGAAACAAAATGGCTCACACGACTTCCCCAAACCTATTCGAAAGAATAGGTTGGAGTACAAAATTTACGGAAAAAGAAAAAATAATCTCACGATACGAAAATGAAAAATAGAAACAAGTCTAATGATGGTGTAACCCCCTCCCCAAACCTATTCGGAAGAATAGGTTATAAACAAAGGATCACACAACCTCACACTACCTCCTTCCTAGGCATTTAGCAATCTCAAAGCATGGTGAAGACTTGTTGCCTCTTAGGTACATAATTACTCGGAAAAACAACCATAAGACCCTAACATGCATCATCCTATTATACAGGCCTTCGTGAACCGCAGTAGAGAAAACACCACTAAGTGATGTCGAGACTACCAAGCTTAACTAAATGCAATACATAAATGTGACAAGCCAAGCGAGAAAAACCTCAAACAAATTCATAGAGATGAAGCATACGATTAATGGCATAGTTAGTTGATCTACCCAATAAAAAAGTTCAAAAAATTCGGCAATAAACTCCATATAAAACATGCAAGACTATCCTAGGATGAATGTAGTGAAATGCAACCTAAAAAATCTAAGAAAGCAGTAAACGTGCAAATGCAAATGCAAACAAATAAAACATGCGAGGTATTACATACTCATCCTACCAATTCCAAGCTCCAAACTAACAACATCAGATCACTTAAATCCCATCCCCCCTCAGGAAATTAACGCTAGTCCCTAGCAGTAAGAAAATGAGGAAATAAGATGTGATACTAGATGTTACCCCATGGTTTGTCCTCGGTCGGCTGAGTATGCTGCTTGTGATTTATTGGGCCTCCTCTGGGAGCTTAATAGGGTGTCATCAGGTCTTCAGGTAGGCGTGGTAGTTTCAATTATGGGCCGGATAGGAACAACTCCTCAGTTAGTATCATCATCGCCCGTATGGCCTTCATTGTCACTACTGTCACGCACATCCTCACTAGTAGAGTTGAAGTGGCAGGTAGAATTCTCAAGATTAGCCGCCGCTGTTATGGAATCCTCCATCCTAAAGCCCTCCAATAGGATGTGAACTGTTGAAGGGGAAAGGGCAGTGGTATCAGGACCTCCCCCTCCAACGTTTTACACCACGAGAAGGTTTCAGTAAGCTGCTCGGATACTCAGAAGTCTTCTACCACTTTTTCCAATTTCGACCACATTCTCTACGGTGGATCCGACCGATGTCTATATGATGCTTCCTTTAGAGGCAGGCAAGTGGCACCCCAACAAGGTGCTGGGTACCCATGTCATTATGTTTTGGAACCAAGCTAGCGCTTCAGAACCTTCTAGCAACTGCGAACTCAAGATTGAATCCGTCGCGGCTAGACTGTCCCGGTGCCTTCCAGTTCATTCGAACTTTGCAGTCCATGTGATGGAGTGCTGACGTAATAATGGTTTCTGTCCCTTCGGTGGTGCATGAATAGGCATAGGAGTCCTCACTCAAGGTGTACTCTAGCTCCTCCTCTTGGATAATCCACGACGTTGTTGCAAAACCCCTTGGCTCGAACGCACATCTAACGAGGTCACCTTCCTTGACATGGTTCTTCACAGCAATCATACGGGAATAATGCTCCTTTCCCTTGGTATGGTTCCTACAAACAACAGTTAGTACCTCGTATGACACAAAAATGACTCATGCATATGCTTGTTTAAGAACGAAATAATCAAGTGATAAAATCAACAATCGAGCTCCCCAACCCGTAATGTCTAGTCTAGCTTCTTCATCACGCAACATACCAATGTAACTACTACATGTAGTACATCACATTATGCTCTTACTAGACAACCAATATCCTAGATAACAAGGCTCAATTCATACCATAGTAGCGAAAAATTCTACCATCATAAATCCTCATACTCAACAATTAAGCATTCTATCGTCAAATCTACCAACATTACATCAATAAACACAACCATATGCTAGAAATCAAAGATAAAGACATATTGCATAACAAGATATATCATCTAGTAGAAAAATACCCAATCAACAATTCAAGCAAAATTGAGCATGCAATTGATAGTAAATAACATGTCTAATCACACAAATAACATACCCATGCATCAAATAAGCATAATTGAAGCTCAAATTAGAAAAACCCCAAATTCAAAAATTAGGGTTCTAAGGATGATACCTCAGATCTGAAAATATAACGCATAAGGATGAAATCTGTTCGGATGGGATGATAGATCATGCAATAGGCTTCGATTTAAGCTAAAGAACACTAAATTTGGTCAAGAATTGAAGAAGTTATGAAGATTTGAAGTTTAAATCGCGAAATTCGGTTTTGGGGAAGGAGGAATGAAGAAAATGAGGTTTTGGGGAAGAAATCCGCGTTTTTGAAGTTCTGGAGCCGTGGGGCGGTTCGCCCCACACGGGGCGGCTCGCCCCGTGCTCCCCGATGCAGGGAGACGGTTCCTGTCGTCAGAAAATGCGGTTTCAATCCCCGAAACCAATTTTTCAAAGAACCACTCGAAAAATCTCACTCAAACAAACGCACATACGACATAGACATGAACAAATTCTCATACGAGAAGCAAATAGTTCAAGAATGAATGCATGCAGAAAAGCAGTAAAGAAAGCGATAAAAATTCCGGGTTGCCTCCCGGATAGCGTCATTGTTTAAAGTCTTTGACTCGACTCCTATCTGCGCCTATCTCTTCTTTTTGCGGATACTAGGCTTCCCCTTCATTGATCTCCTCTCCATGCCACGAACCTGTGAATAAGAAAGAATATAGGCTGCAAGACCACAATAGTGAGTTGTAATATCAGGCGGTTCAGGTGGATCTGGTATGGCTCGCAACACATGTTGCTTGCCATCTACTTCGATGGTGTAAGTTCTTTGGTAGATGTCCATCACGGAGCGTAGTTTAGTCAAGAACGTTTGCCCTAAGAGTATGACATCCCCCGTTCTAGGTGCAGATGTCGGCATAACTACAAAATTGGTGTATATAGATGCTTCACCAATCTTGACCAACACATTTTTCACAACGCCCTCGGGTCTCATAAAGGATCCATCCTCCAGTTGCACAATAGCCCTTTGATCAGATAGTCTTCCAAGGTTGCTCTTTTCAAACACATTCAAAGGGATTATGTTTGAGTAGGATCCCGTGTCTAGTGTGGCACGGACATCGTCAAGCTCACCAATCCCTACCTTAACATCGAAACTTTTAGGGAGTGGCTCGGGATCCTCTTGCTCCTCATCACTTGCGTCAGAACCAAGGTCCTTCTCTTCTTCCTCAGCCTGTAGAAGTTCTTCCTTCATGCAACACTCGCACCTAACAATCTTCTTGATGGTGATTTCGTCAGGTACATCACCAGCCAATGTAATGGCATTCGACTTCACAGTGTTGCTAGGTAGTTTGCCTTGTTCCCTACTTGCTCCTCGGTCGATCAACTCTTGCATCTTCTGATGGGCAAGCCTAGTGCTCTCTTCCAACCTATCAAGCCTTGCCCTAGTCTTCTCGGAATCTTCTTCATAACGTTTGAGAAAACTTTGTGTGTGATCAACCATCTTCTGCAAGTTCTCCATCAGTTGAGCCGACTTCGACTTCGGTGGTTCTTTTGGAGCCGGGTTTTCGCAGTGATCATTACCATAGTTCAGCCTACTACGGTCTTGGTTAGGTCCATAAGTTTGGTTAGCCGGTGCATATCCTTGATTGTTACGGTATCCTCTTCTCCAAAATCCACCTTGAGGATTCCTACCGTCTTGTCCGTAGCTAACTTCTTGAGTGCCAAACTCCGTAGCAAAGGCTTCCTCTTCGCCTCCTCGAGCCCAGTTGCCATCATCGTATGCCAGCTCCGATCTACACATATGATCCCCATGCCCATAGTTCTTACATATTCGGTATACTTCGTTCGAAACAGTTGTTCCGGTGGCGCTCTTGAGGACTTGCTTCAATTCGTTGGTAAAGCACTCGAATTGATCCCCATTCCTCCTATACATAGGGGCTTCTTGAGTCGGTGGAGCTTCAGGTCCACGTCTCATAACCATTGCTCTCGGGTCCTTGAACTGCGAACCCTTAGCAAGCCTTTCGAAAACTGCCCAGACGGCTTCTGCGGTTTCCTCCCAAATATTGCCTCGGCATTGGAAATCCACTACTTGTTGGTTCTCGAAGGTTAGTTCATTGTAGAAGTGTTGGACTAGGTCGGAAAGTTCAAAACCATGGTGAGGGCACTTGTTTGTGAGATCTTGGAACCTCTCAAACACGGTGTAGATGGTCTCATCATAGTCCTGCTTGAATCCAGTGATCTTCGCCTTTAGCGCGGTAGTCAAGGTGTGGGGGAAGTATTTCTACATGAAAGCTGAAAAAACCTTCTCCCAAGTGTCCAGCGAGCCGGCTGGAAGAGAACTCAGCCATGACTTGGCTCTGTCACCAAGTCCCATAGCAAAAACCTTCATCCTTAACTCACCCGTTGTTATGTCAGCTCCGGGTCGTGGGAGTTGGTTGACGAAATCATCGATATCGTGCAAGTACCCCATCACATCTTCCCTTGATAAGCCATAGAACCTCGGAAGTTGTTGGAATGCGTGGTTCTTGATTTCCAGATCTCGGGTTGCAGACGAAAGAACAATCGCCGGTCCCCTCATACGATCCTTTGTGGGTTGTACCCATGCCTTCAGTGGTCTAGCTTCTTCCATTCCGTCGATTTCCTTGAAGAGAATGTGTAGAGATTCAGAGAAATCGGTTTCCTCTATTTCCTCTAGTGCGCGCCTTTCAAGTAGTCGCCTTCGTTGGTGATAGACTCTGTCGATCTCAGCAATTGAATCAGCCAGCGGTGTTCCTGCAGAACGTGTATGCGACATACACTATCTGTAACAGACTAGGTAAGGTGATTAGAAACAGACTAGGAAAGCAGTATCAGAGAGAAATTAAAAAGGAAAACTAAAACTAGTAGAATTAGGAATCTAAAGCTGAAAATATAAACAAATTAAACAGAAAAAAGGAGTATAGTCCCCGGCAGCGGCGCCAATTTGATGAACGCGGATGTCGTGCTCCGAATTCAAGCAAATAAATTTGTAATTAGCCAAAGGCAATCCACAACTACAACGAAAACCGTAGTGTAGCAGTAGAATGACTCGAGTGTCGTTTTCTCAGGACTATAACTAGCTTTATCAAATCTAAAATTTAGAATATAAAAACAGCAAACAGATAGCAAAGGGGTTTCTAGCAGATAATGGAGATTGGTGATAGTATGGTCCTTCTTAGCATAACGGGTCGATAATCATGCATAAATTCCTCGATCTTGCATAGGGATCTTTGAATCAATCTAGTGTCCTGTTGCAAATATTAAGCACTACGAAGATAATTGGTCTGACAAGTCAATCACTATTGTCCTAATGTGTTCCGTAATTATTCAACACTACGAAGATAATTGGTCTGATGGTCGACAAGTGTCCAATTGTGCATAATAATTAATACAACATACGAGAATTTAGGTTGTGCCTGATCAACGAAATAAAGCAATGACACGGAGTATAATGCGCGATATAGCCATTAGCATGATTATCTTCCCTTCGCTAAGAATTCACATACTACCACCAACGATAAGTTTCGCTACACATAATAGGCATGCAATCAACAGAAATCATAGAAGAAAACATGTTGAAAGAATATAATAAAATAAGTAGAATAAAACTGTAAGATACAAAGTTACCGAAGGTTGTTAATCTCCGGATTATTGCGACCCTACGAGCTCCAAACTGCTATGAAAAAGAGTCCCCTAAGCTACGGACCCCCAGAACAGGCTCTGGGAAGTCCCTACCTAAAACTACAGAGAAAGGTGGGAGAGAAGGTCTGGAAAGATATGATTTTCGGAGAAAACTGAGCAACTATATATAGGCTTCGAAATACTGTGGGGCGGTTCGCCCCACACGCGCGGCGGTTCGCCCGTTGTGGGGCAATTCGCCCCAGACAATTTCTCGCGGAAATCCGCGTTTTCGACGCGGTTTTGGATTTCTTCCCCTTTTCGGACTCGGTTTCTGACTTCTAGTAGCCTTCTAACCTCCAGATTCGGCCCCTAGACTCCAAATCCCATCCGGAAACCTTCAGATACTCCAAATAGGCTTCTTGAACACCAATTCCTTGTCAACTTTAATATAATTGCCCGGAAATCTTCGAATTTCAACCAAAACCTGTGAAATAAAATCTAAAGGGAAACGTGACACTATTCTAATAAAATGCATTAAAATATAGCTAAATTATCATAGAGGATAGCTAAAATAGGTGAAAAAGACTCGAATGAAAGTGTAAAATACACATTCATCAGACAACGTATCTCAAGATGCTGAAAATATTAGACCTAGTTCACCTATGACCTCTATTGACAAAGTTCAACTGGTGCTGACTGACCTAAGCTAGCAAATGGACTTGGAGATTGAAGACAACTCCAACAAGTCAGTATAAATGTTCATGACAAGTAGTGAACTTAAAGGTCAAGATGTCTCTGCTTAACTTGTCAATTCAGATACAAGGGAGATTGTTGAATCTGCACAACCTTCTCAATTAGAGCAAGAAAAGAAGTCTCTTTACTAAGACTTGAGACGTTTGTACACTAAATACTTCCAGAAGAACTTATATATTCACAGCTAATGAGCTCAAATCTGATTGCTTTAATCAGAGAAAATGTTAGGAAACTTGTAATTTTGATGAGCAATTAACCATGCTAAATTAAGGAAAGTCCAGTAACTAGTACTCTTAAGGTCCATAGGAATTTAGAATTTGAAGGACATTGTAAAAGAGGAACGTTTGCTGAAGACTTAGATTAGGTGCTAGATAGGTTGGTTTTTACGGCTTATGATGTATCTTGTTTTCTGAAAAGAAAATAACCTATTGAAGCATTTGCTGACGATGTACTTTGTTTTTACAAACAAACTATTGAAGCATTTAGAAACCGCTCAGAATCTTGAAATATATTGAAGATCTGAAGACTTGAAGAATTCGAAGATCTGAAGACTTGAAGAATTCGAAGATCTGAAGACTACAAGATTTCTGAAGACTGGTATCTACAAAGGCACATGTTGCTCAGAAAGTGGAAACTTCAGCAACAGCATTGCATAAGTGAAAATCTGAAAGACAGAGTAGGTTGTGCTTGCTGAAACTGAGACTGACCACTTGCTGATGGAACATATGTGACCTCTTGCTGAAAGTACTTGCATTTGCGCTCCAATGTTACTGTTTGAATTCTATTCAAATAAGCATTAAATGCAAAGCTTACACGCGAAGGACATGAAGACTAGAAGACAAACAAGGACGCTGCTGAAAGTACAAAAGCAAGATAGTGACATCTGAAGGATCAAAAGCCTTGGAATTTAAAATTCAAACGGCTCCTTATTTTCACTATAAATAGAGGTCATCCGGCAAAGTGTTGAAGTGTGTCAACAACGTGATCAAACTCTCACTTGTGCTTAAACTCACATACCTTCAAACTCTCTATACTGCCATTGATCCGTTCCAAGACTTAAAACTTGAGAAAGCTACTTGTGAAGAAGTAGAACTTACACGACTAAGAAATTAGTTAAGTGTTCTTTCTTTCTTTTGAACAAGAACAAGTCTTGACACCAGAAACAATCAAACTTGTTTACTGCAAAGTATTCAAAGTTGTGTTTCTTAGATTACTTGTTGTAACTGAATAAGTTATAATTAAGTTATCTCACCCCAAAACTCTCTAACTGAAAATACACCCTTTCAGGCGTGATATTCAGGGGGAACTTAATCGTGTATAGTGTTGCTGATTAAAAGTACCAAGTTTGGTGGAGAACAAGGTTGTGTTCTCTAGATTAGGTTGGAGACGCAGCAAGTGTGCTTTGGGTTCTGTTTGAATCGCTCTAGATAGGAGTTGTAAGGAACCTCAATCATATCTTAGTGGATTCAGTCCTAGAAAGGACAAAGTGGATTAGTTGAGAGATTACGCCACTCTCAGATACCACTATAAAAGTGTTTGTGTGATTTACTTTCTGTATTTAGTTTTCAGCAAATCATATCTGTCTGTAAACAGTCACTCACATCACTTGCTGAAACCTTTACTTACTGAAAGAGCACTTATTGTATCAAAGACTTCCGCTCTCTGATTTTAAGTATCAGCAAACCTAGATACTGAAAAGTAACTTACGCTTGCCGAGAAAGTTAAGTATCAGAAAACTCATTACTGAAAAGTAATAAGCACTTGCTGAGAAAGTTTTAAACGACGAAAGTTTGAAAAGATTATTCACCCCCCCCCCCTAGTCTTTTCTTGTTGTTTAAAGGGACCAACAAGTGGTATCAGAGCTGGAGGTTCTTTAACCTTCAGCACTGAACCTAGATCCCCTTAGGTGCTTTCCGTAAATCACTCTCACTTGATCAGTTTGGTAGTGCTTTGCTGACAGGATGTCTTTAGGAGATGCTCCCTTGCTGAAGCTGGAAAATTACGAAAAATGGCGAAACAACATGATGCTACATCTTGAGGCCATTAGTGATGAGATGGTCACTTTCATTAATGATGGACCTATCAAGATCACTAAGGTTGAAAGGAGTTTCCCTCACAAGACCACTAAAGCTGGAAAGGAAACTATCTTAGGCGAACCATCTGATACGGTTGTGCCAAAACCAAGAGAGGAATGGACTTCTGACGAAGCTAAGAGATTCCGTCTTGATGGCCAAGTAAGAAATATCATCATTCGATCAACTCCGGATACCATACAGTGCAAAATGTGGGGTGCTAAGACTGCAAAGGAAGCTTGGAAAATGGTTCAAGATCTTTGTGTTGGATCTGACAAAACCAAGGAAAACAAACTTGAAGTACTTAAATTAAAGTTTCAAAACTTTAAGCAAGGTACAAACGAGTCACTGGAAGACTTGGATTTCAGATTCACAACTGTTGTTAGTGAAATGGCAGCCTTGGGTGTTGGAAACCTTTACTCAGATTCTGAGAAAGTGAAAACAATCATCAGAAGTCTGAATCAAGAATGGATCCACACTCAGAATTTCTATTACAATCAAGGAATGCCAGACATTACACCAACAGAGTTATTCTCTCATCTTTCTACTGTCAACTATGAGACAAAGCAAAGAGAAAATGTATTTGCTGAAAAATCGCAAAACATTGCTCTTACTGCAAAGCCGTCATCTTCTGAAAAGAAGAATGAAAACGAGCCTACTGATGAAAACTCTTTAGTTGTCAAAAACATGAAGAAATTTATCAGGAAGGAACTTGAAAGGCGAAAAGCAAAAGAGAAGCTGAAAAAGCATCTTGGTAACAACTACCATAAGTACAAGAATGAGACTAGCTCGCTGAACAAGCAAGCTACTTCATCAGAAGAACCAGCAGTTGGAAATGATCTATGCTTTTACTGCAAAAAGCCTGGACAATTCAAAGCTAATTGCCCTTTGCTGAAAGGCAAATCTGCTGAAAAGAAGAAGAAGTTCAAAAGAGCTTTTATTGCTGAAGAAAAGAAGAAGCTGCAAGCAAAAATCGATGCATTGTGTATTGATACTAGCTCCGAAGACAGTGAGGATGAAAGTTCAGACACTGGCGATGAGGAAGCCACTCTAGACGTGGAGATTGGCAAAGAAGTTTGTGGAATAGCTATGGAAGCTTATCCAGATGTGTCAAACTACGAATTCTGCCTCATGGCCGGTCAGGTAAACAACCCTACCTCTGACTCAGACTCAGAAAGTGAAGACGAGATTGACCTTGACAAGATTCAAGGAGAAATCGAAAGATTTGAGAAAACTCTGAGCAGACAGCAAGAGAAACTACAGATTGCTGAAACTCTGACCAAGAAGACTACTGAAAAGTACGTCTTGCTGAAGGAAGAGACAGAATAGAAGGAAGCTGAAATAAGGCGTCTTAAGAAGTTGATTGGTGAAGCTACAGAGAAGAATTCTCAAATGGCATTAGAATTGGAAGAATATCAGTCCTCAATTCTAAAGTTACTTGCTGAAATTCAAGAGATGAAAATCAATTTCAAATCTTATGTGGACGCAAGTAATACGCTGACTGAACTAAACTCTTATTTGAGAGATCCATCTCAAAAAGAAGGTTTAGGAGCAACGTATGAAGGTGATGATAGAAATCTTGAGTAAAGATAAATCACCGATTTCCTTTGTACGTGCCACTGATAGTGATCTACCAGAACTCTATCAGTTTGGTCAATCTAAGGTTGCTGAAACATGCAATCAAGTACCTATGACCATAAATCCCGTTTTTTCTACTCAAAGTAACAAGACTTTAAAAGGAAAATAGGTTGCTGAGAAGCAAACTGAAAAGAAGAAGGATGTTGTGAAGCATCCCGCCAAACAAGTTGCTGAAAAGCAAGTTGTTAAGTATAAAGGCAAGATTACTAAAAGTAATCAGAAGACCTTTGCTGACAAACCTGAATCAAGTAAGGTTTATTACGCAAAAGCTCAGCATTCTCCGAAAAGTGGACTCGGTTTCAAAACCAAGCAAAGTCAACTTTTTCATGAGTATAAGCAAAGTCAGCAAAGATACTTCAAAGAGATGAAGAAAATCAAGCCTAAGAGTTCTGAAAAGACTCTTAATGCTAGGGCTAGAAGGAACCTTGCTAGAAAAGAACTTACTGAAAATTATGTTCAGCAAAAAGGTCAACCGAGCAAGACACCACATCAGAAAGTGGATTTGACGAGCACGAGTCAAAAGTCTTTCAGCTCAAAACCTCCTAGTTCCTCAGCAAGTAGAAAACAAGTCAAAGTTGAAAAACTTAAGACTTGGGTTTCCACTGGACGCATTCTTGAACATGTTAATGGACATCCATTATTGGATAATTAACTTGTTTGCTCTTGATTGTTAAGACTTCAGCCACGGAGACAAACGATGCAATCTGGCACTTTGATAGTGGTTGTGGAAAGCACATGAGGGGCAACAAGAATAACCTTATAAACTATAGATGGTGGTCTAAAGGTCCAACAATAAGGTTTGCTGGTGGAGGCTCCGGTTCTACAAAACACTATCGTGACGTGAAGTTAGGATGCATAACCATTACTGGAGTTCTTTATGTCAAAAATCTTAAGTTTAACCTTTTCAGCATGAGTCAGTTTGCTGACAAAGGATACTTCATCAAAATCAAAAGTGATGAATGTAAACTTATAGATTTCGAGACTAAAAAGGTAATAATGATTGCAAGAAGATCAGGAGGCTTGTACACCGTTGATTGGTCTTCAGCAATTGTTGAAAAATGCCTTGTCTCAGATCATGATTGCCTTGCTGAAAAAGCATGGTTATGGCATAAACGAACAAGTCATCTAAAATTCAAGACACTGAATAAGCTGTCTAAAAAGGCACTTGTAGTTGGATTACCTAGGGTTACTTTTAAGAAGGATGGTGTTTGCAATGCATGTCAGCAAGGAAAGCAAACCAAATCTTCTTTCAAGAACAAGGCAGTACCGTCAACTACAAAACATTTACAAATCTTGCACATGGACTAACCTTCGAGAACCAACAAGTGGTGGATTTCCAATGCCGAGGCAATATTTGGGAGGAAACCGCAAAAGCCGTCTGGGCAGTTTTCGAAAGGCTTGCTAAGGGTTCGCAGTTCAAGGACCCAAGAGCAATGGTTAGGAGACGTGGACCTGAAGCTCCACCGACTCAAGAAGCCCTTATGTACAAGGGAAATAGGGATCAATTCGAGTGCTTTACCAACGAATTGAAGCAAGTCCTCAAGAGCGCCACCGGAACAACTGTTTCGAACGAAGTATGCCGAATATGCAAGAACAATGGGCACGGGGCTCATATGTGTAGATCGGAGCTGGCATACAATGATGGCAACTGGGCTCGAGGAGGTGAAGAAGAAGCCTTTGCTACGGAGTTTGACACTCAAGAAGTTAGCTACGGACAAGACGGTAGGAATCCTCGAGGTGGATTCTGGAGAAGAGGATACCGTAACAATCAAGGATATGCACCAGCTAACCAAACTTACGGAACTAACCAAGACCGTAGTAGGCTAAACTATGGTAATGACCACTGCGAAAACCCCGCTCCGAAAGAGCCACCGAAGTCGAAGTCGGCTCAACTGATGGAGAACTTGCAAAAGATGGTCGATCACACACAAAGTTTTCTCAAACATTATGAAGAAAACTCCGAGAAGACTAGGGCAAGGCTCGATAGGTTGGAAGAGAGCACTAGGCTTGCCCATCAAAAGTTGCAAGAGTTGATCGACCGAGGAGCAAGTAGAGAACAAGGCAAACTGCCTAGCAACACTGTAAAGTCGAAATTGGTTGGTGATGTACCTGACGAAATCACCATCAGGAAGGCCGTTAGGTGCGAGTGTTGGATGAAGGAAGAACTTCTACAGGCTGAGGAAGAACAGGAGGACCTTGGTTCTGACGCAAGTGATGAGGAGCAAGAGGATCCCGAACCACTCCCTAAAAGTTTCGATGTTAAGGTAGGGATTGGCGAGCTTGAAGATGTCCGTGCCACACTAGACACGGGATCCTACTCAAACATAATCCCTTCGAACGTATTTGAAAAGAGCAACCTTGGAAAACTATCTGAGCAAAGGGCTATTGTGCGTCTGGCGGATGGACCCTTTATGAGACCCGAGGGCATTGTGAAAAACATGTTGGTCAAGATTGGTGAAGCATCTATATACACCAATTTCGTAGTTATGCCGGCATCTGCACCTGGGACGGGGGATGTCATACTCTTAGGGCAAACATTCTTGACTAAACTACGCTCCGTGATGGACATCTACCAAAGAACATGCACTATTGAAGTAAATGGCAAGCAACACGTGTTGAAAGCCTTACCTGATCCACCTGAACCGCCTGATATTACTACTCACTACTGTGGTCTTGCAGCCTATATTCTTTCTTATTCACAGGTTCGTGGCATGGAAAGGAGATCGATGAAGGGGAAGTCTAGTACCCGCAAAAAGAAGAGATAGGCGCAGACAGGAGTCGAGTCAAAGACTTTAAACAATGACGCTATCCGGGAGGCAACCCGGAATTTTTATCGCTTTCTTTACCACTTAAAATTTTATCTCACGAGTTTGATTGAGTATTATAGGTCACTTATACAAGCATTAGCTCTCACCTTGGATCCACTTTCGACGTTCGGGACGAGCGACGACGTTCAGGTTTGGGGGGGAGGATATCGCTGGTTATCTCTATACTTATCTTGCTTATGATAAACTCGTGAAGTTTTTTGCATTTGCACGTTTACTGCTTTCCTAGGATAGTCTTGCATGTTTTATATGGAGTTTATTGCCAAATTTTTGAACTTTTTTATTAGGTAGATCAACTAACTATGCCATTAATCGTATGCTTCATCTCTATGAATTTGTTTGAGGTTTTTCTCGCTTGGCTTGTCACATTTATGTATTGCACTTAGTTAAGCTTGGTAGTCTCGACATCACTTAGTGGTGTTTTCTCTACTGCGGTTCACGAAGGCCTTTATAATAGGATGATGCATGTTAGGATCTTATGGTTGTTTTCCCGAGTAATTATGTACCTAAGAGGCAACAAGTCTTCACCATGCTTTGAGATTGCTAAATGCCTAGGAAGGAGGTAGTGTGAGGTTGTGTGATCCTTTGTTTATAAAGGAGGGGGTTACACCATCGTAGACTTGTTTATGTTTTTCATTTTTCGTATCGTGAGTCTATTTTTCCTTTTCCGTGAATTTTGTGCTCCAACCTATTCTTTCGAATAGGTTTGGGGAAGTCGTGTGAGTCATTTTGTTTCTCTTTTTTTTATGCTACTGCTGGCTAGAAAAATCGAAAAAAAAGAAAAGAAAAAAAAAAGAAAAAATCTGGAAAGAAAAAAGAAGACCCCAAAAAAGCAAAGAAGGGTCCAAAAAAGAAAGCCAAATAGCAGTTTAGCAAAGTGTTGTGTCTTTTCCAATTCGTGTAATGTTCGTAATCGTGTTTTTTCTATTTTTTAACTTTTTTGTCTTAAGTGTCATCTGTTCTAGACCACCCTCGTCATGCCATTCAGGAAGTGGTGAATAGCTTAAGACTTTACTTAAGAGATGCGTAGAATAGGGGAGTGTTATCTTTTATAGGGAACCCTCCTTCGTTTGATGAGAGCTAGTACTGGTTCGACCTCTTTTGAGGGAAAGTCTTAACATGGTGGAACAGCAGTAAGCCCTCAGTTTCATAGGCACGGGGCAACCATTCGTATCTTAGCATGCATCATTACGTCGTCACTGACTAGGTCCAGGTAGAGAATGTTACGAGAGACTATCTTGTCTTGACATAAGTGCTTATGTGGATGTGTATAAGTCAATCGAGGTATTCTTCAACCTATATTCATGCTTTGTTTCGTATGGTTTTTGTTCATATGTTTATTGGTAGATTCAGTAGATTAGATCATTTTATTTGGCACGAAACTCCATTTTGTGTCTTGCATGTTTTTTGTATTAGAGTCTAGCTTAGTTTCCTGAGGACAAGCAAAGGTTCGGTTTGGGGAGTTTGATGAATGTGTATTTTACACTTTCATTCGAGTCTTTTTCACCTATTTTAGCTATCCTCTATGTTAATGATGGATGCCGTTTTTCACCAATTAAATTTGTTTAAAAGCCTAAGAACACTTATCACTACACAAACTAGAGTGCAATGGCAAGTTGTCCCCGAGTGTCGTTCTCTCGGGACCTAACGTGGCTTTGCTTGAGGTTTTTGCAAGTAATTTCAGTCAACGAGTTCAAATGTTTAGAGAATCGTTTCCTTTGAACAATAGCAACGAGTAATCAGATTGTTGTAAACCAGTTTGGAAAACGGTTGGTGGTAGAAATGAAATACACATGCATGGGTTACGTATATGCTCACAAGTTCAGTGCGTAGAACCTTCGATCAAGTCTGCTAAGCAACTCGTCTAGGCAAATTTAAGACACACATCATGAAAGATCACTATCAATACTTTAGAGGTGCTTGTCACCAACACCATTTATCTAGCATGCTGCAAATCTCTAACATACAATCCTATAGCTTTCGTTGACCAAGAGTTTGTCACTATAATCAATTCGAATATATTTTATAGGCAACTAAGAATCATATGAAGGGATTTGCAGCAAGATTGAATCACAATCTCATGTAAGCATAAACATAACCCATAGCATGCATATTCTACATTCTACCACCAACACAAAAGATTTAGCTACTCATATTCATCAACATAGACATCAATTCATATGAATAATAATCAGAATACATCATATCAAACTACAAGACAAGAGAGTGATACAAGTTACCACCAAAGTTGTCACTAATCGGTGGAAAGCAAAGAAAACCTCTCCGTAGATGATTACAAAGGATGAATCCCAATCAAAACCTTGAATCCCAAGCTAAAATACAAAGTAATCTGAATATTCTCTGAGTTTTGGGGCTTAGGAACTCTCCAAAACGAAGTTACAGTCCAAAAGATCTTCAAAAAATGACCAAAGATCATATCTAAGAAGGAACATCCGAAAACGTAACCGCTGCCAAGCGGACCGCTTGGAGTAGCCAAGCAGAGCGCTTGGCAAGCGAAGCGCTTCGGGCACTCCAAGCGCTTCGCTTGGCGTCTGTGCCAAAACTCCTGGAATTTGAAGCGGAGCGCTTCACTATTCCAGGCGCTTAGCTTGGCTCCTAGGCAGATTTTTGTCCTCAAACTCAATCTTTTTGCCCTCGCATGGCCCTCGGGTGCCTTGGACTCATCCTTCTCGATGCTTATTGATACTCAAACACTTACGAACAAGCCACGGAGATTGGGGAACTTCAACGGGGCCATCTTTTCCATCAAAAAGGCTCGTTTTAGCTCCAAAAATGCCGTTTCGTACCTAAGTGCCTGAAAATGCAGAAAACACAAAACGTGACACTATTCTACAAAACTAACCAAAAAACAAGGCTAGAAGATAGCAAAATAAGGTAAAAATGACAAGATGAACGCGTCAAAAATACGTTCATCAAACTCCCCAAACCAAACCTTTGCTTGTCCTCAAGCAACAAACTATCCTAAATGCAACACAAAAGGAGTCTCATGCCAAGTAAAGTGAACTAATCTATTGAATCTACCAAATGCTTATGAACAAAACCAAATGAGCATGACATGCAAATAGGTTGAAGTATGCCTCGATTGCGAATATACACATTCTCAAGTGCACTTGGTTAAACAATGGAGTCTCTCGTAACATCTTCTACCTGGACCTGGTTAATGACGACACAATGATGCATGTTATCATACTACAATTGCCCCGTGCCTATGAAACCGAGGGCTTACTTCTGTTCACCAAGTGAGACTTTTCCTCAAGAGAGGGCGAACCAATACTGGCTCTCATCAAACGAAGGAGGGTTCCCTTAGAAAGATAACACTCCCCTATTCTACCCAGACTCTCAAGAATGAGCCTCTTTCAACCACTTTTTGAATAGAAAGACGAGGGTGGTCAAGAACAGGCCTTGGACAAAGGTGACACGAAACGAAAGATAGAATTTACAACTCGATAACTTCAAAAACAAATTTTTGCATGACACTTGACACTTTACTAGACTGTTTTTGGCTTGCAACGACCCTTCTTTTGCTTTTAGGTCTTATTCTTTATTTTCTTTCTTCTCTTTTTTTTTTTTATATATTTTCTTCTCTTTTTTTTTTTTTTTCCTCTTTTTCTTCTTTTCTTTTTCTCTTTTTTTTTCTTTTATAAAGGGGCAAGCAGCAGTACTAAGTGTCAAAAACACCTCCCCAAACCTATTCGAAAGAATAGATTTGAGCACAAAGACGAAAAAGGAAGAGGAAATACTCTTTTACAAAGACACCTCCCCAAACCTATTCGAAAGAATAGGTTGGGACACAAAACAGAAAGAAAAAGAAAAAGGAAACTTTACAACGACTCAAAGACGAAAGACAAGATCAACGAAACAACCCCCTCCCCAAACCTATTCGATAGAGTAGGTTTGACACAAGGAATCGCACACCTCACACTACCTCCTTCCTAGGCATTTGGCAATCTCAAATCGAGGTGGAGAACTTGTCGCCTCTTACGTACATAATTACACGGGTTACAACCATAGACTCTAACATGCATCATTTCGTAAGGCCATCGTGAATCGCAGCAGAAGAAACACCACTCAAGGTGATGTCGAGACTACTAAGCTTAACTAGTGCACATGCGAATGTGACAAACCAAGCGAGACAAGCCTCAAACTACTTGCAAAGTGATGCAACATATGATCAATGGCCATAAACACTTAGTCTACTCAATAAAAAGGTTCAAAAGACTTGGCAATAAACTCCACACACAACAACGTGTAACAACTAATCTAGGGATGATATGCATGCAAAAATTTGAAAAAACACGACAAATCTCATGAACTTGAGTAAAATCAGGCATGTACGAACCACACAAGCATAGTACTGAAAATCCAATACCCCCTCCCCAAACCTAAACTTTTGCTCGTCCTTGAGCAAAGAAAAGTTGAAAGAAAAGGAAAAATTGGATTGAAAGTACACCTCCCTATATGAGTAGTACCTGAAAGGACTCAAGAAACAAGTGAGAACGGGTGCGCAAAGGTGAGAAGAATGGAAAAATGAGGAAAATTTGGGTACAGGGTCCAAGCGGACCGCTTCGAGGGAGCCAAGCGGTTCGCTTGGCCAAGCGGAGCGCTTGGGAGGCTCCAGGCGCTCCGCTTGAATTTCCAAGAAGTTGCAAAACTTCCTGGAATTTGAAGCGGACCGCTTGGCCCTTCCAGGCGCTTCGCTTGGCCCTGTTTCCAGATTTTCGATGTTTTTCCTCTCTTAATCACCTAAGGTACCAAGACAAAACTAGACTAAACTAATCACGACAAAAGGCACACCGGCCACAACTACAAAAGCAAATAAAGAGTACAAGAAACTAAAGAAATGAACTAAGATACAAAAGGTACCTCAACCAAGTCAACCTCCACTTCATGAGTCGACTCGAGAGGCTCTAGGTACGGATTAACTCTCTGGCCATTGACCTTGAAGGTATCTCCGGTTTGGTTGTCCAAGAGTTCCACAGCACCATGGGGTGCTACTCGGACAATTTCAAATGGTCCGTCCCATCTAGAATGGAGTTTTCCAGGAAAAAGTCGCAACCGAGAGTTGAAGAGGAGTGCCTTTTGTCCTGGGACTAAATCCTTGCGAATGATGCCTCTATCATGATACCTCTTTGCCCGTTCCTTGTATATCTTACCACTCTCGAAGGCTTTCAATCTTAGCTCATCTAGCTCGGTGAGTTGCAAAAGTCTTTCTTCACCGGCTTTCTCCATATCAAGGTTCAATTGCTTGATGGCCCAAAGTGCTCTATGCTCCAACTCCACGGGTAGATGGCAAGCTTTCCCGTACACAAGCCGGTAGGGACTGGTACCAATCACCGTTTTGAAAGAGGTCCTATATGCCCATAGTGCATCCGACAACTTGGTGGACCAATCCTTTCTCGAGGGTTTGACTACCCGCTCCAAGATTTTCTTGATTTGCCGATTGCTCACTTCTACTTGGCCAGATGTTTGAGGATGATATGGAGTAGCAACGAAATGTGTGACCCCGTACTTCTTCATGAGATTAGCGAAGACCTTGTTCACAAAGTGAGTTCCCCCATCGCTGATAATGGACCTCGGGGTCCCAAACCTATTGAAGATCACATCACGAAGAAAAGAGAGTACAACCTTGGCATCATTAGTCCGGGTGGGAACAACCTCTACCCATTTGGTGACATAGTCGACCGCAACCAAGATATATTCGTACCCATTACTCTTAGGGAATGGTCCCATAAAGTCTATACCCCAAACATCAAAAGGCTCAACAACTAAGTTACCTTGCTGGGGCATCTCTTGTTGCTTGCCAATGTTGCCACTCCGTTGGCATGAGTCACATTGCGCCACAAATGAGCGCGCATCTTCATACAAGCTGGGCCAAAAGAACCCGGATTGAAGCACCTTGCGAGCGGTTTTTTGGCCACTATAATGCCCTCCACATTCTAACTCATGGCAGAATCTCAGTATCGACAATTGCTCTTTCTCGGGTACACACTTCCGCAAGACTTCATCTCCTCCCTTGCGGAACAAGTACGGGTCATCCCATATGTAATGGCGACAATTCCTCACAAGTGAACGCCGTTCAGGTCCTGAGAGATGGGTTGGCATCACATTTGTGGCTAAGAAGTTAACGATATCGGCGTACCATGGTTCCAACTCTATGCGCATCAACTGATCATCGCGCAAATCATCTGGGACGGGTGTGTCATCTTGTGGAATGTTTGGCAACCGGGACAAGTGGTCCGCCACTAGGTTTTCCTTGCCACTTTTATCGATTAATTCCACCTTGAACTCTTGGAGAAGAAGTACCCACCGCATCAAGCGCGGCTTGGTTTCACGCTTAGCAATCAAATGCTTGAGAGCTGCATGGTCAGTGTGAACAAAAACTTTGTACCCAGTAATATAGGACCTGAATTTACTTAGAGCAAAAATAACCGCTAAGAATTCTTTCTCAGTGGTAGTATAATTAATCTGAGCAGCATCTAGGGTCTTACTAGCATAGTAAATCACTCTGAAACGGTTATCAACCTTTTGACCAAGAACAACACCCATAGCATAGTCAGAAGCATCACACATAATTTCAAAAGGAATTTTCCAATCCGGAGAGACTACAATAGGGGTTGTTAAGAGTTTCTCCTTAAGTGTGTGGAAAGCGTCAAGACATTCTTGTGTGAATTCGAAGGGAACATCTTTAGCAAGCAAGTTACTCAAGCACTTAGCTATCTTAGAGAAATCTTTGATAAATCTCCTATGGAAGCCTACATGCCCAAGGAAGGATTGCAATTCACGCACACAAGTAGGTGGAGGTAACTTTTCAATGATTTCAAGTTTCCCTTTGTCTACCTCTATCACTCTTTTAGAAATAGCATGTCCCAACACAATTCCCTCTTTAACCATATAGTGACTCTTTTCCCAACTCAAGGTAAGATTACATTCAATACATCTCCTTAAGACACGATCAAGTTTATCAAGACAATCATCAAATGAATCACCGTAAATGGAAAAATCATCCATAAATACCTCAACAAATTTATTCACCATGTCAGAGAAGACGGAAAGCATGCAGCGTTGGAAAGTGGCCGGAGCATTGCATAATCCGAAGGGCATCCTCCGGTACGAGAAAGTGCCAAAAGGACATGTGAAGGTGGTCTTCTCTTGGTCCTCGGGAGCTATAGGAACCTGGTAGAAACCTGACAAACCATCCAAGAATCAATAGAACTCTTGCCCAGCCAGGCGGTTAAGCATATTATCAATAAATGGTAAAGGAAAATGATCTTTCTTTGTGGAAGAATTCAATTTCCTATAATCGATGCACATACGCCACCCCCTTGTTTTCCTAACGGGTACTAATTCCCCTTTATCATTGGCTTCGATCGTTATACCCGACTTCTTAGGGACTACATGGACGGGGCTAACCCATCTGCTATCGGGAGCTGGGTAAATCATCTTAGCATCTAGGAGTTTAAGCACCTCTTTCTTCACAACTTCTTGCATAGCTGGGTTTAGCCTACGTTGTGGTTGCCTAACAGGTTTCGCATCTTCCTCTAAGGCTATTTTGTGTGTACATTGCACCGGGCTTATACCCTTAATGTCACCTATGCTCCATCCTATGGCTCCGGTGTTTCTTTTCAACACCTCCACTAAGTTAGCCTCTTCCTCCTTACCAAGCTTAGAAGATATGATTACAGGTTTGGACTCATTCTCTCCTAAGAAGACATATTTCAAATGGTTTGGTAATGGTTTAAGCTCAAGGGTTGGTTCACTAGGTGGAGGGGTCACTCCTTCATCTTCATCTACTCCTAGGGACTCCTCTACTTCTTCCCCTAGAGAAATTTCGGGTGCACTATCTAGGAGGGTTGTCATAGCTAACACTTCTTCGGTGACAAATCCCTCTTCTAGGTTCATAGTAAGAGCGGCTTCTAAAGGGTCGCTAACTTGATGGGCAGAATAAGTATCACAAGAGACAGATTCATAACAATCAACAAATTTAAGTTCTTCAATCATAGCTTCCTCAGAGTCAGGTTCACATACCTGTTTGTATTGCTCGATCTGAACTTTGTCTCCGAGTACCTCCATGGTGATATTTTTCCCTCGAAGCTCCAAACATGTGTTGGTGGTAGCCATGAAGGGTCTTCCCAAAAGCACAATATGCTCCTTTCTCGAACTTGTACCCTCGTCTGCTGTTTCCATCACCACAAAGTCGGTTGGTACAATGATTCTATCCACCTTCACTAGAATATCCTCGACTATCCCCAGTGGGTGTTTCACACTTCGATCAGCCATTTGAACGACCATGCTAGTGGGTTGGATTTTTCCCAACCCCAACGCCTTGTAGATGGAGTATGGCATTAGATTAATGCTAGCCCCCAAATCGAGCATTGCTTTTGTGGATCGGCCGTTTCCCATGGTGATACTAATTATGAAACTACCGGGATCCTTTTGCTTCAAAGGTAACTCATGCACCGAGTTAACCATTTCAAGTTCAGCAACATCCCCTTTCTGGAAAATCTTCTTATTACTCCTCACTTCTTTGAAAAATTTCGTGTAAGCGGGAATATTTTGAATCAATTCCAGAAGGGGAACGTTCACCTCTACTTTTGATAGAATCCCATATATAGGTGAGTCTCGGATGTCCTTCTTAGCTTCCTTTATCCTTCCGGGAAAGGGAAGATGGGGTTTAGGGGGCACATAAGGATTAGGCGACTTATGGAGTCCGCCCTCCTTTTGTCGTGCACCCCCTTCCTCATCTTCCTTATCCTTCTCAGTAACAAGTTCAGGGGTTGGTGCGGCTTCTTCTACAACCACCTTCTCCAGCTACTCATCATCACCTGTATCACATGTATTATTAGGCAAAGATTTAGTTTTAGAAGGATACATCAAAGGATACGGTGGTCTTGATTCCTTGCCACTCCGCAAAAGTATGTTTTCCTCTTCAAGTTCTTCCTCAATCCTGGAGCTTTCACAATGTTCTTCTTCCCCTTCCAGATCAGCCTCAAGTCCCTCAATGAACTCCTCTTGATGATTAAGATTTCTCTCATTTTCGGAAAAATCAGAATTTTCCTCCCAATTCTCAGGCGGACCGCTTGACAGAGCGCAAGCGGAGCGCTTGCCAAGCGCTTCGCTTGGCCCAGGCCAAGCGCTTCGCCTGGCTCCTGGAGCTTCTTTTTTTTCCTCTCCTTTCTCTCCTGGAATTTCAAGCGCTCCGCTTGACTGTCCCAAGCGCTCAGCCTGAATTTCCAGTGAATTTTCTTCATGCATGTGACACTCGGAACCCCTTTCTTTACTCATTTTCTCTTCTAGTAACTCGAGCATGACCTCAGATTCTCCTAGAACTTCATACACACACTCCATTCTAGTATCAAAATCCTCTTGGTATTTACTCGCTACTTCGAGCACATTTCCCCAAACCTCCATTAGAGTGGATAACACCTTTTCTTCCTCTTCGGTGAAGCACTCCTCTTCACCTTGAGCTTGCGAGTCTTCCACCTCAAAGACGTAATATGGAATATTTTCGCCCGAGCATGTCTTCACTTTTTAATCGAAGTTGTCATCATAAGAACTAATGGCAATAGGCTTGGGTGCTCGATACATCTCTGAGTAATCAAGCGGTGACACAAGAGCATGGTTACGTGTCGCAGCGAGCAATCTCCCAAAAACGGTACAATTCTCCATACCGTCACATGCTCCATCTATCACCAACTGCAAGTCTTCATCCAATCCTCGATAAAAACAAGTAATCAGTTCATATTCGCTCAACCGATGATGTGGGCATTCGCCCTTGTAGAGCTCAAATCTCTCTAGAGCATCGCAGAACCTTTCTCCCTTCCGCTGAGCGAATTCAATTATCCGCTTCTTGAGCTCTTCATTTTCCCTAGGCGAAAGGAACCGATCAAGAAAGGCATCTACCACGTCTTGCCAACTCCTCAGTGATCCCCCAGGCAAAAGATCTCAACCATTCCTTGGGTTTCCCAGTAAGAGCACATAGAAACAACCGACGCAAGAGCTGATCATCATTCAAATCACGTGGTGGTAACAACCCAACGTCACGCCGGTATTCTACCACGAATCGTAATGCAATCTCACAAGGCGAATCTCGGAAGGTAGCTATGCTATAGAGAATTTCATCTGTGACCTCATATAACCTAGCCTCCGGTTCAAGATAAATCGCCGGCTCTTTCCTTATCGCCTCATACCGGACTTCGAAAGCTTCGTTCAAGCAAACTTCTTCCATACCTGTTCAACAACAAAGCCTTCAACTAACTGTAAGTTTCCGTTAGTTTCGCAAAACTTTCACACAATTCAATCAAGAAAGAAATAAGGGGTGGGAAAGAGATGTTGGCTGAAAAAACCAAAACAAAAACACCAACCAAAGGAGTTAAGTCCCCGGCAACGACGCCAAATTGATGGATGTCATTTTTCACCAATTAAATTTGTTTAAAAGCCTAAGAACACTTATCACCACACAAACTAGAGTGCAATGGCAAGTTGTCCCCGAGTGTCATTCTCTTGGGACCTAACGTGGCTTTGCTTGAGGTTTTTGCAAGTAATTTCAGTCAACCAGTTCAAATGTTTAGAGAATCGTTTCCTTTGAACATTAGCAATGAGTAATCAGATTGTTGTAAACCAGTTTGGAAAACGGTTGGTGGTAGAAATCAAATACACATGCATGGGTTACGTATATGCTCACAAGTTCAGTGCGTAGAACCTTCGATCAAGTCTTCTAAGCAACTCGTCTAGGCAAATTTAAGACACACATCATGAAAGATGACTATCAATACTTTAGAGGTGCTTGTCACCAACACCATTTAACTAGCATGCTGCAAATCTCTAACATACAATCCTATAGCTTTCATTGACCAAGAGTTTGTCACTATACTCAATTCGAATATATTTTATAGGCAACTAAGAATCATATGAAGGGATTTGCAGCAAGATTGAATCACAATCTCTTGTAAGCATAAACATAACCCATAGCATGCATATTCTACATTCTACCACCAACACAAAAGATTTAGCTACTCATATTCATAAACATAGACATCAATTCATATGAATAATAATCAGAATACATCATATCAAACTACAAGACAAGAGAGTGATACAAGTTACCACCAAAGTTGTCACTAATCGGTGGAAAGCAAAGAAAACCTCTCCGTAGATGATTACAAAGGATGAATCCCAATCAAAACCTTGAATCCCAAGCTAAAATACAAAGTAATCTGAATATTCTCTGAGTTTTGGGGCTTAGGAGCTCTCCAAAACGAAGTTACAGTCCAAAAGATCTTCAAAAAATGACCAAAGATCAGATCTAAGAAGGAAAATCCGAAAACGTAAGCGCTGCCAAGCGGACCGCTTAGAGTAGCCAAGCGGACTACTTGGAGTAGCCAAGCGAAGCGCTTCGGGCACTCCAAGCGCTTCGCTTGGCTTCTGTGCCAAAGCTCCTGGAATTTGAAGCGGAGCGCTTCACTATTCCAGGCGCTTAGCTTGCTCCTGGGCAGATTTTTGTCCTCAAACTCAATCTTTTTGCCCTCGCATGGCCCTCGGGTGCCTTGGACTCATCCTTCTCGATGCTTATTGATACTCAAACACTTACGAACAATCCACGGAGATTGGAGAACTTCAACGAGGCCATCTTTTCCATAAAAAAGGCTCGTTTTTAGATCCAAAAATGTCGTTTTGTACCTAAGTGTCTGAAAATGCAGAAAACACAAAATGTGACACTATTCTACAAAACTAACCAAAAAACAAGGCTAGAAGATAGCAAAAGAAGGTAAAAAAGACAAGATGAACGCGTCAAAAATACGTTCATTAGTTAATTTAGCTATATTTTAGTACATTTTATTAGAATAGTGTCACGTTTCCCTTTAGTTGACAAGGAATTGGTGTTCCGGAAGCCTATTTGGAGTATCTGAAGGTTTCCGGATAGGATTTGAAGTCTAGGGGCCGAATTTGGAGGTTAGAAGGCTACTAGAAGTCAGAAACCGAGTCCGAAAAGGTGAAGAAATCCAAAAATGCGTCGAAAACGCGGAATTCCGCGAGAATTACCCGGGGGCGAACCGCCCCGTGTTTTTTCGGGGCCTATATATAGTGCTCAGTTTTTCTCCGAAAATCATATCTTTCCAGACCTTCTCTCTCACCTCTCTCTATAGTTTTAGGTAGGAACTTCCCGGGGCCTGTCCTGGGAGTTCTGTAGCTTAGGGGATACTTTTTCATAGCAGTTTGGAGCTCGTAGGACCGCAATCATCCGGAGATTGACAACCTTCGGTAACTTTGTATCTTACAGTTTTATTCTACTTATTTTATATTCTTTCAACATGTTTTCTTCTATGATTTTTGTTGATTGCATGCCTATTATGAGTAGCTAAACTTATCGTTGGTGGTAGTATGTGAATTCTTAGCGAAGGGAAGATAATCATGCTAATGGCTATATCGCGCATTATACTCCGTGTCATTGCTTTATTTCGTTGATCAATTGTAACCAAAATTCTCGTATGTTGTATTGATTATTATGCACAATTGGACACTAGTCGACCATCAGACCAATTATCTTCCTAGTGTTGAATAATTACGGAACACATTAGGACAATCGTGATTGACTTGTCAGACCAAATTATTTTCGTAGTGCTTAATACTTGCAACAGGACACTAGATTGATTCAAAGATCTCTATGCAAGACCGAGGAATTTATGCATGATTATCGACCCGTTATGTTAAGAAGGACCATACTATCACCAATCTCCATTATCTGCTAGAAACCCTCTATTGCTATTTGTCTGCTGTTTTATATTCCCTAGTTAAATAGATAAATCTAGTTATAGTCCTGAGAGAACGACACTCGAGTCATTCTACTGCTACACTACGGTTTTCGTTGTAGTTTTGGATTGCCTTTGGCTAATTACAAATATTATTTGACTGAATTCGGAACTGACAAATCCGCGTTCATCACCTGTCCTTCTTCAGCAGGTAGTTAATTCAACCATCAGTAAAACTTCAATTTCTGAAACTTATTCTTTTGCTAATATTATGTTATCTCTACAGACTTCTCAAGATGCAAGTCAGATGGTTGTTGAAGCCTCTGCACCAGAACCAACACTCTCTGCTCAGCAGGTAGTTAATGTTTTTGGTAATAAAACTAAGTTTGACAGCTTAGTACTTGTATCTAACTCAAATTTATTTCAGGATGAACAAATGGAGGATGCTACTCAAGCTCCTCAAGGAATGGAAATTGTACAACATGAGCTTGCTGAATCTCAGCAGGTAATTCATGTTTCAGCTTTGAACGCTAAAACAATCTTCCAAACCAATCCATATCTAAATAATGTTCTTTTTCAGGCTCAAAAGGAGACCACTGAATTGGTACTCATCACTGAAGATCATCAAGTAAGTTCTGAGGAACTGTACTTGAACTTCAAAAGGACTACTTTGTCACAAGTTGCTAAGTCCGTCAACAACTAACAAAGATATAGGCGAATGGACTTCTCTGATCTCCATCTTCATCTTTCAAACGAGAAAAATAGATCTTCTCTGCTGAAGCTCGAAACATTTGTTCACTCCATCCTCCCTGAAGAAATGACATATTCTCAGCAAATGAGCTCGAATCTGATTGCTCAAATCAGAGAGAATATGAAGGCAAAATTCAAGAGTGCCTCTCCAGCTGAACAAGCTGTGATGCTCAAAGGTTCATTTGTACCTGTGGTGGTTGATCCCCACAAAATCAATGAGGAAGAGTAAGTGACAAGTGTTGCTTTATACAAGCACCTTGAGCTAGTAATTCTGACCGATGATGATGAAGAAGAAGAAGATGAGAACATTTCCACTGATCCAAGTGATGATGAAGGGAAAGATTCCAAGGACAAGAAAGACGATGATGATGACAATCAAGGTCCAAGTCCTGATGCTGGAGGATTGAAATTAACAGTTGCTGAAAGTACTCCACAAGAAAATCAGCAAGCTGAACAACAACAACCTCAACAAGAATCTCAACCTCCTCCTGCTGCTGCTGAAAATCAAGCACTTGTGCAAGGTGCTGAAACTGAAGAGGAATATGCCAGAAAAAGGGCTGCCTTGAAAAATGGCAAAAGTCCAGTTTCTGATGCCAAGGTTACTGAAGAAAACCTTGATGATGATGATGAACAAGATGAAGATTACCAACGTGCTCTACAGAACAGTATCTTGATCCATGCAAGGCATACGCAGGACCTAGAAATTTGTCAATCTTCAGGAGTAAGATCACAGGAAGTCCCCTCCCTTCCATTTACTACTGGAGAAACTCCAGTAATTGGGTCCCAAAGTCAATTAAAACTAACTACTGGCAAAACTCCAGTCATTGAGTCTCAAACGTTGCCTTCAGCAACTACTCAATTGAAACTAACTACTGGTGAAACTCCAGTTGTTGAGTCTGAAGTGTTGCCATCAGCAACCACTCAACAAAAAGGAAGTGAAGCTGCTGACTTAGGTTCCAAGGTTGCTGAACTTGATGAATCTGAGGATGACGACTACTTATCAGAAAATGAGGATGAACAATCCAAAAGAGATCCAAAAGTTGTTCAAATCCCTCCTCCTGATTACATAAATGATTTAGACGATGGTCTAAGAGGAGAATTGCTGATAAGGGATGATCAGTTTGCTTCTGAACTAAAAGTTCATTCCTTGACACCACATCTAGTGTCGTTCCCAAGAGTTGAGGAGTTTACTCCTAGAATTTTGGCACTGAAGAAAGTCCATGATGCCTGCAAAGCTGAAGATGAGGCATTGCTTGCTGAGAGCCCACTTGACTTTGGAAAAATATTGGCTACAGTGCTGAGACGCACTACTACTTTGACAATAGCTCAGAAAGACATCAGTCTTTATCACAAGAGCTATGAAGAAGATGTAAGTCAAGCACTCCGGCTAGCAAAGACCGCATTAGTAAAGGCTCAGACTTTCATGGAAGAAAAGGCCGCAACAGAGCAAAGACATGGAGAGAACATGGTGAGTATTAAAAATGAGTTGTCAAAAATGACTTCTGATCAGCAACAAATCATCATGAAGTATAATAGTTTAAGCACTCTTGCTGAAAATTGCAATGAGTTCTATTCTCTCCACATCACTCCGATGTTGCAATCCATGTCTAAGGGGGAAAAGAAAAGTACCAGAAAAAGAAACCAAACCCCTCCTGCTGTTGATGAGCTACTGCCCATACAACCGCTTGCTGAAACTGAGCAAAGTTCTAAAAGGCAAGAAGAATCTGAGTTGAATTCAGCAAGTACCAAAAAGAGAAAAAACCGCTGCTCAAACTCAAGATTTTTGCCATACTGAAAGTCATCAAAATCTGAATGAAGATGATGAAGATGATGACAATCAAACAATAGCTCAAGCCATAAGAGCTAGACCCTTAACAGCCTTGACTCCGTCTGGCCACTCAAAGCATTTCTCGTCTGACTCTTCAGCAAGAGATCAAGACAATGCTAAATCAAGAAGAAGAAGGCAAAGATAGGAAGAAAAGAGGCTAGCCAGCATTGCTATTGGCTCCGGCATCGAATACACAAAGACCAGTAATGAAGAAACCACTCAGAATGTAATCAGAAACATTCATGGTTGCTGGATCTTAAAGCTGGAAGACTTGCTGGTAAATGAGTTCTTTCCTACAGCCATATTAAATCAAATGTTCAAATGGATTGAACTCAAGGTCCAAAGAAATCAAAGGGAAGAATCCCTCCCAAGAAATATTGCTGGGAAATGGTTGAATCTCGAGGTCTCAGTAAGAAGAATTGCCATTGGTAAGACTTATAGACAAGAACCAAATCTGATCAAACCACCTGGCATTGCTTACTACTCTGTCCCAGTAACAAAGAAACAAAGAAGAGACTTGGATTGATTCCTTATGAGTATTTCTATCTCACTGCTAAGGATCAAGAAGAAGATCTTCTCTGGCTAAGAAAGATTCATCCTAAAAGCATTTCAGATACACAGCTTCTCCATGCCAGCAATTGGGGCATGCATTTGTGGGTGACTAACTACATGGAAATGAATGCTGAAAAGCATCATCATACTGCCTGCAAAAATGCAAGAATTCTTCAACTACAAGTCCGTAGGCTTCTAGAAAACTACGAAAAGGACTGTGTTGAATTTACTGAACTTGTTGAGAAGTGTGTAAGAGAGATTTTGAGAAAATCTTCTGGAAGAACTTAATTCTCTGTAATAGTTTTTGTTAAAGTTTTGTTCGCTGATTTTGTTTAAGTTATCTCTGCTACTTCTTGTAAACTTCTGAAAGATAACTATCAGCAATGAAGCTTTTGACTCTTATTGGTTTTTGATTATGCAATTTACTTATGCTTACTGTTTATTATTCAAGTATGCTTGCATTAATCAACTGCTTTATTCAACATCAGAAACCTTTAAAAGGGTAACAATTAATTTAGCCATGGATTGCTAACATCAAAAAGGGGGAAATTTGTTAGGAAACATGTAATTTTGATGAGCAATTAACCATGCTAAATTAAGGAAAGTCCAGTAACTAGTACTCTTAAGGTTCATAGGAATTTAGAATTTTAAGGACATTGTAAAAGAGGAACGTTTGCTGAAGACTTAGATTAGGTGCTAGATAGGTTGGTTTTTACCGCTTATGATGTATCTTGTTTTCTGAAAAGAAAATAACCTATTGAAGCATTTGCTGACGATGTACTTTGCTTTTACAAACAAACTATTGAAGCATTTAGAAACCGCTCAGAATCTTGAAATATATTGAAGATCTGAAGACTTGAAGAATTCGAAGATCTGAAGACTACAAGATTTCTGAAGACTGGTATCTACAAAGGCACATGTTGCTCAGAATGTGGAAACTTCAGCAACAGCATTGCATAAGTGAAAATCTGAAAGACAGAGTAGGTTGTGCTTGCTGAAACTGAGACTGACCACTTGCTGATGGAACATATGTGACCTCTTGCTGAAAGTACTTGCATTTGCGCTCCAATGTTACTGTTTGAATTCTATTCAAATAAGCATTAAATGCAAAGCTTACACGCGAAGGACATGAAGACTAGAAGACAAACAAGGACGATGCTGAAAGTACAAAAGCAAGATAGTGACATCTTAAGGATCAAAAGCCTTGGAATTTAAAATTCAAACGGCTCCTTATTTTCACTATAAATAGAGGTCATCCGGCAAAGAGTTGAAGTGCGTCAACAACGTGATCAAACTCTCACTTGTGCTTAAACTCACATACCTTCAAACTCTCTATATTGCCATTGATCCGTTCCAAGACTTAAAACTTGAGAAAGCTACTTCTGAAGAAGTAGAACTTACACGACTAAGAAATTAGTTAAGTGTTCTATCTTTCTTTTGAACAAGAACAAGTCTTGATTTACCAGAAACAATCAAACTTGTTTACTGCAAAGTATTCAAAGTTGTGTTTCTTAGATTACTTGTTGTAACTGAATAAGTTATAATTAAGTTATCTCACCCCAAAACTCTCTAACTGAAAATACAACCTTTCAGGCATGATATTCAGGGGGAACTTAATCGAGCATAGTGTTGCTGATTAAAAGTACCAAGTTTGGTGGAGAACAAGGTTACGTTCTCTAGATTAGGTTGGAGACGAAGCAAGTGTGCTTTGGTTTCTGTTTGAATCGCTCTAGATAGGAGTTGTAAGGAACCTCAGTCATATCTTAGTGGATTCAGTCCTAGAAAGGACAAAGTCGATTAGTTGACAGATTACGCCACTCTCAGATACCACTATAAAAGTGTTTGTTTGATTTACTTACTGTACTTAGTTTTCAGCAAATCATATCTGTCTGTACACAATCACTCACATCACTTGCTGAAACCTTTACTTACTAAAAGAGCACTTATTGTATCAAAGACTTCCGCTCTCTGATTTTAAGTATCAGCAAACCTAGCTACTGAAAAGTAACTTACGCTTGCTGAGAAAGTTAAGTACCAGCAAACTCATTACTGAAAAGTAATAAGCACTTGCTGAGAAAGTTTTAAACGACGAAAGTTTGAAAAGACTATTCACCCCCCCCCCCTCTAGTCTTTTCTTGTTGTTTAAAGGGACCAACAGAAAATATGAAAGCAAAGTTCAAGAGTGCCTCTCCAGCTGAACAAGTTGTGATGCTCAAGAGTTCCTTTGTACTCGTGGTGGCTGATCCCCACAAAATCAATGAAGAAGAGGAAGTTACAAGTGCTGCTATGTAC
Organism: Plantago ovata; assembly: GCA_028274465.1. NCBI lineage: Eukaryota > Viridiplantae > Streptophyta > Magnoliopsida > Lamiales > Plantaginaceae > Plantago > Plantago ovata. Next base: position 73,658,670 of record CM051455.1, read on the forward strand.
AAACATCTCAAGTTAATCATACTGACGGATGATGATGAAGAAGAAGAGGATGAAAATATCCCAGAAGATACCAGTGATGATGAAGGAAAAGGTTCTAGGGACAGCAAGGACGATGATGATGATAATCAAGGTCCTAGTCCTGATGCTGGCGGAGTAAAAATGACAGTTGCTGAAACTGAAAATCAAAACACTGAGAATCAGCAAGCTGACCAAACTCCCAGTCAGCAACAAGAATCTACTCCCGCCCCTGCTGAGACAAGTACTCAAGCAACTGAACAACTTGCTGAAAATGAAGAAGAGTACGCCAGAAAGCGTGCTGAAATGTAAAGAGGCGAAGCTAAGCTTTCTGATGCCGAGTTAGCATTACTCGAAGCTAAGTTCACTGATCCAAACCTTGGAGAAGAAGAACTGGATGAAGACTATCAAAGATCTTTACAAAATAGCCTACAGATTCATGCTAGACATACGCAGAATCTAGACATTGCTCAATCTTCAGGATTGAACAACACGGAAGTCTCCTCCCTTCCACCTACTACTGGTGAAACTCCAGTTTTTGAGTCCAAAGAGTTACCCTCAGCAACCACTCAACCAAAAGTGTCTGAGGCTAAAGATTTGAGAATCAAGGTTGCTGGCCTTGACGAATCTGATGATGAAGAAGATCTATCTAACTTCTCAACAAATGAAGAAGAAAGGACAAAGAAAGTTGAACTCATAGAGGTTGCAATTCCTCCACCATCTCTCCAAACTGATGAAGGAGATGCTGAGAGAAGTCGCTTGCTGAGAAATGATGATCAATTCGCAACTGAGATCAAAGCTCATTCACTTACTCCCTCTCTAGTGTCATTTCCAAACGTTGAGGATTTTACTCCAAGAATAAAGGCTCTAATTGTTGTTCACAAAGCATGCCAAGAAGAGGATGATGCATTGCTTGCTGAGAGTCCGCTTGACATTGGAAAAATACTGACTACCGTGCTGAAACGCACTACTACACTTACCATAGCTCAGAAAGACACCAGTCTACACCACAAAAGCTATGAAGAAGATGCCAGTCAAGCACTCAAACTTGCTAAAAGTGCATTGAAAAAGGCTCAGGCTATTCTTGAAGAAAAAGTCGAAAATGAGCGCAGACATGAGGAGAATTTGGCTTTTATTAAGGAAGAATTGTCAAAGCTAACCACATATCAGTAAGACATGATTCTAAAAACAACAGCCTAAGTACTCTTGCTGAAAATTGCAATGAGTTTTTCTCTCTACACATCAAACCCTCTGCTGATGCGCCATTGATTTTGCCTGTTCCACCTCCCAGAGAACCACTTGCTGAAAAAGAGCAAAGTTCTAAGCAAAGAGTTGAAACAGATTCTGAGAGAAGTTCAGCAAATCCAAAAAGGAGAAAAACTGCTGCTGAAACTCAAGAATACTGTCACACTGAGAGTCATCAAGATCTGAATGAAGATGATGATAATGATGATTACCAAATAATAGCTCAAACTATAAGAGCTAGGCCTATTTCTGCCTTAACTCCATCTGGCCAATCCAAACACTTCTCTTCTGACTCTAGATCTTCAGCAAGAGATCAAGAAAATGCTAAGTCAAGAAGAAGAAGGCAAAGACAGGAAGAAAGAAGGCTAGCCAGCATTGCAATTGGCACAAGCATTGAATATACAAAGACCAGCAATGAGGAAACAACTCAGAATGTGATCAGAAACCTACATGGTTGCTGGACCATAAAGCTGGAAGATCTTTTGGCCAATGATTTCTTTCCAATTGTTGTACTTAATCAAATGTACACTTGGATTGAATTAAAAGTGCAAAGAAAAGAAAGGGATCCTCCTCCCTACCCAAGGAACATTGCTATAAAGTGGCTGAATTTAGAGATCTTAGTAAGAAGAACTTCAATCAGCAAGAAGATGAAGCAAGAGCCTGATTTAATCAAGCCGATTGATGTCGCTTACTACAGTGATCCTATAACAAAGAAGTCAAAGAAGAAATATGGCTTGATTCCTTATGAGTATTTTTATCTCACTGCTAAGGATCAAGAAGAAGATCTTATCTGGTTAAGGAAAATTCATGCTAACAAGGGCATTTCAGATACTCAACTTCTACATGCTAGCAATTGGGGCATGCATTTGTGGGTACTTCACTACAAAGAAATGAATGGTGAAAACCATCATTATACTGCCTGCAAGAATGCAAGGATTATTCAACTTGAAGTCCGCAAGCTACTTGAAGATTACGAGAAGGACTGTGTTGAATTATCTGCTCTTGCTGAGAAGAGTGTAAGGGAGATTCTTAGACAATCTTCTGCTGGAATAGCTTAAGTCCCTTGTAAAAGCTTTGTTTGTTTTGTTTGATGATTACTTTAGTTATCTATGACCTTTCTTGTAAACTTACTGAAAGATAACTATCAGCAATAAACTTTTGACTCTTATTGGTTTTTGATTATGCAAACTACTTATGCTTACTGTTTTACTATTCAAGTATGCTTGCATTAATCAACTGATTTATTCAACATCAGAAACCTCTAAAAGGGTAACAATTAATTTATCCATGGATTGCTAACATCAAAAAGGGGAAAATTTGTTAGGAAACTTGTAATTTTGATGAGCAATTAACCATGCTAAATTAAGGAAAGTCCAGTAACTAGTACTCTTAAGGTCCATAGGTATTTATAATTTTAAGGACATTGTAAAAGAGGAACATTTACTGAAGACTTAGTGTAGGTACTAGTTAGGTGCTTTAGTTTGCTGATGACGTACTTTGTTTTTACAAATGAACTATTGAAGCACTAGAACCGCTCAGAAACTTGAAGATTCGAAGACTGAAGACTTAGAAGAATTCTGAGAAAGGTATCTACAAAGGCACATGTTGCTCAGAAAGTGAGATTTTCAGCAACAGCTCATATAAGTGAAAATCTATATGACAGAGTAGTTTGTGCTTGCTGAAACTGAGACTGACCGCTTGCTCAAATACATATGTGACCTCCTTGCTAAAAGTACTTGCATTTTGGCTCCAACGTTCACATTTGAATTCGATTCAAATGAACATTAAATGCAAATTAAGCACATTAAGAACATGAAGACTAGAAGACAATTGAAGGACGCTGCTGAAAGTACAAAAGCAAGATAGTGACATCTTAAGGAACAAAGCCTTAGAATTTGAAATTCAAACGGCTCCCTTGATTCACTATAAATAGAGGTAATCCGGCAAAGAGTTGAAGTGTGTCAATAACGTGATCAAACTCTCACTTGTACTTAAACACTCAATCTTCCATACTCTTTACTGCCTATTTATCCTCTCCAAGACTTAAGCTTGAAACAAAAGATACTTTTGAAGAAGTAGAACATTCACGGCTAAGAAATTAGTTAAGTGTTCTTTCATTCGAACAATAACAAGTCTTGACACCAGAAACAACTTAACTTGTTTACTGAAAAGTATTACAAGTTGTGTTTCTTTAGATAGCTTGTTATAGCTGAAAAAGTTATACTCAAGTCATCTCATCCCAAACCTCTCTAACAGATAAACACCCTTTTTCAGACGTGAAATTCAGGGGGAATTAATCAAGCATTGTGTTGCTGATTATAAGTCCCAAGTTTGGTGGAGAACAAGGTTACAGTTCTCTAGTTAGGTTGGAAACGAAGCAAGTGTGCTTTGGTTTCTGAAGAATCATTATAGATAGGTGTTGTAAGGAACCTCAAGCTTATCTTAGTGGATTCAGTCCTACAAAGGACAAAGTGGATTAGTTGAGAGATTACGCCACTCTCAGATACCACTATAAAAGTGTTTGTGTCATTTACTTTACCGCATTTAGTTTGCAGCAAGCTTTACTTATTGTACACTGCCACTCTGCTCACTTGCTGAAACTAGCACTCTCTGAAAAGCACTTATTGTATAAAGACTTTCGCACTCTGTTTTTAAAGTACCAGTAAAACTCGTTACTGATAAGTAAATAGTACTTGCTGAGAAAGCTAAGTATCAGCAAACTCATTACTGAAAAGTAATAAGCACTTGCTGAGAAAGTTTTTAAACGAGGAAAGTTTGAAAAGACTATTCACCCCCCCCCCTCTAGTCTTTTCTTGTTGTTTAAAGGGACCAACACCCTTTTGTTGGACATACTTTTCAGTAAGTTCTTTTCTAGCAAGGTTCCTTCTAGTCCTAGCATTTTGAGTTTTGTCAGAACTCTTAGGCTTGGTTTTGTTCATCTCTTTGAAGTATCTTTGCTGACTTTGCTTATATTCATGAAAGAGTTGACTTTACTTGGTTTTGAATCCAAGTCCACTTTTCGGTGAGTGTTGAGATTTTGTCTCAACAACCTTACCCGATTCAGGTTTGTCAACAAAGGTCTTCTGATTACTTTTAGTAATCTTGCCCTTAGTCTTAACAAATTGCTTTTCAGCAACTTGTTTGGCGGAATGCTTTACAACATCCTTTTTCTTAACAGTTTTCTTTTCAGCAACCTGTTTTCCTTTTAAAGTCTTGTTACTTTGAGTGGCAAGAGCGGGCTTTAAGGTCGTAGGTACTTGATTGCTTATTTCAGCAACCTTAGATTGACCAATCTGATAGAGTTCTGGTTGACCACTATCAGTTGCACGAACAAAGGTGATTGGTGAATTGTCTTTACTCAAGATTATTACATCATCACCTTCATACGTTGCACCTAAACCTTCTTTCTGAGATGGGTCTCTCAGATAGGAGTTTAGTCCAGTCAGCGTGTTACTAGCGTCAGCATAAGATTGGAAATTGACTTTCATCTTTTTCATTTCTTGTATTTCAGCAAGTAACTGTAGAATTGAAGACTGATACTCTTCCAATTCTATTGCCATTTGAGAATTCTTCTCTGTAGCTTCAACAATTAACTTCTTGAGATGCAATATTTCAGCATCCTTCTTTTCTAACTCAACGCTCAGCAAGACATACTTTTCAGTAGTTTGCTTAGTCAGAAGTTCAGCATTTTGTAGTTTCTCTTGCTGTTTGCTCAGAAATTTCTCAAATCTTTCGATTTCTCCTTGAATTCTATCAATGTCAATGTCATCTTCTGTAACGCCCCAGATTTAAGAAGCTTAAAAGGGTTGAGAACGCTACTCATACCATCAAGGTGCACCTTTCTTTTCGGGAATCCACCTAGAAGAACTTCAGTGTTAAGCGTGCTTGCTTTGGAGCAATTCTAGGATGGGTGACCCACTGGAAAGTTCCCGGTGCGTGCGCGAGTGAGGACAAAGTGCGCGGATTAGAACCCGTGTTGGTCTGTGGGGCCAGCATATCACCCCGGAGAGCGCCCATGAGTAACCACGCCGGCCGGATTGGTCGGGTCGTTACAAATGGTATCAGAGCCTAGACCAACCCAAACCCCGCACCGGGTGGACGGTTGGTAAAGGTTATTGTCAGTTTGTCACCCCCACCACTTAAGGCGCTCGACGTGGACGTCGAGGCTTTAAGGGGGGTAGATTGTAACGCCCCAGATTTCAAAAGCTTAAAAGGGTTGAGAACGCTACTCATACCATCAAGGTGCACCTTTCTTTTTCGGGAATCCACCTAGAAGAACTTCAGAGTTAAGCGTGCTTGCTTTGGAGCAATTCTAGGATGGGTGACCCACTGGGAAGTTCCCGGTGCGCGCACGAGTGAGGACAAAGTGCGCGGATTAGAACCCGTGTTGGTCTGTGGGGCCAGCATATCACCCCGGAGAGCGCCCATGAGTAACCACGCCAGCCGGATTGGTCGGGTCCTTACATCTTCACTTTATGAATCAGAGTCAGAGGTAGGAAAATTTACCTGACCGACCATGAGGCAGAAAATTCGTAGTTTGACACATCTGTATAAGCTTCCATAGCTATTCCACAAACTTCCTTGCCAATCTCTACATTAAGAGTGGATTTTTCTTCTTCAGTGTCTGAGCTCTCTATCTCACTGTCTTCAGAGCTTGAATCAATGCAAAGCGCATCGATTTTTGCTTGAAGCTTTTTCTTTTCTTCAGCAATCAAAGCCCTTTTGAACTTCTTCTTCTTTCAGAAGATTTGCCTTTCAGCAAAGGACAATTTGCTTTGAAGTGTCCAGGATTTTTGCAATAAAAGGAGAGATCATTGCCAACTGCTAGTTCTTCAGAGGAGTTTGCTTGCTGAGCTTGCTTGTTCAGCGAGCTAGCTTCATTCTTTGTATTTATGGTAGTTGTTACCAAGATGCTTTTTCATCTTCTCTTTTGCTTTTCGCCTTTCAAGTTCCTTACTGATGAATTTCTTCATGTTTCTAACAACAAGAGCATTTTCATCAGCAAGCTCTTTATCATTCTTCTTTTCAGAAGATGATGGCTTTGCAATAAGAGCAATGTTTTGCGATTTTTCAGAAAACACATTTCTCTTTGCTTTGTCTCGTAGTTGACAGTAGCAAGATGAGAGAACAACTCAGTTGGAGTGATATTTGGAATTCCTTGATTGTAGTAGAAGTTATGGGTATGGATCCATTCTTGGTTCAGACTTCTAATAATGGTTTTCACCTTCTCAGAATCTGAATTGAAGTTTCCAACTCCTAAGGCAGCCATCTCACTCACTAGAGTTGTGAATCTGAAATCCAAGTCTTCCAGTGACTCATTTGTACCTTGTTTAATGTTTTGAAACTTTAACTTTAGCACTTCGAGTTTGTTTTCCTTGGTTTTGTCAGATCCAGCACAAAGATCTTGAACCATTTTCCAAGCTTCCTTAGCAGTTTTGGCACTCACAGTTTGCACTGTATAGTGCCTGGAGTTGATCGAATAATGATGTTTCTTGCTTGGCCATCAAGAAGGAATCTTTTGGCTTCGTCGGAAGTCCATTCCTCTCTTGGTTTTGGAACAGCGGTATCAACCGGTTCTCCTAAGATAGTTTCTTTTCCAGCAGTATCCGTGGTTTTGTGAGAAAAGTTTCTCTCAAGTTTAGTGATCTTGATAGGTCTATCATTTATGATAGTAACCATCTCATCACTAATGGCCTCAAGATGTAGCATCATGTTGTTTCGACATTTTTCATAGTTTTCCAGCTTCAGCAAGGGAGTGATGATGTCGTTTTTCACCAATTAAATTTGTTTTAAAAGCCAAAGAACACTTATCACTACACAAACTAGAGTGCAATGGCAAGTTTTTCCCGAGTGTCGTTCTCTCGGGACCTAACGTGGCTTTGTTTGTGGTTTTTGCTAGTAATTTCAGTCAACGAGTTCAAATGTTTGTAGAATTGCTTTCTTAGAACAAAGCAACGAGAAATCAGATTGTTGTAATCAAGTTTGGAAAACGGTTGGTGGTAGAAATCAAATACACATGCATGGGTTACGAATATGCTCACAAGTTCAGTGCGTAAAACCTTCGATCAAGTCTGCTAAGCAACTCGTCTAGGTAACTTTCAAGACACACATCATAAAAGACCACTATCAACACTTTAGAGGTGCTTATCACTAACACCATTTATCTAGCATGCTGCAAATCTCTAACATACAATCCTATAGCTTTCATTGACCAAGAGTTTATCACTATACTGAATTCGAATATATTTTATAGGCAACTAAGAATCATATGAAGGGATTTGCAGCAAGATTGAATCACAATCTCATGTAAGCATAAACATAACCCATAGCATGCATATTCTACATTCTACCACCAACACAAAGGATTTAGCTACTCATATTCATCAACATAGTCATCAAATCATATGAATTGTAAATAGAATACATCAAATCAAACTACTAGACAAGAGATAATGATACAATGTTACGACCAAGCTGTCACTAATCGGTGGGTATTGATGAAAACCTCTCCGTAGATGAAACAATGGATGAAATCCTATGCCAAAACCTTTAATCCAATCTAAAATACAATAAAATCTAAGTTTTCTCTGAGTTTTGGGGCTTCGGAGCTCTCCAAAACGAAGCTACAGTTCAAAAGTATCCAAAAAAGTAACAGAAGATCAGATCTAAGAAGGAAAATCGAAAAACGTAACCGCTGCCAAGCGGACCGCTTGGAGAGGCCAAGCGGAGCGCTTGGCAAGCGAAGCGCTTTGGCCCTCCAAGCGCTTCGCTTGGCTGCTGTGCCAAAGCTCCTGGAAAATGAAGCGGAGCGCTTCACTATTCCAGGCGCTTAGCTTGGCTCCTGGGCAGATTTTTGTCTTCAAACTCAATCTTTCTTCCCTCGTACGGCCCTCGGGTGCCTTGGACTCATCCTTCTCAATGCTTATTGATGCTCAAACACTCACGAACAAGCCGTGGAGATCAAGGAACTTCAACGGGGCCATTTTCTATCAAAAGGCTCGTTTTTAGCTCCAAAAACGCCATTTCGTACCTAAGTGCCTGAAAATGCAGAAAACAATAAACGTGACACTATTCTACAAAACTAACCAAAAAACAAGGCTAAAAGATAGCAAAAGAAGGTAAAAAAGATAAGATGAACGCGTAAAAAATACGTTCATCAAACTCCCCAAATCAAACCTTTGCTTGTCCTCAAGCAACAAACTATCCTAAATGCAACACAAAAGGAGTCTGATGCCATGTAAAGTGAACTAATCTATTGAATCTACCAAATGCTTATGAACAAAACCAAATGAGCATGACATGATAGTAGGTTGAAGAATGCCTCGATTGCGAACATACACATTCTCATGTGCACTTGGTTAAACAAAGGAGTCTCTCGTAACATCTTCTATCTGGACCTGGTCAGTGACGACACAATGATACATGCTATCATACTACAATTGCCCTGTGCCTATGAAACCGAGGGCTTACTACTGTTCACCAAGCGAGACTTTTCCTCAAGAGAGGGAGAACCAATACTGGCTCTCATCAAACGAAGGAGGGTTCCCTTAGAAAGATAACACTCCCCTATTCTACCGAGACTCTCAAGAATGAGCCTCTTTCAACCACTTCATGAATAGCAAGACAAGGGTGGTCAAGAACAGGCCTTGGACAAAGGCGACACGAAACGAAAGATAGAATTTACAACTCGATACTTCACAAGGACAAAATATTTACATGACACTTGACACTGCGAGACTGCTTTTGGCTTGCAACGACCCTTCTTTTGCTTTTGGGTCTTATTCTTTATTTTCTTTCTTCTTTTTTTTTATTTTCTCTTTTCCTTTCCTCTTTTTTTCTTCTTTTCTTTTTCTCTTTCCTTTTTTTTTTTTTTTTTTTTTATATATATAGGGGCAAGCAGCAGTACTAAGTGTCAAAAATCGAATAGGTTGGGACACAAAACAAAAAGAAAAAGAAAAAGGAAACTTTACAACGACTCGAAGACGAAAGACAAGATCAACGAAGCAACCCCCTCCCCAAACCTATTCGATAGAATAGGTTTAATACAAGGAATCGCACACCTCACACTACCTCCTTCCTAGGCATTTGGCAATCTCTAATCGAGGTGAAGAACTTGTCGCCTCTTACGTACATAATTACACGGGTTACAACCATAGACTCTAACATGCATCATTTTATAAGTCCATCGTGAACCGCAGCAGAAGAAACACCACTCAAGGTGATGTCGAGACTACTAAGCTTAACTAGTGCACATGCGAATGTGACAAACCAAGCGACACAAGCCTCAAACTACTTGCAAAGTGATGCAACATATGATCAATGGTCATAAACACTTAGTCTACTCAATAAAAAAGTTCAAAAGACTTGGCAATAAACTCCACACACAACAACGTGCAACAACTAATCTAGGGATGATATGCATGCAAAAATTTGAAAAAACACGACAAATCACATGAACTTGAGTAAAATCAGGCATGTACGAACCACACAAGCATATAGTACTGAAAATCCAATACCCCCTCCCCAAACATAAACTTTTGCTCGTCCTCGAGCAAAGAAAAGTTGAATGAAAAGGAAAAATTGGATTGAAAGTACACTTCCCTGAGATAAAGGTTCGTGTCCAATCTCCTATATATGAGTAGTACCTGAAAGGACTCAAGAAACAAGTGAAAACGGGTGCGCAAAGGTGAGAAGAATGGAAAAAACGAGGAAAATCTGGGTACAGGGTCCAGGCGGACCGCTTGGCTGGATCCAAGCGGTCCGCTTGGTCAAGCGGAGCGCTTGGGAGGCTCCAGGCGCTCCGCTTGAAATTCCAGTAAGAATGAAATTCTTACTGGAAATCCAAGCGGACCGCTTGGGCTTGCCAAGCGCTTCGCTTGGCGCTGTTTCCAGATTTTCGATGTTTTTTTCCTATCTTAATCACCTAAGGCACCAAGACAAACACTAGACTATACTAATCACGACAAAAGGCACACAGGCCACAACTACAAAAGCAATAAAAAGGAAAAACTAAACTACATGCAAAGAAATACCACAAAGGTTATCTATTATCAAATGGGAACGAATATCGTGCATTCGTTCCATTATTCCTTGCATCTAGGGAACCATCTTTGGCTCCTCTCCTCAAGTCCTCAAGCAAATCCATGATTCTCTGAAAATGAAAATCAACTAAATTAACAAAATCAAAATCTAAGAAATAACTAAAGGAATCAGAGGGAAAATAAAAAGAAAAAAGTGGATCAAAACTCCCTTGAAGCTCATAGGTGGGTGCATGGACCAGAATATAGGAGTCAAGATCAAGAGTGTCTGTAGCAATAGAATCCAAACATGTCGATTCAGAGACACCAAAATCTTCAGAGAGTAGCTCCTCGATCTCAACACAACTCAAGACAACACTGTCTGACTCAGGTGAAGCAATGGATTCAGTCATCACCTCCTCCACGACTTCTTCTTTACCAACAGTCTTGACATCCTCAGTTAAGGATGTGGAATCCAAGCTAAGCACTGAAGAGGCTTCGTCAATAGATTCTTCACAACATTCCTCTACATTGGCTATGTCGATTTCTGGTGGCGGACTAGCAAAGCGAGACGTCCATGTCTTTGAACCGGGAGGTGAGTCCCAATCCCAATGTTCCAGAAACTTGTTGGTTATTTCATCCCAAGTGTGCAATGATCTTTCCGGTGGGATTCTAAGCCACTCACGAGCGCTCCCTCTCAAGGCTCCCATAAATCCCCTTATACAAAGCTGCTCATGTGATAAAATAACCCCCTCCACATTCTCACGAGGTATCCTCAACACACCTTCCTCGAACGTGTCTAAGAACCCTCTTGGATCATCACCACTCGAAAACGTGGAAACAATGGAGTAGTACGAAGGATCAAAGTCATAATCCTTGCAATCTTCGTCCAATGTTATGCAAGGCCCTCGAGGTTTCACATACCTTGTCAAAGAAGCTCGCATACTCATCCGTAAAAGGAACTAGTTTCTGCACATGAGGAAACAAGAAACCAAGGAGCAGAATCCACAAAAGAATAAAAAGAACTCGCAAGGAAAAAATCCTCTAATCTAATAATATATACAAAGAGCGCAAGCACGCAAGGTAACCAAGAGCAGATTAGATAAATTTTCTGAAAAAGATAGGGAGAAAGAAATGAGGTGAGAAAGTGATGTTGGCTGAAAAACCAAAACAAAAACACCAACCAAAGGAGTTAAGTCCCCGACAACGGCGCCAAATTGATGATGTGGTTCAATCTCTTATATCGTTCAATCTTGCGCACTAACTCTGAGTTGTTCCGTTTGCACGTCACCTGTTCTACTGTTTTGTCCTCCGAAAACTGCCTTGTTGTTCATCCTGTTTAACTTCTACTAAGTTCACCAGCTTACTATTGCTACTGATGATGTCGTTTTTCACCAATTAAATTTGTTTTAAAAGCCAAAGAACACTTATCACTACACAAACTAGAGTGCAATGGCAAGTTTTCCCCGAGTGTCGTTCTCTCGGGACCTAACGTGGCTTTGTTTGTGGTTTTTGCTAGTAATTTCAGTCAATGAGTTCAAATGTTTGTAGAATTGCTTTCTTAGAACAAAGCAACGAGAAATCAGATTGTTGTAATCAAGTTTCGAAAACGGTTGGTGGTAGAAATCAAATACACATGCATGCGTTACGAATATGCTCACAAGTTCAGTGCGTAAAACCTTCGATCAAGTCTGCTAAGCAACTCGTCTAGGTAACTTTCAAGACACACATCATAAAAGACCACTATCAATACTTTAGAGGTGCTTATCACTAACACTATTTATCTAGCATGCTGCAAATCTCTAACATACAATCCTATAGCTTTCATTGACCAAGAGTTTCTCACTATACTGAATTCGAATATATTTTATAGCCAACTAAGAATCATATGAAGGGATTTGCAGCAAGATTGAATCACAATCCCATGTAAGCATAAACATAACCCATAGCATGCATATTCTACATTCTACCACCAACACAAAGGATTTAGCTACTCATATTCATCAACATAGACATCAAATCATACGAATTGTAAATAGAATACATCAAATCAAACTACTAGACAAGAGATAATGATACAATGTTACCACCAAGCTGTCACTAATCGGTGGGTATTGATGAAAACCACTACGTAGATGAAACAATGGATGAAATCCTATGCCAAAACCTTTAATCCAATCTAAAATACAATAAAATCTGAGTTTTCTCTGAGTTTTGGGGCTTCGGAGCTCTCCAAAACGAAGCTACAGTTCAAAAGTATCCAAAAAAGTAACAGAAGATCAGATCTAAGAAGGAAAATCCGAAAACGTAACCGCTGCCAAGCGGACTGATGAACGTGTCAAGGTCAATCAAATAAATTTGTAATTAGCCAAAGGCAATCCACAACTACAACGAAAACCGTAGTGTAGCAGTAGAATGACTCGAGTGTCGTTCTGTCAGGACTATAACTAGCTTTATCTATTTAACAAGAGAATATAAAACAGCAGACAGATAGCAATAGGGGGTTTCTAGAAGATAATGGAGATTGGTGATAGTATGGTCCTTCTTAACATAACGGGTCGATAATCATGCATAAATTCCTCGGTCTTGCATAGAGATCTTTGAATCAATCTAGTGTCCTGTTGCAAGTATTAAGCACTACGAAGATAATTTGGTCTGACTAGTCAATCACGATTGTCCTAATGTTTTCCGTAATTATTCAACACTACGAAGATAATTGGTCTGATGGTCGACTAGTGTCCAATTGTGCATAATAATCAATACAACATACGAGAATTTTGGTTACAACTGATCAACGAAATAAAGCAATGACACGGAGTATAATGCGCGATATAGCCATTAGCATGATTATCTTCCCTTCGCTAAGAATTCACATACTACCACCAATGATAAGTTTAGCTACTCATTATAGGCATGCAATCAACATAAATCATAGAAGAAAAGATGTTGAAAGAATATAAAATAAGTAGAATAAAACTGTAAGATACAAAGTTACTGAAGGTTGTCAATCTCCGAATGATTGCGGTCCTACGAGCTCCAAACTGCTATAAAAAAGTGTCCCCTAAGCTACGGAACTCCCAGGACAGGCCCCGGGAAGTTCCTACCTAAAACTATAGAGAGAAGTGAGAAAGTAGGTCTTGAAAGATATCATTTTTGGAGAGAAAACTGAGCACTATATATAGGCCCCGAATAAAGTCTGGGGCGGTTCGCCCCCTGTCTTTTTCACGGAATTACGCATTTTTCGACGCGGATTTGGATTTCTTCACCTTTTCGGACTCGGTTTCTGACTTCTAGTGGCCTTCTAACCTCCAGATTCGACCCCTAGACTCGAAATCCTATCCGGAAACCTTCAGATACTCCAAATAGGCTTCTGGAACACCAATTCCTTGTCAACTTCAATATAATTGCCCAGAAATCCCCGAATTTCAACCAAAACCTGTAAAATAAAATCTAAAGGGAAACGTGACACTATTCTAATAAAATTTATTAAAATATAGCTAAATTAACATAGAGGATAACTAAAATAGGTGAAAAAGCCTCGAATGAAAGTGTAAAATACACATTCATCAAACTCCCCAAACCGAACCTTTGCTTGTCCTCAAGCAACTAAGCTAGACTCTAATACAAAAAACATGCAAGACACAAAATGGAGTTACATGCCAAATAAAATGAACTAATCTACTGAATCTACCAAATAACATATGAACAAAAACCATATAAATCAAAGCATGAATATAGGTTGAAGAATACCTCAATTGACTTATACACATCCACATAAGCACTTATGTTAAGGCAAGATAGTCTCTCGTAACATTCTCTACCTGGACCTAGTCAGTGACGACGTAATGAAGCATGCTACGATACGAATGGTTGCCCCGTGCCTATGAAACTGTGGGCTTACTGTTGTTCCACCATGTTAAGACTTTTCCTCAAAAGAGGTCGAACCAGTACTGGCTCTCATCAAACAAAGGAGGGTTCCCTATAAAAGATAACACTCCCCTATTCTACCCATATCTCAAGTAAAGTCTTAAGCTATTCACCACTTCCTGAATGGCAGGACGAGGGTGGTCTAGAACAGATGACACTCAAGACAAAAAAGATAAAAACACGATTACGAACATTACAAAATGGAAAAGACTCAACACTTTACTAAACTGCTATTTGGCTTTCTTTTTGGACCCTTCTTTGCTTTTTTGGGGTCTCTTCTTTTTTTTCTTCTTTTTTTCTTTCAAGATTCATTTTTTCTTTTTCTCTCTTTTTTTTTCTGGAAATTTTTCTTTCTTTTTTTTTCGATTTTTTTTTCTAGCCAGTAGTAGCAAAACAAAGAGAAAAACAAAATGACTCACACGACTTCCCCAAACCTATTCGAAAGAATAGGTTGGAGTATAGAATTTACGGAAAATGAAAAATAAACTCACGATACGAAAATGAAAAACAGAAACAAGTCTATGATGGTGTAACCCCCTCCCCAAACCTATTCGGAAGAATAGGTTACAAACAAAGGATCACACAACCTCACACTACCTCCTTCCTAGGCATTTAGCAATCTCAAAGCATGGTGAATACTTGTTGCCTCTTAGGTACATAATTACTCGGGAAAACAACCATAAGACCCTAACATGCATCATCCTATTATAAAGGTCTTCGTGAACCGCAGTAGAGAAAACACCACTAAGTGATGTCGATACTACCAAGCTTAACTAAGTGCAATACATAAATGTGACAAGCCAAGCGAGAAAAACCTCAAACAAATTCATAGAGATGAAGCATACGATTAATGGCATAGTTAGTTGATCTACCCAATAAAAAAGTTCAAAAAAATCGGCAATAAACTCCATATAAAACATGCAAGACTATCCGAGGAAAGCAGTAAACATGCAAATGCAAAAAATTTCACGAGTTTATCATAAGCAAGATAAGTATAGAGATAACCAGCGATAACCTCCTCCCCAAACTTGAACGTCGTCGCTCGTTCCGAACGTCGAAAGTGGATCCAAGGTGAGAGATAATGCTTGTATAAGTGACCTATAATACTCAATCAAACTCGTGAGATAAAATCTAAAGCGGTAAAGAAAGCGAAAAAATCTCCGGGTTGCCTCCCGGATAGCGCCATTGTTTAAAGTCTTTGACTCGACTCCTGTCCGCGCCTATCTATTCTTTCTGCGGGTACTAGACTTCCCCTTCATCGATCTCCTCTCCATGCCACGAACCTTTGAATAAGAAAGAATATAGGCTGCAAGACCACAGTAGTGAGTAGTGAAAGAATTATCAGGCGGATCAGGTGGATCAGATATGGCTTGCAACACATGTTGCTTGCCTTCCACTTCAATAGTGCAAGTTCTTTGGCAGATGTCCATCACGGAGCGTAGCTTAGTCAAGAACGTTCGTCCCAAGAGAATGACATCGCCTGTCCCAGGTGCAGACGCCGGCATAACTACAAAATTGGTGTATACAGATGCTTCACCAATCTTGACCAACACATTTTTCACAACGCCTTCGGGTCTCACAAAGGATCCATCCGCCAGTCGCACAATATCCCTATGGTCAGATAGTTTTCCAAGGTTACTCTTCTCAAACACATTCAAAGCGAGCACGTTTGAGTAAGATCCCGTGTCTAGTGTGGCACGGACATCTTCAAGTTCGCCAATCCCGACCTTAACATCGAAACTTTGAGGGAGTGGCTCGGGATTCTATTACTTCTTTCCACTCTCATCAGTACCAAGGTCCTTCTCTTCTTCCTTGGCTAGTGGAGGCTCTTCATCCTTGTAACACTCGCACTTAGCAACTTGCTTAATGGTGATTTCCGCTGGTTGATCTCCCACCAAGTTGATCGACATGGACCTCTCAGTGATGCTATGTAACTTCCCTTGCTCTCTACTAGCTCTAGCTTCCAATTGATCCAGGCGAGCATTGATCTTTGCCGAATCCTCCTCGTATCTCTTAAAAAACACTTGGGTGAAATCCACCAATTACTATAAATTATCCATGAGAGTTGCTGACTTGGATGTAGATGCTTCGTCCTTAGGAGTAGGATTACTATGGTTTCCCAAGTGAACATCTTCTCGTGCTAGATCTGATCTACACATATGAGCCCCATGCCCATAATTCTTGCACACCCTACATACCTCGTTGGAGAGAGAAGTTCCGATTAGGCCACTTAGAGCTTGCCTCATCTGATTGGCGAAACCTTCGAACCTATCGCCACTCACACCATTCACTTCATGCATTGGGATCTCCTGGTTTGGTGGGGCCTCAGGTCCACGCCTTCTAACCATTGCTCTTGGATCCTTTGATTGAGATCCTTTAGCAAGCCTTTCGAAACACGCCCACACATCCTCGGCGGTCTCTTCCCAGATAGTACCACGACATTGGAAATCCACCACCTGTTGACTCTCATATGTGAGTCCATTGTAGAAGTGCTGGACAAGATCAGGAAGCCCAAAACCATGGTGTGGACACTTGTGCATGAGGTCCTTGAACCTCTCGAAAGCGGTGTAGATGGTCTCATTATAGTCCTGTTTGAATCCTGTGATTTGCGCCTTAAGCGCGGTAGTCAATGTGTGAGGAAAGTATTTCTCCATAAAAGCAGAATACACCTTGTCCCAGGTGTCTAGTGATCCGGCTTCCAGAGAGCCTAACCATGCCTTGGCTTTATCACCAAGCCCCAAAGCAAAAACCTTCATCCTTAGCTCATCGTCCGTTATCCCTGCTCCGGGCCTTGGAAGATTGTTGATAAAGTCGTCAATATCATTCAGGTATCCCATAACATCTTCCCTAGCCAACCCATAGAACCTCGGGAGTTGCTGGTACATGCAACTTTTGATTTCCAAATCTCGAGTTGCAGCAGAAAGAACAATAGCTGGACCTCTCATCAGTGCTTTGTTGGGTTGAACCCATGATTTCAAAAGTGGGCGAGCCATCTCAAGACCTGAATATCTGTGACAAGCTAGGAAAAGAGTATCAGAGATAGATTAAATAGGTAAACTAAAACTAATAGAATTAGGAATTGAATGCTGAAAATATAAACAAATTAAACAGAAAAAAAAGGAGTATAGTCCCCGGTAACGGTGCCAATTTGATGAACGTGTCAAGGTCAATCAAATAAATTTGTAATTAGCCAAAGGCAATCCACAACTACAACGAAAACCGTAGTGTAGCAGTAGAATGACTCGAGTGACGTTCTCTCAGGACTATAACTAGCTTTATCTATTTAACAAGAGAATATAAAACAACAGACAGATAGCAATAGGGGATTTCTAGCAGATAATGGAGATTGGTGATAGTATGGTCCTTCTTAACATAACGGGTCGATAATCATGCATAAATTCCTCAATCTTGCATAGAGATCTTTGAATCAATCTAGTGTCCTGTTGCAACTATTAAGCACTACGAAGATAATTTGGTCTGACTAGTCAATCACGATTGTCCTAATGTGTTCCGTAATTATTCAACACTACGAAGATAATTGGTCTGATGGTCGACTAGTGTCCAATTGTGCATAATAATCAATACAACATACGAGAATTTTGGTTACAACTGATCAACGAAATAAAGCAATGACACGGAGTATAATGCGCGATATAGCCATTAGCATGATTATCTTCCCTTCGCTAAGAATTCACATACTACCACCAACGATAAGTTTAGCTACTCATAATAGGCATGCAATCAACAGAAATCATAGAAGAAAACATGTTGAAAGAATATAAAATAAGTAGAATAAAACTGTAAGATACAAAGTTACCGAAGGTTGTCGATCTCCGGATGATTGAGGTCCTACGAGCTCCAAACTGCTATGAAAAAGTGTCCCCTAAGCTACGGAACTCCCAGGACAGGCCCCGGGAAGTTCCTACCTAAAACTATAGAGAGAGGTGAGAAAGTAGGTCTGAAAAGATATCATTTTCGGAGAGAAAACTGAGCACTATATATAGGCCCCGAATAAAGTCTGGGGCGGTTCGCCGCAGGATGGGGCGGTTCGCCCCCCGTCTTTTTCGCGGATTCCGCGTTTTTCGACGCGGATTTGGATTTCTTCACCTTTTCGGACTCGGTTTCTGACTTCTACTGGCCTTCTAACCTCCAGATTCGACCCCTAGACTCCAAATCCTATCCGGAAACCTTCAGATACTCCAAATAGGCTTCTGGAACACCAATTCCTTGTCAACTTCAATATAATTGCCCAGAAATTCCCGAATTTCAACCAAAACCTGTAAAATAAAATCTAAAGGGAAACGTGACACTATTCTAATAAAATGTATTAAAATATAGCTAAATTAACATAGAGGATAGCTAAAATAGGTGAAAAAGCCTCGAATGAAAGTGTAAAATACACATTCATCACGGACCGCATGGAGAGGCCAAGCGGAGCGCTTGGCAAGCGAAGCGCTTTGGCCCTCCAAGCGCTACGCTTGGCTGCTGTGCCGCAGATCCTGGAAAATGAAACGGAGCGCTTCACTATTCCAGGCGCTTAGCTTGGCTCCTGGGTAGATTTTGTCTTCAAACTCAATCTTTTTGCCCTCGTACGGCCCTCGGGTGCCTTGGACTCATCCTTCTCAATGCTTATTGATGCTCAAACACTCACGAACAAGCCGTGGAGATCAAGGAACTTCAACGGGGCCATTTTCTATCGAAAAGGGTCATTTTTACCTCCAAAAACGCCATTTCGTACCTAAGTGCCTGAAAATGCAGAAAACAATAAACGTGACACTATTCTACAAAACTAACCAAAAAACAAGGCTAAAAGATAGCAAAAGAAAGTAAAAAAGACAAGATGAACGCGTCAAAAATACGTTCATCAAACTCCCCAAACCAAACCTTTGCTTGTCCTCAAGCAACAAACTATCATAAATGCAACACAAAAGGAGTCTCATGCCAAGTAAAGTGAACTAATCTATTGAATCAACCAAATGCTTATGAACAAAACCAAATGAGCATGACATGCAAGTAGGTTGAAGAATGCCTCGATTGCGAATATACACATTCTCATGTGCACTTGGTTAAACAAAGGAGTCTCTCGTAACATCTTCTACCTGGACCTGGTCAGTGACGACACAATGATACATGTTATCATACTACAATTGCCCTGTGCCTATGAAACCGAGGGCTTACTACTGTTCACCAAGCGAGACTTTTCCTCAAGAGAGGGCGAACCAATACTGGCTCTCATCAAACGAAGGAGGGTTCCCTTAGAAAGATAACACTCCCCTATTCTACCCAGACTCTCAAGAATGAGCCTCTTTCAACCACTTCTTGAATAGCAAGACGAGGGTGGTCAAGAACAGGCCTTGGACAAAGGCGACATGAAACGAAAGATAGAATTTACAACTCGATACTTCACAAGGACAAAATATTTACATGACACTTAACACTACGAGACTTCTTTTGGCTTGCAACGACCCTTCTTTTGCTTTTGGGTCTTATTCTTTATTTTCTTTCTTCTTTTTTATTTTTATTTTCTCTTTTCCTTTCCTCTTTTTTTCTTCTTTTCTTTTTCTCTTTACTTTTTTTTTTTTTTTTTTTTATATATATAGGGGCAAGCAGCAGTACTAAGTGTCAAAAACACCTCCCCAAACCTATTCGAAAGAATAGGTTGGGACACAAAACAAAAAGAAAAAGAAAAAGGAAACTTTACAACGACTCGAAGACGAAAGACAAGATCAACGAAGCAACCCCCTCCCCAAACCTATTCGATAGAATAGGTTTAATACAAGGAATCGCACACCTCACACTACCTCCTTCCTAGGCATTTGGCAATCTCTAATCGAGGTGAGGAACTTGTCGCGTCTTACGTACATAATTACACGGGTTACAACCATAGACTCTAACATGCATCATTTTATAAGGCCATCGTGAACCGCAGCAGAAGAAACACCACTCAAGGTGATGTCGAGACTACTAAGCTTAACTAGTGCACATGCGAATGTGACAAACCAAGCGAGACAAGCCTCAAACTACTTGCAAAGTGATGCAACATATGATCAATGGTCATAAACACTTAGTCTACTCAATAAAAAAGTTCAAAAGACTTGGCAATAAACTCCACACACAACAACGTGCAACAACTAATCTAGGGATGATATGCATGCAAAAATTTGAAAAAACACGACAAATCACATGAACTTGAGTAAAATCAGGCATGTACGAACCACACAAGCATATAGTACTGAAAATCCAATACCCCCTCCCCAAACCTAAACTTTTGCTCGTCCCCGAGCAAAGAAAAGTTGAATGAAACGGAAAAATTGGATTGAAAGTACACTTCCCTGAGATAAAGGTTCGTGTCCAATCTCCTATATATGAGTAGTACCTGAAAGGACTCAAGAAACAAGTGAAAACGGGTGCGCAAAGGTGAGAAGAATGGAAAAAACGAGGAAAATCTGGGTACAGGGTCCAGGCGGACCGCTTGGCTGGATCCAAGCGGAGCGCTTGGGAGGCTCCAGGCGCTCCGCTTGAAATTCTAGTAAGAATACTGGAAATCCAAGCGGACCGCTTGGGCTTGCCAAGCGCTTCGCTTGGCGCTGTTTTTAGATTTTCGATTTTTTTTTCCTATCTTAATCACCTAAGGCGCCAAGACAAACACTAGACTATACTAATCACGACAAAAGGCACACAGGCCACAACTACAAAAGCAATAAAAAGGAAAAACTAAACTACATGCAAAGAAATACCACAGAGGTTATCCATTATCAAACGGGAACGAATATCGTGCATTCGTTCCATTACTCCTTGCATCTTGGGAACCATCTTTGGCTCCTCTCCTCAAGTCCTCAAGCAAATCCATGATTCCCTGAAAATGAAAATCAACTAAATTAACAAAATCAAAATCTAAGAAATAACTAAAGGAATCAGAGGAAAAATAAAAAGAAAAAAGTGGATCAAAACTCCCTTGAAGCTCATAGGTGGGTGCATGGACCAGAATATAGGAGTCAAGATCAAGAGTGTCTGTAGCAATAGAATCCAAACATGTCGATTCAGAGACACCAAAATCTTCAGAGAGTAGCTCCTCGATCTCAACACAACTCAAGACAACACTGTCTGACTCAGGTGAAGCAATTGACACTTGCTTCGTTTCCAACCTAACTAGAGAATTGTAACCTTGTTCTCCACCAAACTTGGGACATAATCAGCAGCACAATGCTTGATTAATTCCCCCTGAATTTCAAGCCTGAAAAAGGGTGTTTATCAGTTAGAGAGGTTTGGGATGAGATGACTTGAGTATAACTTTTTCAGCTATAACAAGTTATCTAAAGAAACACAACTTGTAATACTTTTCAGTAAGCAAGTTAAGTTGTTTCTGGTGTCAAGACTTGTTCTTGTTCAAAAGAAAGAACACTTAACTAATATCTCAGCCGTGAATGTTCTACTTCTTCACAAGTAGCTCTTGTTTCAAGCTTAAGTCTTGGAAAGGATCAATAGGAGTAAAGAGTATGGAAGATTGAGTGTTTAAGCACAAGTGATGAACGAGATTGTCAGACTCGAACAATTAAATAAATTTGTTTGAAAACCAAAGGGCAACTCACAACTACACAAAACACGTAGTGCAGAGGTAAGATGACCTCGAGTGTCGATCTATAGGGACTTAACTAGCTTTAACTAAATAACTATTATAAATTCAGAAAACAAATTTGACTTAGCTTAACTTAACAATATATAATGAGAGCTGGTGATAGTATGCTCATTCTAAGCATCGGGTTCTAATTATTCATGAAAGTGCAACTCGTACTGCTTTAAAAGTAATTCTAATTAACAAAGACCAAAAATAGATTTGTAGACGTGTATTTAGAAAGCTTCCTATCTATACTAATACTTGGCTAAGGTTGTCAATCTTAGTTCAAGTAGTACTTGATAATTATAATTATTGAATCGATGAACTTGAATTATTCTACTGTTTCTAACACTTTCATACGAGATATTGACTTAGTAGGATCAAAGAATCGAATTAAGAACAAAGACCA
Source organism: Plantago ovata (assembly GCA_028274465.1). Taxonomy (NCBI): domain Eukaryota; kingdom Viridiplantae; phylum Streptophyta; class Magnoliopsida; order Lamiales; family Plantaginaceae; genus Plantago; species Plantago ovata. Next base: position 73,680,898 of record CM051455.1, read on the forward strand.
TACAAATCATAACATGGAAGTAGGTTGAAGAATGTCTCGATTGAACCTATACACATTCACATATGCACTTTGTTAAACAAGGGAGTCTCTCGTAACATTCTCTATATGGACATATTCAATGACGACTTAATGATGCATGAGAAAATAAAAATGGTTGCCCCGTGCCTATGAAACTGAGGGTTTACTACTGTTCACCAAGTGAGACTTTCCCTCAAGAGAGGTCGAACCAATACTGGCTCTCATCAAACAAAGGAGGGTTCCCTAAAAGACAACACTCCCCTATTCTACCCGACTCTTAAAGCAAAAACTCTTCACCACTTCCTGAACTGTAGGACGAGGGTGGTCTAGAACAAGCCTTGAACTAGGCGACACGAAAACACAAGGAAGAATTTACAACTCGGTTACGAACTAATACAAAAGCTGAAAAATAATGCAAAACTTTGCTAAAACTACTTTTGGCTTGCTTGGACCCTTCTTTTGTTTTTTTTTTTTTTTTGGGTCTTATTCCTTTTTTTTTTTTCTTTTTCCAGATTTCTGGAATTTTCGATTTTTTCTTTTTTTTCTTTTTTCTCTTTTTTTTTTTTTTTTTTTGGTATATAGCCAGCAGTAGCACAATGAAAGAAAATAACAATGACACTACAACGACCTCCCCAAACCTAAAAGAATAGGTTGGAGCACAAATTCACAAAGAAAAAGAAAAACAAACTCAATATGACTCAACTATACGAAGAACAAGTCATACAAATGGTAACCCCCTCCCCAAACCTATTCGTTAGAAAAGGTTTCAAACAAAGGATCACACACCTCACTCTACCTCCTTCCTAGGCATTTAGCAATCTCAAAGTATGGTGAAGACTTGTTGCCTCTTAGGTACATAATTACACGAGAATACAACCAAAGACTCTAACATGCAACATTTTATAAGGCCTTCGCGAACTGCAATAGAGAAAACACCACATAGTGATGTCGAGCCTACCAAGTTTAACTAGTGCACATACGAATATGACAAGCCAAGCGAGACAAACCTCAAACTATTCCATAGAGATGCAATGTATGATCAATGGTCACAAACACTTAGTCTATACAATAAAAAAGTTCAAACAATTTGGCAATAAACTCCACACAACATCATGCAAAACTAGACTAAGGATGAATGCATACGAACAAACTAAATCCTAAGAAAGCGGTAAACGTGCAAACAAAGGTACAAGATACAATACTCAACGACACAAGTCATACAATACTAACATCATAGTTCACATAACACCCCCCCCCCCCACATGAAGCTCAAGATGGTCCCCAGCAAAAGAGAGAATGGGGAATATAAAGTGATACTAGATGTTACTGAATGTGTGGCCTCTGTCGGCTGTGTATACCATAATGGACATGTGAAAAGACTAGTAATCCGGGTCATAATCCCCGTAATAGTCGTTCCACATGTCAGAGAGAAGATCCTGGGACTGTTGTAGGGTCTCCTGTTGCCGGTCCAAGAGCATCTGTTGCTGCAAAATGAGTTGCCTATCGTTCCGGCGATGCTCCTCCGCGAGCTCCCAATCACTGTTGCGCTGGGCAATATATCCATCAAGAGTATGCTGCAAACCCTGTACAGTGGTGGTCAGAGTTGCAACATTGACATCGAACCCACAGAATCTGTCATCGAGGTAGGTCCTGAGCTCAGTAAAATCAAAGCCTCGGGAACCACGTGCTACCCGCGGTGGTTGTTGTGACCCACTAGGAGCGGCGGTGTCTGGAATAGGATCTCGATCATCGGTCTCCATGTCATCCCCATCACTCGCAGGGGGTGAGGAAGGTGGTTCATCATCGGCGGTGGCAGCTGAAGGTATGGTCTGACGGAACCTATATATGTTCCTGCCTAGTGATAGATGCTGGAGTCAAGGCCGAGGTGACTGAGCCCGTCTCATCAATACCATCAACCCCGTGGTACTTGCAGTAGGCGGTGATCAGGCAAGGAAAGACAAATGGCTTCTTCTTTTTGTTCCAATGCCTCTCGTACTCCTCATAGATGATGTTGTCGATGTCAATACGATGCCTACCCAATAGACAGTAAATAAGTTCTGCATACCAAGGCTGAATCGAAGTATCATTGGTTCGAGGAATGAGATTGGCCATAATGAACTTCATAGCCGTTCTAGCCTCAAGATTGAGGTCCTTCCTCTCTAGCCTCTCCGGTCTATTACCATATGGGTACACATAATCCCTGTGGCAAATCACCTCTGTGACGCTGTCATCAATCACCCGGCCTGCCCTCGAGTACTTATATACGTGTGCGCTCCCGGTGAACTCCCGTTCCCCTAAGTGGATGAAGTCTGAAATCGACTGAGGGGTCCATGGCACTAATGTGTTCCACACTGGAACGCCCCCATGTCCGCACGGTATATGTATCCTACATAAAACTCTTGGAGTAGTGATACATCGTACCCATTGAACCGGTTGGAGGTGTACCACTTCCAGTTCCTTCTCCCCTCCAAGCTATAGAGCATTCGGCAGCCGGTGTGTTAGCATAGCTTGCTGGGATTTGGATTTTGCGGTCACGGACTATCGAGCGGGGCTTAATTGCAACTTCCTCCTCAAGATCTAGTCGACTGTAGATCGCTTGGAGCGATGGTTCATAGGCTTCATTGGCTTGGGAGCTCAAGGCTGCTCCCTTTCCCTTCTTCCTCTTGGATGTCCCTGCTTTCTTCTTATCACAAACCATGGTACCTGAAACGCAGCAATTAGTATCTTGTACTCAACAAAAACGATATGCTAATGCAAATGTAATGTGTGCAAGTAATCGAGTGTCAACTTCGATTAATTCTACTCCCTTAACCCATGTTCTAATCTAGCTAACCTATGCTAAGAACAATCATGTACTATATCACAATCAAAGCTCATGCTAGACAACGAATAACCTCAAATTCATAAGGCAACATACATATTATAGGGTCGAAAATCAACAAACAACTCACAATCTACCCAATCAAGTGTTCTACCAAGTAATCTATAATCATCATATCAATTTGCTCGAATTAAACAAGGAATGAAAGAATCAAAACAATGCAATCAAGACTTAGAAATCCTAATTGAGCAAAAGCCTCAATTCAACAATCCCAACAAAATTAAGCACGCAATTGATAGAGAAACAAGTTAATAAACACACAAACAAGTAACCCATACAACATATAAGCTCAATTGAAGCAAAAATCAAGAAACCCCCAAATTTCGAAAATTAGGGTTCTTGAGAGGTTACCTCAGATCTGAAAATAGGATGGAGTATGAAGAGATTTGTTGAGATGAAGATGAAGAGCATGTAATGGGCTTCGATTCAAGCTAAAGAACACAAGATTTGGTGGAGAATAGGAAGAATTATGGAAGAGTGAAGAATTTTTGTGATTTTTTGTGTTTGGAGTAAAGAGGAAGATGGGGAATGAAGAATGGAGGAAATTGGGACTAAGTCCCGTTTTTCTATTATTTTGGAGCTGTGGGGCAGTTCGCCCCGGGTGGGAGGCGGTGCGCCCCACAACGCCCGAGAGCTGGAGCTCTCGGGCATTGAGGGGCGGGGCTTTCTGCGAGTGAGGGGGCGGACCACCCCCCATGGGACGCGATCCGCCTCTCACCTCCAGAGAGTCGCCAACTCTCTGGAGGTGTGGGGCGGACCGCCCCCCATGGGAGGCGGTGCGCCTCTCACCGCCAGAGAGCTGCGAGCTCTCAGGAGGTGGGGGGCGGACCGCCCCCCATGGGAGGCGGTGTGCCTCCCACTTACAGAGGCTGGAGGATTCGGCCCCCCTCACTAAATTTTCACTCCAAAACATTTTCCTCACTGAAACACTCGGAAAACTTCGCTCAAACACATACGAAAAGCACAAAACATTACATAAACTACCAAAACTATCAAAACACAAATTGTTCGATGTATACATGCAATGCAAGAAAGCAATAAAAACTTCGGGTTGCCTCCCGGAAAGTGATGAACATAGGATTGTCGGGTCCCAATTATCTTCAGCAAATGCTTCAATAGGTTATTTTCTTCTCAGAAAATAAGATACATCATAAGCTAAAGTGTCAATAAGATATTTTCTTTTCAGAAAATAAGATACGTCATACACAAAAGAAATACCTTATCTAGCACCTAACTAAGTCATCAGCAAACGTTCCTCTTTTACAATGTCCTTAAAATTCTAAATTCCTATGGACCTTAAGAGTACTAGTTACTGGACTTTCCTTAATTTAGCATGGTAAATTGCTCATCAAAATTACAAGTTTCCTAACAGTACCCTTCCAAGGCTCCCATAAATCCTCTCATACAAAGTTGCTCATGTGATAAAATAACCCCCTCCTCATTCTCACGAGGTATCCTCAACACTCCTTCCTCGTACGTGTCTAAGAACCCTCTTGGGTCATCACCCATTGAAAACATGGAGAGAATGGAGTTGTACGAAGGATCAAAGTCATAATTCCTGCAATCGTCATCCAATGTTATGCAATGCTCTCGAGGCATCACATATCGGGGCAACGGAGGTTGACTCATCCTTTCATATAACTAGTTTCTGCACACGAGGAAACAAGAAAGCAAGGAGCAGAATCCACAAAAGAAAAACAAAAAATTTGCAAAGAAAAGCACAAAGAGTGCAAACAAACACAATGTAATCAAGAACTTCGAGAGCAAAAGCACACAAGGTAACCGAGATCAGATTAGATGAATTTTCTGAAAAAGATAGAGGGGAAGAAATAGGGTAAGAAAGTGAGATTTCCTGAGAGCAAACCCCCAGAGCCTGTTCTTCTGTAGGGAACTGAATGCTGAAAATATAAATAAGCGAAACAGAAAAAAGGAGTATAGTCCCCGGCAACGGCGCCAATTTGATGAACGTAGGATTTTCGGGTCCCAATTAATCAAATAAATTTGTATTTAACCAAAGGAAATTCACAACTACAACGAAAATCGTAGTGTAGCAGTAGATTAACCTCGAGTGTCGATCTCTAAGGACTATAACTAGCTTTATCTAATCTAATTTGAGAATATAAATTAACAGACGTCTTAGCAAAGGTTTTTCTTAACAGATAATACTTTTCAGTAAACAAGTTAAGTTGTTTCTGGTGTCAAGACTTGTTCTTGTTCGAGAGAATGAACACTTAACTAATTTCTTAGCCGCGAATGTTCTACTTCTTCACAAGTAGCTTTTGTTTCAAGCTTAAGTCTTGGAACATATCAATAGGCAGTAAAGAGTATGTAAGATTGAGTGTTTAAGCACAAGTGAGAGTTAGATCACATTGTTGACACACTTCAACTCTTTGCCGGATGACCTCTATTTATAGTGAATCAAGGGAGCCGTTTGAATTTCAAATTCTAAGGCTTTGTTCCTTAAGATGTCACTATCTTGCTTTTGTACTTTCAGCAACGTCCTTCATTTGTCTTCTAGTCTTCATGTTCTTCGCGTGCTTACTTTGCATTTAATGTTCATTTGAATCGAATTCAAATGTGAACGTTGAGCCAAAATGCAAGTACTTTCAGCAAGGAGGTCACATATGTATTTCAGCAAGCCGTCAGTCTCAGTTTCAGCAAGCACAACCTACTCTGTTATATAGATTTTCACTTTGGGAGATGTTGCTGAAAATCTCACTTTCTGAGCAACATGTGCCTTTGTAGATACCTTTCTCAGAATTCTTCTAAATCTTCAGTCTCCGAATCTTCAAGTTTCTGAGCGGTTCTAGTGCTTCAATAGTTCATTTGTAAAAACAAAGTACATCATCAGCAAACTAAAGCACCTAACTAGTACCTACACTAAGTCTTCAGCAAACGTTCCTCGTTTTCAATGTCCTCAAAATTCTAAATTCCTATGGACCTTAAGAGTACTAGTTACTGGACTTTCCTTAATTTAGCATGGTTAATTGCTAATCAAAATTACAAGTTTCCTAACAAATTTTCCCCTTTTTGATGTCAACAATCCATCGCTAAATTAGTTGTTACCCTTTTAGAGGTTTCTGGTGTTGAATAAATCAGTTGATTAATGCAAGCATACTTGAATAATAAAACAGTAAGCATTAGTAGTTTGCATAATCAAAAACCAATAAGAGTCAAAAGTTTATTGCTGATAGTTATCTTTTAGTAAGTTTAGAAGAAAGTTCAGAGATAACTAGAGTAATCAGCAAACAAAACAAACAAAGCTTTTACAAGGGACTTAAGCTATTCCATCAGAAGATTGTCTAAGAATCTCCCTTACACACTTCTTAGCAAGAGCAGAGAATTCAACACAGTCCTTCTCGTAATCTTCAAGTAGCTTACGGACTTCAAGTTGAATAATCCTTGCATTCTTGCAGGCAGTATAATGATGGTTTTCACCATTCATTTCTTTGTAGTGAAGTACCCACAAGTGCATGCCCCAATTGCTAGCATGGAGAAGTTGAGTATCTGAAATGCCCTTGTTAGCATGAATTTTCCTTAACCAGAGAATATCTTCTTCTTGATCCTTAGCAGTGAGATAAAAATACTCATAAGGAATCAAGCCATATTTCTTCTTTGACTTCTTGGTTATAGGATCACTGTAGTAAGCGACATCAATCGGCTTGATTAAATCAGGCTCTTGCTTCATCTTCTTGCTGATTGAAGTTCTTCTTACTAAGATCTCTAAATTCAGCCATTTTATAGCAATGTTCCTTGGGTAGGGAGGAGGATCCCTTTCTTTTCTTTCCACTTTTAATTCAATCCAAGTGTACGTTTGATTAAGCACAACAGTTGGAAAGAAATCATTGGCCAAAAGATCTTCCAGCTTTATGATCTAGGAACCATGTAGGTTTTTGATCACATTCTGAGTTGTGTCCTCATTGCTGGTCTTTGTATATTCAATGCCAGTCCCAATTGCAATGCTGGCTAGTCTTCTTTCTTCCTGTCTTTGCCTTCTTCTTCTTGACTTAGCATTTTCTTGATCTCTTGCTGAAGATCTAAAGTCAGAAGAGAATTGTTTGGATTGGCCAGATGGAGTTAAGACAGAAATAGGATTAGCTCTTATAGCTTGAGCTATTGTTTGGTCATCATCATTATCATCATCTTCATTCAGATCTTGATGACTTTCAGTTTGACAGTATTCTTGAGTTTCAGCAGCAGTTTTTCTCCTTTTTGGATTTGCTGAACTTCTCTCAGAATCTGTTTCAGCTCGTTTCTTAGAACTTTGCTCTGTTTCAGCAAGAGGTTCTCTGGGAGGTGGACCAGGCAAAATCAATGGCGCATCAGCAGAGGGTTTGTTTGATCTTGAAGACTTTCTTTTTCTATCTTCCCCCTTAGACATGGATTGCATCATATGTCTGATGTGTAGAGAGAAAAACTCATTGCAATTTTCAGCAAGAGTACTTAGGCTGCTGTACTTTAGAATCATGTCTTGTTGATCTGTGGTTAGCTTAGACAATTCTTCCTTAATAAACGCCAAATTCTCCTCATGTTTGTGCTCATTTTCGACTTTTTCTTCAAGAATAGCCTGAGCCTTTTTCAATTCACTTTTATCAAGCTTGAGTACCTGACTGACATCTTCTTCATAGCTTTTGTGATGTAGACTGATGTCTTTTTGAGCTATGGTAAGTGTAGTAGTGCGTTTCAGAACAGTAGTCAGTATTTTGCCAATGTCAAGCGGACTCTCGGAAAGCAATGCATCATCCTCTTCTTGGCATGCTTTATGAACAGCCATTAGTCCATTTATTCTGGGAGTAAAATCCTCAATGTTTGGAAACGGAACTAGAGAAGGGAGTAAGTGAATGAGCTTTGATCTCAGTTGCGAATTGATTATCGTTTCTCAGCAAGCGACTTCTCTCAGCATCTCCTTCATCAGTTTGGAGAGATGGTGGAGGAATTGCAACCTCTGTGTGTTCAACTTTCTTTATCCTTTCTTCTTCATTTGCTGAGAATTAGATAGATCTTCTTCGTCAAGGCCAGCAACCTTGATTCCCAAATCTTTAGCTTCAGACACTTTTGGTTGAGTGGTTGTTGAGGGCAACTCTTTGGACTCAACGACTGGAGTTTCACCAGTAGTTGGTGGAAGGGAGGAGACTTCCATGTTGTTTACTCCTGAAGATTGAGCAATATCTAGATTTTGCGTATGTCTAGCATGAATCTGTAGGCTATTTTGTAAAGCTCTTTGATAATCTTCATCCATTTCTTCTTCTTCTCCAAGGTTTGGATCAGTGACCTTAGCTTCGAGTAATGCTAACTCGGTATCAGAAAGCTTAGCTTTGCCTTTATGCATTTCAGCATGCTTTCTGGCGTACTCTTCTTCAGTTTCAGCAACTTGTTCAGTTACTTGAGTACTTGTCTCAGCAGGAGCGGGAGTAGATTCTTGGTGTTGAATGGGAGTTTGGTCAGCTTGCTGATTCTCACTGTTTTGATTTTCGGTTTCAGCAACTGTCATTTTTGTTAGTAAAAGTGAGAAAAATTGCCTCTAAGGCTAACCAGCGGAAGTTTAAAATTTTAATCTCACTAAACTGATATGACTATATTCTATTATTATACTAGAAGATATCACTTACGTGTCCTCCAGCAGATAAGCAAATTCACCGGGTAGCTGTTCCTCAATCTCCAGACAGAGCCTTGCAATCTCCTCGTCCGGTAACTGGTTGATTTCTTCTTCTTCAGAGATGAAATCTTCGTCAACAGAATCTCCAAGATGGCTCATCAACAGGTTGATTACTTCCTTCGACCTTGGTATCCACGGGCAGTGATTTCTATCAAGAACGCTAGGAGGTTCTTCTGTTTTGAGCTAATAGAGAGATAATATTTTCTTTCTGACTATCAGAGAGAAAAGTATTTTTCACGTATGTTGGAATAGAATGGAATACTTCTTTCTTTCTTTCTGATTTAGTCAGTTAGTATGTTTAGAATATCACGTAAGATTTTTATCCCAGCAAATCTAATTGACTAGGAGACTTCTAAAGTCATCAACCAATTAACAAACAGATAAATTAAATTACTAAAAGAAAGAATTAAAAGAAAAGACGAAAATAAAATAAAAATAAAACAAAACACATGGGGCAGCAAACGCTGCCCCCACTTTCGGTCAGCAGCTGGGTTTCGGCCCAACTGTCTGGTTCTGTTTTATTTATTATTATTTTTATTCCCTTTCTTTCTTCTTTATTTGGACCTCAATCTAAATTCCGCCCAAATGCACAAGTCTTCAATTAATTAATTAAATCCAATTTAAATCAATTAATTATATTTCTAAAATATATTCCACATATAATAAATTAATATTAATCTAATTAATAATAATTTCATTATATATTTTGTATAATAATTTAATATTAATCTAATTAATATTTAATCCAATATACATAGCTCGTTTGTAGAAACACCACCTTCAAGTGTGACCCATAGGGCCTTGCATATTAAGCAACAATCCAATAAAGGTCATAATAAATTCCTAGACAATTTATCAGACAATATTAATATGCAAGGAACGTTTGTGAGGAAAACAAACCACCTGTAGCGTAAGGTACTTGATGATACGGTCCCTTCATTCACGAATACTCGAATGAGTCTAGAATATGGTTATGTGTATATTCTAATAACTTCATTCATTGTCTCTCAATCTTATTACTCGATCTATGAATTATGTCCAAATACCATTTTGACATATTCACATACGGTGGCCACCGGTTTTGTGATCGCACTAAATATGAGAAGTGAGTATTCTCTCCTAGTATCTATTACGGAGGAATGAATCCTATCTTGGCCCAATCACTCACACCATATGCTTCCTAATGTACCCAACACATGCCGTATCTACCCTACTTTAAGAGTGCAAGCGTTGCGCATGGTCAAAGTACATTATTCCACATATGATGTAGTATTGGCCTCAAGTCTAAGGACTACTAACATCACCCTACACACCGATACTACCATAGACACTTAAATAGCTTTACCAAATGGTTTCTCGGTTGGGTATGCCAACACTCTCCAAAGTGTCCATATGTTCATTATGAATAACCAAGTTCATTCGTAGCAATGAGACATACTACATCCTAGAAGGATCTAATGCAACATATGTTAACTTCAATCGCATCATTGATATCCCATATCTCAATGACCTTCAGCTAGTGGCTTATTTTAGGACTTAATTATTGACACACAAGCTCCCACTAACTTGGTGATTACCTTAGTCCTTGGGAACATTTTATCGAATAATTCAAACAACCAAATAATATATTCATAAAAATGTAATGCCAATTGTATTTAATAATGTATAAATAAATGAACATAAATAAATAACAATAACTGAATGTGATCATGTACATATCGTCCCTATCGTAGGTTGTCTCTAGGACATATATACTTTCAATTTTTACTCCGCCAATATCAGGACTAGGACCTTGATTATCTAAATCATCGTCCTTGTTGTCCTTAGAACCTTTTCCTTCATCATCACTGGTATCTTTTGGGATATTTTCATCCTCTTCTTCTTCATCATCGTCCGTCAGTATGACTAACTCGAGATGTTTGTACATAGCAGCACTTGTAACTTCCTCTTCTTCATTGATTTTGTGGGGATCAGCCACCATTGGTACAAAGGAACCCTTGAGCATCACAACTTGTTCAGCTGGAGAGGCACTCTTGAACTTTGCTTTCATATTCTCTCTAATTAAACCAATCAGATTTGAGCTCATTAGTTGAGAACATGTAAGTTCTTCTCGAAGTATTGAGTGTACAAACGTCTCAAGTCTCAGTAGTGAGATTCTCTTTTTCTCATTGGACAGATGGAGGTGAAGATCAGAAAAGTCCATCCTTCTATACCTTTGCCAGTTGCTGACAGACTTAGCAACTCTGGTCAAGGTATTCTTTTTGAAGTTTGAATAAAGTTCTTCTGAACTAACTTCAAGATCTTCAGTGATGTGAACCACTTCATTGGTCTCCTTTTGAGCCTGAATGAGAGTAAAGTTAAGTTCAGGAAAGTTTTGGAAAATAATTTTAGAGTCTAAAACTGTAACATGATTTACCTGCTTACTTTCAGCAAGCTCATGTTGCACACTAAGTTGTGTTGGTACTATTTCCATTGCTTCAGGAGCTTGGGCAGCATCCTTGAATTGTTCATCCTGAAATAACTTTATATTAGATACAAGTACTAAGTTTTCAAACTTAGTAAAAATACCAAAACTTTCATCTACCTGCTGAACAGGAGTAGTGGATTCTGGTGCAGAAGTTTCAGCAATCTTCTGACTTGTATCTTGAGAACTTTGTAAGGAAATAATTATATTAGCTAAAGATAAAGTTTCAGATAGTGAAGTTTTGCTTATATCTGAGTTAACTACCTGCTGAAGAAGGGAAGGTGGTGACTCAGTCCTTTCAACAAAGATGGCAGCTTCATTATCTGGGACTTTGTTCTTCAGCAGACTTCTTTTCTTGCTCTAATTGAGAAGGTTGTGCAGATTCAACAATCTCCCTTGTCTCTGAATTGACAAGTTGAGCATAGACATCTTGACCTCTAAGTTCACTACTTGTCAATAACATGTCTACTGACTTGTTGGAGTTGTCTTCAATCTCCAAGTCCATTTGCTGGCTTAGGTCTGTCAGCACCAGTTGAACTTTGTCAATAGAAGTCATTGGTGAACTAGGTCTAATATTCTCAGCATCTTGAGATGCGTCATCAAATACTGTCTCTTGTTGTGTTTCAGCAACCTCTGGGACTTGAACCATTGTAGTTTCGGAAAGTGGTTCTTCAACAATTGCAGCTTCAGCAATTTCTGGGACCAGACTAGTTGCTTTTTCAGCAACTGTCTCTTCAGCAACATTTTCAGCAAGTGCAGCTCTTCTCAAATCTGCAGCGATGTCACTTGCTGGTTCCAGAGTGTTGTCATCACTCACTGGGTGCATTAGTTTCAGCAACCGCAGTGGTGTCAGCAACAACATTTGAAGCTGTTGCATTCTCAGCAACATTTGTAGCTGTTGGATACCTATCTTGCTGACCAATATTTGCAACATCTGCAGCTGTTGCATTCATGGACTGGTTATCAGTCTCAGCAACATTTGCAGCTGTTGTCTTCTTTGACTTCTTGTCAGCAACCTTAGGTCCATTCTGCTTGTAGAAGGCTCTTCCCACATTGCATACTGATTTCTTAATCGACAATGGGTTTCTTAGCTGAATCCTGAAATTTTCAAGGATGTAGCATATTTTCAATCCATACATCACTGGAAAGGAAGGTGAGACTGTGTTGTCTTCAACCTTAACCTTGAACTTAATAACACAATCAACAAGTCTGTTGAAATGTACTTAGCCCAGTTGAGTTCAGTTTTATTCTCATGGATATGCATCAGCAATGGACACCTTCTCAAGCCTACTTGGTCAATTCCTCCAACTTGGGAGTCTAAGACTTTGATGAGTAGCAGAGCTACAAGACCAAGTGAATGGCAGAGATGCTTCCTTTTTACGTGCTTTGTCCAAGTCACGGGAGAAATCTCGCCTTTCTTCATTCTTTCATTTCTGACATCACGGTAGAAGGCTTCAATTTCTTCATCAGTGGCAGTGATGTCATCTTCAGTTCCAGTAGTTGGGATCTGAAAGATGTTTGCTAAATCAATCCATTTCAGGATGATTTGCACTCCTTGAACTGACGTAGAAATCACTTTTTCAGTGACTCCTTGTCCGTTAGTAAGGGTTTGGATTTCTGGATTGTTGTAGAATTCCATAGTGTTCAGCATGCTCACTTTCTTAGTGCGAGCAGTAATGAAGAAGAGAAGGCCTTGTTGATTAATCAAATTCAACGCCTCTTCATTTTCTTCGTCCAAATCTTGATCATAGAAGTATCTAATATACTTCTCCTTGGCAAATCCGCCCCATTGCATCATCTGCTCACACTTTGCAGTGTCGAGATATGCAGGCGGCATAGGTTTTTCAGTTATTAGTCGTTTTTCAACACAATTTTCACTGTCTTTTTCGTCGGATTTTTGATGAATGTGTATTTTATACTTTCATTCGAGTCTTTTTCACCTAATTTAGCTATCCTCTATGTTAATTTAGCTATATTTTAGTACATTTTATTAGAATCGTGTCACGTTTCCCTTTAGATTTTATTTTACAGGTTTTGGTTGAAATTCGGAGATTTACGGGCAATTATATTGAAGTTTACAAGGAATTGGTGGTCCAGAAGCCAATTTGGAGTATCTGAAGGTTTCCGGATAGGATTTGGAGTCTAGGGGTCGAATCTGGAGGTTAGAAGGCCATTAGAAGTCTGAAACCGAGTCCGAAAAGGTGAAGAAATCCAAATCCGCGTCAAAAAACACGGAAATTCCGCGAAAAACTGGGGGGCGAACCGCCCCAGAGTATTTTCGGGCCTATATATAGTTGCGAGTTTTCTCTCCGAAATTCATATCTTTCCAAGCCTTCTTTCTCACCTCTCTCTATAGTTTTAGGTAGGAACTTCCCGGGGCCTGTCCTGGGAGTTCCGTAGCTTAGGGGATAGTTTTTCATAGCAGATTGGAGCGCGTAGGATCACAATCATCCGGAGATTGACAACCTTCGGTAACTTTGTATCTTACAACTTTTATCTACTTATTTTATATATTCTTTCAATATGTTTTCTTCTATGATTGCTATTGATTGCATGCACATTATGAGTAGCTAAATTTATCGTTGGTGGTAGTATGTGAATTCTTAGCGAGGGAAGATAATCATGCTAATGGCTATATCGCGCATTATACTCCGTGTCATTGCTTTATTTCGTTGATGAGTTGAACACCAAAATTCTCGTATGTTGTATTGATCATTATGCACACTAGGACACTTGTCGGCCAATCAGACTTAATTATCTTCGTAGTGTTGAATGATTACGGAACACAATAGGACGTTAGTTGTTGACAGGTCAGACCCATACTATCTTCGTAGTGCACAATACTTACAACAGGACCCTAGATTCATTCAAAGATCTCTATGCAAGACCGAGGAATTTATGCATGATTATCGACCCATTATGTTAAGAAGGACCATACTATCACCAACCTCCATTATCTGCTTGAAAACCCCCTATCGCTTTTTATCTGCTGTTTTATATTTTCTTATTAAATAGATAAAGCTAGTTATAGTCCTGAGAGAACGACACTCGAGTCATTCTGCTGCTACACTACAGTTTTCGTTGTAGTTGTGGATTGCCTTTGGCTAAATTACAAATATTATTTGATTGAACCCTGACAACGTTCATCAAATTGGCGCCGTTGTCGGGGACTATACTCCTTTTTTCTATTTAATTTGTTTTTATTTACAGCTTTAAATTCCTATTTCTTTTAGTTTTAGTTTTCCTTTTTAATTTCTCTCTCTGTTTTCCTATTTGTTTCTAATTACTTTACCTAGTCTGTCACAGATTGTGTATGCCGCATACACGTTCTGCAGGAATACCGCTTGCTGATTCAATTGCTGAGATCGATAGAGTCTACCACCAAAGAAGGTGACTCCTTTTCAAGGAAATCGAGGGAATGGCAGAAGCTAGACCACTGAAGGCATGGGTACAACCCACCAAGGATCGTATGAGGGGACCGACGATTGTTCTTTCGCCCGCAACCCGAGATCTAGAAATCAAGAACCACGCATTCCAACAACTTCCGAGGTTCTATGGCTTATCAAGGGAAGATGTGATGGGGTACTTGAACGATATCGATGATTTCGTTAACCAACTCCCACGACCCGGAGCTGACATAACAACGAATGAGTTGAGAATGAAGGTTTTTGCAATGTGACTTGGCGACAGAGCCAAGTCATGGCTGAGTTCTCTACCAGCCAACTCGCTGGACACTTGGGAAAAGGTTTTTTCAGCTTTCATGGAGAAATACTTCCGACACACTCTGACTACCGCGCTTAAGGCGCAAATCACTGGATTCAAGCAAGACTATGATGAGACCATCTACACCGCATTCGAGAGGTTCCAAGATCTCACGAACAAGTGCCCTCACCATGGTTTTGAACTCTCCGACCTAGTCCAACACTTCTACAATGGACTAACCTTCGAGAACCAACAAGTGGTAGATTTCCAATGCCGAGGCAATATTTGGGAGGAAACCGTGGAAGCCGTCTGGGCAGTTTTCGAAAGGCTTGCTAAGGATTCGCAGTTCAAGGACCCAAGAGCAATGGTTAGGAGACGTGGACCAGAAGCTCCACCGACTCAAGAAGCCCCTATGTACAGGGGGAATGGGGATCAATTCGAGTGCTTTACCAACGAATTGAAGCAAGTCCTCAAGAGCGCCACCGGAACAACCGTTTCGAACGAAGTATGCCGAATATGCAAGAACTATGGGCATGGAGCTCATATGTGTAGATCGGAGCTGGCATACGAAGATGGAAACTGGGCTCGAGGAGGCGAAGAAGAAGCCTTTGCTACGGAGTTTGGTACTCAAGAAGTTAGCTACGGACAAGACGGTAGGAATCCTCGAGGTGGATTCTGGAGAAGAGGATACCGAAACAATCAAGGATATGCACCGGATAACCAAACTTATGGACCTAACCAAGACCGTAGCAGGCTGAACTATGGTAATGATCACTACGAAAACTCCGCTCCGAAAGAGCCACCGAAGTCGAAGACGGATCTACTGATGGAGAACTTGCAGAAGATGGTTGATCACACACAAAGTTTTCTCAAACGGTATGAGGAGGATTCCGAGAAAACTAGGGCAACGCTTGATAAGTTGGAAGAGAGCACTAGGCTTGCCCATCAAAAGATGCAAGAGTTGATCGACCGAAGAGCAAGTAAGGAACAAGGCAACACTGAGAAGGTCGTTAGGTGCGAGTGTTGCATGAAGGAAGAACTTCTACAGGCTGAGGAAGAAGAGGAGGACCTTGGTTCGGACACAAGTGATGAGGAGCAAGAGGATCCCGAACCACTCCCTAAAAGTTTCGATGTTAAGGTAGGGATTGGTGAGCTTGAAGATGTCCGTGCCACACTAGACACGGGATCCTTCTCAAACATAATTCCTTTGAATGTGTTTGAAAAGAGTAACCTTGGAAAACTATCCGAGGAAAGGGCTATTGTGCGACTGGCGGATGGATCATTCATGAGACCCGAAGGCGTTGTGAAAAATGTGTTGGTCAAGATTGGTAAAGCATCAATATACACCAATTTCGTAGTTATGCCGACATCTGCACCTGGGACGGGGGATGTCATACTCTTAGGGCAAACATTCTTGACCAAACTACGCTCCGTAATGGACATCTACCAAAGAACTTGCACCATCGAGGTGGATGGCAAACAACACGTATTGCAAGCCATACCTGATCCACCAGAGCCGCCAGATATTATTACTCACTATTGTGGTCTTGCAGCCTATATTCTTTCTTATTCACAGGTTCGTGGCATGGAAAGGAGATCAATGAAGGGGAAGACTAGTACCCGCAAAAAGACGAGATAGGCGCAGACAGGAGTCGAGTCAAAGACTTAAAACAATGACGCTATCCGGGAGGCAACCTGGAATTTTTTATCGCTTTCTTTACTGCTTTTCTGCATGCATTTCATTCTTGAACTATTTGCTTCTCATATGCGAATTTGTTCATGTGAGTGTCGTATATGATTTGTTTGAGTGAGATTTTCAAGTGGTTTTTTGAAAAAATTAGTTTCGGGATTTAAACCGCATTTTCTGACATCGGGACCCGTCTCCCCGCATTGGGGAGCACGGGGCGAACCGCCCCACAGTCCCAGATCTTATAAAACGTGGATTTCAACCCCAAAACCATATTTTCTTCATTCTTCTTCATCCTTACTCCCAAATAACCCGAAAAGTGCGATTTTACTTCTAAATCTTCATAACTTCTTCGTTTCTTGACCAAATTAAGTGTTCTTTAGCTTATTTCGAAGCCTATTACATGATCTATTACCCTAACCGATCAGATTTCATCCTAATTCGTTAGATTTGCAGATCTGGGGTATCATCTTTAAGAACCCTAATTTTCGAATTTGGGGGTTTTCTAATTTGAGCTTCATTTATGCTTGTTTGAAGCATGGGTATGTTGTTTATGTGATTAGACATGTTATTTACTATCAATTGCATGCTCAATTTTGCTTAAATTGTTGATTTGGGTATTTTGCTATTAGATGATATATCTTGCTATGCATTATGTCTTTATCTTTGATTTATAGCATACGGATATGTTTATTGGTGTAATGTTGGTGGATTTGACGATACAATGCTTATTAGTTGAGAATAAGGATTTATGCTATTGAATTTTTTGCGCTGCTATGGTATGAATTGAAACCTTGTTATCAAAGTTATTGGTTGTCTAGTAAGAGCATGATGTGATGTATTGCATGTAGTAGTTACGTTGATATGTTGCATGATGAAGTAGCTATGCTAGACATTGCAGTTTGGGGAGTTCGATTGATGAATTTATCACTTGTGTGTCTCGCTTTTTACACTAGCATATATTTGAGTCTGTTTTGAGTCGTACGAGGTGCTAATCGCTGTTTGTAGGTACCATACTAAGGGTAGGGAGTATTCCCGAATGTTAGCTGTGAAGAACCATGTCAAGGAAGGTGATCTCGCTAGATGTGCGTTCGAGCCAAGGGGTTTGGCAACAACGTCGTGGATTATCCAAGAGGAGGAGTTAGAATACACCTGGAGTAAGGACTCCTATGCCTATTCATGCACCACCGAAGGGTCAGAAACCACTATT
Organism: Plantago ovata; assembly: GCA_028274465.1. Classification (NCBI taxonomy): domain Eukaryota; kingdom Viridiplantae; phylum Streptophyta; class Magnoliopsida; order Lamiales; family Plantaginaceae; genus Plantago; species Plantago ovata. Next base: position 73,698,516 of record CM051455.1, read on the forward strand.
ATGTCAGCACTCCATCACGAGGACTGTAGAGTTCGAGTGAACTGGAAGGCACCGGGACATTCTAGCGGCGACGGATTTGATCTTGAGTTCGCAGTTGCTAGAAGGTTCCGAAGCGCTAGCTTGGTTCCAAAACGTAACGACATGGGTACACAGTCCCTCGTTGGGGCGCCCCTTGCCTGCCTCTGAAGTGAGCATCATATTGACATTGGTCGGAGCAACAGTGGATAAAGTGGTCAAAATTGGAGAAAAAGGTAGAAGACTTCTGAGTGTCCGAACAACTTACTGTAACTTTCTCGAGGTGTAAATCGTTGGAGGGGAAGGTCCTGATACCACTGCCCTTTCCTCTTCAACAGTTCACATCCTATTGAAGGGCTACAGGATGGAGAATTCCATAACAGCGGCGGCTAATCTTGAGAATTCTACCTGCCACTGCAACTCTACTGGCGATGATGATGATGACAGTAGTGACAATGAAGGCCATACGTGCAATGATGACTCTGATAGAGGAATTGATCCTGACCGGCCTAAAAATGGAACTACCGCAACCATCACAAGACCTGATGTCACACTATGAAACTCACAGAGGAGGCCCAATAAATCACAAGCAGCATACTCAGCCGACCGAGGCCAAACCATGGGGTAACATCTAGTATCACATCTTATTTCCTCATTTTCTTAATGCTAGGGACTAGCGTTAATTTCATGAGTGGGGATGGGATTTAAGTGATCTAGTATTATTAGTTTGAAGCTTGACATTGGTAGGCTGAGTATAGTACCTCGCATGCTTTATCCGTTTGCATTTGCATTTGCACGTTTACTGCTTTCTTAGATTTTTAGGTTGCATTCATCCTAGGATTAGTTTTGCATGTTTTATATGGAGTTTATTGCCGAATTTTTTGAATTTTTTATTGGGTAGATCAACTAGCTATGCCATTAATCGTATGCTTCATCTCTATGAATTTGTTTGAGGTCTTTCTCGCTTGGCTTGTCACATTTATGTATTGCACTTAGTTGAGCTAGGTAGTCTCGACATCACTTAGTGGTGTTTTCTCTACTGCGGTTCACGAAGGCCTTTATAATAGGATGATGCATGTTAGGGTCTTATGGTCGTTTTCCCGAGTAATTATGTACCTAAGAGGCAACATGTCTTCACCATGCTTTGAGATTGCTAAATGCCTAGGAAGGAGGTAGTGTGAGGTTGTGTGATCCTTTGTTTATAACCTATTCTTCCGAATAGGTTTGGGGAGGGGGTTACACCATCATAGACTTGTTTCTGTTTTTCATTCTTCGGATCGTGAGTTTATTTTTCCTCTTCCGTAATTTTGTACTCTAACCTATTCTTTCGAATAGGTTTGGGGAAGTCGTGTAAGTCATTTTGTTTTTTTTTTGTTATGCTACTGCTGGCTAGAAAAAAATCGAAAAAAAAAAAGAAAGAAAAATTCCAGAAGAAAAAAAGAAAAAGAAAAAAAGAATCTGGAAAGAAAAAAGAAAAAAAAGAGAAGACCCCAAAAAAAGCAAAGAAGGGTCCAAAAAATAAAGCCAAATAGCAGTTTAGCAAAGTTTGAGTCTTTTCCATTTTTCGTATTGTTCGTAATCGTGTTTTTCTATTTTTTATCTTTTTGTCTTGAGTGTCATCTGTTCTAGACCACCCTCGTCCTGCCATTCAGGAAGTGGTGAATAGCTTAAGACTTTACTTGAGAGATGGGTAGAATAGGGGAGTGTTATCTTTTATAGGGAACCCTCCTTCGTTTGATGAGAGCCAGTACCGGTTCGACCTCTTTTGAGGGAAAGTCTTAACATGGTGGAACAGCAGTAAGTCCTCAGTTTCATAGGCACGGGGCAACCATTCGTATCTTAGCATGCATCATTACGTCGTCACTGACTAGGTCCAGGTACAGAATGTTACGAGAGACTATCTTGTCTTGACATAAGTGCTTATATGGATATGTACAAGTCAATCGAGGTATTCTTCAACCTATATTCATGCTTTGATTTATATGGTTTTGTTCATATGTTATTTGGTAGATTCAGTAATTTAGTTCATTTTATTTGGCATGAAACTCCATTTTTGAGTCTTGCTTGTTTTTTTTGTATTAGAGTCTAGCTTAGTTGCTTGAGGACAAGCAAAGGTTCGGTTTGGGGAGTTTGATGAATGTGTATTTTACACTTTCATTCGAGTCTTTTTCACCTAATTTAGCTATCCTCTATGTTAATTTAGCTATATTTTAGTACATTTTATTAGAATAGTGTCACGTTTCCCTTTAGATTTTATTTTACAGGTTTTGGTTGAAATTCGGAGATTTACGGGCAATTATATTGAAGTTTACAAGGAATTGGTGTTCCAGAAGCCTATTTGGAGTATCTGAAGGTTTCCGGATAGGATTTGGAGTCTAGGGGCCGAATCTGGAGGTCAGAAGGCCATTAGAAGTCTGAAACCGAGTCCGAAAAGGTGAAGAAATCCAAATCCGCGTCGAAAAACGCGGAAATTCCACGAAAAACTGGGGGGCGAACCGCCCCAGAGTATTTTCGGGCCTATATATAGTTGCGAGTTTTCTCTCCGAAATTCATATCTTTCCAAGCCTTCTTTCTCACCTCTCTCTATAGTTTTAGGTAGGAACTTCCCGGGGCCTGTCCTGGGAGTTCCGTAGCTTAGGGGATAGTTTTTCATAGCAGATTGGAGCGCGTAGGATCACAATCATCCGGAGATTGACAACCTTCGGTAACTTTGTATCTTACAACTTTTATCTACTTATTTTATATATTCTTTCAATATGTTTTCTTCTATGATTGCTATTGATTGCATGCACATTATGAGTAGCTAAATTTATCGTTGGTGGTAGTATGTGAATTCTTAGCGAGGGAAGATAATCATGCTAATGGCTATATCGCGCATTATACTCCGTGTCATTGCTTTATTTCGTTGATGAGTTGAACACCAAATTCTCGTATGTTGTATTGATCATTATGCACACTAGGACACTTGTCGGCCAATCAGACTTAATTATCTTCGTAGTGTTGAATGATTACGGAACACAATAGGACGTTAGTTGTTGACAGGTCAGACCCATACTATCTTCGTAGTGCACAATACTTACAACAGGACCCTAGATTCATTCAAAGATCTCTATGCAAGACCGAGGAATTTATGCATGATTATCGACCCATTATGTTAAGAAGGACCATACTATCACCAACCTCCATTATCTGCTTGAAAACCCCCTATCGCTTTTTATCTGCTGTTTTATATTTTCTTATTAAATAGATAAAGCTAGTTATAGTCCTGAGAGAACGACACTCGAGTCATTCTGCTGCTACACTACAGTTTTCGTTGTAGTTGTGGATTGCCTTTGGCTAAATTACAAATATTATTTGATTGAACCCTGACAAAGTTCATCAAATTGGGCGCCGTTGTCGGGGACTATACTCTTTGTTTCTATTGATTTGTTTTTATTTACAGCTTTAAATTCCTATTTCTTTTAGTTTTAGATTTTCCTTTTAATTTCTCTCTCTGTTTCCTATTGTTTCTAATACCTTTCCTAGTCGTGTCCACAGTTGTGTATGCCGCATACACGTTCTGCAGGAATACCCGCTTGCTGATTCAATTGCTGAGATCGAGAGAGCTACCCACCAAAGAGGTGACTCTCCTTTCAAGGAAATCGACGGAATGGCAGAAGCTAGACCACTGAAGGCATGGGTACAACCCACCAAGGATCGTAGGTGGGACCGACGATTGTTCTTTCGGCCCAACCCGAGATCTAGAAATCAATAACCACGCATTCACAACTTCCGAGGTTCTATGGCTTATCAAGGGAAGATGTGAGGGGGTACTTGAACGATATCGATGATTTCGTCACCAACTCCCACGACCCGGAGCTGAATAACAACGAATGAGTTGAGAATGAAGGGTTTTGCAATGGGACTTGGCGACAGGCCAAGTCATGGCTGAGTTCTCTACCAGCCAACTCGCTGGACACTTGGGAAAAGGTTTTTCAGCTTCATGGAGAAATACTTCCCGACAACCTCTGACTACACGCTACGCGCTTAAGCGCAAATCACTGGATTCAAGCAAGACTATGATGAGACCATCTACACCGCATTCGAGAGGTTCCAAGATCTCACGAACAAGTGCCCTCACCATGGTTTGGACTCTCCGACCTAGTCCAACAATTCTACATGGACTAACCTTCGAGAACCAACAAGTGGTAGATTTCCAATGCCGAGGCAATATTGGGGAGGAACCGTGGAGCCGTCTGGGCAGTTTTCGAAAGGCTTGCCAAGATTCGCAGTTCAAGGACCCAAGAGCAATGGTTAGGAGACGTGGAG
>CM051455.1:73702938-73727658 GCA_028274465.1 Plantago ovata
AGTAAAGATCATTTTCAGTGACTCCTTACTATCAGTTAGGGAACTGGGATTTCTGCATTATTGTAGAACTCCATTGTGTCCACATACTCCCTTGCTTAGTGTGAGCAGTAATAAATGCATGAGGCCTTGCTGCTTGATAATTCAAGCGCTCTTCATGTCACCGTCAAGTCTTTGTTTAGAAGTATCGAATATACTTCTCTTTTGCCAATCCACCCATTGCATCATCATCTCACACTTTGCAGTGTCAAGATATGAAGGAGGCATAGGTTTGTTCCGAGATTCTTCGTTTTTCAACACAACTTTCGTTGTCACCTGAGCAGTGCGGTTCTAAAGCACTGTCAACCTTAGACGACTTGGAGGCTTGGAGGACTGTCTCTTTGGTGCCATTTCTTTTATAGAGAAGAGAATGTGTACGAAAAAGATAGTTTGCTTTTTACGGAGGTACATAGATTCAGGCTAAATTTTGCAGAGAAAGGAAATGTGAGTTAAAGAATTTTGTCATTTCTCTAACTCCTTCTTTATATAGTGTCTCTGATGTGTGAGAAACTCAATCGATTTGAGTTCTCAGCAAGGGTAAAACAGAGAAACAAAGGCGTTAGTGGAGCCTTTGCATTGAATGCGTAGTGGCCCACTAACTAAAACCGTCAGAGCACTCTCTCTCTTTGTTTTGTTAACCGTTAGATAATAACTCCTTTTAATCAATGGCCACGATTGTATTTCATGTCATGATTATTACGAGTTTATCTGTGCCGATTAACGTCACAAATTGATTTTACCGAGTTTTATGGGATTAGATTGCTTGCTGAAATAGACAGAATCTTTTCAGCGAGTTTGCATAAATAGCTGGATACTTGCTGAAAGTTCCCCCTTACTTAGATATCTCATATTTTCTTAAGTTTAAAAGATATTTTGATTTCCCGTATCAGTAAATTCTTTTGTACTTGAGATATCCTTTGGTAAAATCTGAGAAATGAGTTTTGCTCTTTTTCTGAGTTCCCGTCTCAGAATATTCCCTTGATACTTGAATACCTGTTTCAGTATCTTTGATTGTCTGAATGCCGGTCTCAGCAATCCTTAAGGTTTTTTTTACTGAGTGCCTGTCTCAGCAAGTGATCAAGTTCCTAACAAATATCCGTTTGAAGGAATTACTTGCTGAATGCCTGTTTCAGCAATCATGTAGTGACTTATCATTTCTTAGAAGAAATTAGTGGACGGAGCTTTTAAGTAAGAATACTTTGGCTTGCTGAATACCTGTTTCAGCATTCTGCCAATGTATTCTTTATTGAGGTAGTTCAATCAATCCAAGGTTATACCTTAGCATTGCGAACCTATTATCTGGTAGGGGCTTGGTAAAGATGTCAGCAAGTTGATCATCAGTACCTACTTTCACAACCTCAATATCTCCTTTTTCCACATGATCTCTAATGAAATGATGTCTAATATCAATGTGCTTAGTCCTAGAGTGAAACTTAGGATTTTGCGTGATAGCAATAGCACTTGTATTATCACAAAAGATTGGTGTTTTCTTTGCAGAAATACCATAATCTCTTAATTGTTGCTGAATCCATAGGATTTGAGCTGTGCAACAACCAGCTGCAATGTATTCAGATTCAGTGGATGAATTGGCAACACAGGTTTGCTTCTTGCTGAACCATGATATTAATCTAGTACCAAAAAACTGACAAGTTCCAGAGGTACTTTTTCTATCAAGAGTTGATCCCTCCATGATCAGCATCAGAATAACCAACCAATTCTAGTCCAGAATCTTTAGGATACCATAATCCAACATTGATTGTACCTTTGACATATTTCAGTATCTTGATTGCCTTTTTGTAGTGTGATTCTCTTGGATCAGATTGGAATCTTGCACACACACAAACAGCATACTGAATGTCAGGTCTACTTGCTGTTACATACAACAAGGAACCAATGAGCTTCCTATACTTGTGTTCTTCAACACTTTTATCTTCTTTAGTATAGCCCAATTTGGTACCAACACTCATAGGGATCTTTTCATGTTTCTCTTCCTCTTTGATCCTAAACTTTATGAGCATTTCTTTCGCATACTTTGCCTGATTTATGAATATTCCATCTTTGAGTTGCTTGACTTGCAATCCTAGGAAATAATTCAATTTTCCCATCATACTCATTTCAAACCTCTTTGTCATGAGTTTGGCAAATCATCACAAAGTTGCTTGTCCTTAGATCCAAAAATTATGTCATCCACATAAATTCGAACTTAGAGTATTTTACCATCATGGCCATGGTAAATAAGGTTTTGTCAACTTCACCTTTCTTGAAACCATTATCCAGCAAGAACTTAGCCAAGGTATCATACAATGCTCTTGGTGCTTGCTTTAGACCATATACAGCTTTCTGAAGCTTGTATACCATCTTGATTTCTGAGGGAAGTTCAAAGCCAGGGGGTTGTTCTAAGTAGACTTCTTCAGCAAGTTCACCATTCAAGAATGCACTTTTAACATCCATTTGGTAAACAATGAAGTCATTGTGAGCAGCAAAGGCCAAGAAAAGCCTAATTGCATCCAATCTTGCAACTGGTGCATAAGACTCATCATAGTCCAATCCTTCAGTCTGACAGTAACCTTGAGCAACTAAACGTGCTTTATTTCTTGTTAGTTCACCAGACTCACTCAGCTTGTTTCTGAACACCCACTTTGTACCAGTAGCTTTCTTGCCTTCAGCAAGTGGTACAAGTTTCCAGACATTGTTCCTTTCGAATTGATCCAGTTCTTCTTGCATTGCCTTTATCCATTCAGAATGCTTTAAAGCTTCTTCTATGGTTTTAGGTTCAATTTCTGAAACAAAGCAAGAGAACAATGATTCTACTTCTACGACAGTTGCTTCTTCAGGAAGTCCATGAGTTGTAGATGCTTTGGATCTAGTCACTTGGCGTTTATTAATATCGCCAATCATATCCGTAGAGGGATGATCTCTAATCCATTTATTAACAGGTTTTCTGCTTGTTGGATCTGGATATGTTTGCTCATCAGCATGTGACTCTTCAGTATGTACTTGTTCAGTACTACTGGGATTTTGTGTCTCTGCTGAGATTGGTTCATCAGCAACTGCTTGTTCAACATTGCTTGATTGTGGTAGTTTATCAGCAAGCACTGGAGGTTGCGTAGTTTCAGCAACTTCCGGGGCAACTGCGTCTTTTGCTGGAAATTCTTTGTCGTGAACTATATTTATCTTGTCATGACTTGGGGGAGGAGAGTCATTGTCAGAATCATCATTTAGTTCAATTGACTTGATTTGCCTAGCATTAGATTCAGTTCTTTGCTCATGTATGATTAACTTTTTCATACATTCTGATATTTCTTCTTCAGCGGGCACTCCTTGTGTCTTTTCATAGAATACAACATGCACTGATTCTTCGATCTTTTGTGCCCTTTTTGTTGTAAACTCTATAAGCTTTACTATGCAAGAAGTAACCGAGAAATATCGCTTCGTCTGCCTTTGGTTGAAATGTTCTTAGGTATTCTCTCCCGTTATTAAGAACGAAACACTTGCAACCAAATACTCTTAGATGAGTGATATTAGGAGGTCTTCCAACAAACAATTCATAAGGAGTTTTGTTGTATTCCTTAGTAATCAAACATCTGTTTTGAGTGTAACAGGCGGTATTAATCGCTTCAACCCAGTAAGCCTCACTTATTTCAGTGTCAGCAAGCATTGTTCTTGCGGCTTCTTTCTGGGTACGATTCTTCCGTTCAGCAATAGCATTTTGCTGTGGTGTCCTTAATGAGGATAACTGATGTTGTATGCCTTGTGAGGTGTAATACTCAGTTATGTACTGGTTTACAAACTCAATACCATGGTCTGTCCTTATGACTTTTACCTTGTCATTTTCATGACTTCAAGCTTATTCAGCAAGTTAGGTATTTTAGTTCTAGTTTCAGATTTGTGCTTGATGAATACTATCCAAGTGAATCTTGAATAGTCATCCACCACGATCAGACCATACTTCTTACCAGCATAGCTTGTTGAAGATGATTCAAACAAGTCCATGTGCAAGAGTTGTAAAGGTTTTGTAGTTGACGGTACTGCCTTGTTATTAAAAGAAGATTTGGTTTGCTTTCCTTGCTGACATGCATTGCAAACACCATCCTTCTTAAAAGTAACCTTAGGTAATCCAACTACAAGTTCCTTTTTAGACAACTTATTCAGCGTTTTGAAGTTTAGATGACTTGTTCGTTTATGCCATAACCATGCTTTTTCAGCAAGGCAATCGTGATCTGAGACAAGGCATTTTTCAACGATTGCTGAAGAACAATCTACGTTGTACAAGCCTCCTGATCTTCTTGCAATCATAATTACCTTTTTAGTCTCGAAATCTATAAGTTTACATTCATCACTTTTGATTTTGATGAAGTATCCTTTGTCAGCAAACTGACTCATGCTGAAAAGATTAAACTTAAGATTTTTGACATAAAGAACTACAGTAATGGTTATGCATCCTAACTTCACGTCACCATAGCCTTTTGTAGAACCAGAGCCTCCACCAGCAAACCTTATTGTTGGACCTTTAGACCACCGTCTATAGTTTATAAGGTTATTCTTGTTCCCCGTCATGTGCTTTCCACAACAACTGTCAAAGTGCCAGATTGCATCGTTTGTCTCCGTGGCTGAAGTCTGCACAATCAAGAGCAAACAAGTTAATTTTCCAATATTGGATGTCCATTAACATGTTCAAGAATGCGTCCAGTGGAAACCCAAGTCTTAAGTTTTTCAAATTTGACTTGTTTTCTACTTGCTGAGGAACTAGGAGGTTTTGAGCTGAAAGACTTTTGATTCGTGCTGATCAAGTCCACTTTCTGATGTGGTGTCTTGCTCGGTTGACCTTTTTGCTGAACATACTTTTCAGTAAGTTCTTTTCTAGCAAGGTTCCTTCTAGCCCTAGCATTTAGAGTCTTTTCAGAACTCTTAGGCTTGATTTTGTTCATCTCTTTGAAGTATCTTTGTTGACTTTGCTTATACTCGTGAAAAAGTTGACTGTGCTTGGTTTTGAAACCGTGTCCACTTTTCGGAGAATGCTAAGATTTTGTGTCAGCAACCTTACTTGATTCAGGTTTGTCAGCAAAGGTCTTCTGATTACTTTTAGTAATCTTGCCTTTTGACTTAACAAATTGCTTTTCAGCAACTTGTTTGGCGGACTGCTTCACATCATCCTTCTTCTTTTCAGTTTGCTTCACAGCAACCTGTTTTCCTTTTAAAGTCTTGTTACTTTGAGTATCAACAACGGGCTTTATGGTCGTAGGTACTTGATTGCATGTTTCAGCAACCTTAGACTGACCAAACTGACAAAGTTCTGGTTGACCACTATGATGAATGTGTATTTTACACTTTCATTCGAGTCTTTTTCACCTATTTTAGCTATCCTCTATGTTAATTTAGCTATATTTTAGTGCATTTAATTAGAATAGTGTCACGTTTCCCTTTAGATTTTATTTACAGGTTTTGGTTGAAATTCGAAGATTTCCGGAAAATATATTGAAGTTGACAAGGAATTTGTGTTCCAGAAGCCTATTTGGAGTATCTGAAAGTTTCCGGATAGGATTTGAAGTCTAGGGGCCGAATCTGGAGGTTAGAAGGCTACTAGAAGTCAGAAACCGAGTCCGAAAAGGGGACGAAATCCAAAACCGCGTCGAAAACGCGGAATTCCGCGAAAAACACGCCGGGCGAACCGCCGCAGACGTGGGGCGAACCGCCCCACACCGGGCGAACCGCCGCACGTGTGGGGTGAACCGCCCCACAGTATTTCGAAGCCTATATATAGTTGCTCAGTTTTCTCCGAAAATCATATCTTTCCAGACCTACTTTCTCACCTCTCTCTATAGTTTTAGGTACGGACTTCCCAAACCTCTTCTGGGGGTCCGTAGCTTAGGGGATACTTTTTCATAGCAGTTTGGAGCTCGTAGGATTGCAATCATCCGGAGATTGACAACCTTCGGTAACTTTGTATCTTACAGTTTTATTCTACTTATTTTATTATATTCTTTCAACATGTTTTCTTCTATGATTTCTGTTGATTGCATGCCTATTATGAGTAGCTAAACTTATCGTTGGTGGTAGTATGTGAATTCTTAGCGAAGGGAAGATAATCATGCTAATGGCTATATCGCGCATTATACTCCGTGTCATTGCTTTATTTCGTTGATCAGGCACAACCTAAATTCTCGTATGTTGTATTAATTATTATGCATGATTGGACACTTGTCGACCATCAGACCAATTATCTTCGTAGTGTTGAATAATTACGGAACACATTAGGATGTGATTGACTTGTCAGACCAATTATCTTCGTAGTGCTTAATATTTGCAACAGGACACTAGATTGATTCAAAGATCTCTATGCAAGACCGAGGAATTTATGCATGATTATCGACCCGTTATGTTAAAAAGGACCATACTATCACCAATCGCCATTATCTGCTAGAAACCCCATTTGCTATCTGTTTGCTGTTTTTATATTCTAAATTAGATTTGATAAAGCTAGTTATAGTCCTGAGAGAACGACACCCGAGTCATTCTACTGCTACACTACGGATTTCGTTGTAGTTGTGGATTGCCTTTGGCTAAATACAAATTTATTTGACTGAATCCGGAGCACGACACCCGCGTTCATCACACTATCAGTAGCACGTACGGAGAAAATCGGTGATTTGTCTTTACTCAAGATTTCTACGTCATCACCTTCATATGTTGCACCTAAACCTTCTTTCTGAGATGGATCTCTCAAATAAGAGTTTAGTTCAGTCAGCGTATTACTTGCGTCAGCATAAGATTTGAAATTGATTTTCATCTTTTTCATTTCTTGGATTTCAGCAAGTAACTTTAGAATTGAGGACTGATATTCTTCCAATTCTAATGCCATTTGAGAATTCTTCTCTGTAGCTTCAGCAATCAACTTCTTAAGACGCCTTATTTCAGCATCCTTTTCTTCTGTCTCTTCCTTCAGCAAGACATACTTTGCAGTAGTCTGCTTGGTCAGAGTTTCAGCAATCTGTAGTTTCTCTTGCTGTCTGCTCAGAGTTTTCTCAAATCTTTCGATTTCTCCTTGAATCTTGTCAAGGTCAATCTCGTCTTCACTTTCTGAGTCTGAGTCAGAGGTAGGGTTGTTTACCTGATCGGCCATGAGGCAGAACTCGTAGTTTGACACATCTGGATAAGGTTCCATAGCTATTCCAGAAACTTCTTTGCCAATACCCACGTCTAGATTGGCTTCTTCATCGTCAGTGTCTGAGCTTTCATCCTCATTGTCTTCGGAGCTAGTATCAATGCATAGTGCATCGATTTTTGCTTGAAGCTTCTTCTTTTCTTCAGCAATAAAAGCTCTTTTGAACTTCTTCTTCTTTTCAGCAGATTTGCCTTTCAGCAAAGGGCAATTTGCTTTGAAGTGTCCAGGCTTTTTGCAGTAAAAGCAGAGATCATTTCCAACTGCTGGTTCTTCTGATGAAGTTGCTTGCTGAGCTTGCTTGTTCAGCGAGCTAGTCACATTCTTGTACTTATGGTAGTTGTTACCAACATTCTTTTTCAGCTTCTCTTTTGCTTTTCGCCTTTCAAGTTCCTTACTGATGAATTTCTTCATGTTTTTGACAACTGATGAACGTATTTTTGACGCGTTCATCTTGTCTTTTTTACCTTCTTTTGCTATCTTTTAGCCTTGTTTTTTGGTTAGTTTTGTAGAATAGTGTCATGTTTATTGTTTTCTGCATTTTCAGGCACTTAGGAACGAAATGGCGTTTTTTGAGCTAAAAACGAGCTTTTTTGATAGAAAATGGCCCCGTTGAAGTTCCTTGATCTCCACGGCTTGTTCGTGAGTGTTTGAGCATCAATAAGCATTGAGAAGGATGAGTCCAAGGCACCCGAGGGCCGTACGAGGGCAAAAAGATTGAGTTTGAAGACAAAAATCTGCCCAGGAGCCAAGCTAAGCGCCTGGAATAGTGAAGCGCTCCGCTTCATTTTCCAGGAGCTTTGGCACAGCAGCCAAGCGAAGCGCTTGGAGGGCCCAAGCGCTTCGCTTGCCAAGCGCTCCGCTTGGCCTCTCCAAGCGGTCCGCTTGGCAGCGGTTACGTTTTCGGATTTTCCTTCTTAGATCTGATCTTCAGTTTCTTTTTCGATACTTTTGAACTTTGGCTTCGTTTTGGAGAGATCCTAAGCCCCAAAACTCAGAGAAAACTCAGATTACATTGTATTTTAGATTGGATTAAAGGTTTTGGCATAGGATTGCATCCGTTGTTTCATCTACGGAGAGGTTTTCATCAATACCCACCGATTAGTGACAACTTGGTGGTAACATTGTATCATTATCTCTTGTCTAGTAGTTTGATTTGATGTATTCTATTTACAATTCATATGATTTGATGTCTATGTTGATGAATATGAGTAGCTAAATCCTTTGTGTTGGTGGTAGAATGTAGAATATGCATGCTATGGGTTATGTTTATGCTTACATGAGATTGTGATTCAATCTTGCTGCAAATTCCTTCATATGATTCTTAGTTGCCTATAAAATATATTCGAATTGAGTATAGTGACAAACTCTTGGTCAATGAAAGCTATAGGATTGTATGTTAGAGATTTGCAGCATGCTAGATAAATGGTGTTAGTGACAAGCACCTCTAAAGTGTTGATAGTGGTCTTTTATGATGTGTGTCTTGAAAGTTACCTAGACAAGTTGCTTAGCAGACTTGATCGAAGGTTTTACGCACTGAACTTGTGAGCATATTCGTAACCCATGCATGTGTATTTGATTTCTACCACCAACCGTTTTCCAAACTTGATTACAACAATCTGATTTCTCGTTGCTTTGTTCTAAGAAAGCAATTCTACAAACACTTGAACTCGTTGTCTGAAATTACTAGAAAAAACCACAAACAAAGCCACGTTAGGTCCCGAGAGAACGACACTCGGGGAAAACTTGCCATTGCACTCGAGTTTGTGTAGAGATAAGTGTTCTTTGGCTTTTAAACAAATTTAATTGGTGAAAAACGACATCATCAATTTGTCGCCGTTGCCGGGGACTTAACTCCTTTGGTTGGTGTTTTTGTTTTGGTTTTTCAGCCAACATCACTTTCTCACCTCATTTCTTTCCCCCTATCTTTTTCAGAAAATTTATCTAATCTGCTCTTTGTTACCTTGCGTGCTGGCGCTCTTTGTATATATTATTAGATTAGAGGTTTTTTTCCTTGCAAATTTTTTTTAATTCTTTTGTGGATTCTGCTCCTTGGTTTCTTGTTTTCTCATGTGCAGAAACTAGTTCCTTGTAATGATGAGTATGCGAGCTTCTTTGACAAGGTATGTGAAACCTCGAGGGCCTTGCATAACATTGGACGAAGATTGCAAGGATTATGACTTTGATCCTTCGTACTACTCCATTGTTTCCACGTTTTCGAGTGGTGATGATCCAAGAGGGTTCTTAGACACGTTCGAGGAAGGTGTGTTGAGGATACCTCGTGAGAATGTGGAGGGGGTTATTTTATCACATGAGCAGCTTTGTATAAGGGGATTTATGGGAGCCTTGAGAGGGAGCGCTCGTGAGTGGCTCAGGATCCCGCCGGAAAGATCATTGCACACTTGGGATGAAATTACCAACAAGTTTCTGGAACATTGGGATTGGGACTCACCTCCCGGTTCAAGGACATGGACGTCTCGCTTTGCTAGTCCGCCACCAGAAATCGACATAGCCAATGTAGAGGAATGTTGTGAAGAATCTATTGACGAAGCCTCTTCAGTGCTTAGCTTGGATTCCGCGTCCTTAACTGAGGATGTCAAGACTGTTGGTAAAGAAGCTGTCGTGGAGGAGGTGATGACTGAATCCATTGCTTCACCTGAGTCAGACAATGTTGTCTTGAGTTGTGTTGAGATCTAGGAGCTACTCTCTGAAGATTTTGGTGTCTCTGAATCGACATGTTTGGATTCTATTGCTACAGACACTCTTGATCTTGACTCCTATGTTCTGGTCCATGCACCAACCTATGAGCTTCAAGGGAGTTTTGATCCACTTTTTTCTTTTTATTTTCCCTCTCATTCCTTTAGTTATTTCTAAGATTTTGATTTTGTTAATTTAGTTGATTTTTATTTTCAGGAAATCATGGATTTGTTTGAGGACTTGAGGAGAGGAGCCAAAGATGGTTCCCAAGATGCAAGGAGTAATGGAACGAATGCACGAGATTCGTTCCCATTTGATAATGGATAACCTTTGCGGTATTTCTTTGCATGTAGTTTAGTTTTTCCTCTTTATTTGCTTTTGTAGTTGTGGCCTGTGTGCCTTTTGTCGTGATTAGTTTAGTCTAGTGTTTGTCTTGGTGCCTTAGGTGATTAAGATAGGAAAAAACATCGAAAATCTGGAAACAGAGCCAAGCGAAGCGCCTGGCAAGCCCAAGCGGTCCGCTTGGAATTCCAGTAAGAATTTCATTCTTACTAGAATTTCAAGCGAAGCGCCTGGAGCCTCCCAAGCGCTCCGCTTGACAAGCGAACCGCTTCGCCTAGACCCTGTACCCAGATTTTACTCGTTTTTCCATTCTTCTCACCTTTGTGCACCCGTTTTCACATGTTTTTTGAGTCCTTTCAGGTACTACTCATATATAGGAGATTGGACACAAACCTTATTCAGGGAAGTGTACTCGCAATCAATTTTTTTTTTCTAAATCAACTTTTCTTTGCTCGAGGACGAGCAAAAGTTTAGGTTTGGGGAGGGGGTATTGGATTTTCAGTACTATATGCTTGTGTGGTTCGTGCATGCCTGATTTTACTCAAGTTCATGTGATTTGTCGTGTTTTTTGTTTCAGTTTTTGCATGCATATCATCCATAGATTAGTTGTTGCACGTTGTTGTGTGGAGTCTATTGCGAAGTTTTTTCGAACTTTTTTATTGTGTAGACTAAGTGTTTATGACCATTGATCATATGTTGCATCACTTTGCAAGTAGTTTGAGGCTTGTCTCGCTTGGTTTGTCACATTCGCATGTGCACTAGTTAAGCTTAGTAGTCTCGACATCACCTTGAGTGGTGTTTCTTCTGTTGCGGTTCACGATGGCCTTATAAAATGATGCATGTTAGAGTCTATGGTTGTAGCCCGTGTAATTATGTACGTAAGAGGCGACATGTTCTTCACCTCGATTAGAGATTGCCAAATGCCTAGGAAGGAGGTAGTGTGAGGTGTGCGATTCCTTGTATTAAACCTATTCTATCGAATAGGTTTGGGGAGGGGGTTGCTTCGTTGATCTTGTCTTTCGTCTTTGAGTCGTTGTAAAGTTTCCCTTTTTCTTTTTCTTTTTGTTTTGTGTCCCAACCTATTCTTTCGAATAGGTTTGGGGAGGTGTCTTTGTAAAAGAGTCTTTCCTTTTTCTTTTTCGTCTTTGTGCTCAAACCTATTCTTTCGAATAGGTTTGGGGAGGTGTTTCTGACACTTAGTACTGCTGCTTGCCCCTATATATATAAAAAAAAAAAAAAAGAGAAAAAGAAAAGAAGAAAAAAAAAAGGGAAAAGAAAAAAAAGAGAAAAAAAAAAGAAGAAGAAAGAAAATAAAGAATAAGACCCAAAAGCAAAAGAAGGGTCGTTGCAAGCCAAAAGCAGTCTTGTAGTGTCAAGTGTCATGTAAATATTTTGACCTTGTGAAGTTATCGAGTTGTAAATTCTATCTTTCGTTTCGTGTCGCCTTTGTCCAAGGCCTGTTCTCGACCACCCTCGTCTTGCTATTCAAGAAGTGGTTGAAAGAGGCTCATTTTTGAGAGTCTGGGTAGAATAGGGGAGTGTTATCTTTCTAAGGGAACCCTCCTTCGTTTGATGAGAGCCAGTATTGGTTCGCCCTCTCTTGAGGAAAAGTCTCGCTTGGTGAACAGTAGTAAGCCCTCGGTTTCATAGGCACGGGGCAATTGTAGTATGATAACATGCATCATTGTGTCGTCACTGACCAGGTCCAGGTAGAAGACGTTACGAGAGACTTCTTTGTTAAACCAAGTGCACATGAGAATGTGTATATTCGCAATCGAGGCATTCTTCAACCTACTTGCATGTCATGCTCATTTGGTTTTGTTCATAAGCATTTGTAGATTCAATAGATTAGTTCACTTTACTTGGCATGAGACTCCTTTTGTGTTGCATTTAGGATAGTTTGTTGCTTGAGGACAAGCAAAGGTTTGGTTTGGGGAGTTTGATGAACGTATTTTTGACGCGTTCATCTTGTCTTTTTTACCTTCTTTTGCTATCTTTTAGCCTTATTTTTTGGTTAGTTTTGTAGAATAGTGTCACGTTTATTGTTTTCTGCATTTTCACGCACTTAGGAACGAAATGGCGTTTTTGGAGCTAAAAACGAGCTTTTTTGATAGAAAATGGCCCCGTTGAAGTTCCTTGATCTCCACGGCTTGTTCGTAAGTGTTTGAGCATCAATAAGCATTGAGAAGGATGAGTCCAAGGCACCCGAGGGCCGTACGAGGGCAAAAAGATTGAGTTTGAAGACAAAAATCTGCCCTGGAGCCAAGCTAAGCGCCTGGAATAGTGAAGCGCTCCGCTTCATTTTCCAGGAGCTTTGGCACAGCAGCCAAGCGAAGCGCTTGGAGGGCCCAAGCGCTTCGCTTGCCAAGCGCTCCGCTTGGCCTCTCCAAGCGGTCCGCTTGGCATGTTACGTTTTCGGATTTTTCTTCTTAGATCTGATCTTCAGTTTCTTTTTCGATACTTTTGAACTTTGGCTTCGTTTTGGAGAGCTCCTAAGCCCCAAAACTCATAGAAAATCAGATTACATTGTATTTTAGATTGGATTAAAGGTTTTGGCATAGGATTGCATCCGTTGTTTCATCTACGGAGAGGTTTTCATCAATACCCACCGATTAGTGACAGCTTGGTGGTAACATTGTATCATTATCTCTTGTCTAGTAGTTTGATTTTATGTATTCTATGTACAATTCATATGATTTGATGTCTATGTTGATGAATATGAGTAGCTAAATCCTTTGTGTTGGTGGTAGAATGTAGAATATGCATGCTATGGGTTATGTTTATGCTTACATGAGATTGCGATTCAATCTTGCTGCAAATTCATTCATATGATTCTTAGTTGCCTATAAAATATATTCAAATTGAGTATAGTGACAAACTCTTGGTCAATGAAAGCTATAGGATTGTATGTTAGAGATTTGCAGCGTGCTAGATAAATGGTGTTAGTGACAAGCACCTCTAAAGTATTGATAGTGGTCTTTTATGATGTGTGTCTTGAAAGTTACCTAGACGAGTTGCTTAGCAGACTTGATCGAAGGTTTTACGCACTGAACTTGTGAGCATATTCGTAACCCATGCATGTGTATTTGATTTCTACCACCAACCGTTTTCCAAACTTGATTACAACAATCTGATTTCTCGTTGCTTTGTTCTAAGAAAGCAATTCTACAAACACTTGAACTCGTTGTCTGAAATTACTAGCAAAAACCACAAACAAAGCCACGTTAGGTCCCGAGAGAACGACACTCGGGGAAAACTTGCCATTGCACTCTAGTTTGTGTAGTAATAAGTGTTCTTTGGCTTTTAAACAAATTTAATTGGTGAAAAACGACATCATCAACAACCAAAGAGTTTTCATCAGCATGCTCTTTATCATTCTTCTTTTCGGAAGATGACGGCTTTGCAGCAAGAGCAATGTTTTGCGATTTTTCAGCAAACACATTTTCTCTTTGCTTTGTCTCATAGTTGACAGTAGCAAGATGAGAGAACAACTCTGTTGGTGTAATGTTTGGCATTCCTTGATTGTAGTAGAAGTTCTGAGTGTGGATCCATTCTTGATTCAGACTTCTGATGATGGTTTTCACCTTCTCAGAATTTGAGTAAAGATTTCCAACACCCAAGGCTGCCATTTCACTAACAAGAGTTGTGAATCTGAAGTCCAAGTCTTCTAGTGGCTCGTTTGTACCTTGTTTAAAGTTTTGGAACTTTAATTTCAGTACGTCAAGTTTGTTTTCCTTGGTTTTGTCAGATCCAACACAAAGATCTTGAACCATTTTCCAAGCTTCTTAGCAGTTTTAGCACCCACAGTTTGCACTGTATGGTATCCAGAGTTGATAGAATGATGATGTTTCTTGCTTGGCCATCAAGACAGAATCTCTTAGCTTCGTCGTAAGTCCATTCCTCTCTCGGTTTTGGCACAACGGTATCAACCGGTTCGCCTAAGATAGTTTCCTTTCCAGCTTCAGTGGTTTTGTGAGAAAAACTTCTTTCAACCTTAGTGATCTTGATAGGTCCATCATTAATGACAGTGACCATCTCATCACTAATGGCCTCAAGATGTAGCATCATGTTGTTTCACCATTTTTCGTAATTTTCCAGCTTCAGCAAGGGAGTGTCCCTAAAGACATCCTGTCAGCAAAGCACTACCAAACTGATCAAGTGAGAGTGATTTACGGAAAGCACCTAAGGGGATCTAGGTTCAGTGCTGAAGGTTAAAGAACCTCCAGCTCTGATACCACTTTTTGGTCCCTTTAAAAAACAAGAAAAGACTAGGGGGGGGGGGGGTGAATAGTCTTTTCAAAAAAAAATTGTCGTTTAAAAACTTTCTCAGCAAGTGCTTATTAGTTTACAGTAATGAGTTTGCTGATAGTTAATTAACTTTCTCAGCAAGCGCAAGTTACTTCACGTAACTAGGTTTGCTGGTACTTAAAATCAGAGAGCGGAAGTCTTTGATGTGAGTGATTGTGTACAGATAGATATGATTTGCTGAAAACCAAGTACAGTAAGTAAATCACACAAACACTTTTATAGTGGTATATGAGAGTGGCGTAATCTCTCAACTAATCCACTTTGTCCTTTCTAGGACTGAATCCACTAAGATAAGTTTGAGGTTCCTTACAACACCTATCTAGAGCGATCCAAACAGAAACCAAAGCACACTTTCTTTGTCTCCAACCTAAATAGAGAACGTAACCTTGTTCTCCACCAAACTTGGTACTTTTAATCAGCAGAACTATGCTCGATTACGTTCCCCGTGAATATCACGCCTGAAAGGGTGTATTTTCAGTTAGAGAGGTTTGGGATGAGATAACTTAATTATAACTTATTCAGTTACAACAAGTAATCTAAGAAACAAGACTTTGAATACTTTGCAGTAAACAAGCTTGATTGTTTCTGGTGTCAAGACTTGTTCTTGTTCAAAAGAAAGAAAGAACACGTAACTAATTACTTAGTCGTGTATATTCTACTTCTTCACAAGTAGCTTTTTCAAGCTTTAAGTCTTGGAACGGATCAATGGCAGTAAGAGTATTGAAGGGTATGTGAGTTTAAGCACAAGTGAGAGTATGATCACGTTGTTGACACACTTCAACTCTTTGTCGGATGACCTCTATTTATAGTGAAATAAGGAGCCGTTTGAATTTCAAATTCTAAGTCTTTTGATCCTTAAAATGTCACTATCTTACTTTTGTACTTTCAGCAGCGTCCTTGTTTGTCTTCTAGTCTTCATGTCCTTCGCGTGCATGCTTTGCATTTAATGCTCTTTTGAATGAAATTCAAACAGTAACATTGGAGCGCAAATACAAGTACTTTCAGCAAGAGGTCACATATGTTCCATCAGCAAGTGGTCAGTCTCAGTTTCAGCAAGCACAACCTACTCTGTCGTATAGATTTTCACTTATGCAAGCTGTTGCTGAAGTTTTCACTTTCTGAGCAACATGTGCCTTTGTAGATATCAGTCTTCAGAAATCTTCTAGTCTTCAGATCTTCAAAATCTTCAAGTTTATGAGCGGTTCTAAATGCTTCAATAGTTTGTTTGTAAAAACAAAGTACATCATCAGCAAATGCTTCAATAGGTTGTATTTCTTTTCAGAAAACAAGATACATCATAAGCGGTAAAACCAACCTATCTAGCACCTATTCTAAGTCTTCAGCAAACGTTCCTCTTTTACAATGTCCTTAAAATTCTAAATTCCTATGGACCTTAAGAGTACTAGTTACTGGACTTTCCTTAATTTAGCATGGTTAATTGCTCATCAAAATTACAAGTTTCCTAACATAATTCAATTTACCCATCATACTCATTTCAAACTTGTTTGTCATGAGTTTGGCAAAATCATCACAAAGTTGCTTGTCCTTAGATCCAAATATTACGTCATCCACATAAATCTGAACTAAGAGTATTTTACCATCATGGTTCATGATAAACAAGTTTTTGTCAACTTCACCTTTCTTAAAACCATTATCCAGCAAGAACTTAGCTAAGGTATCATACCAAGCTCTTGGTGCTTGCTTTAGACCATATACAACTTTCTGAAGCTTGTACACCATCTTGGTTTCTGAGGGAAGATCAAAGCCAGGGGGTTGTTCCAAGTAGACTTCTTCAGAAAGTTCACCATTTAAGAATGTACTTTTAACATCCATTTGATAAACAATGAAGTCATTGTGAGCAGCAAAGGCCAAGAAAAGTCTAATTGTATCCAATCTTGCAACTGGTGCATAAGACTCATCATAGTCCAATCCTTCAGTCTGACAGTAACCTTGAGCAACTAATCGTGCTTTGTTCCTTGTTACTTCACCAGACTCACTCAGCTTGTTTCTGAACACCCACTTTGTACCAATTGCTTTCTTGCCTTTAGCAAGGGGTACAAGTTTCCAGACTTTGTTCTTTTCAAATTAATCCAGTTCTTCTTGCATTGCCTTGATCCATTCAGAGTGCTTTAAAGCTTCTTCTATGGTCTTGGGTTCAATTTCTGAAACAAAGCAAGAGAACAAAGATTCTACTTCTACGACATTTGCTTCTTCAACAAGTTCTTGAGTAGTAGATACTTTGGATCTAGTCACTTGGCGTTTGTCAATATCACCAATCATATCCGTAGAGGGATGATCTCTAATCCATTTATTAACAGGTTTTCTGCTCTTTGGATATGGATAAGTTTGCTCATCAGCATGGGAGTCTTCAGTATGTACTTGCTCAGTACTACTGGTATTTTGTTGTGTCTCTGCTGAGATTGGTTCATCATTAACTGGTTGTTCAGCATTTCTAGTTTGTGGTAACTCGTCAGCAGACACAGGAAGTTGCATAGTTTCAGCAACATCCGGAGCAACTGCGTCTTTTGCTCGAAATTCTTTGTCATGAGCTATATTGATCTTGTCATGACTCGGGGGAGGAGAGTCATTGTCAGAATCATCATTTAGTTCAATTGACTTGACTTGCCTAGCATCAGATTCAGTTCTTTGCTCGTGTATGAGTAACTTCTTCATACAATCTGATATTTCTTCTTCAGCAGGCACTCCTTGTGACTTTTCGTAGAATACAACATGCACTGATTCTTCGATCTTTTGTGCCTTTTTGTTGTAAACTCTACAAGCTTTACTATGCAAGGAGTAACCAAGAAATATCACTTCGTCTTCCTTTGGTTGAAATGTTCTTAGGTATTCTCTACCATTGTTAAGAACAAAACACTTACAACCAAATACTCTTAGATGGGTGATGTTAGGAGGTCTTCCAACAAGCAACTCATAGGGAGTTTTGTTGTATTCCTTAGTAATCAGACATTTTTTTTGAGTATAGCAGGCGGTATTAATCGCTTCAACCCAGTAAGCTTCACTTATTTCAGTGTCAGCAAGCATTGTTCTTGTAGCTTCCTTTAGGGTGCGACTCTTCCTTTCAGCAACACCAGTTTGTTGTGGTGTCCTTACTAAGGATAACTGATGTTGTATGCCTTTTGAAGTGCAATACTCAGTTATGTACTGGTTCACAAACTCAGTACAGTGGTCTGTTCTTATGACTTTTACCTTGTCATTTTTCATGACTTCAAGCTTATTCAGCAAGTTAGGTATTTCAGTCCTTGTTTCAGACTTGTGTTTGATAAATACTACCCAAGTGAATCTTGAATAGTCATCTACCATCACCAGACCATACTTCTTACCAGCATAGCTTGTTGAAGAAGATTTAAACAAGTCCACGTGCAAGAGTTGTAAAGGTTTTGTAGTTGACGGTACTGCCTTGTTCTTAAAAGAAGATTTGGTTTGCTTTCCTTGCTGACATGCATTGCAAACACCATCCTTCTTGAAAGTAACCTTAGGTAATCCAACTACAAGTGCCTTTTTAGACAGCTTATTCAGCGTCTTGAAGTTTAGGTGACTTGTTCGTTTATGCCATAACCATGTTTTTTCAGCAAGGCAATCATGATCTGAGACAAGACATTTTTCAACGATTGCTGAAGACCAATCTACAGTGTACAAACCTCCTGATCTTCTAGCAACCATAATAACCTTCTTTGTCTCAAAGTCTATAAGTTTACACTCATCACTTTTGATTTTGATGAAGTAACATTTGTCAGCGAATTGACTCATGCTGAAAAGATTAAACTTAAGATTTTTGACATAAAGAACTCCCAAAATGGTAATGCATCCTAACTTCACGTCACCATAACCTTTTGTAGAACCAAAGCCTCCACCAGCTGATGAACGCGGATGTCGTGCTCCGGATTCAGTCAAATAAATTTGTATTTAGCCAAAGGCAATCCACAACTACAACGAAAACCGTAGTGTAGCAGTAGAATGACTCGAGTGTCATTCTCCCAGGACTACAACTAGCTTTATCAAAACTAATTTAGAATATAAAAACAGCAAACAGATAGCAAAGGGTTTCTAGCAGATAATGGAGATTGGTGATAGTATGATCCTTCTTAACATAACGGGTCGATAATCATGCATAAATTCCTCGGTCTTGCATAGAGATCTTTGAATCAATCTAGTGTCCTGTTGCAATTATTAAGCACTACGAAGATAATTGGTCTGACAAGTCAATCACTATTGTCCTAATGTGTTCCGTAATTATTCAACACTACGAAGATAATTGGTCTGATGGTGGACAAGTGTCCAATCATGCATAATAATTAATACAACATACGAGAATTTAGGCTGTGCCTGATCAACGAAATAAAGCAATGACACGGAGTATAATGCGCGATATGGCCATTAGCATGATTATCTTCCCTTCGCTAAGAATTCACATACTACCACCAACGATAAGTTTAGCTACTCATAATAGGCATGCAATCAACAGAAATCATAGAAGAAAACATGTTGAAAGAATATAATAAAATAAGTAGAAT
The DNA here is from genome assembly GCA_028274465.1 of Plantago ovata. Taxonomy (NCBI): domain Eukaryota; kingdom Viridiplantae; phylum Streptophyta; class Magnoliopsida; order Lamiales; family Plantaginaceae; genus Plantago; species Plantago ovata. The sequence goes on from CM051455.1 coordinate 73,722,013, forward strand.
AAAACTGTAAGATACAAAGTTACTGAAGGTTGTCAATCTCCGGATGATTGCGATCCTACGAGGTCCAAACTGCTATGAAAAAGAGTCCCCTAAGCTACGGACCCCCATAACAGGCTTTGGGAAGTCCCTACCTAAAACTACAGATGGAGGTGAGAAAGTAGGTCTGGAAAGATATGAATTTCGGAGAAAACTGAGCAACTATATATAGGCCTCGAAATATTGTGGAGCGGTTCGCCCCACACACGCGGCGGTTCGCCCGGTGTGGGGCGGTTCGCCCCACCTCTGCGGCGGTTCGCACCGGAGAGAAATTCGCAGAATTCCGCGTTTTTGGATTTCTTCCCCTTGTCGGACTCGGTTTCTGTATTCTAGTAGCCTTCTAACCTCCAGATTCGGCCCCTAGACTTCAAATCCTATCCGGAAACCTTCAGATACTCCAAATAGGCTTCTGGAACACCAGTTCCTTGTCAACTTCAATATAATTGCCCGGAAATCTTTGAATTTCAACCAAAACCTGTAAAATAAAATCTAAAGGGAAACGTGGCACTATTCTAATAAAATGCACTAAAATATAGATAAATTAACATAGAGGATAGCTAAAATAGGTGAAAAGACTCGAATGAAAGTGTAAAATACACATTCATCAAACTCCCCAAACCGAACCTTTGCTTGTCCTCAAGCAACTAAGCTAGACTATAATGCAAAAAACATGCAAGACACAAAATGGAGTCTCATGCCAAATAAAATGAACTAATCTACTGAATCTATCAAATAACATATGAACAAAAACCATATAAATCAAAGCATGAATATAGGTTGAAGAATACCTCGATTGACTTATACACATCCACATAAGGACTTATGTCAAGACAAGATAGTCTCTCGTAACATTCTCTAACTGGACCTAATCAGTGACGACGTAATGAAGCATGCTAAGATACGAATGGTTTCCCCGTGCCTATGAAACTGAGGACTTACTGCTGTTCCACCATGTTAAGACTTTTCCTCAAAAGAGGTCGAACTAGTACTGGCTCTCATCAAACGAAGGAGGGTTTCCTATAAAAGACAACTCTCCCCTATTCTACCCATCTCTCAAGAAAAGTCTTAAACTATTCACCACTTCCTGAATGGCAGGACGAGGGTGGTCTAAAACAGATGACACTCAAGACAAAAAAGATAAAAAATAGAAAATTACAACACGATTACGAACATTACAAAAAATGGAAAATAAGACTCAACACTTTGCTAAACTGCTATTTGGCTTCCTTTTTTGGACCCTTCTTTGCTTTTTTTGGGGTCTTTTCTTTTTTTCCTTTTTTTCTTTCCAAATTCTTTTTTCCTTTTCTTTTTCTCTTTTTTTTCTGGAATTTTTTCTTTCTTTTTTTTCGATTTTTCCAGCCAGCAGTATCATAACAAAAAGAGAAACAAAATGACTCACACGACTTCCCCAAACCTATTCTTTGGAGTACAAAATTTACGGAAGAAGAAAAATAAACTCACGATACGAAAATGAAAAATAGAAACAAGTCTAACGATGGTGTAACACCCTCCCCAAACCTATTCGGAAGAATAGGTTATAAACAAAGGATCACACGACCTCACACTACCTCCTTCCTAGGCATTTAGCAATCTCAAAGCATGGTGAAGACTTGTTGCCTCTTAGGTACATAATTACTCGGGAAAACAACCATAAGACCCTAACATGCATCATCCTATTATAAAGGCCTTCGTGAACCGCAGTAGAGAAAACACCACTAAGTGATGTCGAGACTACCAAGCTTAACTAAGTGCAATACATAAATGTGACAAGCCAAGCGAGAAAAACCTCAAACCAATTCATAGAGATGAAGCATACAATTAATGACATAGTTGGTTGATCTACCCAATAAAAAAGTTCAAAAAATTCAGCAATAAACTCCATATAAAACATGCAAGACTATCCTAGGAAAGCAGTAAACGTGCAAATGCAAAACATTTCACGAGTTTATCATAAGCAAGATAAGTAAAGAGATAACCAGCGATAGCCTCCTCCCCAAACCTGAACGTCGTCGCTCGTCCCGAACGTTGAAAGTGGATCCAAGGTAAGAGCTAATGCTTGTATAAGTGACCTATAATACTCAATCAAACTCGTGAGATAAAATCTAAAGCGGTAAAGAAAGCGATTAAAGAAAGAGATAAAATCTCCGGGTTGCCTCCCGGATAGCGCCATTGTTTAAAGTCTTTGACTCGACTCCTGTCCGCGCCTATCTCTTCTTTCTGTGGGTACTAGACTTCCCCTTCATCGACCTCCTCTCCATGCCACGAACCTGTGAATAAGAAAGAATATAGGCTGCAAGACCACAGTAGTGAGTAGTGAAAGAATTATCAGGCGGATCAGGTGGATCAGATATGGCTTGCAACACATGTTGCTTGCCATCCACTTCAATAGTGCAAGTTCTTTGGCAGATGTCCATCACGGAGCGTAGCTTAGTCAAGAATGTTCGTCCCAAGAGAATGACATCCCCCGTCCCAGGTGCAGACGCCGGCATTACTACAAAATTGGTGTATACAGATGCTTCACCAATCTTGACCAACACATTTTTCACAACGCCTTCGGGTCTCACAAAGGATCCATCCGCCAGTTGCACAATAGCCCTATGGTCAGATAGTTCTCCAAGGTTACTCTTCTCAAACACATTCAAAGGAAGCACGTTGGAGTAAGATCCCGTGTCTAGTGTGGCACGGACATCTTCAACTTTGCCAATTCCGACCTTAACATCGAAACTTTGAGGGAGTGGCTCGGGATTCTCTTGCTTCTTTCCACTCTCATCAGTACCAAGGTCCTTCTCTTCTTCCATGGCTAGTGGAGGCTCTTCATCCTTGTAACACTCGCATTTAGCAACTTGCTTAATGGTGATTTCCACTGGTTGATCTCCCACCAAGTTGATCGACATGGACCCCTCAGTGCTGCTATGTAACTTCCCTTGCTCTCTACTAGCTCTAGCTTCCAATTGATCCAGACGAGCATTGATCTTTGCCGAATCCTCCTCGTATCTCTTCAAAAACACATGGGTGAAATCCACCAATTTCTGTAAATTATCCAAGAGAGTTGCTGACTTGGATGTAGATGCTTCGTCCTTAGGAGTACGATTACTACGGTTTCCCGAGTGAACATCTTCTCGTGCTAGATCTGATCTACAGATATGAGCCCCATGCCCATAATTCTTGCACACCCTACATACCTCGTTGGAGAGTGAAGTTCCGATTAGGCCACTTAGAGCTTGCCTCATCTGATTGGCGAAACCTTCAAACCTATCGCCACTCACACCAATCACTTCATGCATTGGGATCTCCTGGTTTGGTGGAGCCTCAGTTCCACGCCTTTCTAACCATTGCTCTTGGATCCTTGGATTGAGATCCTTTAGCAAGACTTTCGAAACACGCCCACACATCCTCGGCGGTCTCTTCCCATATAGTACCACGACATTGGAAATCCACCACCTGTTGACTCTCATATGTGAGTCCATTGTAGAAGTGCTGGACAAGATCAGGAAGCCCAAAATCATGGTGTGGACACTTGTGCATGAGGTCTTTGAACCTCTCGAAAGCGGTGTAGATGGTCTCATTATAGTCATGTTTGAATCTTGTGATTTGCGCCTTAAGCGCGGTAGTCAATGTGTAAGGAAAGTATTTCTCCATAAAAGCAGAATACACCTTGTCCCAAGAGTCCAGCGAGCCTGCTGGTAGAGAACTCAGCCATGACGTGGCTCTGTCGCCAAGTCCATAGCAAAAACCTTCATCCTCAACTCATCCGTTGTTATGTCAGCTCCGGGTCGTGGGAGTTGGTTGACGAAATCATCGATATCGTGCAAGTACCCCATCACATCTTCCCTAGATAAGCCATAGAACCTCGGAAGTTGTTGGAATGCGTGGTTCTTGATCTCCAGATCTCGGGTTGCAGACGAAAGAACAATCGCCGGTCCCCTCATACGATCCTTGGTGGGTTGAACCCATGCCTTCAGTGGTCTAGCTTCTGCCATTCCGTCGATTTCCTTGAAAAGAATGTGTAGAGATTCAGAGAAATCGGTATCCTCTATTTCCTCTAGTGCGCGCCTTTCAAGTAGTCGCCTTCTTTGGTGGTAGACTCTGTCGATCTCAGCAATTGCATCAGCAAGCGGTGTTCCTGCAGAACGTGTATGCGGCATACACTATCTGTAACAGACTACGAAAGGTGATTAGAAACAGACTAGGTAAGTAGTATCAGAGAGAGATTAAAAAGGAAAACTAAAACTAATAGAATTAGGAATCTAAAGCTGAAAATATAAACAAATTAAACAGAAAAAAGGAGTATAGTCCCCGGCAACGGTGCCAATTTGATGAACGCGGATGTCGTGCTCCGGATTCAGTCAAATAAATTTGTAATTTAGCCAAAGGCAATCCACAACTACAACGAAAATCGTAGTGTAGCAGTAGAATGACTCGAGTGTCGTTCTCTCAGGACTATAACTAGCTTTATCAAATCTAATTTAGAATATAAAAACAGCAAACAGATAGCAAAGGGTTTCTAGCAGATAATTGAGATTGGTGATAGTACGATCCTTCTTAACATAACGGTCGATAATCATGCATAAATTCCTCGGTCTTGCATAGAGATCTTTGAATCAATCTAGTGTCCTGTTTAAATTATTAAGCACTACGAAGATAATTGGTCTGACAAGTCAATCACTATTGTCCTAATGTGTTCCGTAATTATTCAACACTACGAAGATAATTGGTCTGATGGTCGACAAGTGTCCAATCATGCATAATAATTAATACAACATGCGAGAATTTAGGCTGTGCCTGATCAACGAAATAAAGCAATGACACAGAGTATAATGCGCGATATAGCCATTAGCATGATTATCTTCCCTTCGCTAAGAATTCACATACTACCACCAACGATAAGTTTAGCTACTCATAATAGGCATGCAATCAACAGAAATCATAGAAGAAAACATGTTGAAAGAATATAATAAAATAAGTAGAATAAAACTGTAAGATACAAAGTTACCGAAGGTTGTCAATCTCCGGATGATTGCGATCCTACGAGCTCCAAACTGCTATGAAAAAGAGTCCCCTAAGCTACGGACCCCTAGAACAGGCTCTGGGAAGTCCCTACCTAAAACTACAGAGGGAGGTGAGAAAGTAGGTCTGGAAAGATATGAATTTCGGAGAAAACTGAGCAACTATATATAGGCTTCGAAATATTGTGGGGCGGTTGCCCCCATTACGCGGCGGTTCGCCCGGTGTGGGCGGTTCGCCCCCACCTCTGCGGTGGTTCGCCCCGGAGAGAAATTCGCGGAATTCGCGTTTTGGATTTCTTCCCTTTTCGGACTCGGTTCTGTGTTCTAGTAGCCTTCTAACCTCCAGATTCGGCCCTAGACTCCAAATCCTATCCGGAAACGTTCAGATACTCCAATAGGGTTCTGGAACACCAATTCTTGTCAACTTCAATATAATTTCCCGGAAATCTTCGAATTCAACAAAAACCTGTAAAATAAAATCTAAAGGGAAACGTGGCACTATTCTAATAAAATGCACTAAAATATAGCTAAATTAACATAGAGGACAGCTAAAATAGGTGAAAAAGACTCGAATGAAAGTGTAAAATACACATTCATCACCATA
>CM051455.1:73727758-73787895 GCA_028274465.1 Plantago ovata
TAAAATTGAGATATCTAAGTAAGGGGGAAATTTCAGCAAGTATCTAGATTGTTAATTCAAACTCGCTGAAAAGATTCTTGTCTATTTCAGCAAGCAATCTATCCCTTATTACTCGGTAAAATCAATTTGTGACGTTAAGCTGGCACAGATAAACTCGCAATAATCATGACATGAAATTCAATCGTGGCCATTGATAAAAGGAGTTATTAATCTAACGGCTAACAAAACAAAGAGAGAGAGTGCTCTGACGGTTTTAGTTAGTGGGCCATTACGCATTCAATGCAAAGGCTCACTATCTCCAGTGTTTCTCTGTTTTACCCTTGCTGAGAGCTCAAATCGATTGAGTTTCTCACACACCAGAGACACTATATAAAGAAGGAGTTAGAGAAATGACAAAATTCTTTAACTCACATTTCCTTTCTCTGCAATTTCTAGCCTGAAACTACTGTACCTCCGGTCAAAAAGCAAACTATCTCTTTTCGTACAATCTTTCTTGCTCTATATAAGAAATGGCTCCCAAGAGACAGTCATCTAAGTCCTCAAAATCGTCAAAGGTTGACAGTGCTAAAACACGCATTGCTCCGGTGACTACTCTGGCCCAAGACACAACGAAATTTGTGTTGAAAAACGACCGAATCACTGTAAAACCTATGCCTCCGTCATATCTTGACACTGCAAAGTGTGAGATGTTGATGCAATGGGGAGGGTTTGCAAAAGAAAAGTACATTAGGTACTTTTATGAACAAGAACTTGATGACCAAAATGAAGAGGCGCTTGAGTTCATCAAGCAGCAAGGCCTCATGAACTTTATCTCTGCTCGCACTAAGCAAGTGAGCATGATTGATACTATGGAATTCTACAACAATGTAGAAATCCAGTCCCTTACAGACAGTAATGGAATCACTGAAAAAGTGATCCTTACTTATGTTCAGAACACGCAAATCGTCCTGAAATGGACTGATTTAGCGGAGATTTTTCAGATTCCAACCACTGGAACTGAAGATGACGTCACTGCTTCTGACGAAGAAATTGAAGCTTTCTACAGTGACGTCAGAAATGCAAAGATGAAGAAAGGCGAGATAGCTCCCGTGACTTGGACAAAGCACGTTAAGAGAAGCATCTCTGCCATTCACTTGGTCTAGTAGCTCTGCTACTAATAAAAGTTCTTGACTCCCAAGTTGGAGGAATTGACCAAGTAGGCCTGAGAAGATGGCCATTGCTGATGCATATCTATGAAAATAGATCGGAACTTAATTGGGCTAAGTACATTTTCAACCAGCTTGTTGATTGTGTTACTAAGTTTAAGGTAAAGGTAGAAGACAACAAGGTCTCACCTTCCTTTCCAGTTATGTATGGAATCAAGATATGCTATATCCTTGAACATTTCAGGATTCAGCTAAGAAACCCATTGCCAATCAAGAAATCTGTGTGCAATGTGGGAAGATCTTTCTACAAGCAAAATGTACCTAAGATTGCTGGAAAGAAAACCAAGAAGACAACAACTGCAAATGTTGTCAGCACAAGCCAGCAAGAAAGGTATACAACAGCTGCAGATGTTACCACTCAGCAACATAGAGATGAAACTGATGTTGGTGGTGGTAACACAAATGAAACTGCTGTAGAAAATCAACAAGGTACGTGTACAACACCTGTTGCTGAAAAGGCAACAATAGATGACTCTGGGAAACTGGAGAAATCTAAAAAGAAAAACAGGAAAGCTGATGATGACACTCATACTGCAGCGTCATCAGCAAATCCTGTACCTAAGAGGAAACGGACAAGTAACAAAAGAAAGAAGACACTGGCTTCTCAGTCAGTCCCTAATGTCCAAGACTCCTCAGTCAATTCCCAGACAAATGTTGAAACGCATTTGCCAGTAGATGTTGCTGAAGTAATTACTGAAACATATATCAGCAATGTTGAAGTGTTTGCGGAAGCCTTCAGTAATCAACTTAACGTTGATAACTCTACTGAGAATAGACCACAAGGCAATGGAAATGAAATTCCTGCCCAAGTCCCAGATATCTACATTGTAGATAGACCAAATGACCCAACTATGGAACCAGCAAGTGATATTGCTGATGATCTGCAAAAAGCGGCACTTGCTGATGCTGCTGAAAGATGGTTGCTGAACAAGCAACTCATCAAGTTGCTGGAACCCAGCTTGCTGATGGACCAGTTGCTGAAATAGCAATGGTTCTAGTTCCTGAAGTTGCTGAAACTCAAGAAGCACTATTCAAAGACGCATCTCTTGATGCTGAGAATACTGGCCCAAGTTCACCCAAGACTTCAATTGACAAAGTCCAGCTTGTACTGGAAGATTTAAGCAAACAAATGGAGTTGGAGATTGAAGAATCATCCAACAAGTCAATTGACCTCTTCATGACAAGCAGTGAGCTTAAAGGTCAAGATGCTTCTGCTCAACTTGTCAATTCAGAGACAAGGGAGATTGCTGAAACCGCACAGCTTTCTCAGTTAGAGCAAAATCAGAAGTCTGCTGAAGAAACAGTCCCAGAAGCAGAAGAAACTGTTAGTGCTGAAAGGACTGAGCCACAACCTGTCCTTCCTCAGCAGGTAGTTAATTCAACCATCAGTAAAACTTCAAATTCTGAAAATTGTTCTTTTGCTAAAATTATCCTTTCTCTACAGACTTCTCAAGATGCAAGTCAGATGGTTGCTGAATCCTCTGCACCAGAACCAACACTCCCTGCTCAGCAGGATGAACAAATGGAGGATGCTACTCAAGCTCCTCATGGAATGGAAATTGTACTACATGAGCTTGCTGACTCTCAGCAGGTAAATCATGTTTCAGATTCAAACTCTAAAACAATTCTCCAAACCAATCCTGATCTAAATAAAATTCTTTTTCAGGCTCAAAAGGAGACCACTGAAGTGGTACTCATAACTGAAGATCAGCAAGTAAGTTCTGAAGAACTTTACTTGAATTTCAAGAGGACAACTTTGTCAAGAGTTGCTAAGTCTGTCAGCAACTGGCAAAGATACAGGAGAATGGACTTCTCAGATCTTCACCTTCATCTCTCAAATGAGAAAAAGAGAACTTCACTATTAAAGCTCGAGACATTTGCCCACTCCATCCTTCCTGAAGAAATGACATATTCTCAGCTAATGAGCTCAAATCTAATTGCTCAAATCAGAGAGAATATGAAGGCCAAATTTAAGAGTGCCTCTCCAGCTGAACAAGCTGTGATGCTCAAAGGTCTTTTTGTTCCTGTGGTGGCTGATCCCCACAAATTAACTGAGGAAGAGGAAGTGACAAGTGTTGCTTTGTACAAGCATGTTGAGCTAGTCATTCTGACAGATGATGAAGAAGAAGAAGAAGATGAGAACATTCCTACTGATCCCAGTGATGATGAAGGGAAAGATTCTAAGGACAAGAAAGATGACAATGATGACAATCAAGGTCCAAGTCCTGGTGCTGGTGGATTGAAGTTAACAGTTGCTGAAAATACTCAATCTGACAATCAGCAAGCTGAACAACAACAATCTCAGCAAGAATCTCAACCTCCTCCTGCTGCTGCTGAAAATCAAGCACCTGTACAAGGTGCTGATACTGAAGAAGAATACGCCAGAAAAAGGGCTGCCTTGAAAAATGGCAAGAGTCCAGTTTCTGATGCCAAGGTTACTGAAGAAAACCTTGAAGATGAGGATGAAGAAGATGAAGATTACCAACGAGCTCTACAAAACAGTCTCGTGATCCATGCAAGGCATACGCAGGATCTGGAAATTGGTGAATCTTCAAGACCAAAATCTAAGGAAGTTCCATCCCTTCCACTTACTACTGGCGAAACTCCAGTTATTGAGTCTCAAACGTTGCCTTCAGCAACTACTCAATTAAAACTAACTACTGGCGAAACTCCAGTAATTCAGCCACAAACTCAATTGAAACAACTATCTACTGGTGAAACTCCAGTCGTTGAGTCTGAAGTGTTGCCATCAGCAACCACTCAACAAAAAGTAAGAGAAGCTACTGACAAAGGCTTAAAAGTCGCTCAACTTGATGAATCTGAGGATGATGACGACTTGTCAGAAAATGATGATGAACAATCCAAGCGAGACCCAAAAGTCGTTCAGATTCCTCCTCCGGATTACATCAATGATTTAGACGATGGTCTAAGAGCCGAATTGCTGACGCGTGATGATCAGTTTGCTTCTGAAATTAAGGTTCATTCCTTAACACCTCATTTAGTGCCGTTCCCAAGAGTTGAGAAGTTTACTCCCAGAATTCTAGCACTAAAGCAAGTCCATGATGCTTGCAAAGCTGAAGATGAGGCATTGCTTGCTGAGAGCCCACTTGACATTGGAAAGATATTGGCTACAGTGCTGAGACGCACTACAACTTTGACAATAGCTCAGAGAGACATAAGTCTTTATCACAAGAGCTATGAAGAAGATGTAAGTCAGGCGCTCAAGCTTGCAAAGAATGCTCTTGTCAAAGCTCAGAATATTATGGATGAGAAGGCCGCAACAGAGAAAAGACATGAAGAGAACATGATGAATATTCAAAAAGAGTTGGCAACAATGAACTCTGATCAACAAGCAATCATCATGAAGTATAACAGTCTCAACACTCTTGCTGAAAATTGCAATGAGTTTTATTCTCTGCACATCACTCCGATGTTGCAATCCATGTCTAAGGGGGAAAAGAAGAACACTAGAAAAGCAATCAAACCCCTCCTACTCCTGTTGCTGATGTGCCTCTTCCAATAGAACCTCTTGCTGAAAGAGAGCAAAGTTCTAAAAGACAAGTAGAAACTGAGTTAAATTCAGCAAGTACCAAAAAGAGAAAAACCGCTGCTGAAACTCAAGATTTCTGTCACACTGAAAGTCATCACAATCTGAATGAAGATGATGAAGAAGATGATGACAATCAAACAATAGCTCAAGCCATAAGAGCTAGACCCTTAACAGCCATAACTCCGTCTGGCCACTCAAGGAATTTTTCGTCTGACTCTTCAGCAAGAGATCAAGACAATGCTAAATCAAGAAGAAGAAGGCAAAGACAGGAAGAGAAAAGGCTGGCCAGCATTGCTATTGGCTCCGGCATTGAATATACTAAGACCAGCAATGAGGAAACCACTCAGAATGTAATCAGAAACATTCATGGTTGCTAGATTTTAAAGCTGGAAGACTTGCTGGTAAATGAGTTCTTTCCTACAACCATTTTGAATCAAATGTTCAAATGGATTGAACTCAAGGTCCAAAGAAATCAAAGGGAAGAATCCCTCCCAAGAAATGTTGCTGGGAGATGGTTGAATCTTGAGGTCCAAGTAAGAAGAATTGCCATTGGTAAGACATACAAGCAAGAACCAAGTCTGATCAAACCACCTGGCATTGCTTACTATGCTGACCCGGTAACAAAGAAACCGAAGAATAAACTTGGATTGATTCCTTATGAGTACTTTTATCTCACTGCTAAGGATCAAGAAGAAGATTTTCTCTGGTTAAGAAAGATTCATCCGAGAAGCTATTGGGGAATGCATTTGTGGGTAACTAATTACATGGAAATGAATGCTGAAAAGCATCATCACACTGCCTGCAAAAATGCAAGAATTCTTCAACTACAAGTCCGTAGGCTTCTGGAAAACTACGAGAAGGATTGTGTTGAATTCACTGCACTTTCTGAGAAGAGTGTAAGAGAGATTTTGAGAAAATCCTTTGAAAGAGCTTAAGTCCCTGCAATAGTTTCTGTTAAAGTTTTTGTTTGCTGATTTCTTGTTATCCATGCTTTCTTGTAAACTTCTGATTGATAACTTTCAGCAATGAATTCTTTTTGACTCTTATTGGTTTTTGATTATGCAACTTACTTATGCTTACTGTTTATTTATTCAAGTATGCTTGCATTAATCATCTGATTTATTCAACATCAGAAACCTCTAAAAAGGGTAACAATTAATTTAGCCATGGATTGCTAACATCAAAAAGGGGGAAATTTGTTAGGAAACTTGTAATTTTTATGAGCAATTAACCATGCTAAATTAAGAACAGTCCAGTAACTAGTACTCTTAAGGTCCATAGGAATTTAGAATTTTAAGGACATTGTAAAAGAGGAACGTTTGCTGATGACTTAGTTAGGTATTAGATAAGTTATTTCTTTTGCGTATGATGTATTTTATTTTCTAAAAACAAAATATCTTATTGATGCTTAGCTTTAATGAATCTTATTTTCTGAAAAGAAAATGACCTATTGAAGCATTTGCTGAAGATATATTTTGTTTATTACAAACAAATTATTGAAGCAAATAAGAAACCGGTCAGAATCTTGAAGACTTTTGAAGATCTGAAGACTTGAAGACTTGAAGATTGCTGAAGACTGGTAAGGCACGTGTTTACTCAGAAAGTGAAATGTTCAGCAACAGCATTGCATAAGTGAAAATCTGAAAGACAGAGTAGGTTGTGCTTGCTGAAACTGAGACTGAACACTTGTTGATAAACATATGTGACCTCTTGCTGAATGTACGAGATTTTGCGCTCCAAAGTTACTGTTTGAATTCTATTCAAATGTGCATTTAATGCAAAGCTTACACGCAAAGGACATGAAGACTAGAAGACAAACAAAGTCGCTGTTGAAAGTACAAAAGCAAGATAGTGACATGTTAAGGAACAAAAGCCTTAGGATTTGAAATTCAAACGGCTCCTTACTTGCGCTATAAATAGAGGTCATCCGGCAAAGAGTTGAAGTGTGTCAACAACGTGATCAAACTCTCACTTGTGCTTAAAAACTCACAAACCTTCAATCACTCTTACTGCCATTGATCCATTCCAAGACTTAAAGCTTGAAAAAGCTACTTGTGAAGAAGTAGAACAAACTCGGCTAAGAAATTAGTTAAGTGTCCTTTCTTTCGAACAAGAACAAGTCTTGACACCAGAAACAATCAAACTTGTTTACTGCAAAGTATTCCAAGTTGTGTTTCTTAGATTACTTGTTGTAACTGAATAAGTTATAATTAAGTCATCTCACCCCAAAACTCTCTAACTGAAAATACACCCTTTTAGGCGTGATATTCAGGGGGAACTTAATCGAGCATAGTTTTGCTGATTAAAAGTACCAAGTTTGGTGGAGAACAAGGTTGAGTTCTCTAGTTTAGGTTGGAGACAAAGCAAGTGCGCTTTGGTTTCTGTTGAATCGCTTTAGATAGGAGATTGTAAGGAACCTCAATCATATCTTAGTGGATTCAGTCCTAGAAAGGACAAAGTGGATTAGTTGAGAGACTACGCCACTCTCAGATACCACTATAAAAGCGTTTGTGTGATTTACTTACTGCATTTAGCTTTCAGCAAATTATATATGTTTGTACACAGTCACTCACTCCACTTGCTGAAAATTCTTTACTTGCTGAAAGAGCACTTATTGTTTCAAAGACTTCCGCTCTCTGATTTTAAGTATCAGCAAACCAAGCTACTGAAAAGTAACTTACGCTTACTGAGAAAGTTAAGTATCAGCAACCTCATTACTGAAAAGTAATAAGTACTTGCTGAGAAAGTTTTTAAATGACGAAAGTTTGAAAAGACTATTCACCCCCCCCCCCTCTAGTCTTTTCTTGTTGTTTAAACGGACCAACAGAACTTTAACTTAAGCACTTCGAGTTTGTTTTCCTTGGTTTTGTCAGATCCAGCGCAAAGATCTTGAACCATTTTCCAAGCTTCCTTAGCAATTTTGGCACCCCACAGTTTGCACTGTATAGTATCTGGAGTTGATCAAATAATGATGTTTCTTGCTTGGCCATCAAGACGGAATCTTTTGGCTTCGTCGGAAGTCCATTCCTCTCTTGGTTTTGGAACGACAGTATCTACTGGTTCACCTAAGATAGTTTCCTTTCCAGCTTCTGTGGTTTTGTGAGGAAAACTTCTCTCAAGTTTAGTGATCTTGATAGGTCCATCATTTATGACAGTAACCATCTCATCACTAATGGCCTCAAGATGTAGCATCATGTTGTTTCGCCATTTTTCATAGTTTTCCAGCTTCAGCAAGGGATCGTCTCCTAACGACATCCTGTTAACAAAAGACTACCAAAATGATCAAGTGAAAGTGATTTACAGAAAGCACCTAAGGGGATCTAGGTTCAGTGCTGAAGGTTAAAGAACCTCCAGCTCTGATACCACTTGTTGGTCCCTTTAAAAAACAAGACAAGACTAGGTGGGGGGGGTGAATAGTCTTTTCAAACTTTCGTCGTTTAAAAACTTTCTCAGCAAGTGCTTATTACTTTTCAGTAATGAGTTTGTTGATACTTAACTTTCTCAGCAAGTACTAGTTACTTTTCAGTAACGAGTTTTACTGGTACTTTTAAAAACCAGAGTGCGGAAGTCTTTATACAATAAGTGCTTTTTATAGAGTGCTAATTTCAGCAAGTGAGCAGAGTGGCAGTGTACAATAAGTAAAGCTTGCTGAAAACTAAATGCATTAAAGTAAATCAGATAAACACTTTTATAGTGGTATCTGAGAGTGGCGTAATCTCTCAACTAATCCACTTTGTCCTTTCTAGGACTGAATCCACTAAGATAAGCTTGAGGTTCCTTACAACACCTATCTATAATGATTCTTCAGAAACCAAAGCACACTTGCTTCGTTTCTAACCTAACTAGAGAACTATAACCTTGTTCTCCACCAAACTTGGGACTTATAATCAGCAACACAATGCTTGATTAATTCCCCCTGAATTTCACGCCTGAAAATGGGTGTTTTATCAGTTAGAGAGGTTTGGGATGAGATTACTTGAGTATAACGTTTTCAGCTATAACAAGTTATCTAAAGAAACACAACTTGTAATACTTTTCAGTAAACAAGTTAAGTTGTTTCTGGTGTCAAGACTTGTTCTTGTTCGAAAAAAAGAACACTTAACTAATTTCTTAGCCGTGAATGTTCTACTTCTTCACAAGTAGCTTTTGTTTCAAGCTTAAGTCTTGGAACGGATCAATAGGCAGTAAAGAGTATGTAAGATTGAGTGTTTAAGAACAAGTGAGAGTTTGATCACGTTGTTGACACACTTCAACTCTTTGCTGGATGACCTCTATTTATAGTGAATCAAGGGAGCCATTTGAATTTCAAATTCTAAGGCTTTGTTCCTTAAGATGTCACTATTTTGCTTTTGTACTTTCAGCAGCGTCCTTCATTTGTCTTCTAGTCTTCATGTTCTTCGCGTGCTTACTTTGCATTTAATGTTCATTTGAATCGAAGTCAAATGTGAACGTTGGAGCCAAAATGCAAGTACTTTCAGCAAGGAGGTCACATATGTATTTCAGCAAGCGGTCAGTCTTAGTTTCAACAAGCACAACCTACTTTATCATATAGATTTTCACTTATGCGAGCTGTTGCTGAAAATCTCACTTTCTGAACAACATGTGCCTTTGTAGATACCTTTCTCAGAATTCTTCTAAGTCTTCAGTCTTCGAATCTTCAAGTTTCTGAGCGGTTCTACTGATTCAATAGTTCATTTGTAAAAACAAAGTATATCATCAGCAAACTAAAGCACCTAACTAGTACCTACACTAAGTCTTCAGCAAACGTTCCTCTTTTACAATGTCCTTAAAATTCTAAATTCCTATGGACCTTAAGAGTACTAGTTACTGGACTTTCCTTAATTTAGCGTGGTTAATTGCTCATCAAAATTACAAGTTTCCTAACAGTGTACCACTGGTACTCGCTCTTGATGTACAATCTTACAAGCTTGGGAGAATTTTGGTGGACACCAGGTGTTCGGCCAATTTAATCTTCACTGGTACTTTGAAGCGGATGCGCATGAACCCAAAGGAAGGTCTTAGAGAAGTTAGTAGTGCTCTAGTAGGCTTCGGAGGGCCGCCCATAATGCCCTTGGGAAGCATCACTCTGACAGTGTCAATTGGGACTGCCCCCCGAAGAGTTACTCACCACGTTCCTTTCGTGGTTGTCGATATGCATTTTGACTACTTCGCGGTCATAGGAAGACCTGCCCTAGCACAATTTTAGGCCGTAGTGTCCACAGTTCATAACAAACTGAAGTACCCCACCTTAATGGGAATGGGACAAGAAGTCGGAAATATCATAGAAGCGTGGGAGTGCTACATCATGTCGACAAAGATGACTTCCAACGTTGCTATTGGGGAAGCTGGAACTAGTCAAGGCACGAACGATCAACCCTTTGTGCATCATGCTCCACATCGCTTCTATACAGTGCGACGTTCCAAGAAGAAGTCCAAAAAACCAAGTCCAACGAAAAGACGGAGGAAAGCTGATCAAAAGCAAGCAAAAGGAAGCCTGGTAGGAGAAGTGAAGGAACTGGAAGAGTACCAAGTGATACCTTCGGTACCACCAACCTCCAAAAAGAATTTTGATGAAAACAAGATAGAAGCAAGGGAAACACTAGAAGAAATCCAAGTTGTCGAAGGAAGCTCCGTTAAAGTCACCAAGATCGGAACGGAGATGACCACCGAAGTTAGGATGAGAGTCATTCAATGCTTAAAGGATAACAATGACGTCTTCGCTTGGAGCAATGAGGATTTGAAAGGGATTGATCCAAGGGTCACCATTCACCATCTGAATGTCGATCCTTCGGTTACTCACATTCGAGAAAAGAGAAGGAATTTCAGTGTCGAAGACAATGCCATCATTGAAGCCAAAGTGCAAAGACTACTCAAAGCGGGCCATATCAAAGAAGTGAGATACTCCGACTGGGTTTGCAATGTAGTCCTGGTAGAAAAGGGGCCGAGCAAATGGAGAATGTGCAACAACTTTACTCGGCTCAACAAATTTTGCCCAAAGGATCCCTACCCGTTACCTCGGATCGACCAGCTGGTCGATTCCACAGCGGGGTGTGCACTTCTGAGTTTCATGGACGCGTATCAAGGGTTTTAGCATATCAAGATGGCCAAAGATGAAGTACCCAAAACCTCCTTTTTTGCAAATGGTAATGTTTACTGTTTCAACGTGATGCCCTTTGATCTTAAAATGCGGGAGCGACCTACCAAAGATTGGTCAACAAAATGTTCAAGGAAGAGATTGGAAAAAACCATGGGGTTGTATGTCGATGACATGGTCGTCAAGAGCAAGACCGAAGAGCAACATGTTGGTTATCTAATCAAGTGCTTCTCTATCTTGAGAAAGTACGTAATGAAGCTCAATCCGGAGAAGTGCACATTCGATGTCAAAGGAGGGAAGTTCCTTGGATACATGGTGACAGAAAGAGGAATCGAGGCGAACCTGGAAAAGGTCAAAGCCATTCTAGATCTCCCGCACCCCCAAAGTTTAAACGAAGTGCAACAGCTGGTCGAAAAATCCATAGCCTTGAGTAGATTCATCTCAAGATCAGCAGAGAAGAACCTTCCGTTTTTCAAAGTTCTACGGAAGAGCAGCCACTTCGAATGGACTAAGGAGTGTGAGGAAGCCTTCGAGAAGCTCAAAGAATACTTACTCTCCCCACCAATCTTGTCAAAGCCCATGGAAGGAGAGACACTCTACCTATACCTTGCCGCTACGGTAGAGGCCATAAGCTCAGTCCTAGTCCGCATTCAAGGGAATGACCACCTGTCCATGTATTACTTGAGCAAAGTACTTGCCGAAGTCGAAACACGTTATATGGATATCGAAAGACTAGCCTTCGCCCTGGTCTATACAGCTAGAAGGCTCAATCCTTACTTTGGGGCACACAAGATAGTCGTTCTAACGAAGCAACCCTTGAAGCAAGTTTGGGAAAACCAGAAAACTCCGGAAGATTAGCGTGATGGGCAATCAAACTGAGCGAGTACGATATCGAGTATCAAGCACTAATGGCCAAAAAACGCTCAGGTCATAGCTGACTTCCTGGTCGAGTACCCTTCCAAAGAAAAACCGGAGGAAGTCTCTCCGAAGAATCACAGTGCGATGATGGTCGAGCATGACGAACCTCAAACGAGTAAACCAATGCAAGCTCTGGAAGATGCATTGAAAGAACTCAAAGAAATTTCACAATCCAAGAGGAAAAGGCAAGAAGTCTTCATAGCTAAGGAAACGGAAGACTTGAAGGCTAAGGAGACCGACTCTCTACCGCCGAAGGATCTCACTGACCATGGAAACACTTGGATCCTCCAAGTGGATGGTTCATCATCAGGGAAAAAATGGAGGGATAGGGATCTACTTCAAAAGTCCCGAAGGAGCCGAGCTCGAGTACGCGGTAACACTAGACTTTCCCGTGTCCAACAATGAAGCCGAGTATGAAGCTATCCTCATAGCACTACGCATGGCTAAAGCTCTCGAAGTGAAGAAGCTACACCTCTTCACCGATTCACAAGTGGCCGAGAAGCAAATCTCGGGGAAATTCAGGACAAAGAAGGACTCATTGGCATAATACAAAAGTGTGATCACTGAAGAAATTCAAAAATTTGAAAGTTGCGAGATTGAGAAATTTTCAAGAGATCTCAACCAACGGGCAGACGCACCTGCCAAGTATGCTTCAGCCTCAGGAGGAATAGACACTAGGAATGTAATACTCATGAAAATCAACGCGTCATCCCTCTGGACATCCAAGCCAAACGTCTTGGAAATAGATGATCGACCAAGATGGATGTAAGGGATTGCAGCCTATCTCATGAGAGGTACCCTCCCAATAGACAAGGCGGAAGCGAGAAAAATCGAAGGGAAAGCTGGTCGATACATTGTCTAAGGAGATCACTTGTACAAAAGATCCTTCGAAGGTGTTTATCTTAGATGCGTACATGAGCAAGAAATTCCCATAATCCTAGGAGAGATGCATCATGGGAGTTGCGGTGATCACGCGGGGGGAAGAACTCTTGCCCAAAAGGTTGTCCGCCAAGGATTCTACTGGCCGAACATCCGAGAGGACGCAACCCAATTCGTCCGAAAGTGTGAGGAGTGCTAACTTCATGCCAATATCATCAAGGTTCCCTCCAAGCCCCTCATGCCGATAACGATCACCTGTCCCTTTGATATTTGGGGGATCGACATCGTTGGTCTTTTCCCAAGAGGAATCGGCCAGAAGAAGTTCGTAATAGTAGCAGTGGAGTACTTCAACAAATGGGCCGAAGTGGAGGCGGTCTCCACGATTACCGAACAGAGAGTAATGAACTTTGTATGGCGAAACATCACTTGCCAGTTCGGTTTCCCAAGAGTGCTCATCTCCGACAATGGGTCACAATTTTGCGGACACAAGTTCACTGAATGGTGTCGAGAAATGAAGATAGAGAGGAGATACACTTCCGTGGGACACCCCCAAGCCAACGGACAAACCGAAGCGGTCATTAAGACCCTTGTGAAGAATTTGGAGAAGAGGTTTGCGACCAACAAAGATTGGGTCGATGAACTAGATGGAGTAGTTTGGGCATATCGCACTACCTCCAAAGTAGCGACGAGGGAAACTCCTTTCGCCTTGGTCTACGGATCAGAAGCAGTCATACCAGCAGAGGTGGCAGTGGAAACACTCAGAATCCAAGGGTATCAACCCGAGGACAATCACGATGCAAGGATGTTCGATTTGGAGATGCTAGAGGAATCGAGGACCACCGCCCTCGCCAACATCTTGAGATACCAAGCTCTGATAGCCAAGGCATATAACAAGCATGTCAAGGAGAGAGATTTCCAAGTTGGAGACCTAGTGCTTCGAAGGGCAGATATTCTAAGCAAAGTCGGGAAGATGCAACCCAACTGGGAAGGCCCATACAATATTGTAGAAGCAAGGTCCAACGGAAGCTACCGTCTTGAAGATATGGAAGGAAGAAAGATAAAGAACCCATCGAACACCACTAACCTTCAGAGATTTTATGCCTGAAGTGATGAAGTTTGGAAGAATGTTTTGAAGTGCTCCTGTGAAAGGCCCCTACCTCTTTCCATAAGAGAAGTTCCCTAGTAACCCTAGGGAAAGTCAATCTTCTTTATGTTTTCAGTTTTAAGAAGTAGAGCATTGCGGAAGAATGAAAGGATGTAAGAAAACCGGCCTTGAAGCCCACCATTGTACTTGAATTTACGTTAAATCAATACAATGCATCACTTTCACTCATTCAATATTCTTTTAAGTAAAAACAAGAAAGAGGAGGGGCTATCCGAGCAGAAGCATTTGCAAAAGTTAAGCTCGATTCGATCAGCTTCTACCACTCGGAAATTCGCTACACTTGAACCGGTCGACCAACTTAGTGTCGACTATATCAATAGCGCGGCGAGCAATTTTCGAAGAGCTTCATCAACACTTGTGTTTTTCTGCATAAAAAATGGAGGTTTGATCGCTCCATGATGTTCGATCACCAAAGACTCTGCTGGTCGATAAGAAAACACTTGTGATTTTCTGCATAAAAATGGAGGTTTGATCGCTCCACGATGTTCGATCACCAAAGACTCTGCTGGTCGACAAGAAAACACTTGTGTTTTTCTGCATAAAAAATGGAGGATGATCGATCACTAAGGACTTTGCTGGTCGATATGCAAACAATGCAAATATTTCTAAGTAATTTATACGACATAACTGAAAGAGGGAGATATTATACAAGAATAAGGAAAACTCAAAGCGAGCATATTCAAAGGAAAATATTGTTCATACAAATACCGCAAGGGGCCGAATGAGTTGATTGTTTTGAAATTAAGCAAGTAAAATTACAACAGTATTAACCGAGCATACTCGGGCTTCAACTGGTGCGACTAGCAGTGAAGTTGTTGTGCGCTCCTTGAGGGGTAGTCGATGTTCCCCTTTGCTCCTCGGTGCTATGTTGCTCGTCCGCCCCATCATTTGCTCGAGCTTCCTGGATAGACTTCTCATAAGTCCTGAGATCGGGCTCGATGAAATCCGACGGACGACCATGCACGACAGCGTTCACAATGATCCAGTCGGCATTTCGGAGTGTAGACTTTTCGAACGGAAGAATGAGCCAAAGTCTTAGTACATCTGGAACCCAGGAAGGAAGGAGTGGAGACTTACTCGGATAGGGAACCGAGGGATCGGCCACCAGCTCGCCGAACTCGCAAGCCCGATGCATCTCTGTAGTGACTGCATCATCAACATAAGGAGTGAAGTCTCCCTTCAAGCCAGGATTTAGCTCCTCGACCTCATCTGCATCAAAGTCTTCCGGCAGCATCTTTATGGCCTTCAGCTGGTCGACCACAACAAAGAAGCCATCCTAGCACGTAGTGTCCTTCGCCTCCTACATGGCCATCTTGTACGAGTCAGACTCCTTGAACGCCCGAGCACCCTCCATCCTCGTGCCCTGAAGGAGCGACAGGAGACGATCCTTGAACTTGGTCATAGCAACCGAATAGGCAAAATAAGCACCCATGTACCCGCTCGTTCGGGTTTTTTTCCTTCTTTAGCTCCTTCTCCAAGTAATCGACCCTTCCAAGGGACTTCTTCATCTCCAGCTCTACGGCCTTATTCTTGGACCTCTCCTAAGCCAAATTCTTCTCCAGATCCTCGATCACCTTGGAGACATCCGAGCGATCCGCTGCAATGTGGCCATAAGCCAAAGTGAGGTCTTCGAGCTGTCAAGTAAAAGGAAAGGAGAAAGATGAGAAAGCGACAAGGATAGAAAAGGAATTGGTCCGAGGAGAACAAAAAAGGACTTAGCGAAAATTGTTACGCGAGAATGATACCTGGCGCGAGCAGATGCTGAGAGCATGGGCGCGATCAAGGTCGGTCATCTGGATGAACCGCTTCACTTCAGTTTCCCAATCGACCACTTTTGACTTACTCTTCTTCCTCGAGGGGTCGACCGCGGGCCCAGACTCACCAAGCTCAAGGATTCTGTTTTGAGCCCCAGGTCTTTGTGCGGGACACTACGAGCGGGCTGCTTTTCAGGGTTCTTCGCACCCATACCCTGGTCGACCGGGCTAGGAAGCCCGACCTCCACATCATCCACAAAAGGGGCATTCCCCTCATCGTTCATCTTGTCCCGAAGAGTAGCGACATTCTTTGGGTGGCTTATATTGATCTGACCAAGTATCTTGGTCCCTTTCCCGGCTAGTCGCGATTTTCACCGGGCGTCTTCCTTGGCCTTCAATGTCTCGTTCATGATCCATGTGAACCAGTAATCTGCAAAAAGAGAAGCAACAGTTAATGATGGACAGCGAGCAAACAAGAGCGAAAACAAAGTCAACAAGCAAGAATGAAAGCAAAAACATGCAAGTTTTTAACACAAATATGAAATAACTGCTCGAAGCACTTTAGTTACCGAAGAGGTATTCCTTCTCGTAACTAGGTCGGAAGCCAGTATAGACGGGAGTGACAACCCAGAGAGATACGGGAGCATCTGAAGAACAAGCCCCCAATAGATGTATTGTTGGGCCAGGTCGCTCTCATTTTCTGCGTGGAGCTCGACCACCCAATCATCTAGAGTCTCGGACAAGGGATGCTTCTTCGCTATCTCTCCTTGATAGAACAACTTGGGAACACCCCATTCTGCATCCTCGTCGCTCATGCCAGGGAGCTTCTTCTTTTTCACGTAGATGTAACAGTGCCACCACCTATATCTCAAGGAGGAAGGACGTCCTTAATGAATGAGAACCCCGGACGAGTAGAGAAATAGTAGAAGAACTTATTTTCTCCGCTCATTGAAACACAGAACATTTGATTGAAGTTTCGGAAGTTGAGCTCGATCCCCCTCTTTTGGCAGTAAACGCCAAAGCACATCAGCATCCCAAAGGAGCTCGGGATTAGTTGCCAGGGAGCGATCCCGAGCTAGTTGAATATATCCTTGAAGGCATCACAAAACGAGAGTATCCATCCTCGCTCCAAGGTTAGGAGATGCACTGCCATGTAACCGGGAGGAGCATTATAAAAAGTTTAGGTATCAGAATGTCTAGAATATCCTCATCAAGGCAGTAGTTCGACCTAATGGTCGGGATCTCCTTCTCGAGCACCGTAGAAGCAGTGGTCAGGATCATGTCGTCTTCATTGCGCTCGCCATCAGGATCGGGGAGGTCAACATCTGAAGGTCCCCGAGTGAATTTCTTTTCGGTGGCCTTAGTGATTTTGACCTCGTCCTCCTCCTCGGCCACCTCAGCCTCCTTCCTCTTTGAGCGACCAGATTTCCTCTTCGGAGCTTTACCCGGAGCATGCTCTTGCTCCTCGATCACGTTAGCAGCGTCCTCCACTTGAGTGTCGGCCCCGGGAAATTCAAAGTCAATGGTCCGAGGATCTATGGAGTGATAACTAGTTTCTTCCTCCTCTCGACCTCCATACTTAGCTTGAAATTCCGGGTCATAAAATGAAGCCCCATCGTTCCTCATGAATATCAAGGATGAGTTGACGGCTATCTTCATCATCCGAGGAGATTACCATTCTCCTAGAAGTTTGCGGAGGAAAGTCTATTCGACGGCGCGACCCAGGGATGGCAACCTGAAGAGGATTAGGGCTAAGAGTACCCTCATTAGAATCTTCCTCCTCACTCTCCCTTTCTTGGTTAGAGTGTTCGCCCTCCTGGAACACTGTGATAGCAGGAATAGGACGATTGGTGTCATCCATATTCTCTATGCGAATCTCTAAAGGGTCCACTACGTCTCGAGCATGGTAAAATCTACCTCCGACATGAGCAGCTTGCATCATAAGATCATGAGGAATTCCAGTCTCAAGAGGACCTTCCTCAGCCTCGGTCCGATCATCTATGAAGTCGTCCTCGCTCCTCCTCTGCCTTTTACGAGGTTGTAGTCGATACTCTGCGGCTTCCTCCTCCTCGCCGGACTCCTCCAAAAATCGAGCCGCGTCATCAGCCTTAGATCCCTCTTTACCCTGCTCGCTCCCATCAACGGAATCTCGCTCGTCTTCTTCGCGATCCTGATCAGACGCGTTCAACTGCTCCCCAGCCTCAAAAAAGGGTTCTATAGTGTCATCAAGGAATCCGGTCGATAATGACGTCCCTGTTGACGCATCATGGTCGGACCCATAATCCTCGGATTCGCGACGATTTTGTCCGAGAGGTCAGTTTATGTATATTCATTATGTTCGACCTCCCGAACGGAGAAAAATTGCAAAAGAAGAGCATCACATGAGAAGTTACACTAAGCGAAGTAATGACAAGTACAAAGGAGCGACCAACCGCTCAAACACAGAAGAGCGACCAACCACTTAAGAGCGAACATGCGTATTATCAGTTTTCACTTTTTCTAAAGGAGGCAGGGGGAATAAAAGTAAGTAAAAGGGGGAGAAATAACAAGCATACAACGAAGGAGTTAACAAGGGGCAAAATCAGAGCGAAAGGAAGCAATAAGGAGCACTGTATACGTCCAGTGACCGGAGAATATTCCAGCAACGGACGGTGTACGAGTTCTAAAAGAGCAATATCAGATTTTAGACAGCAAAAAAGCATTACTTACTTGTTTTAAGTAGCTGAAACAACTGTTGGAGTCAAACTCTACCCAGAAACGTTGACGGTTGCCAGAAAATGCTGAGATCTGGTAGTCAGAAAGCTCCTCGCTCGCGGTTACAGGTGGTCGATCGCTCTAATTTGCTCTGAAGAAAAGTTTGGCGAAAAGTGAAAAATGAATTGGTAAAGGCCTATTTATAGAAGGGTACCCGGAAATTCGAACCGTCGCCTGCCACCAATCAATCTCGGACAACCACGTGTCCACGTCCAATGGTTCAGATCACAGTCGCCCCTTGAAAAGACGGTTTTGCCCCTCACGCCCCCGAATCGTCCCATAGCATCGGTGGCTCGCGAATTACCTGTCCCTCTAGGTAATTCATGGAACGTGGAAAGTTACAGAGAAAAAAGATGAGCCATCAATCATTTCAAAGGGAACGACCAGATTAAGAGAGTAATAACCATAGAAGCAAATCAATTACCGAGCGATGAGACAGAAAAAGAAAGCGAGGAGACAGAAAAAATCAAGGACCATATTTCTACCTTACGACGCTTACCCAGATCCGATCTCTACCCAGGAAACATACTTCTTTTCGAAGGTCCGAGCACCGTCTCCTCGGACCCTATAAAAGGGGGGAGGGGGGATAGGAGGAGGGAAAGCTAATAAGGCATGAATACAGAATTCTTTATTCGCCGATTACTAGTCGAGATATTCTTACAAAGTGTTCGACCAGACTTTTAAATAGTTCCACCACTATCTTCTACAAAGATACTTGGAAACTAGGGGGACATATGTTGGTGTTGAAATATGTCCAGACCGCATTTACAAACTAGAGCGGTCTAAGAGCGCGACAGAGCTCCAAAAGACTGTCCCACAAAGGGCTCGACCTCCCTTTCAGATACGTCACCGGAGGGTGGCTCGACCAAAAAAGATACCGACCAGAGTTATGGGGTCGCCCTTCAAGAAAGCTCACAAAGGACAAGCCGACAAGGCGACTGAGAACCATCCCTAGGGAGCGACCACCCTTGGTGGTCGATCGAGGACCTTACGTCAAGGAAGTACCCTCAAGGAATAGCCAGGCAGAGTCCTACTCGAGCGATGGATCATGAGGAAGGCTCGAGCACCTATGTCGACCACAGCTGGTCGGTCTTTAGGTGGCCCACCTTCCAGAAAGATCCATCAAGTCTCGAAATGCCTAAAGAGCCCTCCAAACCCTAGGTCAGATGTTTGGGTCAAAGCCCATGGGCCTCCTTAATAGGCTTGGGCCAAAGAAGGCTTCAATCTCAGACGAACACTTGTCACGATCCTACACAAAGTGACAATAAAATACTATGAGTATAAAAGGAGGTGAGTATATAAGGAGACCTCATTCAAGATCCCAAGGTAATCAATCAATACTCACCTACTCTTAATATTTCTCTCACTAGGGAAGCCTTCAATTCCCTACTCGTAAAGTCGACACTCCGGTCTGATATCCTACAGACCGGGAAAAAGACACTAACCCCCTTCCTAGTTGATTTACCAAGAAACTTTATACTTATACTCAAAGTAACGTACTTCGAGTGAAGACCAAAGTGTTACTCTTTGGAGAAGAATTAAGTCGAATTAGAAAGTGAACCCATCAACACATCTATATTCTCATCCTCATCGTTTTTTCCTCTTTCCACGCCAAGAACCCTAAATTTCTCCCATGGACCCAAACCTGCAAAATCCGACTAAATTGTTACCGAAATCAGATAAATCGACTGTCCAAGATAATTCCCTATCTGATTCTCTGCCGATTTGTCATTCTTTCTCGCTCGATTCTGAGTACGTACCAGAAACGGTCTTCTCTTCCAATTCTGAGTATGTATCGAAAACTGTCTTCTCCTCTAGTAATTTGCTAGGTTCGATGGTGGTTCCATCTCAGATCGACCTCAACAAAAAATCTACGGCAAAGGAGGATCGATCTCAGGTCGATTCTGTGTAGATGGTGGGTCTGATCTCTTCGCCTAACACCTGGAATGGGAGTTCGTTTAATCCAGACACGTCAGATTGGAATTACTATCCTGGTCCTATTGAGTCTCATCCAGGAGAGGAGGAACCTTCCCCTTTGGTAGCTGTGGATATGGTGGAACATCAGTCATCTCCTTCAGTTGCTGATTTGGTTGAATCTAATCCTTCGTCTTCCGATGGTGACTGCGAGTGGCCGATCCTGACGATCGATTGGTACGCTCCAGAGAATGAGATTCAATTGGAGTTGTTGTATCTAATGTACTCTTTAGCCCGCAAGACGAATCTGCGAACCGGAGAGCATTTAGATATATGATGGTAATGCACTACTATACTCCTTACATTTGGACTTATGTTTTTGGGCTATTATTTTCAGGTCATGATAATTATACATGTTGTGCAACGTTAGTGGAACGTTTAATTACCTTGTTGTACTAGTAGTAAGGGTTTCAAGTTGAATTGGATGTGCTAACCAAAGGGTGTGGAAGTGAGAGCAAATGTTTCTGGTTTTGTATTTGTGTCTTGCCTCTAGTATTTCATATAAGTGAGAGCAAATGTTTCTGGAAGTGAGCATGTCCCATTTAAGTTAGCAGTGCCTCTAGTGTGAGCTTTGTTTTATTTCTTTGTCTGAGATTAATTTTCACCTGCATTTAATATTATTCTGCTCTTTAGGCCGATTGACATGTTCTGTTTTCTCTTGAGTTTGATCATGCTAGATTACTTTGATTATCAGTTAATATCATTCTCACTGGTTACCTATTGTAATTCATTTTTCTTTGTTCAATGTGTCGTGCTTTGCATTCATTAAAAAAAAAAAAGCTTCTCATGATAAACCAATCACCACGGTCCTTGTACTGGAGTACATGAGATATAGTACCATTGTGATAAAATGAATGATGGCAAATTTCAAGTTGGGCTGAAATGAAATTAAAGTGTTTGATTCTTAGTAGTGGCTCTTAATCTGTACCTATCACGGCTTGACTCATTTCTACACCCCATGGTCCCATCCATGCTTGACTCATTTCCGATAATTGTAATTTGTTTTGCAACTATACTGCTCCACTGTCTTATAGACTTTAAATGTGATTTTTTTATTTAAGTTATCATATGTATGTGATGTGTATTAGCATATTGTAACTTGATAATCTGTTTTGCAATATTTACTCAAAACTCTGATTTCTGGTTTAAAACATTTCAGGTGTGCTTAGTCTTGAGAGGACGGGTGGTTTGAAGTTTTAAACTATGTAAGGGTTTATTTTGGTCTTTATGCATTGAAATTTCAATATAAATATTGGTTACTTATCAAACTAAAGAACAAGAACTTACTCTTAAAACAGGAAGTTGATCGAAACTTGATGACCATATTAGAAGTCTTACATATTTCACACACACCTATGATTAGAGACCTGGTGTTTGCAAGAAACTTGATCTTTAACTATGATCAGTTTCATAATAACAAACACAACAAAATACACAGGTCATATGTCTATTACAAAAGGATTTCAGAACTGTCTCTGAACTTTACAAAATATGTGCTGAAGTGGCTTTCAATACCCAAGATCTTCCATCAGTTCCTCTAACCCTCCATGCTCCTTAAGCTGCACCAAATAGTCTATGCTTTCTCTTACTAAACCTTCATCCACTTCCAAATCCTCTGGCAACATTCCTTGTCTAATAAGAGCGTCTTTCTTCATATGTGGTTGGGTATACTTGTTATGACCTTTTGTCTTCATAATCTCGACCATGCATCATTGTAGGCTTAGGAACACTTTGTTTAATTTCACATGAGATAGTTCCGTGAAAGAATTCATCACTGCCTCAACCAATTGATCAATATTGTTGGCTGGTGATTCTTGCTGTAAGGATTGTATGGCTCTAAACCAATCAAGATCATTAATATTACAATCCGGAGACTGAGCTGGTTGATTAACATGGTTAATATTGAATCCACCAGATGACGCAACCCTTCTAAAATATGGATCTTCATTTGAAATATGTGGCTCTGCATTGTCTTGTTGTAAAATAATGTTCTTGCTTGCATTAGCAGGCCATTTTTTCTTGATTGATGGTATAATCTGCATCAAGGTGTGATAGATGTTTATAGTATGAAATCTTGTCTTCTCTACATCTTTAATTGATCATGTTGCCACTGTAATTTTGCAGGTACATATAAATTAGCTGCTGGAACCTATGTAGGAGAATGAGGTGAATTCACAATTTACTAGTTTCAATCTGTTTTGGTTCAACAATTACACAATTATACATACAGTTTGAGATACTAAAGTGATGTGATTTGCTTACATGTGTAATGATAAGAGAATAAAATTAAATTAAGCTAGAATAAATTTATTCTAAGCATATGAATAGATATGAAGTGATTTCTTCTTACCTGATTGATCAAGAATGACATATAGACCTCTCTAGTCACAGAAGTGATGGCTTTTGTTTCTAATGTTCCCCTTGGCCTGTTCTTACTCTTCCTCTTGGATGGTATCTGTAAAGTGAGTGGGTACATGCCTATTTTACCATCAAATATTAGCTCTCCGCTAGCTGCATAGTGTGGTCTGCTAACTGCACAAATAAACATAACTTGTGTCATGTGATTCTTTTATTTAGCTGATCTATATACAAGTTCTTCTCCTTCGACCATATAATATCTTGATGTTGCTTGTGAAATATAGCACCATTTCTCATCGATATGGATAGTTGTCTTCATGCTTTTCAACTTCACAACATTAAGAATATGATCAACTTGCAATGCCGTTAACCTGAACTTCAACCTCAGTAACTTCTGTGGATCTGTCAAATCAGGCTTAATGGTGTTTGTATGAGTATTGAAAATCCCCTGCAATGCATACTTACCGACTGTGCTCCTGCCTATGTGAATTCCTGTTGGTCCCTTTAAACAACAAGAAAAGACTAGTGGGGGGGGGGTGAATAGTCTTTTCAAACTTTCGTCGTTTAAAACTTTCTCAGCGAGTGCTTATTACTTTTCAGTAATGAGTTTGCTGATACTTAACTTTCTCATCAAGCGTAAGTTACTTTTCAGTAGCTAGGTTTGCTGATACTTAAAATCAGAGAGCGGAAGTCTTTGATACAATAAGTGCTCTTTCAGTAAGTAAAGGTTTCAGCAAGTGATGTGAGTGACTGTGTACAGACAGATATGATTTGCTGAAAACTAAGTACAGTAAGTAAATCACACAAATACTTTTATAGTGGTATATGAGAGTGGCGTAATCTCTCAACTAATCCACTTTGTCCTTTCTAGGACTGAATCCACTAAGATATGATTGAGGTTCCTTACAATCTCCTATCTACAGCGATTCAAACAGAAACCAAAGCACACTTGCTTCGTCTCCAACCTAATCTAGAGAACGTAACCTTGTTCTCCACCAAACTTGGTACTTTTAATCAGCAAAACTATGCTCGATTAAGTTCCCCCTGAATATCACGCCTGAAAGGGTGTATTTTCAGTTAGAGAGGTTTGGGGTGAGAAAACTTAATTATAACTTATTCAGTTACAACAAGTAATCTAAGAAACACAACTTTGAGTACTTTGCAGTAAACAAGTTTGATTGTTTCTGGTGTCAAGACTTGTTCTTGTTCGAAAGAAAGAACACTTAACTAATTTCTTAGCCGAGTTTGTTCTACTTCTTCACAAGTAGCTTTTTCAAGCTTTAAGTCTTGGAACGGATCAATGGAAGTATAGAGAGTTTGAAGGTATGTGAGTTTAAGCACAAGTGAGAGTATGATCACGTTGTTGACAAACTTCAACTCTTCGCTGGATGACCTCTATTTATAGTGAAAATAAGGAGCCGTTTGAATTTTAAATTCCAAGGCTTTTGATCCTTAAGATGTCACTATCTTGCTTTTGTACTTTCAGCAGCGTCCTTGTTTGTCTTCTAGTCTTCATGTCCTTCGCGTGCAAGCTTTGAATTTAATGCATATTTGAATAGAATTCAAACAGTAACATTGGAGCGCAAATGAATGTACTTTCAGCAAGAGGTCACATATGTTCCATCAGCAAGTGGTCAGTCTCAGTTTCAGCAAGCACAACCTACTCTGTCTTTCAGATTTTCAATTATGCAATGCTGTTGCTGAAGTTTCCACTTTCTGAGCAATATGTGCCTTTGTAGATACCAGTCTTCAGCAATCTTCTTGTCTTCAGATCTTCGAATTCTTCAAGTCTTCAGATCTTCAATAATTTTCAAGATTCTGAGTGGTTTCTAAATGCTTCAATAGTTTGTTTGTAAAAACAAAGTACATCATCAGCAAATGCTTCAATAGGTTATTTTCTTTTCAGAAAATAAGATACATCATAAGCTAAAGCTTCAATAAGTTATTTTATTTTCAAAAAATAAAATACATCGTAACCTAAACAACCAACCTATCTAGCATCTAATCTAAGTCTTCAGCAAACGTTCCTCTTTTACAATGTCCTTAAAATTCTAAATTCCTATGGACCTTAAGAGTACTAGTTACTGGACTTTCCTTAATTTAGCATGGTTAATTCCTCATCAAAATTACAAGTTTCCTAACAAATTTCCCCCTTTTTGATGTTAGCTATCCGTGGCTAAATTAATTGTTACCCTTTTGGAGGTTTCTGATGTTGAATAAATCAGTTGATTAATGCAAGCATACTTGAATAATTAAACAGTAAGCATAAGTAAATTGCATAATCAAAAATCAATAAGAGTCAAAAGCTTCATTGCTGATAGTTATCTTTGAGAAGTTTACATGAAATAGCATAGATAACTTAAACAAAATCAGCAAACAAAAACTTTAACAAAAACTATTACGGAGAGTTAAGCTCTTGCAGATGATTTTCTCAAAATCTCTCTTACACTCTTCTCAACAAGTGCAGTAAATTCAACACAGTCCTTTTCGTAGTTTTCCAGAAGCCTACGGACTTGTAGTTGAAGAATTCTTGCGTTTTTGCAGACGGTATGATGATGCTTTTCAGTATTCATTTCCATGTAATTAGTCACCCACAAATGCATGCCCCAATTGCTGGCATGGAGAAGATGTGTATCTGAAATGTTTTTCGGATGAATCTTTCTTAGCCAGAGAAGATCTTCTTCTTGATCCTTAGCAGTGAGATAGAAATACTCATAAGGAATCAATCCAAGTCTCTTCTTTGTTTTCTTTGTTACTGGGTCAGAGTAGTAAGCAATGCCAGGTAGTTTGATCAGATTTGGTTCTTGTTTGTATGTCTTACCAATGGCAATTCTTCTTACTGAGACCTCAAGATTCAACCATCTCCCAGCAATATTTCTTGGGAGGGATTCTTCCCTTTGATTTCTTTCGACTTTGAGTTCAATCCATTTGAGCATTTGATTCAATATGGCTGTAGGAAAGAACTCATTCACCAGCAAGTCTTCCAGCTTTAAGATCCAACAACCATGAATGTTTCTGATTACATTCTGAGTGGTTTCTTCATTGCTGGTCTTTGTGTATTCAATGCCGGAGCCAATAGCAATGCTGGCCAGCCTCTTTTCTTCCTGTCTTTCCTTCTTCTTCTTGTCTTAGCATTGTCTTGATCTCTTGCTGAAGAGTCAGACGAGAAATGCTTTGAGTGGCCAGACGGAGTCAAGGCTGTTAAGGGTCTAGCTCTTATGGCTTGAGCTATTGTTTGATTGTCATCATCTTCATCATCTTTATTCAGATTGTGATGACTTTCAGTATGGTAAAAATCTTGAGTTTCAACAGCGGTTTTTCTCTTTTTGGTACTTGCTGAATTTAACTCAGATTCTGCTTGCCTTTTAGAACTTTGCTCTCTTTCAGCAAGCGGTTCTATGGGAAGTTGCTCATCAACAGCAGGAGGGGTTTGATTTCTTTTTTGGTACTCTTCTTTTCCCCCTTAGACATGGATTGCAACATCGGAGTGATGTGCAGACAATAGAACTCATTGCAATTTTCAGCAAGAGTGCTTAAGATGTTATATTTCATGATGATTTGTTGCTGGTCAGAAGTCATTTTTGACAACTCTCTTTGAATGCTCATCATGTTCTCTTCATGTCTTTTCTTTGTTGCGGCCTTCTCATCCATGAAAGTCTGAGCCTTCACGAGAGCATTCTTTGCGAGCCTGAGCGCTTGACTTACATCTTCTTCATAGCTCTTGTGATAAAGACTGATGTCTTTCTGAGCTATTGTCAAAGTTGTAGTGCGTTTGAGCACTGTAGCCAATATCTTTCCAAAGTCAAGTGGGCTTTCAGCAAGCAATGCCTCATCTTCAGCTCTGCAGGCATCATGGACTTCCTTTAGTGCTAAAATTCTGGGAGTAAACTCCTCAACTCTTGGGAGCGGCACTAGATGTGGTGTCAAGGAATGAACTTTTAGTTCGGAAGCAAACTGATCATCCTGTAATAGCAATTCGGCTCTTAAGGAATCATCTTTATCAGTGATGTAAGCAGGAGGAGGAATCTGAAAAACTTTGGGGTCTCGCTTGGATTGTTCATCCTCATGTTCTAACAAGTAGTTGTCATCCTCAGATTCATCAAGTTCAGCAACTTTAGAACCTTTATCACTAGCTTCACTTCCTTTTTGTTGAGTGGTTGCTGATGGCAACGCTTCAGACTCAACAACTGGAGTTTCACCAGTAGTTAGTTTTAATTGAGTAGTTGCTGAAGGCAACGTTTGAGACTCAATGACTGGAGTTTCGCCAGTAGTTAGTTTTAATTGAGTATGAGACTCAATTACTGGAGTTTCGCCAGTAGTAAATGGAAGGGAGGGGACTTCCTTTGATCTTACTCCTGAAGATTGACCAATTTCTAGATCCTGCGTATGCCTTGCATGGATCAAGAGACTGTTCTGGAGAGCGCGTTGGTAATCTTCATCTTGTTCATCATCATCATCAAGGTTTTCTTCAGTAACCTTGGCATCAGAAACTGGACTTTTGCCATTTTTCAAGGCAACCCTTTTTCTGGCATATTCTTCTTCAGTATCAGCACCTTGCACAGGTGCTTGATTTTCAGCAGCAACAGCAGTAGGTTGAGATTCTTGCTGAGGTTGTGGTAGTTCAGCATGCTGATTTTCTGGTTGAGCATTTTCAGCAGCTGTCAACTTTAATCCTCCAGCATCAGGACTGGGACCTTGATTGTCATCATCATCGTCTTTCTTGTCCTTGGAATCTTTCCCTTCATCATCACTTGGATCAGTGGGAATGTTCTCATCTTCTTCTTCTTCATCATCATCGGTCAGAATTACTAGCTCAACGTGCTTGTATAAAGCAACACTTGTCACTTCCTCTTCCTCATTGATTTTGTGGGGATCAGCCACCACAGGTACAAATGAACCTTTGAGCATCATAGCTTGTTCAGCTGGAGAGGCACTCTTGAATTTTGCCTTCATATTCTCTCTGATTTGAGCAATCAGATTCGAGCTCATTTGCTGAGAATATGACATTTCTTCAGGAAGGATGGAGTGGACAAATGTTTCGAGTTTCAGCAGAGAAGATCTCTTTTTCTCATTTGAAAGATGAAGGTGAAGATCGGAGAAGTCCATTCGCTTATATCTTTGCCAGTTGCTGACGGACTTAGCAACTTGAGACAAAGTAGTCCTTTTGAAGTTCAAGTAAAGTTCCTCAGGACTTACTTGATGATCTTCAGTGATGAGTACCACTTCACTGGTCTCCTTTTGAGCCTGAAAAAGAACGTTATTTAGATCAGGATTGGTTTGGAAAATTGTTTTAGAGTTCATATCTGAAACATGAATTACCTGCTGAGAGTCAGCAAGTTCATGTTGTACAATTTCCATTCCATGAGGAGCTTGAGTAGCATCCTCCATTTGTTCATCCTGAAATAAATTAGAGTTAGACACAAGTACTAAGCTATCAAACTTAGTTTTATTACCAAAAACATTAACTACCTGCTGAGCAGGGAGTGTTGGTTCTGGTG
The DNA here is from genome assembly GCA_028274465.1 of Plantago ovata. Lineage (NCBI taxonomy): Eukaryota > Viridiplantae > Streptophyta > Magnoliopsida > Lamiales > Plantaginaceae > Plantago > Plantago ovata. The sequence continues at coordinate 73,755,908 of CM051455.1, forward strand.
CAGAGGCTTCAGCAACCATCTGACTTGCATCTTGAGAAGTCTGTAGAGATAATATAATATTAGCAAAAGAATAAGTTTTAGAAATTGAAGTTTTACTGATCGTTGAATTACCTACCTGCTGAAGAAGGACAGGTTGTGGCTCAGTCCTTTCAGCATTAACAGTTTCTTCAGCTTCTTGGACTGTTTCTTCAGCAGACTTCTGGTTTTGCTCTGTTTGAGAAAGCTGTGCGATTTCAGCAATCTCCCTTGTCTCTGAAATGACAAGTTGAGCAGAAGCATCTTGACCCTTGAGCTCACTGCTTGTCATGAAGATATCAATCGATTTGTTGGATGATTCTTCAATCTCCAACTCCATTTGTTGGCTTATAGCTTCCAGTACAAGCTGGACTTTGTCAATTGATGTCTTGGGTGAACTTGGGCCAGTATTCTCAGCATCACGAGATGCGTCGTTGAATAGTGCTTCTTGTGTTTCAGCAACTTCTGGAACTGGAACCATTGTTGTCTCAGCAACTGGTCCTTCAGCAAGCGGGGTTTCAGCAACTTGATGAGTTGCTTGTTCAGCAACCATCTTTTCAGCAGCATCAGTAAGTGCCGCTTTTTGCAGATCAGCAGCAATATCACTTGCTGGTTCCAAAGTTGGATCATCTAAATTATCTACAATGTAGATATCTGGGACTTGGGCAGGAATTTCATTTCCACTGCCTTGTGGTCTATTCACAGTAGAAGTATCAACGTTAAGTTGATTGTTAAAGGCTTCGCAAACACTTCAACATTGCTGACATAGGTTTCAGTAATCACCTCAGCAACATCTATTGGCAAATGCGTTTCAGCATTTGTCTGGGAATTGTTTGAGAGGTATTGGACAGCAGGAATTGACTTGCGGGCCAGTGTTTTCTTCCTTGTGTTGCTGGTCCATTTCCTCTTAGGTACGGGGTTTGCTGATGACGCTGCAGTGTGAGTGTCATCATCAGCTTTCCTCTTTTTATTGTTAGATTTCTCCAGTTTCCCAGAGGCATCTATAGTTGCATTTCCAACAACGGCTTTCTTCATTTTCTCATTTCTGACGTCACTGTAGAAAGCTTCAATTTCTTCGTCAGTGGCAGTGACATCATCTTCAGTTCCAGTGGTTGGAATCTGAAATATCTCCGCTAAATCAGTCCATTTCAGGACAATTTGCGTGTTCTGAACTGTAGTAAAGATCACTTTTCCAGTGACTCCTTTACTATCAGTAAGGGACTGGATTTCTGCATTGTTGTAGAATTCCATAGTATCTATCATGCTCACCTGCTTAGTGCGAGCAGATATAAAGTTCATGAGGCCTTGCTGCTTGATAAGCTCAAGCGCCTCTTCATTCTCATCGTCGAGTTCTTGTTCATAAAAGTACCTAATGTACTTTTCTTTTGCAAAACCTCCCCATTGCATCAACATCTCACACTTTGCATTGTCAAGATATGACGGAGGCATAGGTTTTTCTGGGATTCGGTCGTTTTTCAACACAACTTTCGTTGTGTTTGTATCCGGAGCAGTGCGTGTCTCAGCACTATCAACCTTTGATGACTTTGAGGACTTGGAAGACTGTCTCTTGGGAGCCATTTCTTTTATAGAGTAGAGAAAATGTGTACGAAAAGAGATAGTTTTCTTTTTGACCGGAGGTACAGTAGATTCAGGCTAAAAATTGTAGAGAAAGGAAATGTGAGTTAAAGAATTTTGTCATTTCTCTAACTCCTTCTTTATATAGTGTCTCTGGTGTGTGAGAAACTCAATCGATTTGAGTTCTCAGCAATGGTAAAACAGAGAAACACAGGCGTTAGTGGAGCCTTTGCATTAAATGCGTAGTGGCCCACTAACTTGAAATCGTTAGAGCACTTCTCTCTTTGTTTTATTAACCGTTAGATTAGTAACTCCTTTTAATCAATGGCCACGATTTTAATTTCATGTCATGATTATTACGAGTTTATCTGTGCCCGATTAACGTCACAAATTGATTTTACCGAGTTTTAAGGGAATAGATTGCTTGCTGAAATAGACAAGAATCTTTTCGGCCAGTTTGAATTATCACTCTAGATATTTGCTGAAAGTTCCCCCTTACTCAGATATCTCGTATTTTCTTAAGTTTAAAAGATATTTCTGAGTTCCCGTATCAGTAAATACTTTTGTACTTGAGATATCCTATGGTAAAATCTGAGATATGAGTTTAGCTCTTTTTCTGAGTTCCCGTCTCAGAATATTCCCTTGATACTTGAATACCTGTTTCAGTATCTTTGATTGTCTGAATGCCTGTTTCAGCAATCCTTAAGCTCTTTCTCTTACTGAGTGCATGTCTCAGCAAGTGATCAAGTTTCCTAACAAATACCCGTTTTGAAGGAATTACTTGCTGAATGCCTATTTCAGCAAACATATAGTGACATATCATTTCTTAGGAGAAATTAATAGATGGAGCTTTTAAGTAAGAATACTTTGGCTTGCTGAATACCTGTTTCAGCATTCTGCCAAGTGTATCCTTTATTGAGGTAGTTCAATCAATCCAAGGTTATACCTTAGCATTGAGAACCTATTATCTGGTAGGGGCTTTGTAAAGATGTCAGCAAGCTGATCATCAGTGCCTACTTTCACAACCTCAATATCTCCTTTTTCTACATGATCTCTAATGAAATGATGTCTAATATCAATGTGCTTAGTCCTTGAGTGAAACTTAGGATTTTGCGTGATTGCAATAGCACTTGTATTATCACAAAAGATTGGTGTTTTCTTTGCAGAAATACCATAATCTCTTAATTGTTGCTGAATCCATAGGATTTGAGCTGTGCAACAACCAGCTGAAATGTATTCAGATTCAGTAGATGAATTGGCAACATAGGTTTGCTTCTTGCTGAACCATGATATTAATCTAGTACCCAAAAACTGACAAGTTCCAGAGGTACTTTTTCTATCAAGAGTTGATCCTCCATGATCAGCATCAGAATAACCAACCAATTCAAGTCCAGAATCTTTAGGATACCATAATCCAACATTGACTGTACCTTTAACATATTTCAGTATCTTGATTGCCTTTTTGTAGTGTGATTCTCTTGGATGAGAATGGAATCTTGCACACACACAAACAGCATACTGAATGTCAGGTCTACTTGTTGTTAGATACAACAAGGAACCAATGAGCTTCCTATACTTGTGTTCTTCAACACTTTTGTCCTCTTTAGTATAGCCCAATTTGGTACCAACACTCATAGGGATCTTTTCAGGTTTCTCATCCTCTTTGATCCTAAACTTTATGAGCATTTCTTTCGCATACTTTGCTTGATTTATGAATATTCCATCTTTGAGTTGCTTGACTTGCAATCCTAGGAAATAATTCAATTTTCCCATCATACTCATTTCAAACTTATTTGTCATGAGTTTGGCAAAATCATCACAAAGTTGCTTGTCCTTAGATCCAAAAATTATGTCATCCACATAAATTTTGACTAAGAGTAATTTACCATCATGGTTCATGGTAAATAAGGTTTTGCCAACTTCACCTTTCTTGAAACCATTTTCCGGCAAGAACTTAGCCAAGGTATCATACCATGCTCTTGGTGCTTGCTTTAGACCATATACAGCTTTCTGAAGCTTGTATACCATCTTGATTTCTGAGGGAAGTTCAAATCCAGGGGGTTGTTCTAGGTAGACTTCTTCAGCAAGTTCACCATTCAAGAATGCACTTTTAACATCCATTTGGTAAACGATGAAGTCATTGTGAGCAGCAAAGGCCAAGAAAAGCCTAATTGCATCCAATCTTGCAACTGGTGCATAAGACTCATCATAGTCCAATCCTTCAGTCTGACAGTAACCTTGAGCAACTAAACGTGCTTTATTTCTTGTTACTTCACCAGACTCGCTCAGCTTGTTTCTGAACACCCACTTTGTACCAATAGCTTTCTTGTCTTCAGCAAGTGGCACAAGTTTCTAGACTTTGTTTCTTTCAAATTGATCCAGTTCTTCTTGCATTGCCTTTATCCATTCAGAATGCTTTAAAGCTTCTTCTATGGTTTTAGGTTCAATTTCTAAAACAAAGCAAGAGAACAATGATTCTATTTCTACGACAATTGCTTCTTCAGCAAGTCCATGAGTAGCTTTGGATCTAGTCACTTGGCGTTTATTTATATCGCCAATCATATCCGTAGAGGGATGATCTCTAATCCATTTATTAACAGGTTTTCTGTTTGTTGGATCAGGATATGTTTGCTCATCAGCATGTGACTCTTCAGTATGTACTTGTTCAGTACTACTGGGAATTTGTGTCTCTGCTGAGATTTGTTCATCAGCACCTGCTTGTTCAGCATTGCTCGATTGAGGTAGCTCATCAGCAGGCACTGGAGATTGCGTAATTTCAGCAACTTCCAGAGCAACCGCGTCTTTTGCAGGAAATTCTTTGTCGTGAACTATATTTATCTTGTCATGAATCATCATTTAGTTCAATTGACTTGATTTGCCTAGCATCAGATTCAGTTCTTTGCTCATGTATGATTAGCTTTTTCATACATTCTGATATTTCTTCTTCAGCAGGCACTCCTTGTGACTTTTCGTAGAATACAACATGCACTGATTCTTCAATCTTTTGTGCCTTTTTGTTGTAAACTCTATAAACTTTACTATGCAAGGACTAGCCGAGAAATATCGCTTCGTCTGCCTTTGGTTGAAATGTTCTTAGGTATTCTCTACCAATGTTAAGAACGAAACACTTGCAACAAAATACTCTTAGATGAGTGATGTTAGGAGGTCTTCCAACAAACAATTCATAAGGAGTTTTGTTGTATTCCTTAGTAATCAAACATCTATTTTGAGTATAACAGGCGGTATTAATCGCTTCAACCCAATAAGCCTCACTTATCTCAGTGTCAGCAAGCATTGTTCTTGCGGCTTCTTTCAGGGTACGATTCTTCCGTTCAGCAACACCGTTTTGCTGTGGTGTTCTTACTGAGGATAACTGATGTTGTATTCCTTTTGAGGTACAATATTCAGTTATGTACTGGTTTACAAACTCAGTACCATGGTCTGTCCTTATGACTTTTACCTTGTCATTTTTCATGACTTCAAGCTTATTCAGCAAGTTAGGTATTTCAGTCTTGGTTTCAGATTTGTGCTTGATGAATACTACCCAAGTAAATCTTGAAGAGTCATCTACCACGACTAGACCATACTTCTTACCAGCATAGCTTGTTGAAGAAGATTCAAAGAAGCCCATGTGCAAGAGTTGTAAAGGTTTTGTAGTTGACGGTACTGCCCTGTTCTTGAAAGAAGATTTGGTTTGCTTTCCTTGATGACATGCATTGCAAACACCATCCTTCTTAAAAGTAACCCTAGGTAATCCAACTACAAGTGCCTTTTTAGACAGCTCATTCAGCGTCTTGAAGTTTAGATGACTTGTTCGTTTATGCCATAACCATGCTTTTTCAGCAAGGTAATCATGATCTGAGACAAGGCATTTTTCAACAATTGCTGAAGACCAATCTACGGTGTACAAGCCTCCTGATCTTCTTGCAATCATTATTACCTTTTTAGTCTCGAAATCTGTAAGTTTACATTCATCACTTTTGATTTTGATGAAGTATCCTTTGTCAGCAAACTGACTCATGCTGAAAAGGTTAAACTTAAGATTTTTGACATAAAGAACTCCAGTAATTGTTATGCATCCTAACTTCACGTCACCATAGCCTTTTGTAGAACCGGAGCCTCTACCAACAAACCTTATTCTTGGACCTTTAGACCACCGTCTATAGTTTATAAGGTTATTCTTGTTGCCCGTCATGTGCTTTCCACAACCACTATCAAAGTGCCAGATTGCATCCTTTGTCTCCGTGGCTGAACTCTGCACAATCAAGAGCAAACAAGTTAATTATCCAATAATGGATGTCCATTAACATGTTCAAGAATGCGTCCAGTGGAAACCCAAGTCTTAAGTTTTTCAACTTTGACTTGTTTTCTACTTGCTGAGGAACTAGGAGGTTTTGAGCTGAAAGACTTTTGACTCGTGCTGGTCAAATCCACTTTCTGATGGGGTGTCTTGCTCGGTTGACCTTTTTGCTGAACATACTTTTCAGTAGGTTCTTTTCTAGCAAGGTTCCTTCTAGCCCTAGCATTAAGAGTCTTTTCAGAACTCTTAGGCTTGATTTTCTTCATCTCTTTGCTGACTTAGCTTATACTCATGAAAGAGTTGACTTTGCTTGGTTTTGAAACCGAGTCCACTTTTCGGAGAATGCTGAGCTTTTGCGTCCTCAACCTTACTTGATTCAGGTTTGTCAGCAAAGGACTTCTGATTACTTTTAGTAATCGTGCCTTTAGTCTTAACAACTTGCTTTTCAGCAACTTGTTTGGCGGGATGCTTCACAACATCCTTTTTCTTTCCAGTTTGCTTCTCAGCAACCTGTTTTCCTTTTAAAGTCTTGTTACTTTGAGTAGCAACAACGGGCTTTATGGTCATAGGTGATGAATGTGTATTTTACACTTTCATTCGAGTCTTTTTCACCTATTTTAGCTATCCTCTATGATAATTTAGCTATATTTTAGTACATTTTATTAGAATAGTGTCACGTTTCCCTTCAGATTTTATTTTACAGGTTTTGGTTGAAATTCGAAGATTTCCGGGCAATTATATTAAAGTTGACAAGGAATTGGTGTTCAAGAAGCCTATTTGGAGTATCTGAAGGTTTCCGGATAGGATTTGAAGTCTAGGGGTCGAATCTGGAGGTTAGAAGGCTACTAGAAGACAGAAACCGAGTCCGAAAAGGGGAAGAAATCCAAAAACGCGTCGAAAACGCGGAATTCCGCGAGAAAAAACCGGGGGCGAACCGCCGCACAGCTGGGGCGAACCGCCCCGTGGTATTTCGGGGCCTATATATAGTTGCTCAGTTTTCTCCGAAAATCATATCTTTCCAGACCTTCTCTCTCACCTCTCTCTATAGTTTTAGGTAGGAACTTCCCGGGGCCTGTCCTGGGAGTTCCGTAGCTTAGGGGATACTTTTCATAGCAGTTTGGAGCTCGTAGGATCGCAATCATCCGGAGATTGACAACCTTCGGTAACTTTGTATCTTACAGTTTTATTCTACTTATTTTATTATATTCTTTCAACATGTTTTCTTCTATGATTTCTGTTGATTGCATGCCTATTATGAGTAGCTAAACTTATCGTTGGTGGTAGTATGTGAATTCTTAGCGAAGGGAAGATAATCATGCTAATGGCTATATCGCGCATTATACTCCGTGTCATTGCTTTATTTCGTTGATCAGGCACAGCCTAAATTATCGTATGTTGTATTAATTATTATGCACAATTGGACACTTGTCGACCATCAGACCAATTATCTTCGTAGTGTTGAATAATTACGGAACACATTAGGACAATAGTGATTGACTTGTTAGACCAATTTATCTTCGTAGTGCTTAATATTTGCAATAGGACACTAGATTAATTCAAAGATCTCTATGCAAGACCGAGGAATTTATGCATGATTATCGACCCGTTATGCTAAGAAGGACCATACTATCACCAATCTCCATTATCTGCTAGAAACCCCTTTTTCTATCTGTCTGCTGTTTTATATTCTCTTGTTAAATAGATAAAGCTAGTTATAGTCCTGAGAGAACGACACTCGAGTCATTCTACTGCTACACTACGGTTTTCGTTGTAGTTGTGGATTGCCTTTGGCTAATTACAAATTTATTTGATTCGTTCGCGTTGGAACACGACACCAGCATGTTCATCAAATTGGCGCCGTTGCCGGGGACTATACTCCTTTTTTCTATCTAATTTGTTTATATTTAGAGCTTTAGATTCCTAATTCTATTAGTTTCAGTTTTCCTTTTTAATCTCTCTCTGATACTGCTTTCCTAGTCTGTTTCTAATCACCTTTTCTAGTCTGTTATAGATAGTGTATGCCGCATACACGTTCTTCAGGAACATCGCTTGCTGATTCAATTGCTGAGATCGATAGAGTCTACCATCATAGAAGGCGACTACTTGAAAGGCGCACACTAGAGGAAATAGAGGAAACCGATTTCTCTGAATCTCGACACATTCTTTTCAAGGAAATCGACGGAATGGCAGAAGCTAGACCACTGAAGGCATGGGTTCAACCCACCAAGGATCGTATGAGGGGATCGGCGATTGTTCTTTCGTCTGCAACCCGAGATCTGGAGATCAAGAACCACGCATTCCAACAACTTCCGAGGTTCTATGGCTTATCAAGGGAAGATGTGATGGGGTACTTGCACGATATCGATGATTTCTTCAACCAACTCCCACGACCCGGAGCTGACATAACAACGGATGAGTTGAGGATGAAGGTTTTTGCTATGGGACTCGGCGACAGAGCCAAGTCATGGCTGAGTTCTCTACCAGCCGGCTCGCTGGACACTTGGGAGAAGGTTTTTTCAGCTTTCATGGAGAAATACTTCCCTCACACCTTGACTACCGCGCTAAAGGCGCAGATCACTGGATTCAAGCAGGACTATGATGAGACCATCTACACCGCGTTTGAGAGATTCCAAGATCTCACGAACAAGTGCCCTCACCATGGTTTTGAACTTTCCAACCTAGTCCAACACTTCTACAATGGACTAACCTTCGAGAACCAACAATTGGTGGATTTCCAATGCCGAGCCAATATTTGGGAGGAAACCGCAGAAGCCGTCTGGGCTGTTTTCGAAAGGCTTGCTAAGGGTTCGCAGTTCAAGGACCCAAGAGCAATGGTTAGGAGACGTGGACCTGAAGCTCCACCGACTCAAGAAGCCCCTATGTATAGGGGGAATGGGGAACAATTCAAGTGCTTTACCGACGAATTGAAGCAAGTCCTGAAGAGCGCCACCGGAACAACTGTTTCGAACGAAGTATGCCGAATATGCAAGAACTTTGGGAATGGGGCTCATATGTGTAGATCGTAGCTGGCATACGATGATGGCAACTGGGCTCGAGGAGGCGAAGAAGAAGCCTGTGCTACGGAGTTTGGCACTCAAGAAGTTAGCTATGGACAAGACGGTAGGAATCCTCGAGGTGAATTCTGGAGAAGAGGATACCGTAACAATCAAGGATATGCACCGGCTAACCAAACTTATGGACCTAACCAAGACCGTAGTAGGCTAAACTATGGTAATGATCACTGCGAAAACCCCGCTCCGAAAGAGCCACCGAAGTCGAAGTCGGCTCAACTGATGGAGAACTTTCAAAAAATGGTTGATCACACACAAAGTTTTCTCAAACGTTATGAAGAAGATTCTGAGAAGACTAGGGCAAGGCTTGATAGGTTGGAAGAGAGCACTAGGCTTGTCCATCAGAAGATGCAAGAGTTGATCGACCGAGGAGCAAGTAGGGAACAAGGCAAACTGCCTAGCAACACTGTGAAGTCAAATGCCATTACATTGGCTGGTGATGTACCTGACGAAATCACCATCAAGAAGATTGTTAGGTGCGAGTGTTGCATGAAGGAAGAACTTCTACAGGCTGAGGAAGAAGAGAAGGACCTCGATTCTAACGCAAGTGATGAGGAACAAGAGGATCCCGAACCACTCCCTAAAAGTTTCGATGTCAAGGTAGGGATTGGGGAGCTTGAAGATGTCCGTGCCACAGTAGACACAGGATCCTACTCAAACATAATCCCTTTGAATGTGTTTGAAAAGAGCAACCTTGGAAAACTATCTGATCAAAGGGCTATTGTGCAACTGGCGGATGGATCCTTTATGAGACCCGAGGGCGTTGTGAAAAATGTGTTGGTCAAGATTGGTGAAGCATCTATATACACCAATTTTGTAGTTATGCCGGCGTCTGCACCTGGAACGGGGGATGTCATACTCTTAGGACAAACGTTCTTGACTAAACTACGCTCCGTGATGGACATCTACCAAAGAACTTGCACCATCGAAGTAGATGGCAAGCAACACGTGTTGCAAGCCATACCAGATCCACCTGAACCGCCTGATATTACTACTCACTATTGTGGTCTTGCAGCCTATATTCTTTCTTATTCACAGGTTCGTGGCATGGAGAGGAGATCAATGAAGGGGAAGCCTAGTACCCGCAAAAAGAAGAGATAGGCGCAGACAGGAGTCGAGTCAAATACTTTAAACAATGACGCTATCCGGGAGGCAACCCGGAATTTTTATCGCTTTCTTTACTGCTTTTCTGCATGCATTCATTCTTGAACTATTTGCTTCTCGTATGCGAATTTGTTCATGTGTGTGTCGTATGTGCTTTTGTGTGAGTGAGATTTTTCGAGTGGTTTTTTGAAAAAATCGGTTTCGGGGATTTAAACCGCATTTTCTGACGACGGAAGCCGTCTCCCCGCATCGGGGAGCACGGGGCGAACCGCCCCGCACCGGGGTCGAACCGCCCCACGGCTCCAGAACATCAAAAACGCGGATTTCTTCCCAAAACCTCATTTTCTTCATTTTTCTTCATTCTTCCTCCCCCAAAACCGAATTTCGCGATTTAAACTTCAAATCTTCATAACTTCTTCATTTCTTGACCAAATTTAGTGTTCTTTAGCTTAAATCGAAGCCTATTACATGATCTATCATCCCATCCGAACAGATTTCGTCCTTATGCGTTCGATTTTCATATCTGAGGTATCATCCTTAGAACCCTAATTTTCGAATTTGGGGGTTTTCTAATTTGAGCTTCAATTATGCTTATTTGATGCATTAGTATGTTGTTTGTATGATTAGACATGTTATTTACTATCAATTGCATGCTCAATTTTGCTTGGGTTGTTGATTTGGGTATTTTGCTACTAGATGATATATCTTGTTATGCAATATGTCTTTATCTTTGATTTCTTGCATATGATTGTGTGTATTAATGTAAGTTGGTGGATTTGATGCTCGAATGCTTAATTGTTGAGTATGAGGAATTATGATGTTTGAGTTTTTCGCTGCTACGGTATGAATTGAGCCTTGTTATCTAGGATATTGGTTGTCTAGTAAGAGAATGATGTGATGTATTGCATGTAGTAGTTACATTGGTATGTTGCATGATGAAGAAGCTAGGCTAGACATTACGGTTTGGGGAGCTCGATTGTTGATTTTATCACTTGTGTGTTTCGCTTTTACACTAGCATATATTTGAGTCAGTTTTGTGTCATACGAGGTACTAACTGCTGTTTGTAGGAACCATACCAAGGGAAAGGAGCATTCCCGCATGATTGCTGTGAAGAACCATGTCAAGGAAGGTGACCTCGCTAGATGTGCGTTCGAGCCAAGGGGTTTTGCAACAACGTCGTGGATTATCCAAGAGGATGAGCTAGAGTACACCTGGAGTAAGGACTCCAATGCCTATTCATGCACCACCGAAGGGACAAAATTCATTATTATGTCAGCACTCCATCACAAGGACTGCAAAGTTCGAATGAATTGGAAGGCACCGGGACAGTCTAGTCGCGACGGGTTCAATCTTGAGACCGCAGTTGCTAGAAGGTTCCGAAGCGCTAGCTTGGTTCCAAAACATAATGACATGGGTGCCCAGTCCCTCGTTAGGGCAACCCTTGACTGCCTCTAAAGGGAGCATCATAAAGACATCGGTTGGATCGACAGTAGAGAATGTGGTTGACATAGGAAAAAATGGTAGAAGACCTCTGAGTATCCGAACAGCTTACTGAAACCTTCTCGTGGTGTAAAACGTTGGAGGGGGAGGTCCTGATACCACTGCCCTTTCCCCTTCAACGGTTCACATCCCATTGGAGGGCTTCAGAATGGAGGATTCCATAACAGAGGCGGCCAATCTTGAAGATTCCCTTCAACACTGCAACTCTACTAGTGACGATGTGCGTGACAGTAGTGACAATGAAGACAATAGGGACAATGATGATACAGATAGTTGAATTGGTCCTATCCGATCTATTGATGGAACTACCGCCACTACCACAAGTCCCGAAGATCATATATAAGGCTTCCAGAGCAGTCCCAATAACCCACAAGCAGCATACTCAGCCGACCGAGGCCAAACCATGGGGTAACATCCAGTATCACATCTTATTTCCTCATTTTCTTACTACTAGGGACTAGCGTTAATTTCATGAGGGGGATGGATTTAAGTGATCTGATGTTGTTAGTTTGGAGCTTGGAATTGGTAGGATGAGTATAGTACCTCGCATGCTTTATCCATCTGCATTTGCATTTGCACGTTTACCGCTTTCTTAGATTTTTAGGTTGCATTCACTACATTCATCCTAGGGTAGTCTTGCATGTTTTATATGGAGTTTATTGCCGAATTTTTGAACTTTTTTATTGGGTAGATCAACTAACTATGCCATTAATCGTATGCTTCATTTCTATGAATTTGTTTGAGGTTTTTCTCGCTTGGCTTGTCACATTTATGTCTTGCACTTAGTTAAGCTTGGTAGTCTCGACATCACTTAGTGGTGTTTTCTCTACTGCGGTTCACGAAGGCCTTTATAGTAGGATGATGCATGTTAGGGTCTTATGGTTGTTTTCCCGAGTAATTATGTACCTAAGAGGCGACAAGTCTTCACCATTCTTTGAGATTGCTAAATGCCTAGGAAGGAGGTAGTGTGAGGTTGTGCGATCCTTTGTTTATAACCTATTCTTCCGAATAGGTTTGGGGAGGGGGTTACACCATCATAGACTTGTTTCTGTTTTTCATTTTTCGTATCGTGAGTTTATTTTTCCTTTTCCGTGAATTTTGTACTCCAACCTATTCTTTCGAATAGGTTTGGAAAAGTCGTGTGAGTCATTTTGTTTCTCTTTTTGTTATGCTACTGCTGGCTAGAAAAATCGAAAAAAAGAAAGAAAAATTCCAGAAAAAAGAGAAAAAGAAAAAAGAAAAAAAGAATCTGGAAAGAAAGAAAAAGAAAAAAAAAAGACCCCAAGAAAGCAAAGGAGGGTCCAAAAAAAAGAAAGCCAAATAGCAGTTTAGCAAAATGTTGAGTCTTTTCCATTTTTATAATGTTCGTAATCGTGATTTTTATCTTTTATCTATTTTGTCTTGAGTATCATCTGTTCTAGACCACCCTCGTCCTGCCATTCATGAAGTGGTGAATAGCTTAAGACTTTACTTAAGAGATGGGTAGAATAGGGGAGTATTATCTTTTGTAGGGAACCCTCCTTCGTTTGATGAGAGCCAGTACTGGTTCGACCTCTTTTGAGGAAAAGTCTTAACATGGTGGAACAGCAGTAAGTCCTCAGTTTCATAGGCACGGGGCAACCATTCGTATCTTAGCATGCATCATTACGTCGTCACTGACTAGGTCCAGGTAGAGAATGTTACGAGAGACTATCTTGTCTTGACATAAGTGCTTATGTGGATGTGTATAAGTCAATCGAGGTATTCTTCAACCTATATTCATGCTTTGATTTATATGGTTTTTGTTCATACGTTTTTTGGTTCATTCAGTAGATTAGTTCATTTTATTTGGCATGAAACTCCATTTTGTGTCTTGCATGTTTTTTTTGTATTAGAGTCTAGCTTAGTTGCTTGAGGACAAGCAAAGGTTCGGTTTGGGGAGTTTGATGAATGTGTATTTACACTTTCATTCGAGTCTTTTTCACTTATTTTAGCTATCCTCTATGATAATTTAGCTATATTTTAGTACATTTTATTAGAATAGTGTCACGTTTCCCTTTAGATTTTATTTTACAGGTTTTGGTTGAAATTCGAAGATTTCCGGGCAATTATATTAAAGTTGACAAGGAATTGGTGTTCCAGAAGCCTATTTGGAGTATTTGAATGTTTCCGGATAGGATTTGAAGTTTAGGGGCCGAATCTGGAGGTTAGAAGGCTACTAGAAGACAGAAACCGAGTCCGAAAAGGGGAAGAAATCAAAAAACACGGAATTCCGCGAAAAAGCCGGGGGGCGAACCGCCCCAGAGTTTTTTCGGGGCCTATATATAGTGCTCAGTTTTCTGTCCGAAAATTATATCTTTCCAGACCTACTTTCTCACCTCTCTCTATAGTTTTAGGTAGGAACTTCCCGGGGCCTGTCCTGGGAGTTCTGTAGCTTAGGGGATACTTTTTCATAGCAGTTTGGAGCTCGTAGGACCGCAATCATCCGGAGACTGACAACCTTCGGTAACTTTGTATCTTACAGTTTTATTCTACTTATTTTATTATATTCTTTCAACATGTTTTCTTCTATGATTTCTGTTGATTGCATGCCTATTATGAGTAGATAAACTTATCGTTGGTGGTAGTATGTGAATTCTTAGCGAAGGGAAGATAATCATGCTAATGGCTATATCGCGCATTATACTCCGTGTCATTGCTTTATTTCGTTGAACAGGCACAACCTAAATTCTCGTATGTTGTATTAATTATTATGCACAATTGGACACTTGTCGACCATCAGACCAATTATCTTCGTAGTGTTGAATAATTACGGAACACATTAGGACAATAGTGATTGACTTGTCAGACCAATTTATCTTCGTAGTGATTAATATTTGCAACAGGACACTAGATTGATTCAAAGATCTCTATGCAAGACCGTGGAATTTATGCATGATTATCGACCCGTTATGCTAAGAAGGACCATACTATCACCAATCTCCATTATCTGCTAGAAACCTCTTTTGCTATCTGTCTGCTGTTTTATATTCTCTTGTTAAATAGATAAAGCTAGTTATAGTCCTGAGAGAACGACACTCGAGTCATTCTACTGCAACACTACGGTTTTCGTTGTAGTTGTGGATTTCCTTTGGCTAATTACAAATTTATTTGATTCGTTCGCGTTGGAACGCGACACCAGCACGTTCATCAATAGGTACTTGATTGCTTGTTTCAGCAATGATGAACGCGCGGATGTCGTGCTCCGAGCAAATCAAATAATATTTGTTATTTAGCCAAAGGCAATCCACAACTACAACGAAAACCGTAGTGTAGCAGTAGAATAACTCGAGTGTCGTTCTCTCAGGACTATAACTAGCTTTATCTATTTAACTAGAGAATATAAAACAGCAGACGTAATAGCAAAGGGGTTTCTAGCAGATAATGGAGATTGGTGATAGTATGATCCTTCAAAGCATAACGGGTCGATAATCATGCGTAAATTCCTCGGTCTTGCATGGAGATCTTTGATCAATCTAATGTCCTGTTGCAATTATTAAGCACTACGAAGATAACGATTCTGACAAGTCAATCACTATTGTCCTAATGTGTTCCGTAATTATTCAACACTACGAAGATAAACTCGCGTACAGGTCGACGAGGGTCCAATTGTGGATAATAATTAATACAACATACGAGAATTTAGGCTGAGCCTGATCAACGAAATAAAGCAATAACACGGAGTATAATGCGCGATATAGCCATTAGCATGATTATCTTCCCTTCGCTAAGAATTCACATACTACCACCAACGATAAGTTTAGCTACTCATAATAGGCATGCAATCAACAGAAATCATAGAAGAAAACATGTTGAAAGATAAATAAGAATAAGTAGAATAAACTGTAAGATACAATGTTACCGAAGGTTGTCAATCTTCGAAGAATTGCGATCCTACATGCTCCAAACTGCTATGAAAAAGTGTCCCCTAAGCTACGAACCCCCAGAACAGGCTCTGGGAAGTTCCTACCTAAAACTACAGAGAAAGGTGAGAAAGTAGGTCTGGAAAAGTATGATTTTTGGAGAAAACTGAGCAACTATATATAGGCCTCGAAATAGTGTGGGGCGGTTCGCCCCAGAGAAAATCTCGCGGAATTCTGCGTTTTCGACGCGTTTTTGGATTTCTTCCCCTTTTCGGACTCGGTATCTGACTTCTAGTGGCCTTCTAACCTCCAGATTCGACCCCTAGACTCCAAATCCTATCTGGAAACCTTCAGATACTCCAAATAGGCTTCTGAAATATCAATTCCTTGTCAACTTCAATATAATTGCTCGGAAATCCTCGATTTTCAACCAAAACCTGTAAAATAAAATTTAAAGGGAAACGTGACACTATTCTAATAAAATGCACTAGAATATAGCTAAATTAACATAGAGGATAGCTAAAATTGGTGAAAAAAGACTCGAATGAAAGTGTAAAATACACATTCATCAAACTCCCCAAACCGAACCTTTGCTTGTCCTCAAGCAACTAAGCTAGACTCTAATACAAAAAACATGCAAGACACGAAATGGAGTCTCATGCCAAATAAAATGAACTAATCTACTGAATCTACCAAAAAACATATGAACAAAACCATATAAATCAAAGCATGAATATAGGTTGAAGAATACCTCGATTGACTTATACACATCCACATAAGCACTTATGTCAAGACAAGATAGTCTCTCGTAACATTCTCTACCTGGACCTAGTCAGTGACGACGTAATGAAGCATGCTAAGATACGGATGGTTGTCCCGTGCCTATGAAACTGAGGACTTACTGTTGTTCCACCATGTTAAGTCTTTTCCTCAAAAGAGGTCGAACCAGTACTGGCTCTCATCAAACGAAGGAGGGTTCCCTATAAAAGATAACACTCCCCTATTCTACCCATCTCTCAAGTAAAGTCTTAAGCTATTCACCACTTCCAGAATGGCAGGACGAGGGTGGTCTAGAACAGATGACACTCAAGTCAAAAAGATAAAAAATAGAAAATTACAACACGATTACGAACATTACAAGAATTGGAAAATGAGACACAACACTTTGCTAAACTGCTATTTGGCTTTCTTTTTTGGACCCTTCTTTGTTTTTTGGGGTCTTTTTTCTCTTTTTTTCTTTTTTCTTTCCAGATTCTTTTTCTTTTCTTTTTTCTTTTCTCTTTTTTTCTGGAATTTTTTCTTTCTTTCCTTTTTTTATGAAGATTTTTTCTAGCCAGCAGTAGCATAACAAAAAGAGAAACAAAATGACTCACACGACTTCCCAAACCTATTCGAAAGAATAGGTTGGAGTACAAAATTTACGGAAAAGGAAAAATAAACTCACGATATGAAAATGGAAAACGAAAAACAAGTCTATGATGGTTTAACCCCCTCCCCAAACCTATTCGGAAGAATAGGTTATAAACAAAGGCTCACACAACCTCACACTACCTCCTTCCTAGGCATTTAGCAATCTCAAAGCATGGTGAAGACTTGTTGCCTCTTAGGAACATATTTACTCGGGAAATCAACCATAGGACCCTAACATGCATCATCCTATTATAAAGGCCTTCGTGAACCGCAGTAGAGAAAACACCACTAAGTGATGTCGAGACTACCATGCTTAACTAAGTGCAATAAATAAATATGACAAGCTAAGCGAGAAAAACCTCAAACAAACTCATAGAGATGTAGCATACGATTAATGGCATAGTTAGTTGATCTACCCAATAAAAAAGTTCAAAAAATTCGGCAATAAACTCCATATAAGACATGCAAGACTATCCTAGGATGAATGTAGTGAATGCAACCTAAAAAATCTATGAAAGCAGTAAACGTGCAAATGCAAATGCAGACGGATAAAACATGCGAGGTACTATACTCAGCCTACCAATGTCAAGCTCCAACCTAACAATACTAGATCACTTAAATCCCATCCCCCCTCATGAAATTAACGCTAGTCCCTAGCAGTAAGAAAATGAGGAAATAAGATGTGATACTAGATGTTACCCCATGGTTTGGCCTCGGTCGGCTGAGTATGTTGTTTCTGAGTTATTGGGACTGCTCCGGGAGCTTTATAAGGTGTCATCAGGTCTTCTGGTATGCGTGGTAGTTTCAATCATAGGCCGGATAGGAACAACTCCTCCATTAGTATCATCATTGCCCGTATGGCCTTCATTGTCACTACTGTCACGCACATCCTCACTAGTAGAGTTGTAGTGTCGAGTAGAATTCTCAAGATTAGCCGCCGCTGTTATGGAATCCTCCATCCTGAAGCCCTCCAATAGGATGTGAACTGTTGAAGGGGAAAGGGCAGTGGTATCAGGACCTCCCCCTCCAACGTTTTACACCACGAGAAGGTTAAAGTAAGCTGCTCGGATATTCCGAAGTCTTCTACCATTTTTTCCAATGTCGACTACATTCTCTACGGTTGATCCGACCGATCTCTATATGATGCTCCCTTTCGAGGCAGACTAGGGGCACCCCAACGAGGGGCTGGATACCCATGTCATTATGTATTGGAACCAAGCTAGCGCTTCGGAACCTTCTACCAACTGCGAACTCAAGATTGAATCCGTCGCGGCGAGAATGTCCCGGTGCCTTCCAGTTCACACGAACCTTGCAGTCCTTGTGATGGATTGCTGACATAATAATGGTTTATGTCCCTTCGGTGGTGCATGAATAGGCATAGGAGTCCTTACTCCAGGTGTACTCTAGCTCCTCCACTTGGATAATCCACGACGTTGTTGCAAAACCCCTTGGCTCGAACGCACATCTAACGAGGTCGCCCTTCTTGACATGGTTGTAATTGATCCCCCTCAAATTCTTCACAGCAATCATACGGGAATGCTCCTTTCCCTTGGTATGGTTCCTACAAACAACAGTTAGTACATCGTATGACACAAAACTGACTCATGCATATGCTAGTGTAAGAACGAAACACACAAGTGATAAAATCAACAATCGAGCTTCCCAAACCTGTAATGTCTAGCCTAGATTCTTCATCATTCAACATACCATTGTAACTACTACATGCAATACATCACATCATGCTCTTACTAGACAACCAATATCCTAGATAATAAGGCTCAATTCATACCATAGTAGCGAAAAATTCTAGAATCATAAATCCTCATACTCAACAATTAAGCATTCTACTATCAAATCCAACATCATTACACCAATAAACACAATCATATGCAAGAATTCACAGATAAAGACATATTGCATAACAAGATATATCATCTAGTAGCAAAATTCCCAAATCAACAATCCAAGCATAATTGAGCATGCAATTGATAGTAAATAACACTTCTAATCACACAAACAACATACCCATGCATCAAATAAGCATAATTGAAGCTCAAATTAGAAAATCCCCAAATTCGAAAATTAGGGTTCTTAGGATGATACCTCTGATCTGGAAATCTAATGCATTGGGACGAAATCTGTTCGAGTGAAATAATAGATCATGTAATAGGCTTCGATTTAAGCTAAAGAACACTAAATTTGGTCAAGAAATGAAGAAGTTATGAGATTTTGAAGATGAAATCGCGATTTCCGATTTTTGGGGAGGAGGAATGATGAAGATATGAAGAAAATGAGGTAAAGAGGAAGAATCCGCGTTTTTGACTTACTGGAGCCGTGGGGCGGTTCACCCCTGGTGTGGGGCGAGTCGCCCCACACGGGGCGATTCGCCCCCCACGTGGGGCGGTTCGCCCCGTGCTCCCCGATGCGGGGAGACGGCTCCTGTCGTCAGAAAACGCGGTTTTAATCCCCGAAACCAATTTTTTCAAAAAATCACTCGAAAAATATCACTCAAACATAAGCATATACGACACAGATATGAACAAATTCGCACACGAGAAGCAAATAGTTCAAGAATGAATGCATGCAGAAAAGCAGTAAAGAAAGCGATAAAAATTCCGGGTTGCCTCCCGGATAGCGTCATTGTTTAAAGTCTTTGACTCGACTCCTGTCTGCGCCTATCTCTTCTTTTTGCGGGTACTAGGCTTCCCCTTCATTGATCTCCTCTCCATGCCACGAACCTGTGAATAAAAAAGAATATAGGCTGCAAGACCACAGTAGCGAGTAGTGAAAGAAATATCAGGCGGATCAGGTGGATCAGTTATGGCTTGCAACACGTGTTGCTTGCCATCCACTTCAATAGTGCAAGTTCTTTGGTAGATGTCCATCACGGAGCGTAGTTTAGTCAAGAACGTTCGCCCTAAGAGTATGACATCCCCCGTTCCAGGTGCAGATGCCGGCATAACTACAAAATTGGTGTATACAGATGCTTCACCAATCTTGACCAACACATTTTTCACAACGCCTTCGGGTCTCATAAAGGATCCATCCGCCAGTTGCACAATAGCCCTATGCTTAGATAGTTTTCCAAGGCTACTCTTTTCAAACACATTTAAAGGGAGTATGTTTGGGTAGGATCCCGTGTCTAGTGTGGCACGGACATCTTCAAGCTCACCAATCCCTACCTTAACATCGAAACTTTTAGGGAGTGGCTCGGGATCCTCTTGCTCCTCTTCACTTTCATCAGAACCAAGGTCCTTCTCTTCTTCCTTGGCCTGTAGAAGTTCCTACTTCTTGCAACACTCGCACTTAGCAACCTTCTTGTGGTGATATCGTCAGGTAGATCACCAGCCAATGTAATGGCATTCGACTTCTTAGTGTTGCTAGGCAGTTTTCCTTGTTCCGTACTTGGTCCTCGGTCGATCAACTCTTGCATCTTTTGATGGGCAAGCCTAGTGCTCTCTTCCAACCTATCAAGCCTTGCCCTAGTCTTCTCGGAATCTTCTTCATAACGTTTGAGAAAACTTTGTGTGTGATCAACCATCTTTTGCAAGTTCTCCATCAGTTGAGCCGACTTCAACTTCGGTGGCTCTTTCGGAGCGGGGTTTTCGCAGTGATCATTACCATAGTTTAGCCTACTACGGTCTTGTTTAGGGCCATAAGTTTGGTTAGCCGGTGCATATCCTTGATTGTTTCGGAATCCTCTTCTCCAAAATCCACCTCGAGGATTCCTACCGTCTTGTCCGTAGCTAACTTCTTGAGCACCAAACTCTGTAGCAAAGGCTTTTTCT
The DNA here is from genome assembly GCA_028274465.1 of Plantago ovata. Classification (NCBI taxonomy): domain Eukaryota; kingdom Viridiplantae; phylum Streptophyta; class Magnoliopsida; order Lamiales; family Plantaginaceae; genus Plantago; species Plantago ovata. The sequence goes on from CM051455.1 coordinate 73,776,553, forward strand.
TCGCCTCCTCGAGCCCATTTGCCATCATCGTATGCCAGCTTCGATCTACACATATGAGCCCCATGCCCATAGTTCTTGCATATTCGACATACTTCGTTCGAAACAGTTGTTCCGGTGGCGCTCTTGAGGACTTGCTTCAATTCGTTGGTAAAGCACTCGAATTGATCCCCATTCCCCCTATACATAGGGGCTTCTTGAGTCGGTGGAGCTTCAGGTCCACGTCTCCTAACCATTGCTCTTGGGTCCTTGAACTGCGAACCCTTAGCAAGCCTTTCGAAAACTGCCCAGACGGCTTCTGCGGTTTCCTCCCAAATATTGCCTCAGCATTGGAAATCCACCACTTGTTGGTTCTCGAAGGTTAGAACATTGTAGAAGTGTTGGACTAGGTCAGAAAGTTCAAAACCATGGTGAGGGCACTTGTTCGTGAGATCTTGGAATCTCTCAAACGCGGTGTAGATGGTCTCATCATAATCCTGCTTGAATCCACTGATTTGCGCCTTTAGCGCAGTAGTCAAGGTGTGAGGGAAGTATTTTTCCATGAAAGCTGAAAAAACCTTCTCCCACGTGTCCAGCGAGCCTGCCGGTAGAGAACTCAACCATGACTTGGCTCTGTCGCCAAGTCCCATAGCAAAAACCTTCATTCTTAACTCGTCCGTTGTTATTTCGGCTCCGGGTCGTGGGAGTTGGTTGACGAAATCATCGATATCGTGCAAGTACCCCATCACATCTTCCCTTGATAAGCCATAGAACCTCGGAAGTTGTTGGAATGCGTGGTTCTTGATTTCGAGATCTCGGGTTGCAGACGAAAGAACAATCGCCGGTCCCCTCATACGATCCTTGGTGGGTTGAACCCATGCTTTCAGTGGTCTAGCTTCTGCCATTCCGTCGATTTCCTTGAAAAGACTGTGTAGAGATTCAGAGAAATCGGTATCCTCTATTTCCTCTAGTGCACGCCTTTCGAGTAGTCGCCTTCTTTGGTGGTAGACTCTGTCGATCTTAGCAATTGAATCAGCAAGTGGTGTTCCTTCAGATCGTGTATGTGGCATACACTATCTGCAACAGACTAGGAAAGCAGTATCAGAGAGAGATTAAAAAGGAAAACTAAAACTAATAGAATTAGGAATTGAATGCTGAAACTATAAACAAATTAAACAAAAAAAAGGAGTATAGTCCCCGGCAACAGCGCCAATTTGATGAACGCGCGGATGTCGTGCTCCGAGCAAATCAAATAATATTTGTTATTTAGCCAAAGGCAATCCACAACTACAACGAAAACCGTAGTGTAGCAGTAGAATGACTCGAGTGTCGTTCTCTCAGGACTATAACTAGTTTTATCTATTTAACTAGAGAATATAAAACAGCAGACGTAATAGCAAAGGTTTTCTAGTAGATAATGGAGATTGGTGATAGTATGATCCTTCAAAGCATAACGGGTCGATAATCATGCGTAAATTCCTCGGTCTTGCATGGAGATCTTTCATCAATCTAATGTCCTGTTGCAATTATTAAGCACTACGAAGATAACGATTCTGACAAGTCAATCACTATTGTCCTAATGTGTTCCGTAATTATTCAACACTACGAAGATAAACTCGCGTACAGGTCGACGAGGGTCCAATTGTGCATAATAATTAATACAACATACGAGAATTTAGGCTGAGCCTGATCAACGAAATAAAGCAATAACACGGAGTATAATGCGCGATATAGCCATTAGCATGATTATCTTCCCTTCGCTAAGAATTCACATACTACCACCAACGATAAGTTTAGCTACTCATAATAGGCATGCAATCAACAGAAATCATAGAAGAAAACATGTTGAAAGATAAATAAGAATAAGTAGAATAAACTGTAAGATACAATGTTACCGAAGGTTGTCAATCTCCGAAGAATTGCGATCCTACATGCTCCAAACTGCTATGCAAAAGTGTCCCCTAAGCTACGACCCCCAGAACAGGCTCTGGGAAGTTCCTACCTAAAACTACAGAGAAAGGTGAGAAAGTAGGTCTGGAAAAGTATGATTTTCGGAGAAAACTGAGCAACTATATATAGGCCTCGAAATAGTGTGGGGCGGTTCGCCCCAGAGAAAATCTCGCGGAATTCCGCGTTTTCGACGCGTTTTTGGATTTCTTCCCCTTTTCGGACTCGGTTTCTGACTTCTAGTGGCCTTCTAACCTCCAGATTCAACTCCTAGACTCCAAATCCTATCCGGAAACCTTCAGATACTCCAAATAGGCTTCTGGAACACCAATTCCTTGTCAACTTCAATATAATTGCCCGGAAATCCTCGATTTTCAACCAAAACCTATGAAATAAAATCGAAAGGGAAACGTGACACTATTCTAATAAAATGCACTAAAATATAGCTAAATTAACATAGAGGATAGCTAAAATAGGTGAAAAAGACTCGAATGAAAGTGTAAAATACACATTCATCAAGCAAACTTAGATTGACCAAACTGATAGATTTCTGGTAGACCACTATCAGTAGCACGTACAAAGGAGATAGGTGATTTATCTTTACTCAAGATTTCTACGTCATCACCTTCATACATTGCGCCTAAACCTTCTTTCTGAGATGGATCTCTCAAATAAGAGTTTAGTTCAGTCAGCGTATTACTTGCATCCACATAAGATTTGAAATTGATTTTCATCTTTTTCATCTCTTGGATTTCAGAAAGTAACTTTAGAATTGAGGACTGATAATCTTCCAATTCTAATGCCATTTGAGAGTTCTTCTCTGTAGCTTCAGCAATCAACTTCTTAAGACGCCTTATTTCAGCATCCTTTTCTTCTGTCTCTTCCTTCAGCAGGGCGTACTTTTCAGTAGTCTGCTTGGTCAGAGTTTCAGCAATTTGTAGTTTCTCTTGCTGTCTGCTCAGAGTTTTCTCAAATCTTTCGATTTCTCCTTGAATCTTGTCAAGGTCAATCTCGTCTTCACTTTCTGAGTCTGAGTCAGTGGTAGGGTTGTTTACGTGACCGGCCATGAGGCAGAATTCGTTGTTTGACACATCTGGATAAGCTTCCATAGCTATTCCACAAACTTCTTTGCCAATCTCCACGTCTAGAGTGGCTTCTTCATCGTCGGTGTCTGAACTTTCATCCTCACTGTCTTCGGAGCTAGTATCAACACACAATGCATCGATTTTTGCTTGAAGCTTCTTCTTTTCTTCAGCAATAAAAGCTCTTTTGAACTTCTTCTTCTTTTCAGCAGATTTGCCTTTCAACAAAGGGCAATTAGCTTTGAAGTGTCCAGGCTTCTTGCAGTAAAAGCATAGATCATTTCCAACTGCTGGTTCTTCTGATGAAGTAGCTTGCTGAGCTTGCTTGTTCAGCGAGCTAGTCTCATTTTTGTACTTATGGTAGTTGTTACCAAGATGCTTTTTCAGCTTCTCTTTTGCTTTTCGCCTTTCAAGTTCCTTGCTGATGACTTTCTTCATGTTTTTGACAACCAAAGAGTTTTCATCAGTAGGTTCTTTTTCATTCTTCTTTTCAGAAGATGATGGCTTTGCAGCAAGAGCAATGTTTTGCGATTTTTCAGCAAATACATTTTCTCTTTGCTTTGTCTCATAGTTGACAGTAGCAAGATGAGAGAACAACTTTGTTGGTGTAATGTCTGGCATTCCTTGATTATAATAGAAATTCTGAGTGTGGATCCATTCTTGATTCAAACTTCTGATGATAGTTTTCACTTTCTCAGAATCTGAGTAAAGGTTTCCAACACCCAAGGCTGCCATTTCACTAACAAGAGTTGTGAATCTGAAATCCAAGTCTTCCAGTGACTCGTTTGTACCTTGCTTAAAGTTTTGAAACTTTAATTTAAGTACTTCAAGTTTGTTTTCCTTGGTTTTGTCAGATCCAGCACAAAGATCTTGAACCATTTTCCAAGCTTCCTTTGCAGTCTTAGCACCCCACAGTTTGCACTGTATGGTATCCGGAGTTGATCGAATGATGATGTTTCTTGCTTGGCCATCAAGACGGAATCTCTTAGCTTCGTCAGAAGTCCATTCCTCTCTTGGTTTTGGCAGAACCGTATCTGATGGTTCGCCTAGGATAGTTTCCTTTCCAGCTTCAGTGGTCTTGTGAGGGAAACTCCTTTCAACCTTAGTGATCTTGATAGGTCCATCATTAATGACGGTGATGATGAATGTTTATTTTACACTTTCATTTGAGTGTTTTTCACCTATTTTAGCTATCCTCTATGTTAATTTAGCTATATTTTAGTGCATTTTATTCGAATAGTGTCACGTTTCCCTTTAGATTTTATTTCATAGGTTTTGGTTGAAAAACGAGGATTTCTGGGCAATTATATTGAAGTTGACAAGGAATTGGTGTTCCAGAAGCCTATTTGGAGTATCTGAAGGTTTCCGGATAGGATTTGGAGTCTAGGGGTCGAATCTGGAGGTTAGAAAGCCACTAGAAGTCAGAAACCGAGTCCGAAAAGGGGAAGAAATCCAAAAACGCGTCGAAAACGCAGAATTCCACGGAATTTACTCCCAGGCGAACCGCCCGGGACGTGGGGCGAATCGCCCCACACAATTTTGAAGCCTATATATAGTTGCTCAGTTTTTCTCCGAAATTCATACTTTTCCGGACCTATTCTCTCACCTTTCTCTGTAGTTTTAGGTAGGAACTTCCCAGAGCCTGTTCTGGGGGTTCGTAGCTTAGGAGACACTTTTTCATAGCAGTTTGGACACTGCAAGAAAACAGCCAGAAAACGACGGAAAATTTACGACGGAATTTGTTTCCGTCGTAAACCTTTGATGTATGACGGAAAACCAACAGAAATTGCCTCGCGCTCATTCCGTCATACATTCCGTCGTAATATATCTCGACGGAAGTGCAACGTCGTACACTCCGTCGAAAAAATTTACGACGAAAGTTATTGACGGATTTGTTGACGGATAATACAATAAGAAAATAAAAAATAAAATAAAATAAATAAATTACGACGGAATTATAGTCCGTCGTAACTTAGCGACGGATTTTTTGACGGAACCGTGTTGTAACCGATTTGAATAAAACTAGGTATGACGGAAATCGTTTCCGTCGTAATTTTGCGACGGAAATTACGACGGAATTGGTTTTAAACCGGTTTTGGTCCGATTTTAATATGAAATCCGTCATAATTTCCGTCCGAAAACATTGGGCCAGCTTATTGGGCTTGGGCAGGCCCAAACTTTTACATAATTGGCCCTAAACTCTAACCCTAAACCCTAACCCTAAAGCCTAAGCCCTAAACCCTAAACCCTATATTAATTAATTAAATCCTATTAAAATTAGTTAATATTATTTTTAAAATATAATGCTTGTATAATAAATTAGTATTAATCTAATTAATGATTATTCTAGTATATAAAATGTTTATATAATAAATTTAATATAAGTCTAATTACTGTTTAATTTATTAAATAACTCACTTGCATAAACATTACCTTATAATAGTGTTACCCATAATATGTATTATTATTATGTATTAAGCAACAAGCAAATTAAGGTCAAGATAAACTTATAGACGATTTTTATCAGACAATATTAATACATAAATTAAAGAACTTTCGCGATAAATAAACCACCTGTGATGTCGATAGGGCACTATGTTGATACGGTCTTTTCATTCTCGAATACTAGAATAAGTCTATAATATGGTTTAGTGTTTATCCTAACAACTCATCTATTCTCAATCCTCTTAGTCGATCTACAATTGTACTCAAACACTATTTTAAGTACACTCTTTGCATTTGTCAATGACTAACGATCGCACTAAACATGAGATGTAGTGTTCTCTCCTTAAAATCTATTCAGAAGAATATTATGTGACTTAAGCTAGTGAGAACTACTACTAGTGGCTTGTTTTAATACTTAAGATCTAAAACTCAAGCTCTCACTCACTTTACTTTGAGTCCATGTATAGTGGTCGGGAACATATGTGTATGTGTCTGTGTATATGTCAACGAAAACAAACATAAAGAACATTCACGATTAATAGAAAACCACATATGATGTAGGGGTACTTTGATGATACGGTCTTTTTAATCACGAATAATCAAATAATAATATGGTCAGTGTCTATCCTAACTTAATAATTGTATCTCAATTTTCTTATCTACGATTGCATTCAAGCCCTATTTTGAATTTACTCCTAATAAGTGTATGTTGAATATTTTTGAATAATTAATATGATAATAATAGTATAAAGTATAAATTAAAATTTTAAGTGAAATTTTGTTGGGGACTAATTAATTAAAGGAGGTAAAGTTTGAGCCTAACCAAATTTTATTTCCTATTTCCCTTATAGCCTAGAGATCTAGAGGACACAATTATATTCCCAATTTCCCAAGTTCCAATTTTATTCCCAATCTCTCTCTCTCCACACCCGCCGCCCTCCCTATCGTCTCTCCCTCCACACCATTGATCGGAACCTCCACACCCCTCGATACGCCGCCCTCCCTATCCCTCCCTATCGTCTCTCCCTCCACGCCATTGATCGGAACCAGAAGAGATATCCGGGCCAGAAGGAAGAGCATCTATTTCGATCGTTTAGAATTCCGTCGACCCCTGCTCGGAGCCGAAGCCGACCGAAAAGAAACCGGACCTTTGACGGACAGAAAGATCCATCCGATTAGGCGCGAGACGGGTTTGGAGCTGCTGCTACTTCTCGCCTCCCTCCGATTTGTGCTACAACTGCTGCTACTTTTGAGACGGGTTTGGTTCTTTTTCTTGCTTCTGCTATTCAATATTCCAACTGTTGTTTCAATTTTGAGGCTATAGCTATGAGTAACTAGTCCTTATATCTCTCTTCATCTTCTGCTATGGTTGTACATCTTTAAAGTTTATCTCATGAAGGTCCCTTCCTGGTTTTCTAGCTACAGATAGGGCCATTGATTTATCGCGGAGTGTTAGGAAACAATTTAAAAAAAGAATGCTTTGCTAATCAGTTTTGGTTTCACGGTTCTAACATGGTCCATAAATAATTCGTTTGAATATGCTAGTTTGTTGAACTGTGTCATATATTCACCGGACTGTAAGAGTAAATCATTAGCACCTTTGATCACCCCATAATGTCAGCTCTGCTGTTGTGATGACATTGTTAATGCTTTTGTGCATGCACACAATGCAATTGCAGGAGCCTCAATCATTGTACCCAAAACTGCAGGACTCTATTAGAGCCCATAATCGCTAGTTTGCTACAACATGTTAGGCTTCTGTGGTTCTGCCTCATAATTGAATTCATCCTGCATTGATTAGATGAATTTTTGGTTTATCCTTGACCACAAACATGTACTAATATGTAGAGTACAAATTAAATAATTTACAAGTCTGCTTTCATTGAGCTGGTTCCGACAGTTGTAAGTTAAAGCTGTGAATAATAGAGAACTCTAGGTTCTTTTACAAAGATACCTACTGAACTTTTTTTTTATGTTGGAAACTTGGCACTCTATGCATCCGAAGTGAGAACTTGATATTATTGGAACTAGAACAATGCTTGGTTTCCACTTTGTGGATTCTGTACATTTTTGTACGTGTGCTTGGTATGAATTTATGGTCTTTCATACTCATTTGCTTTGGTATATATTCAGAAGTTCATTATACATGTGTTGCTCTTCTTGTTTCTCTCTGATGTAGTTGAGGTATTAATATTTTAACGTAGTGCTTATCTTTGTCTGTTCCACATTTGTAGTGCTTTCGATGTTGTTGACTAGTAGTAATAGTGCAAGAAAGAAAATTGTGAGACACCACGTGTTAATTTGTCATTTTACTCATGTTGGATTTGCTTCTGTGATTCGTGTTATACGTTAATTAATCACAAACATTTCTGCTATACTCTTGGTAATTAATGTTTTCTTTTTATTTGCAATTGTTTTGCTTTCAGTTTTCATGGGTCTATATAAGTTTAAGCTGGTTGAATGATTTCGAATTCTCGATCTGTGACATGTATTTTGGTGTCAAGTGGAATCAAACTTTGATTATGTAGGATTTATTTTATCATTTGTTTTGTGTAATTTAAAATTTTTGTGAAAGGTTGGTGTATAATTTGAAACAAATAAAAAGTTAAGTTTGTACGACTTGAAAATTTTGATGAAAGGTTTATGTGTAATTTGGAATAGAACAAAGTTTTGAGTGCATTATAAAAACATGTAAGGTTTGAGTGCAAAATAAACTTTTTCCAAAAATGGGGATTAATCCCAAATAAGCCCAAATTTTGTAATCCACTATTTATCTATGTTCGAGATCTCGCCGGGTTGACCCGGTTCAACCGCTTCTCGGAAGCCTATGCGGGACGAAACACTAAAAACTCGGAAAAATCTCGGAACCCGGGATTTTTCCGAGTTTTTGACCGGTTAACCCGGGTCAACCCGGGTTGACCCGGGTTTTTAATTAAAAAAATTTTTTTTTGGAGAAATTGGAAAATACTCAAAATAGGATCAGCTAAAAAGGAAAAATGTGATTGTACTTGTTTGAACCTTGAACTTGTTTGTTTGATTTGAATCATTGTAATGTTTGAAGTTTGAATTTCTTTGTTTGATTTGGATCATTGTAATGTTCTAATGATATGCTACTATGAGTCTATGACTTTATTTTGGTTTCTATATGAGTTTATATGATATTTATGTTTGAATTTTCTATGTCATTTGTTGATAAATATGTATAGTATTTGTTATATATAATTTTACGTATTTTTTTCTATTCCGAGACAACTCCGAGACAAATGTCCGAGATGACCCGGGTTGACCCTTCTTAGGAGGTCGTCCGAGATGGTCTCCGAGACGAGATCTCAAACATAGTTATTTATAGTTCCCATTGGAGTCATTTTTAGACTTAATTGGGAATTTAAGCCTCAATTAAGCCCCAAAAAAGCCTCCATAATAAATGCTATTAGACATATACATAATACATTAAATATATATACTACATTAAATATATATACGTACTCTCTACGTCCCACTATAATTACCCATTTAATTTTTTGGTCAACTATCTTTGACTTCGACTGCTTATTAATCTTAAATTATTATAATGATAAAATTTATAAAATTTAAGGTGTATATTTATGATATAATTTTATTAAATATTTTATTATTAGAGATTGATGAATTTTTAAAAATATAAAATTACTGAAAGTAAAATCGATACTTTGTGGACTTTGAATGATTGAATTAGTTCAAATTCAAATGGTCCAAACAAATTGGTTTTCCTTTGTTCTCTACGAAACATAAGTGTATTCTCTCAGTCGAGGTGCAGTGTCGCATTGGTACGTGTTGGTTGTAGTTTTAGATTCGAAAGAATTGATCAGGTTTTTATAAGTTTTTCTCTTGGGCAAATTAGGGCATCCTTAGCGCGCGATTTAACAATTCTTGAACGCACAAGATCGTGCCTTTTCTCATAGCGCGAGATCTGAGAGGTTAGGCAGCGCAGGATTATTCAGTACAGAGTGCATAGCTGAGAGCAGCAAGGTGAAGGCAAGAAACAAAAGCATGGCGCAGAGCTATTGCTTAAACCCTCCAAAAATATACTTCATCCCAAAAATCCCAACAAACTCCCAGTTACCAATTTACTCAAAATTTAATTCAATCAAAGTTTATGTTGCTGATAAAAGCCCAAACATGGTGGAGGTATCTATTAAAACCACTGGCCGGAAGAATCAGTTGATGCAACCCATCAAAGACTCCATCTTTAACTGTCTTTCTGAGACTCATCTTGATTTGGTTGTTTCTTCTCTCAAGTCCAAGACAATTGGCAAGGTAAACACTTAGTTTTTTTTATTTCTGTTTGTTTCTTTCACTCTGTATTCTTCTGATGGTATCTTGAATTTTTCAATTGTTATGTTACATATATGTAAATGTAATAAGCATTTTGAGTAATGTAGATAATATAATGGTTATATATTCAGTTATTCTTCTGGACTTCCGGTATGAATTTGAATTAATTTTGAGGTCAAACGGAGTTAAGAATGTCGACAATATGAGGTGTCAAACATAATCCAGGATGGAGATAATACCACTACTTTGTAAGCCATAGATATTATATGCTTGGTTCTTGAAGAGAGGCCACTGGCCACGGTCCGTAGGGTTGGTCTTGGATTTATTGATGGGTATGTTTGAAAGGAGTTGGTGATCATCTGTGATAGATATGATGTGATAACAGGAATTCGTATATGGCTGATATGCAATTATTAAAAGATGTGTTGCATTTTGTAACGGACATCTATGTTTTTATGTTTTCTGGTTTAATCTTATTTTGCTTATAAAAAGGTTTAGCATGGTGAATCTTCTCGTGTAAACATCAATAGGTTTGTTTGGTAAATGCACGGTTAGGATTTCTCCATCTATATAAAAACTTGTTTACGCAGTGTTTGTGTCTTCATGTGAAAGACAAGAATAAGGACCTTGTAGGAATTATTATTTAAAAGGTCTTTAATACAATTGTACTATAACTTTAATGTTCTTGTTTGGTTGGTTTGGTGGTTTGGTGTATATGGCTTATTCAATTATTTCTGAATGTCAACCAAGCTCTGAATTTTGATGATCCTGTTTGACACACGTTTGATAAATGACAATAAAGAAGTTTTGAACTTTGTTAAAGGTGAGAGATATCTATGATGGAGGGGACTATCTTGTTTTGGTCACAACTGATCGACAAAGTGCTTTCGATAGAGTTCTTGCGTCTATCCCCTTCAAAGGCCAGGTATTTGATGGTGTGCTTCCGTTAATAGCAAGTCATTCTGTTTTCATTTGGATAACTGTTGGTCCCTTTAAACAACAAGAAAATACTAGAGGGGGGGGGGGTGAATAGTCTTTTCAAACTTTTGTCGTTTAAGACTTTCTCAGCAAGTACTTATTACTTTTCAGTAATGAGGTTGCTGATACTTAACTTTCTCAGCAAGCGTAAGTTACTTTACAGTAGCTTGGTTTGCTGATACTTAAAATCAGAGAGCGGAAGTCTTTGAAACAATAAGTGCTTTTTCAGCAAGTAAAGTGTTTCAGCAAGTGATGTGAGTGACTGTGTACAAACAGATACAAATTGCTGAAAGCTAAATGCAGTAAGTAAATCACACAAAAGCTAAATGCAGTAAGTAAATCACCAACTAATCCACTTTGTCCTTTCTAGGACTGAATCCACTAAGATATGATTGAGGTTCCTTACAATCTTCTATCTAAAGCGATTCAACAGAAACCAAAGCACACTTGCTTTGTCTCCAACCTAAACTAGAGAACTCAACCTTGTTCTCCACCAAACTTGGTACTTTTAATCAGCAAGACTATGCTTGATTAAGTTCCCCCTGAATATCACGCCTGAAAGGGTGTATTTTCAGTTAGAGAGTTTTGGGGTGAGATAACT
>CM051455.1:73787995-73855098 GCA_028274465.1 Plantago ovata
AACCGACAATTCTCAGTTCATCAACTAACCACCCTTGTTCGTGCTTGAAAGAGCTTCGAATGACTATAAGATTGATGGAAATGGTGAAGAAATGAAGAGATATGGGAGGATTGTGTCGCCGGTGAGAAAAACGGGGAGGAAGCAGCTTCTCTGTCTATGTTAATGTCTGAGACTCGCGTCCCAAACATATATATTCGCTGTTTAGCGACGGATGGCTCACCCGTCGCTAAATATCGACGAATAACGTCATCGTTCGCTATATATCAAAATCCTTTTTCTTTTATTTTTACTGGGTCAACGCCTAGCGACGGAATTCATCGGTCGCTAAATAGCGACCGATAGACTTCATCGGTCGCAAAAAACATCGACTGATGAGTCATCCGTCGCTATTTAGCAACGGATGAGTCATCTGTCGCTGAACCTCCACGCCTACGTGCGCTTTATAGCGAACTGAGTTTATCCGTCTCTAGGGGAGTTTATCCGTCGCTAAAAGACCGATCGGTCGCTAAAATTAGCAACCGATCGATCCGTCGCTAAAAGTGGTTGCTGAAAGTGAGATTTCTTGTAGCGTTTGGCCACCAGCCACCTTGTCCCCCTCCTATTTGCTACTCCTTTTTTTATTTTCTATTTTTATTTTCTATTTTTTTTTATATTATCTTTCATAATACATGATATTTTTATTATTTAAAAAAAATTATATATTAAAATTAATAATTTTTTCCCTCTATAAATATAACATAATTTCATGACATTTTACACACTTCTAAATTCCCCTCTATAAATATAACATATGTATGTTTATTTCGTTTTCTCATAATTCTCCATTTCATGTTTTTCGTTGTAATAAATTTATAAAAATATTGTAATATTAATTTGTTTTCCTTTAGTAGTGGTTGTACTTTATTAGTATAATAATGCTTAATTTGTTATTTCGGAATATTAAAGAAATTTTCTAGATTAATATAGTAATTTTATAATAATATACAATTATTATATTATAATTATTAAATGATAATAAGAAAATAAAAAAATAAATAAATTGAATTGGTTGGATGGTGGGTGGTCATATATAAATGTGGTTTTTGGTGTTGTGGTGGGTTGGTTGAAGGATGAGGTATGTGGATGAGAGAGATATAAAATTGGATAGTGGGATGGGTGGTTATGGATAGGCCCTTTATAAGTAGGGAGTCGTCCATCACACTGCATGATAATGCCAGCCAAATTCCTTGATGAAGCGACTGACTCTCGTATTTAATGTATCTAAATCCTCATCAGCTGTTTTCTAACCAAAATTCGAATGACATGGGACGTTATATATATAATGGCTGTGAGAGGCCGGTAAATCTCATAAAATTCCTAATTTTTCTAAATAATAGTGGTAAAATTCACCTTATACTGAGCGTTCCCCTGAAATCATTCTTGAAATCCCTTGCCCAAGCTAGAGTAGCAAATTGAATGGGTAACTCAGGTTTGCAAGCATTTAACATCCGTTAGTAACAGAAAAATGCAGACTCGCAATGAGATCAATCCAACATATAGCAGCAAATTTGTATCCAGAGTTGTATACAAGCTAATAGAAGTGATATCTTCTTCAATTAGTTTCTCGTCTTGTTCAATTCGAGTATAGGTTTACTCCACTTTGAGCTCAACTCACAAAAATAACAGTCGATATAATGGGATTACACGGAATCTTGCCATGTTCGAATTTTAGCAGAATTCAGACAATCGAATCTGTAATTGCACGTCTGACATTTCTAGATATCATGTCATGTATGTTTTCCTGCAGGAAAGGTATTTAAGGTTATGATGAACTGAGAATTGTCGGGTTCTGAGTGATCAAATAAATTTGTATTTAGCCAAAGGCAATTCACAACTACAACGAAAACCGTAGTGTAGCAGTAGAATAACCTCGAGTGTCGATCTCTAAGGACTATAACTAGCTTTATCTAATCTAATTTAGAATATAAACAGCAGACGATTTAGCAAAGGTTTTTCTTAACAGATAATGGAGATTGGTGATAGTATGGTCCTTCAAAGCATAACGGGTTAATAATCATGCGTAAATTCCTCGGTCTTGCATGGAAATCTTTGATCAATGAATTGTCCCGTCGTAATTATCAAACACTACGAAGATATAGATATAGATAGGTCAAAGACCAAGGAATTGTCCAATTGTGTGCAATAATTAGTCAACAATACGAAGATAGAGAATTAGATAGATTAAAGAAATAAACCAATAACTCAGAGTATAATGCGCGATATAGCCATTAGCATAATTATCAACCCTTCGCTAAGAATTCACATACTATCACCAACGAGAAGTTTAGCTACTCATAGTTGTCATGCAATCAACAGAAATCATACCACGAATGAATGAAAACATGATGAAAGATATATAAAAATAAGTAGAAAAACTGTAAGATACAATGTTACCGAAGGTTGTCAATCTCCGAAGAATCGCAATCTGACAAGCTCCAAACTGCTGAGAAAAACTATCTCCTAAGCTAAGAACCCCCAGAACAGGCTCTGGGGAATTCCTACCTAAAACTACAGAGAAAGGTGAGAGAAAAGGTCTGGAAAAGTATGAAAAACGGAGAAAAACTGAGCAACTATATATAGGCTTCGAATTTGTCGGGCGACTCGCCTGGTGTGGGGCGATTCGCCCCACATCCCGGGCGATTCGCCCGGGAGTAAAACTCGGGAAAATTCGCATTTTTGGATTTCTTCCCCTTTTCGGACTCGGTTTCTGACTTCTAGTGGCCTTCTAGCCTCCAGATTCAACCCCTAGACTTCAAATCCTATCCGGAAACCTTCAGATACTCCAATTAGGCTTCTGGAACACCAATTCCTTGTCTACTTTAATATATTTGTCCGGAAATCCTCGTTTTTCAACCAAAACCTGTAAAATAAAGACTAAAGGGAAACGTGACACTATTCTAATAAAATGCATTAAAATATAGCTAAATTAACATAGAGGATAGCTAAAATAGGTGAAAAAGACTTAAATGAAAGTGTAAATTACACATTCATCAAACTCCCCAAACCGAACCTTTGTTTGTCCTCAAGCAACTAAGCTAGACTCTAATGCAAAAAACAATGCAACACATAAAATGGAGTCTCATGCCAAATAAAATGAACTAATCTACTGAATCTATCAAAAAACATATGAACAAAAACCATATAAATCAAAACATGAATATAGGTTGAAGAATGCCTCGATTGACTCATACACATCCTCATAAGCACTTATGTTAAGACAAGATAGCCTCTCGTAACATTCTCTACCTGGACCTAGTCAGTGACGATGTAATGAAACATGTTAAGATACGAATGGTTGTCCCGTGCCTATGAAACTGAGGACTTACTGCTGCTCACCAAGTTAAGACTTTTCCTCAAAGAGGTCGAACCAGTACTGGCTCTCATCAAACGAAGGAGGGTTCCCTATAAAAGATAACACTCCCCTATTCTACCCATCTCTCAAGCAAAGCCTTAGATTTTCACCACTTCCTGAATGGCAGGACGAGGGTGGTCTAGAACAGATGACGCTCAAAAACAAAAGAACAGATAGAAAATTACAACACGATTACGAACATTACAAGAATTGGAAAATGAGACACAACACTTTGCTAAACTGCTATTTGGCTTTCTTTTTTGGATCCATCTTTGCTTTTTTGGGGTCTTTTCTGTTTTTCTTTTTTTCTTTTCCAGTTTTTTTTTCTTTTTTTCTGGAATTTTTCTTTCTTTTTTTTTTTTTCGATTATTTTTTTAGCCAGCAGTAGCATAGCGAAAAAGAAACAAAATGACTCACAAACGACTTCCCCAAACCTATTCGAAAGAATAGGTTGGAGTACAAAATTTACGAAAAAGGAAAAATAAACTCACAACACAGAAATGAAAAACGAAAAACAAGTCTAATGATGGTGTAACCCCCTCCCCAAACCTATTCAAAAGAATAGGTTGCAAACAAAGGATCACACAACCTCACACTACCTCCTTCCTAGGCATTTAGCAATCTCAAAGCATGGTGAAGACTTGTTGCCTCTTAGGTACATAATTACTCGGGAAAACAACCATAAGACCCTAACATGTATCATCCTATTATAAAGGCCTTCGTGAACCGCAGTAGAGAAAACACCACTAAGTGATGTCGAGACTACCAAGCTTAACTAAGTGCAATACATAAATGTGACAAGCCAAGCGAGAAAAACCTCAAACAAATTCATAAAGATGAAGCATATGATTAATGGCATAGTAAGTTGATCTACCTAATAAAAAAGTTCAAAAAATTCGGCAATAAATTCCATATAAAACATGCAAGACTATCCTAGGATGAATGCAGTGAATGCAACCTAAAAAACTAAGAAAGTAGTAAACGTGCAAATGCAAATGCAAACAAAGAACAAGATACTAATCAACACAAAGCCAAACAATACTTAACATCGCGGTTCACATCCCATCCCCCTTATGATTCTTAAGCTAGCCCCTAGCAAAAGAGAATGAGTAATAAGAAGTGATACTAGATGTTACCGAACGGTTTGGCCTCGGTTGGCTGAGAGTGGACATGTGAAAAGACTAATCATCGGGATTGTAATCCCCATGAAAGTCCCTCCACATGTCAGACAGGAGATCATTGGACCGCTGTAGAGCCTCCTGTTGCTGCTGAATGAGCTGTTGTTGCTCCCACCTTTGTTGCCTATCCTCTCGGCGATGCTCCTCGAATGTCTCCCAATCGTGGTTGCGCTGGGCAATGTGCCCGTCGAGGTCCTGTCGCAGTCCTTGGACAGAAGTGGTCAAGGCCGCGGTACTGGCATCAACACTATCGAAACGATCGTCGAGGTAGGCCCGGAATTCAGAGAAGTCAAATCCTCTAGACCCCTGTGGTGCTCGAGGCGGTGCATGCGATGCTCTATGGACAAACGGAATATCTGGGATAGGGGCTTGGCCATCATCAGCCTCCATAGCATCCTCATAATCATTCTCATTATCAGAATCGCTCGGTTGGAAGGGTGCTTCCACATCAGCAACGGCAGCCATGGGGTTGTTCATTTCATACCTAGCAAGCTGCACATCAATAGTCAAAGGTGAAAGGGCAGCGACCTCGCAATCCCCCTCATCAATGTCCTCGACCCCGTAATATTTGCAGTAGGCAGTGATGAAGCTCGGAAAGATGAAGGGCTTCTTCTTCTTTTCCCAGTGGCGCTCATACTCTTCATACATGATGTGACCGATGTCGATTCGATGCTTGTCGATCAAGCAGTAGAGGAGCTCGGCGTAATTTGGCTGTATCCAAGTGTCATTCTTCCTCGGGATCAAGTTGAAGATGCAGAATTTCATCATCACCTTAGCCTCGATACTAAGGTCGCTCTGACGGATCCGTGCAGGTTCTGCTCCGATTTCTGGATATCTGTACTCCCTGTTGCAGATCACGTCCGTAATATGTCTTCCTATCCCCCTAGAGGCCCTCGAATATTCGTAGGCATGGTTGCTCCCTGTGAACTCCCGTTGCCCAAAATGGATGAATGAGGAAATTGTTTCTGGCGTCCACGGTATTATTAGGCCTCGAACTAGTACCCCATTCTTCTCCTCGAGATCAGTGAATCCAGTGTAGAACTCTTGGAGGAGGCTCACGTCGTACCCCTTGAACCTGTTGGAACTATACCAAACCCAATTCCTTTTTGATGCCAATCGGTAGAGCGTCCTATAACCTGCCGTTTGAGCTACTGCCTCCAGAATATCAATCCTCCTGTCCGGTATGATCGATCTCCCTCCTTCGGCGAGCTCCGCTTCGACCCTTTGTCGGACATCTATCGCAGCTAGAGATAACTCATACAAGTCGTGAGAAGGTTGGGAGCTTGATGCTACTCCCTTTCCCTTCTTGCTCGAGCCAACTCTCCTTGATCCTCTTGGAGCCATGATTCCTACAAACAGCAATTAGTATCTTGTATGACACAAAACCGACTTATGCATATGTAAATGTATGAGCGAACAAATGAGCGATATCTACAACAACCGAACTCCTCAAAAACCCAATGTCTAGTCTAGCTACTTCATCACGCAACATATCAATGCAACTACTACAATAACATATCACATTATGCTCTTGCTAGACAACAAATGCCTTGAATCACAAGGCTCAATTCATACCATAGTAACAAAAATCTAACATCATAAATCCTCAATTTCATCAATCATGCATTCAACCACTACATCCATCATTATCATATCAACTAACACATGTTTAAACAAGGAATGAAAGTAAAAGATTCATTGCATAATAAGATATAGTCATCTAATAGCAAAAATCTCAAATCAACAAACCAAGCCTAATTGAACATGCAATTGATAGTGAATAACGTTTCTAATCACTCAAATCATCAACCCATACATCAAACAAGCTTAATTGAAGCATAAATCAAAAAATCCCCAAATTTGAAAAATTAGGGTTCATGTGAAATTACCTCAAATCCGAAGATTGAATGAACTAGGAAGAAATTTGTTCGGATGAAAAGAAAGAGCACGTAACGGGCTTCGATTGAAGCTAAAGAACACACAATTTGATGGAATAATGAAGAAGTTAAGAAAGATTGAAATATTTAAGCTTTTTTCGGATTTTGGGGAGAAGGAAGTGGAGAGGATGAAGAAAATGGGCTGAAAAGGGAGAATTCCGCATTTTTGACCCTGCAGAGGTCGTGGGGCGAGTCGCCCCGGGTGCGGGGCGAGTCGCCCCGTGCGGGGCGATTCGCCCCCCACCTCCTGATGCGGGGAGACGAAATCCTCCGAAAAAACACAGTTTTTTAAGTCCCCGAAAACCATTTTCTCATAAAACCACTTGAAAAAACTCATTCAAACATAAGCACATACGACACAGAGACGAACAAATTCACATATGAAAAGCAAATTGTTCAAGAATGAATGCATGCAATAAAGCGGTAAAGAAAGCGATAAAAACTCCGGGTTGCCTCCGGATAGCGCCATTGTTTAAAGTCTTTGACTCGACTCCTGTTTGCGCCTAACTCTTCTTCTTGAGGGTACTAGACTTCCCCTTCATGGATCTCCTCCTCATGCCACGAACCTGTGAATAAGAATGAACATAGGAAGAAAGACCATAGTAGTTAGTAGTGTGAGAAGTATCAGGTGGATCAGATATGGCTCGCAACACATGTCGCTTGCCATCCACCTCAATGGTGCAAGTCCTTCGGTAGATGTCTATCACGGAGCGTAGCTTAGTCAAGAACGTTCGCCCCAAGAGAACGACATCCCCCATCCCAGGTGTAGATGCCGGCATAACTACAAAATTGGTGTATACAGAAGCTTCACAAATCTTGACCAATACATTCTTCACAACGCCTTCGGGTCTCACAAAGGATCCATCCGCCAATTGCACAATAGCTTTATGCTCAGATAGTTTTCCAAGGCTACTCTTCTCGAACACATTCAAAGGGAGCACATTAGAGTAGGATCCCGTGTCTAGTGTGGCACGGACATCTTCAAGCTCCCCAATCCCGACCTTAACATCGAAACTTTGAGGGAGTGGCTCGGGATCCTCTTGCTCCTCTTTACTCTCATCAGAACCAAGGTCCTTCTCTTCTTCCTTAGCTTGTGGAGGTTCTTCCTTCTTGCAACACTCGCACTTAGCAACCTTCTTGATAGTGATTTCAACAGGTAGATCATCCACCAAGGTAATGGACATCGACTTCTCAGTGTTGCTAGGCAGCTTGCCTTGCTCCCTACTTGCTCCTCGGTCGATCAACTCTTGCATATTTTGTTGGGCAAGCCTAGTGCTCTCTTCCAACCTATCAAGTCTTGCTCTAGTCTTCTAAGAATCTTCTTCATAACGTTTGAGAAAACTTTGGGTGTGATCAACCATCTCTTGCAAGTTCTCCATCAGTTGAGCCGACTTCGACTTCGGTTGCTCTTTCGGAGCGGGGTTTTCACAGTGGTCATTACCATAGTTAAGCCTACTACGGTCTTGGTTAGCCATAAGGTTGGCTAGCCGGTGCATATCCTTGATTGTTTCGGAACCCTCTTCTCCAAAATCCACCTCGAGGATTCCTACCATCTTGTCCGTAGCTAGCTTCTTGAGTACCAAACTCCGTAGCAAAGGCTTCCTCTTCACCTCCTTGAGCCCAGTTGCCATGATCATACACAAGCTCCGATCTACACATATGAGCCCCATGCCCATAGTTCTTGCATATTCGGCAAACTTCGCTCGAAACAGTTGTTCCAGTGGTGCTCTTGAGGACTTGTTTCAATTCGTTGGTAAAGCACTCGAATTGATCCCCATTCCCCCTATACATAGGGGCTTCTTGAGTCGGTGGAGCTTCAGGTCCACGTCTCCTAACCATTGCACTTGGGTCCTTGAACTGCGAACCCTTAGCAAGCCTTTCGAAAATTGCCCAGACGGCTTCTGCGGTTTCCTCACAAATATTGCCACGGCATTGGAAATCCACCACTTGTTGGTTCTCGAAGGTTAGTCCATTGTAGAAGTGTTGGACTAGGTCAGAAAGCTCAAAACCATGGTGAGGGCACTTGTTCGTGAGATCTTGGAACCTCTCAAACGCGGTGTAGATGGTCTCATCATAGTCCTGTTTGAATCTAGTGATTTGCACCTTTAGTGCGGTAGTCAAGGTGTGAGGGAAGTATTTTTCCATGAAAGGTGAAAAAACCTTCTCCCAAGTGTCCAGCGAGCCTGCTGGTAGAGAACTCAACCATGACTTGGCTCTGTCGCCAAGCCCCATAGCAAAAACCTTCATCCGCAACTCATCCGTTGTTATTTCAGCTCCGGGTCGTGGGAGTTGGTTGACGAAATCATCGATATCGTGCAAGTACCCCATCACATCTTCCCTTGCTAAGCCATAGAACCTCGGAAGTTGTTGGAATGCGTGGTTCTTGATTTCCAGATCTCGAGTTGCTGACGAAAGAACAATCGCCGGTCCCCTCATACGATCCTTGGAAGGTTGAACCCATGCTTTCATTGGTCTAGCTTCTGCCATTCCGTCGATTTCCTTGAAAAGACTGTGTAGAGATTCAGAGAAATCGGTATTCTCTATTTTCTCTAGTTCACGCCTTTGAAGTAGTCGCCTTCTTTGGTGGTAGACTCTGTCGATCTCAGCAATTGAATCAGCAAGCGGTGTTCCTCTAGATCGTGTATGTGGCATACACTATCTGTAACAAACTAGGAAAGCAGTATCAGAGAGAGATTAAAAAGGAAAACTAAAACTACTAGAACTAGGAATTGAATGCTGAAAATATAAACAAAGTAAATAGAAAAAAGGAGTATAGTCCCCGGAAACGGCGCCAATTTGATGAACTGGGAATTGTCGGATTCTGAGTGATCAAATAAATTTGTATTTAGCCAAAGGCAATTCACAACTACAACGAAAACCGTAGTGTAGCAATAGAATAACCTCGAGTGTCGATCTCTAAGGACTATAACTAGCTTCATCCAATCTAATTTAGAATATAAAATAGCAGATGATGTAGCAAAGGTTTTTCTTAACAGATAATGGACATTGGTGATAGTATCGTCCTTCAAAGCATAACGGGTTAATAATCATGCGTAAATTTCTCGGTCTTGCATGGAAATCTTTGATCAATGAATTGTCGAGTTGTAATTATCAAACACTACGAAGATATAGATTTAGATAGGTCAAAGACCAATGAATTTTCCAAATGTGTGCAATAATTAGTCAACAATATGAAGATAGAGATTTAGATAGATCAAAGAAATAAAACAATAACTCAGAGTATAATGCGCGATATAGCCATTAGCATAATTATCAACCCTTCGCTAAGAATTCACATACTATCACCAACGAGAAGTTTAGCTACTCATAGTTGTCATGCAATCAACAGAAATCATACCACGAATGAATGAAAACATGATGAAAGATTTATAAAAATAAGTAGAAAAACTGTAAGATACAATGTTACCGAAGGTTGTCAATCTCCGAAGAATCGCAATCTTACAAGCTCCAAACTGCTGAGAAAAAGTATCTCCTAAGCTAAGAACCCCCAGAACAGGCTCTGGGGAATTCCTGCCTAAAACTACAGAGAAAGGTGAGAGAAAAGGTCTGGAAAAGTATGAAAAACGGAGAAAAACTGAGCAACTATATATAGGCTTCGAATTTGTGTGGGTCGAAGGGCCCCACACACGGGGCGACTCGCCTGGTGTGGGGCGATTCGCCCCACATCCCGGACGATTCGCCCGGGAGTAAAACTCGGGAAAATACGCGTTTTTGGATTTCTTCCCCTTTTCGAACTCGGTTTCTGACTTCTAGTGGCCTTCTAGCCTCCAGATTCGACCCCTAGACTTCAAATCCTATCCGGAAACCTTCAGATACTCCAATTAGGCTTCTGGAACAACAATTCCTTGTCTACTTTAATATATTTGTCCGGAAATCCTCGTTTTTCAACCAAAACCTGTAAAATAAAGACTAAAGGGAAACGTGACACTATTCTAATAAAATGCATTAAAATATAGCTAAATTAACATAGAGGATAGCTAAAATAGGTGAAAAAGACTTAAATGAAAGTGTAAAATACACATTCATCAGGTTATATTCTTACACTGTCTGTGTATGTCTTAATAGAAACTGTTGAGCTTATCAATAGCCTTTACCTTAGTTGTGGGTATTTTGAATTCCGATTGTGTTATCGTCTCGTACAAGAGGATGTACCTCCAAGCCAATTCACATACAAGTTCTTCAGGTGCATCGGGCAAGACCTGATCAGGAGGCATTATGAAGAGCGAATAATATTATGTACATGAATTCCAAGTAACAGGAGAAAGAGTTTTGTTCATCTAAATCACCTCATCCTCGTAAGGGTTGCAGTGATCTTTAAACCACAATCTCAAAAATTCCTGCAAAAGTTTTACAGTAAGCAAACCGTTAATCCTGAGACTTACTGGCAAACAAACAAAGGAGTTGTGGTTGTAAGTCTATAACAGACGAAGATATGATAATGACCTTGTCGATATTTTCAGGTTCAAGAGACCACTTTGAAAACGTTCCTCATAGGAATTCGCTATCCAATATCTGCTTGAGTCAGGGGTATGCACCTATAGTTTTGCAAATGGAAAAATCAAATTTTACACTTGCCCGCAGCAGACAGATAGGTACCAAGGATACTATGCAAAGGCTACAAGAAATTAACCTCATCAATCAAGCGTATTATGCCATCAGATCCTTTTCCAAATTCATATTTAGTATCCACCAGAATTAGGCCGTGTTCCTTAGCTATGCGCTGCAATAATAAACGAAAGAGTTGGTCAAGCCAAGCGTGTCGGTGAGGCTTCTGGATAAAAGTTTTAAGCAAAAGAATGTACAATTGTACACTAGTTACTGGTATAGTGAACAATTCACTGCTTATGTTTGAGGCTGTGGTATGGCTGATAATTTAGAAACTTAACAAACCGGCAACGAATTTGCACCCGATTTTCAAAAGTACAGCCAATATGCATGCATAAAGAGTATACTAAATAATTTCAGCTATCATACACCATCCAGGATTCCAGGTATCAATAAAGGCTTACATGATGCAATTACAATGATGAGCATATAGTTATCGCATCACAGTTATCTACAGAATAACGGAAGCACGAATACTTATATAGTTATATCATCATGGCTCATTGTTACATAGTAAACTAGGAAGCACTAATACGTATATGCGAGAAAACCGGAAAGATTCAAAATACCAAAATAGGAATACATTAATATTGTTTTGTTTTTAATATAATAGCAAGAAGTACCAAACACCTAAATTAAATCCAATAAATCACATTTTAATTACTTCCAAATCGATCTAAATTCTAAACCATCCAAATTCTAAATATAAATATAATTTTAATGTGTGTAATGAAATCCAACCCAATAAGTCTCCGAGCAATTAATTAAACTATATATAAAAGCCCAAAACCCAATAAAACCATACTAAATTATGTAAATCGGAGAAATTGCAATAAGAGGAAAGGAAACCAATCAATAGAGTAAAGAAATAATGAAAACAGTGAAAGAATACATATTTGTTCCGTTTTCAACCGATTTCTACAGTTTGTACTCAGTCCACAAGTTTAACATTTCATGCTTCCTTGACAGTAAATAGTTGATTCAAGTTTCTGTGACAAGAAAAAGCATGCCCCATTCATCATTTCATCTGTTATATTTGTTAAATAATACTGGCTCATGGTATTCTCTGTCTATTTTTATCTGTACTCTCTACCTAAAGGCTTTAATTGGTATGTAAATTTCTTTTTCACACAAAAGGAAGGAAAAATAAAATAAAATATAGAGTTGGTACAATAGTCAACAAAATGAACAAGTGTGCTTGAATACCTGCCCATACTCGAATAGGCTTAATGCTGCTCTACTTGCTTCATCATATTCAGCCTGAGTCATAAGTCCATGCTGAACAATCTGGAATTAAATACCAAAAGGAAACTGCAATCAAATTTCTATGATAAATGCATCTAAAGAATGAATGAGCTTTGGTTAAGTAAGCGAATGAAAGATAGGAATATACCAGAACCAATTAGCACAACCGCACAAGAACCAAAATACAATTTCAAAGAAAAAAACAAAGATAATGATACAGTGGATGAGGAAAAGAGATAAATAAAAATGCAACCTCTTGTGGAGATATGGGAACATCATGATCCGCAGCTTTGGTAGTGGGTGTGAGAATGCTTGCCGGTAACTTTTGATTTTTCACCAAATCTAGAACAGAAGATGCCAACAACTATCAACGAGCAATAATAAGTAGTAAACCTGGTGTGCCTATTCTCAGTTACAATTCTCACCATCTGGAAGAGGATTTCCACAATAATTGCGTACGCCATTTTTGTAGACAGTCCAGAGTGATGTATCAGTACTTCCAGTCACATATCCTCTCACTATGCATTGGATACAAACCAAGAAAATTATAATTAAAATCACCAATTCTAAAGCACATCAATACTACCTCAAACTTTCGCAAACTAGTTGAATGGCATGAATAAAATTGAATAACTCACCAACAAATTCAACCGGACACACTGAACACTTCCTTGCAATAGTTACATTCTGATCCGGGGCGCAAATAACTGCATTCGGGACAGTTGAGTTTTGTCAAACCACCACATGCTCGTCTGATTGAGTACCTGAAAACAGGAGTGGTCAGTTATCCAAATGAAAACAGAATGACTTGCTATTAACAGAAGCACACCATCAAATACCTGGCTTTTGAAGGGGATCAAGAACTCTATCGAAAGCACTTTGTCGATCAGTTGTGACCAAAACAAGATAGTCCCCTCAATCATAGATATCTCTCACCTTTAACAGAGTTCAAAACTTCTTTATTGTCATTTCTCAAACGTGTGTCAAACAGGATAATCAAAATTCACAGCTTGGTTGACATTCAGAAATAATTGAATAAGCCATATACACCAAACCAACCGAACAAGAACATTAAAGTTATAGTACAATTGTATTAAAGACCGTTTAAATAATAATTCCTACAAGGTCCTTATTCTTGTCTTTCACATGAAGACACAAACACTGCGTAAACAAGTTTTTATATAGATGGAGAAATCCTAACCGTGCATCTACCAAACAAACCTATTGATGTTTACACAAGAAGATTCACCATGCTAAACCTTTTTATAAGCAAAATAAGATTCAACCAGAAAACATAAAAACATAGATGTCCGTTACAAAATGCAACACATCTTTAATAATTGCATCTCAGCCATATATGAATTCCTGTTAGCACATCATATATATCACACATGATCACCAACTCCTTTCAAACATACCCATCAATAAGTTCCAAGACCAATCCTACGCACCGTGGCCAGTGGCCTCTCTTCAAGAACCAAGCATATAATGTCTATGGCTTACAAAGTAATGGTATTATCTCCATCCTGGATTATGTTTGACACCTCGTTTTGTCGACATTCTTAACGCCGTTTGACCTCAAAATTAATTCAAAATCATACCGGAAGTCCAGAAGAATAAGTGAATATATAACCGTTATATTATCTACATTACTCAAAATGCTTATTACATTTACATATATGTAACAGAACAATTGAAAAATTCAAGATACCATCAGAAGAATACAGAGTGAAAGAAACAAACAGAAATAAAAAAAAACTCAAGTGTTTACCTTGCCAATTGTCTTGGACTTGAGAGAAGGAACAGCCAAATCAAGATGGATCTCAGAAAGACAGTTAAAGATGGAGTCTTTGATGGGTTGCATCAACTGATTCTTCCGGTCAGTGGTTTTAATAGATACCTCCACCATGTTTGGGCGTTTATCAGCAGCATAAACTTTGATTGAATTAAATTTTGAGTAAATTGGTAATTGGGAGTTTGTTGGAATTTTTGGGATGAAGGAGGTTTTTGGAGGGTTTACGCAATAGCTCTGCGCCATGCTTTTATTTCTTGCCTTCACCTTGCTGCTCTCAGCTATGCAATCTGTACTGAATAATCCTGCGCTGCCTAACCTCTCAGATCTCGCGCTATGAGAAAAGGCAAGATCTTGTGCGTTCAAGAATTGTTAAATCGCGCGCTAAGGATGCCCTAATTTGCCCAAGAGAAAAACTTATAAAAAACTGATCAATTCTTGCGAATCTAAAACTACAACCAACACGTCCCAATGCGACACTGCTCCTCGACTGAGAGAATACACTTTTGTTTCATAGAGAACAAAGGAAAACCAATTTGTTTGGACCATTTGAATTTGAACCAATTCAATCATTCAAAGTCCACAAAGTATCGATTTTCCTTTCAGTAATTTTATATTTTTAAAAATTCATCAATCTCTAATAATAAAATATTTAATAAAATTATATCATAAATATACACTTAAATTTTATAAATTTTATCATTATAATAATTTAAGATTAATAAGCAGTCAAAGTCAAAGATAGTTGACCAAAAAATTAAATGGGTAATTGTAGTGGGACGTAGAGAGTACGTATATATTTAATGTATTATGTATATGTCTAATAGATTATGGAGGCTTTTTTGGGGCTTAATTGAGACTTAAATCCCAAATTAAGTCTAAAAATGACTCCAATGGGAACTATAAATAGTGGGTTACAAACTTGGGCTTATTTGGGATTAATCCCCATTTTTGGAAAAAGTTTATTTTGCACTCAAACCTTACATGTTTTTGATAATGCACTCAAACCTTTGTTTTATTCCAAATTACACATAAACCTTTCATCAAAATTTTCAAGTTGCACAAACGTGAAAATGGCTTCACGGTCATCTAAAGAAGAGACATCCCACATTAGGGTGGTACATACAAATCCTGATGAATGATTAACTTGTCTACGATGAATGCAACCAATTCAATTTTGCATTCTTGTCTACGGTTATCCGCACTACTTAAAATTTCTTATACAACTATAATACAAAACTAGAAATTGTAGTCAAAGCACCATAATCAGAAAAACCTTGCACATTGAATCAACAAGAACTATAATTATACATCACTTCTGAGAAGCTGGTTGAATTTGGCAGTTGGAAGTGAAAAAAGAAAACTGTGAAACTCATTGAAAGGATGAACTTATATATCGTTGTTGGGATTGAAGGAAGCTCATTGTACATGAATTGCTTTTTGGCATCAAATACATAAGTCATGTCATCAATCCCTTGGTCAAATAACAAAAGTATCAATAATTTATGGAGGACTATAAATAATATTCCCAACCACGACTATAATTGAAGTACAACTAAGAAAGAATTACACAACATAGTCATAACTGTAGCCTTCACTACAAAAGCAAAACATACATCAACCAAGAATCTGCCACTCCACTCCGATTACATCTACTTGCTTTATTTAACGAGCTACATAAATCTTTAGGCTTTAGAGTCTAATACTCTCATAGATAGATTTTCTACATGTGGCACATCAAATTCGAGATTTTTCTATGCAAATGAGGCATAATCGATGGATGTGCATCAAAGGGAGCGAATGAAGTCAAACGTATTTGAACCTATATACAAAAATATCATCATTAAACGATAATGATGGGCAAAAAGAAGCTTAAGAGAGAGAGATTGGTACCTCAAGTAGGTAATCAGAAGAGATTGAAAATCTGAGATCGGTGACACAAGACTCAGGCATCGGCTCTGCGCCGAAATCTGAATGGAACTTGGGAGGCAGTGTGGATTGTGAAGCTCTGGGAGAGAGAAATTCGGTGATGGTTGGAGGCTACTTGCAGACTGAATCGATGACTAGGGATTGTTGAATTCCCATACGGGTTATTAATAATTAATAGGGGAAAAAAGAAAAATAGAAAAAAATAAGAGATAATTAGAGAATTGAGGAAGGCGAGCGCCGAGCGAGCTCCTTTAATTAACTAGGCACAAATATGAATTGCCTACGCACTCTCCTAGTCGCTAGGTGCCTAGGCTATTTCACTTTTTTTTTTCTTAATTAATTTTCTTCTTCCTTCCCTCAGACTCAGACCCTCACTTTTATAGGAAAATTAAAGACAACTTAATAATGTAATTATATTTATTTATATTTTATAATATATATTACTGAAAAGTCAAAATTTAGGGACAAACCAGTCTTTTCTAAGTGAATGGAAAGGCCTGGTTTTTACCTTGTAGTATTATACAGTACATTGCGGGTTTATGAGATGCTAGACTAAATTCAATCCCCCACAAGACACATATATGTTGGGTCATGTTGGTGTATTACACCTAGTCTAGCATGAAATAAAATTATATGGCGCCTAGTTAATCGCCTGGTCAGGATAAGGCGGTTGAAGGCACTGTATTTGCCAAGGCATTTGTTGTCTTGGTTACCAAACACAAAAAGGTACACCAGTTTTTATTCTTTTTCTCCTACATTATTCTTTACCATCTTATAACCACCGCTCATTCCAAGTCTTTGGTCAGGCGATCAGAATGAAATACACAGGTACCGTGACATCAACATTAGAAAATGCTACTGTCACGATACCTGCATACCAGAATGATTCACAACGCAAGATCAAGTGATTTTGCTTGGTTTTACTCTACACTTATATCATTATGTTGTTATCGCCTAACTTATCAAATGAAGTCCAATGCCCACAGTGGACCCCACATGCACAGTGATTAGGCCCCCCTAGGATCGAAAAAAAGCTAATTTTCTCTCCAATGGATGTGTAACGTAGTTCATTTGGTAATAAAAAAAATTCAATGGATTCTCCGGTGTTATATTTTTTGTTGGTAATTATTTCCAACAAACGGGTTGTTGTTGGAGTTTTTGTTGGTCAGCAACATTTCCAACAGATTCTTCGATACTGTTATTTTAGTTGGTGAGAAAATTTTCCAACTAATATCTTATTGTTGGAATTTTGTTGGTGAGAACAATTCTAACGGATTTTGCGTTGGTGTGCAAAGTTGTCAAAAGTACCAACAAAATAGTGACGGATGTTCAAATTTGTTGGAAATTGCAACAAAAAAATACCTACGAAATTGTAACAAGAAATCAAGTTTGTTGGTGTTTTGTTGGTAATTTGTCGCTAATCACGTATGATTTCTTTCAGTTATAATTTTGTTGGTATTATGTTGGTGATTCGTTACAAATTGCAACGAACTGATTTTTTGTTGGAAAGACTGTCGTGGGTGAAGAGTCTATTTCTTGTAGTGGAAATCCTTTGATCTTTGTTTGCAATTTTCCCTAATTTATATTGATGCAGCCTTTGTATGTTATTAGCTCTTATTTATTCATTCTTAGCCACTGTATCATTGCCTTGATAAGCTCTTTGTTTATTCATTTTTAGCATTGTATCATTAGTAAATTACCTTACCTTGATAAGCTCAGCTCTCCCCTGTATAATAAAGGAGCTTGACTTGGCTTCTGAGCATTGTAACATTGCTTTATATAAGCTCTGCTCCTCAATAACCTAAAACCTAGTGTTGTAACTCACATTGACATTTTGATTTTGTCTTTATTTTGGTGTCGTTTAACATTCGGTAATATGTATAATTCCTATGTCCCTGAAGGGCAGAGATGCAGATTTTTTTATCTTAGAGATTATGGACCTTCCGGCTCCCCTACATGTGAATCTCTCCTTATGGTCGCATAGATATGTCTACATTTATTCGTGAACAAATTAAATTATTGTATACTATTTTTTTAAGTAATTATTGTATACTGTTTTTTTGGAAGTAATTATTGTATATTGTTACTACATTTCATGCCAGGTATTTTTATACAAGTAGATTGATGTGATGAGTATGAATGTGGTCAGGGCGTGATTGGTCCCCTTTTGTCTCAACAAATGTAGAGTACTACTTCCTCCGGAAACTTTATAGTTTCCCACTTTGTTTTTCTTGACTTTTTTATATCCGGTTTGACCTCAAATTAATCATAATTGATTACGAAAAAATAATTTTACAAGTTATATTATACAAATATAAGAAGTATTCTTTTATAAATTATTTTTTCGCAACGAGCTATGATTAATTTGAGGTCAAACCGGGCATCGAAAAGTCAACAAAAATAAAGTGGAAAACTATTAAATTTCCGGAGGCAGTACAATATGTACCTCCGTAAATTCTCAACGTCTTAGGAGCGTAAAAGATGTCCATATAGGATTTTAGAGGTGGCTACCGTCGTTAATACAATGTACCACTTTGCATTACATGGCATTTAGTTACTGCAATTTCGGATAATCCCGGCTCTTACCAGTATAATAATCCATTCACTCCCAAATAATGTGTAATGTAAAATACACTTATACACAAGTAATATGAAGCATTCATATGGAAAAAACTAAACCTGAGGGAAAGATCAATGATCTACCCGTGTGGAGAACCTAAAATAAATGTTGAAAAGGTGGATGATCCACCCCTAGTGTATACCGAATCCATTCATAGGTCCGCTTAGGATGAGGCATGTATATGTGGCTGGTGGCCCTATATAAGTAGGGAGTCGTCCATCATACTAAGAGCAGCACCTTTCAGTCATAACTTTAGATATTTAAACAGAATTTATATGACTTAACTGCATGATCTAAATTGCCAGACAAATTCCTTGATGAAGCGACCTGACTCTCTTATTTAATGTATCTAAATCCTCAACACCTGTTTGCTAACCAAAATTCGAATGACATGGGAGTTGGGACATTATAGAATCACAGTGGGAGGCCGGTAAATATAGTAAAATTCGTAAATGATCTAAATAGTAGAAAAATTCATGTTTAAGTATAAACAAAGAGAGTAGAGGGCATGAACCCTCTTCACACTTGACTTTGTTTCTCGCTTTGATCCTAAATAGTTTTTGAGAAAGCTCAGTTTCTTCCGTGAACATCTTTAATTTGTTCAACTCTATACAATTTGTTTTGGTTATCAACGGCATCTTTATTCAGATTTGTGCCTTGTTGTTTCGAATATTTGTTGCGAATTGGCAGGTGATCACCGTCTAATTGATGTAGTAGTGTTAGCTAAATGATAAATCTGTTGAAAGTTTCATTTTATATTGAAAATGAACTCACTTGTAAAAACAGAACATTCTATCTCACAAACGACATGATCATCACCTTACTGACCATTCTCCTGGAATCGTTCTTGGAGTGCCTTGCCCGAGCCAGAGTTGCATCACTCAGGTTTGCAAGAATTTAACATCCCTTAGTAACAGAGGAATGCAGACTGGCAATGAGATCAATCCAACATATAGCAGCAAATTTTTATCAGCTATCATACACTATCCAGGATTCCAGGTATCAATAAAGGCCCAACATTTACATGATGCAATATCATATGAATATCTCTTTAATTATGAACATCGACCTATCCGTTTGGTTTCATTAAATTCTATGGGTGAACTCACAAACTCTCCATATACAAGCCTAATACCAGGTGCTTCTTTCTTAAGTTCATCTAACAACAAATAGATATTCCTCATCTTGAAACCCACATTGTCTTGCAATGCAAGTTGATTCGATGAAGAAAATATTACGTACCTTGTACGTCACACGTGGAGTCTGCTAGCTCTATTTTCTTCTGAAGAGCTTCATAGCCCAACTCATCCAGCACACATTGTCGGCATCAAGAGCAGCATCCTTGAGCCTTTCGATCATAAAGCAACAACTACACTCCTTGAGCTTGACCACTGCTTTTTCTCAGCATCACACAACAAAGCCTGAACCATCCTCATCTTCTTCTCCAGTCTCCGCATATATGTTTGTTCTCCAGCCTCTTGTTATTTCTTCCAAATCACTCTCTCCTATATTCCTTTCAAATCTTAGGCATTGTTTGATTATCTGAAAATTTTTGAACTGAAGAATTTGTTTTCCAGTCAAATCAGGCCTCATGCACATTAATAATCTAGTAAAGTTTAACAAGAGAAGCATGAAGCATGAACTAATTATCTCAATTCCAAAGAATGTACAGCTTCACTAGCAAGCATATGAATACCATAATATTAAACTGATCCGAATTTCTGCAATCCGTTGCAGTAAAATGCTGATTTCGTTGTTCCGACTTGTGAATCTACAGGTTCCTGCTAATGAAATAACAATAAGTTGTAGCCAAATTCTACATGAAAATGGAATGTTCTCGAACCATAGATATGGATGATAAATATAGCACATGAGCAATTTGTACTCAGAGATTGTACATATTAAAACTGTGGTTCTTTCTGCTTCTTACAGAATCAATGATACTCCGATATGATACATACGGCCAAACTGAAGATAACTAGGCTTCATCTGGTGTGTAGCGAGGAGGTGATCCATCATCTATCCAATCTCCGTAGATCCGGTTGATCTTCTTACCCAATTTCCATTTCAATTTCCTCTTTCACTCTCCATCATTAGCAACAGGTGCCAAATTAGCAGCCGGGATGTTGGGTACATTAGTGGAGTGAGGATATACCGAAACAGTTACAGATTTCACGGGCGGTTCAGCCTCAACACGCGCATCAAAGACCTTCAAGTCTGTGCATAACACGATATATCCCAATTATACAGTTGAACGAAAACAAAACCATCAAATTAAAATTGAAGTAAAAGTTTGAAATGCGAATTAAAAAATGTACCTGACATGCCATGAGCATAGTGACACCTGTCGCCATATGTGCACTGGCCGATTTCCCATTTAGCACACATTTTGGTGTTCCAGAAAGCCGTCTTTTGTTGGTGATCACCTTCTCCACCGCTACTCCTACTCCTATCATTTTCAGTGGTTCCAATGCTTATAAAGGTAGTTTCTCTTCTACCAAGTTCATCACCCTCATATCTTGAGTTTCCAGTATTCCCTACAATAGAGCTTCTACTGGGTACCTGACGCCCCTCAACCCGTGGACGCTCATGAAGAAAGTTACACCGTTCTCCATATGGGAACTCGTCCCCACTGGCATACCTCTTGCATGTCTTCATCTTAGAGTGGCGATCATCCCCAGCATTAGCATCAATCCCGCTACCCCTATCCGTTTCACGAATAAATTCTTGCCAATTCGGTGGGGGCTCACGCAAATCCTCATGGTCGTGAGCAAAGGAACAAGTATTCCCATTCTGACATGTGCCTTGCATAAATCTAACACAAAGATGAGTCTTATAAAATATATGGCCAGGTCCAGTACCTCTACTTCCCGGAAGATGTGGAGGGTTCACCCTCTGATTATTCATTGGTGCCGGCCCAAGATTTTGTGGGTTTTCGAAGTTTCTTGACCGCTTATAAGGATAAGGAGGATCAAAATCCATCTCATCATGTTGTTGTGTTCCGAACATCATTGGTGGAGGAACATAAAAATGCTGTGACATAAATTGATGTGGTGGTGGTGGATCGGAATAAGACATCCTGGGAAAATAAATTAACATAGAACTTAGGTTAGAATTTTGGGCAAAAAAACGTAGGCTGAATCACAATTCCTTCAGTTAAAATAGAGCTAAAATCATCCAGACTGTTATAAATCAATTGAATATCAGATTGAAATTCGTTATTTTATGTAAATATTGTTATCACATGATGGTAGATATATAACACGAAAATCATTCACTCTTGCACATTAGAAACCCTAATATTCACATAGATGAGATAAATTACTCCTAGATTTGGCTAAGTCTAAGTCTCCGAGCATCAAAGGTTGCTAATTAACTTGCTATACAATGTAGAATCACATCAACTGAACAAACCAAATAGCTAATTGAAGAACAATCCTAACATTCAATCAGCTGAAAAGATTGTTTTTTGTTGGTCCCTTTAAACAACAAGAAAAGACTTGAGGGGGGGGGGGTGAATAGTCTTTTCAAACTTTCGTCGTTTAAAACTTTCTCAGCAAGTGCTTATTACTTTTCAGTAATGAGTTTGCTGATACTTAAATTTCTCAGCAAGCGTAAGTTACTTTTCAGTAGCTAGGTTTGCTGATACTTAAAATCAGAGAGGGGAAGTCTTTAATACAATAAGTGCTCTTTCCGTAAGTAAAGGTTTCAGCAAGTGATGTGAGTGACTGTGTACAGACAGATATGATTTGCTGAAAACTAAGTACAGTAAGTAAATCACACAAACACTTTTATAGTGGTATCTGAGAGTGGCGTAATCTCTCAACTAATCCACTTTGTCCTTTCTAGGACTGAATCCACTAAGATATGATTGAGGTTCCTTACAATCTCCTATCTAAAGCGATTCAAACAGAAACCAAAGCACACTTGCTTCGTCTCCAACCTAATCTAGAGAACGTCACCTTGTTCTCCACCAAACTTGGTACTTTTAATCAGCAACACTATGCTCGATTAAGTTCCCCCTGAATATCACGCTTGAAAGGGTGTATTTTCAGTTAGAGAGTTTTGGGGTGAGATAACTTAATTATAACTTATTCAGTTACAACAAGTAATCTAAGAAACACAACTTTGAATACTTTGCAGTAAACAAGTTTGATTGTTTCAGGTGTCAAGACTTATTCTTGTTCGAAAGAAAGAACACTTAACTAATTTCTTAGCCGAGTTTGTTCTACTTCTTCACAAGTAGCTTTTTCAAGCTTTAAGTCTTGGAACGGATCAATGGCAGTATAGAGTGTTTGAAGGTATGTGAGTTTAAGCACAAGTGAGAGTATGATCACGTTGATGACACACTTCAACTCTTCGCCGGATGACCTCTATTTATAGTGAAAATAAGGAGCCGTTTGAATTTTAAATTCCAAGGCTTTTGATCCTTAAGATGTCACTATCTTGCTTTTGTACTTTCAACAGCGTCCTTGTTTGTCTTCTAGTCTTCATGTTCTTCGCGTGCAAGCTTTGCATTTAATGCTTATTTGAATAGAATTCAAACAGTAACATTGGAGCGCAAAAGTCAGTACTTTCAGCAAGAGGTCACATATGTTCCATCAGCAAGTGGTCAGTCTCAGTTTCAGCAAGCACAACCTACTCTGTCTTTCAGATTTTCACTTATGCAATGCTGTTGCTGAAGTTTCCACTTTCTGAGCAACATGTGCCTTTATAGATACCAGTCTTCAGAAATCTTCTAGTCTTCAGATCTTCGAAATCTTCAAGTCTTCAGTTTCTTCGAAATCTTCAATTCTTCAGATCTTCAAAAACTATTCTAGCTTTCTGAGCGGTTTCTAAATGCTTCAATAGTTTGTTTGTAAAAACAAAGTACATCGTCAGCAAATGCTTCAATAGGTTATTTTCTTTTCAGAAAATAAGATACATCATAAGCTACAGCATCAATAAGTTATTTTCTTTTCAGAAAATAAAATACATCATACGCGGTAAAAACCAACCTATCTAGCACCTAATCTAAGTCTTCAGCGAACGTTCCTCTTTTACAATGTACTTAAAATTCTAAATTCCTATGGACCTTAAGAGTACTAGTTACTGGACTTTCCTTAATTTAGCATGGTTAATTGCTCATCAAAATTACAAGTTTCCTAACAAATTTCCCCCTTTTTGATCTTAGCAATCCATGGCTAAATTAATTGTTACCCTTTTAGAGGTTTCTGATGTTGAATAGATCAGATGATTAATGCAAGCATACTTGAATAATTAAACAGTAAGCATAAGTAAATTGCATAATCAAAAACCAATAAGAGTCAAAAGCTTCATTGCTGATAGTTATCTTTCAGAAGTTTACAAGAAGTAGCAGAGATAACTTAAACAGAATCAGCAAAAAAACTTTAACAAAAACTATTACAGAGAATTAAGCTCTTCCAGAAGATTTTCTCAAAATCTCTCTTACACTATTCTCAGCAAGTGCAGTAAATTCAACACAGTCCTTTTCGTAGTTTTCCAGAAGCCTACGGACTTGTAGTTGAAGAATTCTTGCGTTTTTGCAGGCGGTATGATGATGCTTTTCAGCATTCATTTCCATGTAATTAATCACCCACAAATGCATGCCCCAATTGCTGGCATGGAGAAGCTGTGTATCTGAAATGCTTTTTGGATGAATCTTTCTTAGCCAGAGAAGATCTTCTTCTTGATCCTTAGCAGTGAGATAGAAGTACTCATAAGGAATCAATCCAAGTCTCTTCTTTGTTTTCTTTGTTACTGGGTCAGAGTAGTAAGCAATGCCAGGTGGTTTGATCAGATTTGGTTCTTGTTTATAATTCTTACCAATGGCAATTCTTCTTACTGAGACCTCAAGATTCAGCCATTTCCCAGCAATTTTTTCTTGGGAGGGATTCTTCCCTTTGATTTCTTTGTACCTTGAGTTCAATCCATTTGAACATTTGATTCAATATGGTTGTAGGAAAGAACTCATTCACTAGCAAGTCTTCCAGCTTTAAGATCCAGCAACCATGAATGTTTCTGATTACATTCTGAGTGGTTTCTTCATTGCTGGTCTTTGTGTATTCAATGCCGGAGCCAATAGCAATGCGGCCAGCCTCTTTTCTTCCTGTCTTTGCCTTCTTCTTCTTGTCTTAGCATTGTCTTGATCTATTGCTGAAGAGTCAGACAAGAAATGCTTTAAGTGGCCAGACGGAGTCAAGGCTGTTAAAGGTCTAGCTCTTATGGCTTGAGCTATTGTTTGATTGTCATCATCTTCATCATCTTCATTCAGATTTTGATGACTTTCAATGTGGAAAAAATCTTGAGTTTCAGCAGCGGTTTTTCTCTTTTTGGGACTTGCTGAATTTAACTCAGATTCTGCTTGCCTTTTAGAACTTTGCTCTTTTTCAGCAAGCGGTTCTATGGGCAGTGGCTCATCAACAGTAGGAGGGGCTTGTTTTCTTTTTCTGGTACTTCTCTCTTCCCCCTTAGACATGGATTGCAACATCGGGGTGATGTGCAGAGAATAAAACTCATTGCAATTTTCAGCAAGAGTACTTAAACTATTATACTTCATGATGATTTGTTGTTGGTCAGAAGTCATTTTTGACAACTCTTTTTGAATACTCATCATGTTCTTTTCATGTCTTTTCTCTGTTGCGGCCTTTTCTTCCATGAAAGTCTGAGCCTTCACTAATGCGGTCTTTGCTAACCGGAGTGCTTGTCTGAAATCTTCTTCATAGCTCTTGTGATAAAGACTGATGTATTTCTGAGCTATTGTCAAAGTAGTAGTGCGTCTCAGCACTATAGCCAATATCTTTCCAATATCAAGCGGGCTCTCAGCAAGCAATGCCTCATCTTCAGCTTTGCAGGCATCATGGACTTTCTTCAGTGCCAATATTCTAGGAGTAAACTCCTCAACTCTTGGGAACGGCACTAGTTGTGGTGTCAAGGAATGAACCTTAAGATCGGAAGCAAACTGATCATCAAGCGTCAGCAATTCTGCTCTTAGACCATCGTCTAAATCATTGATGTAATCAGGAGGAGGAATCTGAACAACTTTTGGGTCTCGCTTGGATTGTTCATCCTCATTTTCTGACAAGTAGTCATCATCCTCAGATTCATCAAGTTGAGCAACTTTTGAACCTTTATCAGTAGCTTCACTTCCTTTTTTGTTGAGTGGTTGCTGATGGCAACGCTTCAGACTCAACAACTGGAGTGTCACCAGTAGTTAGTTTTAATTGAGTTTGAGACAATTACTGGAGTTTCGCCAGTAGTTAGTTTTAATTGAGTAGTTGCTGAAGGCAACGTTTGAGACTCAATAACTGGATTTTCGCCAGTAGTTAGTTTTAATTGAGTAGTTGCTGAAGGCAACGTTTGAGACTCAATAACTGGAGTTTCGCCAGTAGTTAATGGAAGGGAGGGGACTTCCGTTGATCTTACTCCTGAAGATTGACCAATTTCTAGATCTTGCGTATGCCTTGCATGGATCAAGAGACTGTTCTGGAGAGCGCGTTGGTAATCTTCATCTTGTTCTTCATCATCCTCAAGGTTTTCTTCAGTAACCTTGGCATCAGAAAGTTGGCTTTTGCCATGTTTCAAGGTAGCTCGCTTTCTGGCATATTCTTCTTCAGTATCAGCACATTGCACAGGTGCTTGATTTTCAGTAGCATCAGGAGGAGGTCGAGATTCTTGCTGAGGTTGTTGTTGTTCAGCTTGCTGATTTTCGGGTTGAGCATTTTCAGCAACTGTTAACTTTAATCCTCCAGTATCAAGAATTGGACCTTGATTGTCATCATCATCGTCTTTCTTGTCCTTGGAATCTTTCCCTTCATCATCACTGGGATCAGTGGGAATGTTCTCATCTTCTTCTTCTTCATCATCGTCGGTCAGAATGACTAGCTCAACGTGCTTATACAAAGCAACACTTGTCACTTCCTCTTCCTCATTGATTTTGTGGGGATCAGCCACCACAGGTACAAATGAACCTTTGAGCATCACAACTTGTTCAGCTGGAGAGGCACTCTTGAATTGCCTTCATATTCTCTCTGATTTGAGCAATCAGATTCGAGCTCATTTGCTGAGAATATGTTATTTCCTCAGGAAGGATGGAGTGGACAAATGTTTCGAGCTTTAGCAGAGAAGATCTCTTTTTCTCATTTGAAAGATGAAGGTGAAGATCAGAGAAATCCATTCGCCTGTACCTTTTCCAGTTGCTGACGGACTTAGCAACTCTTGACAAGGTAGTCCTTTTGAAGTTCAAGTACAGTTCCTCAGAACTTACTTGATGATCTTTAGTGATGAGTACCACTTCAGTGGTCTCCTTTTGAGCCTGAAAAAGAACGTCATTTAGATCAGGATTGGTTTGGAGAATTGTTTTAGAGTTCATATCTGAAACATGATTTACCTGCTGAGAGTCAGCAAGCTCATGTAGTACAATTTCCATTCCATGAGGAGCTTGAGTAGCATCCTCCATTTGTTCATCCTGAAATAAATTAGAGTTAGATACAAGTACTAAGCTGTCAAACTTAGTTTTAATACCAAAATCATTCACTACCTGCTGAGCAGGGAGTATTGGTTCTGGTGCAGAGGCTTCAGCAACCATCTGACTTGCATCTTGAGAAGTCTGTAGAGATAGTATAATATTAGCAAAAGAATAAGTTTCAGAAATTGAAGTTTTACTGATGGTTGAATTAACTACCTGCTGAGGAAGGACAGGTTGTGTTCAGCATTAACAGTTTCTTCAGCTTCTTGGACTGTTTCTTCAGCCGACTTCTTGTTTTGCTCTATTTGAGAAAGCTGTGCGGTTTCAACAATCTCCCTTGTCTCTGAAATGACAAGTTGAGCAGAAGCATCTTGTCCCTTGAGTTCACTGCTTGTCATGAAGACATCAATGGATTTGTTGGATGATTCTTCAATCTCCAACTCCATTTGTTTGCTTATTTCTTCCAGTACAAACTGGACTTTGTCGAATGATGTCTTGGGTGAACTTGGGCCAGTATTCTCAACATTACGAGATGCGTCGTTGAATAGTGCTTCTTGTGTTTCAGCAACTTCTGGAACTGGAACCATTGCTGTCTCAGCAACTGGTCCTTCAGCAAGCGGGGTTTCAGCAACTTGATGAGTTGCATGTTCAGCAACCATCTTTTCAGCAGCATCAGCAAGTGCCGCTTTTTGCAGATCAGCAGCAATGTCACTTGCTGGTTCCATAGTTGGATCATCTAAATTATCTACAATGTAGATATCTGGGACTTGGGCAGGAATTTCAGTTCCACTGCCTTGTGGTCTATTCTCAGTAGAGGTATCAACGTTAAGTTGATTATTGAAGGCTTCCGCAAACACTTCAACATTGCTGACGTAGGTTTCAGTAATCACCTCAGCAACATCTACTGGCAAATGCGTTTCAGCATTTGTCTGGGAATTGTCTGAGAGG
Source organism: Plantago ovata (assembly GCA_028274465.1). Lineage (NCBI taxonomy): Eukaryota > Viridiplantae > Streptophyta > Magnoliopsida > Lamiales > Plantaginaceae > Plantago > Plantago ovata. The sequence goes on from CM051455.1 coordinate 73,816,129, forward strand.
TCTTGGACAGCAGGAACTGACTTGCGGGCCAGTGTTTTCTTCCTTGTGTTGCTGGTCCTTTTCCTCTTGGGTACGGGGTTTGCTGATGACGCTGCAGTCTGAGTGTCATCATCAGCTTTCCTCTTTTTCTTGTTAGATTTCTCCAGTTTCCCAGAGGCATCTATAGTTTCATTTTCAGCAACGGCTGTTGTACACGTACCTTGTTGATTTTCTACAGCAGTTTCAATTGTGTTACCACCAGCAACAGTAGTTTCATCTCTAAGTTGTTGAGTGGTAACATCTGCAGCTGTTGTATACCTTTCTTGCTGGCTTGTGCTGACAACATTTGCAGTTGTTGTCTTCTTAGTTTTCTTTCCAACAGTCTTAGGTACATTCTACTTGTAGAATGATCTTCCCACATTGCATACAGACTTTTTGATTGGCAATGGGTTTCTTAGCTGAATCCTGAAATGTTCAAGGATGTAGCATATCTTGATTCCATACATAACTGGAAACGAAGGTGAGACCTTGTTGTCTTCTACCTTTACCTTGAACTTAGTAACACAATCAACAAGCCTGTTGAAAATGTACTTAGCCCAGTTAAGTTCCGTTTTATTTTCGTGGATATGCATCAGCAATGGCCATCTTCTTAGGCCTACTTGGTCAATTCCTCCAACTTGGGAGTCAAGAACTTTTATCAGTAGCAGAGCTACTAGACCAAGTGAATGGCAGAGATGCTTTCTCTTAACGTGCTTTGTCCAAGTCACAGGAGCAATCTCGCCTTTCTTCATTTTCTCGTTTCTGACGTCACTGTAGAAAGCTTCAATTTCTTCGTCAGTGGCAGTGACGTCATCTTCAGTTCCAGTGGTTGGAATCTGAAAGATTTCACCCAAATCAATCCATCTCAGGACGATTTGCATGTTCTGAACTGTAGTAAATATCACTTTTTCAGTGACTCCTTTACTATCAGTAAGGGACTGGATTTCTGCATTGTTGTAGAATTCCATAGTATCAATCATGCTCACTTGCTTAGTGCGAGCAGAGATAAAGTTCATGAGGCCTTGCTGCTTGATAAGCTCAAGCGCCTCTTCATTTTCGTCATCGAGTTCTTGTTCATAAAAGTACCTATTGCAAAACCTCCCCATTGCATTAACATTTCACACTTTGTAGTGTCAAGATATGACGGAGGCATAGGTTTTTCTGATATACGGTCGTTTTTCAACACAACTTTTGTTGTGTTTGTAGCCGGAATAGTCACCGGAGCAGTGCGTGTTTCAGCACTGTCAACCTTTGATGACTTTGAGGACTTAGAAGACTGTTTCTTGGGAGCCATTTCGTTTATAGAGCAAGAAAATGTGTACGAAAAGATAGTTTGCTTTTTGACCGGAGGTACAGTAGTTTCAGGCTAAAATTTGCAGAGAAAGGAGATGTGAGTTAAAGAATTTTGTCATTTCTCTAACTCCTTCTTTATATAGTGTCTCTGGTGTGTGAGAAACTCAATCGATTTGAGCTCTCAGCAAGGGTAAAACAAAGAAACATTGGAGTTAGTGGAGCCTTTGCATTAAATGCGTAGTGGCCCACTAACTTGAAACCGTCAGAGCACTGTCTCTCTTTGTTTTATTAACCGTTAGATTAGTAACTCCTTTTAATCAATGGCCACGATTGAATTTCATGTCATGATTATTACGAGTTTATCTGTGCCCGATTAACGTCACAAATTGATTTTACCGAGTTTTAAGGGAATAGATTGCTTGCTGAAATAGACAAGAATCTTTTCAGCGAGTTTGAATTATCAACCTAGATACTTGCTGAAAGTTTCCACCTTACTCAGATATCTCGTATTTTCTTAAGTTTAAAAGATATTTCTGATTTCCTGTATCAGTATATTCTTTTGTTCTTGAGATATCCTTTGGTAAAATCTGAGAGATGAGCTTAGCTCTTTTTCTGAGTTCCCGTCTCAGAATATTCCCTTGATACTTGAATACCTGTTTCAGTATCTTTGATTGTCTGAATGCCTGTTTCAGCAATCCTTAATCTCTTTCTCTTACTGAGTGCATGTCTCAGCAAGTTATCAAGTTTCCTAACAAATACCCGTTTTGAAGGAATTACTTGTTGAATGCCTGTTTCAGCAATCATATAGTGACTTATCATTTCTTAGAAGAAATCAGTGAAAGAGTCTTTTAACCAAGAATACTTTGGCTTGCTGAATACCTGTTTCAGCATTCTGCCAAAATGTATCCTTTATTGAGGTAGTTCAATCAATCCAAGGTTATACCTTAGCATTGCGAACCTATTATCTGGTAGGGGCTTTGTAAAGATGTCAGCAAGCTGATCATTAGTGCCTACTTTCACAACCTCAATATCACCTTTTTCCACATGATCTCTAATGAAATGATGTCTAATATCAATGTGCTTAGTCCTTGAGTGAAACTTAGGATTTCGCGTGATTGCAATAGCACTTGTATTATCACAAAAGATTGGTGTTTTCTCTGCAGAAATACCATAATCTCTTAATTGTTGTTGAATCCATAGGATTTGAGCTGTGCAACAACCAGCCGGAATGTATTCAGATTCAGTAGATGAATTGGCAACACAGGTTTGCTTCTTGTTGAACCATGATATTAATCTAGTACCCAAAAACTGACAAGTTCCAGAGGTACTTTTTCTATCAAGAGTTGATCCTCCATGATCAGCATCAGAATAACCAACCAATTCAAGTCCAGAATCTTTAGGATACCATAATCCAACATTGATTGTACCTTTAACATATTTCAGTATCTTTATTGCCTTTTTGTAGTGTGATTCTCTTGGATCAGATTGGAATCTAGCACACACACAGACAGCATACTGAATGTCAGGTCTACTTGTTGTTAGATACAACAAGGAACCAATGAGCTTCCTATACTTGTGTTCTTCAACACTTTTATCTTCCTTAGTATAGCCCAATTTGGTACCAACACTCATAGGGATCTTTTCAGGTTTCTCACCCTCTTTGATCCTAAACTTTATGAGCATTCCTTTCGCATACTTTGCTTGATTTATGAATATTCCATCTTTGAGTTGCTTGACTTGCAATCCTAGGAAATAATTCAATTTTCCCATCATACTCATTTCGAACTTATTTGTCATGAGTTTGGCAAAATCATCACAAAGTTGCTTGTCCTTAGATCCAAAAATTATGTCATCCACATAAATTTGAACTAAGAGTATTTTACCATCATTGTTCATGGTAAATAAGGTTTTGTCAACTTCACCTTTCTTGAAACCATTTTCCAGCAAGAACTTAGCCAAGGTATCATACCATGCTCTTGGTGCTTGCTTTAGACCATATACAGCTTTCTGAAGCTTGTATACCATCTTGATTTCTGAGGGAAGTTCAAAGCCAGGGGGTTGTTCTAGGTAGACTTCTTCAGCAAGTTCACCATTCAAGAATGCACTTTTAACATCCATTTGATAAACGATGAAGTCATTGTGAGCAGCAAAGGACAAGAAAAGCCTAATTGCATCCAATCTTGCAACTGGTGCATAAGACTCATCATAGTCCAATCCTTCAGTCTGACAGTAACCTGGAGCAACTAAACGTGCTTTATTTCTTGTTACTTCACCAGACTCGCTCAGCTTGTTTCTGAACACCCATTTTGTACCAATAGCTTTCTTGTCTTCAGCAAGTGACACAAGTTTCCAGACTTTGTTTCTTTCAAATTGATCCAGTTCTTCTTGCATTGCCTTTATCCATTCAGAATGCTTTAAAGCTTCTTCTATGGTTTTAGGTTCAATTTCCGAAACAAAGCAAGAGAACAATGATTCTACTTCTACGACCATTGCTTCTTCAGCAAGTCCATGAGTAGCTTTGGATCTAGTCACTTGGCGTTTATTAATATCGCCAATCATATCCGTAGAGGGATGATCTCTAATCCATTTATTAACAGGTTTTCTGTTTGTTGGATCAGGATATGTTTGCTCATCAGCATGTGACTCTTCAGTATGTACTTGTTCAGTACTACTGGGAATTTGTGTCTCTGCTGAGATTTGTTCATTAGCAACTGCTTGTTCAACATTGCTCGATTGAGGTATTTCATCAGCAGGCACTGGAGATTGCGTAATTTCAGCAACTTCCGGAGCAACCGCATCTTTTGCTGGAAATTCCTTGTCGTGAACTATATTTATCTTGTCATGACTAGGGGGAGGAGAGTCATTGTCAGAATCATCATTTAGTTCAATTGACTTGATTTGCCTAGCATCAGATTCAGTTCTTTGCTCATGTATGATTAGCTTTTTCATACATTCTGATATTTCTTCTTCAGCAGGCACTCCTTGTGACTTTTCGTAGAATACAACATGCACTGATTCTTCAATCTTTTGTGCCTTTTTGTTGTAAACTCTATAAGTTTTACTGTGCAAGGAATAGCCAAGAAATATCGCTTCGTCTGCCTTTGGTTGAAATGTTCTTAGGTATTCTCTACCATTGTTAAGAACGAAACACTTGCAACAAAATACTCTTAGATGAGTGATGTTAGGAGGTCTTCCAACAAACAATTCATGAGGAGTTTTGTTGTATTCGTTAGTAATCAAACATCTGTTTTGAGTATAACAGGCGGTATTAATCGCTTCAACCCAATAAGCCTCACTTATTTCAGTGTCAGCAAGCATTGTTCTTGCGGCTTCTTTCAGGGTACGATTCTTCCGTTCAGCAACACCGTTTTGCTGTGGTGTTCTTACTGAGGATAAATGATGTTGTATTCCTTTTGAGGTACAATATTCAGTTATTAACTGGTTTGAATAGTCATCCACCACGACCAGACCATACTTCTTACCATCATAGCTTGTTGAAGAAGATTCAAACAAGTCCATGTGCAAGAGTTGTAAAGGTTTTGTAGTTGACGGTACTGCCTTGTTCTTGAAAGAAGATTTGGTTTGCTTTCCTTGCTGACATGCATTGCAAACACCATCCTTCTTAAAAGTAACCCTAGGTAATCCAACTACAAGTGCCTTTTTAGACAGCTTATTCAGCGTCTTGAAGTTTAGATGACTTGTTCTTTTATGCCATAACCATGCTTTTTCTGCAAGGCAATCATGATCTGAGACGAGGCATTTTTCAACAATTGTTGAAGACCAATCAACGGTGTACAAGCCTCCCGATCTTCTTGCAATCAGTATTACCTTTTTAGTCTCGAAATCTATAAGTTTACATTCATCACTTTTGATTTTGATGAAGTATCCTTTGTCAGCAAACTGACTCATGCTGAAAAGGTTAAACTTAAGATTTTTGACATAAAGAACTCCAGTAATGGTTATGCATCCTGACTTCACATCACCATAGCCTTTTGTAGAACCGGAGCCTCCACTAGCAAACCTTATTGTTGGACCTTTAGACCACCATTTATAGTTTATAAGGTTATTCTTGTTGCCCGTCATGTGCTTTCCACAACCACTGTCAAAGTGCCAGATTGCATCGTTTGTCTCCGTGGCTGAAGTCTGCACAATCAAGAGCAAACAAGTTAATTATCCAATAATGGATGTCCATTAACATGTTCAAGAATGCGTCTAATTGAAACCAGAGTCTTAAGTTTTTCAACTTTGACTTGTTTTCTACTTGCTGAGGAACTAGGAGGTTTGAGCTGAACGACTTTTGACTCGTGCTGGTCAAATCCACTTTCTGATGTGGTGTCTTGCTCGGTTGACCTTTTTCCTGAACATACTTTTCAGTAAGTTCTTTTCTAGCAAGGTTCCTTCTAGCCCTAGCATTAAGAGTCTTTTCAGAATTCTTAGGCTTGATTTTCTTCATCTCTTTGAAGTATCTTTGCTGACTTTGCTTATATTCATGAAAGAGTTGACTTTGCTTGGTTTTGAAACCGAGTCCACTTTTCAAAGAATGCTGAGCTTTTGCGTCAGCAACCTTACTTGATTCAGGTTTGTCAGCAAAGGACTTCTGATTACTTTTAGTAATCTTGCCTTTAGTCTTAACAACTTGCTTTTCAGCAACTTGTTTGGCGGGATGCTTCACAACATCCTTTTTCTTTTCAGTTTGCTTCTCAGCAACCTGTTTTCCTTTTAAAGTCTTGTTACTTTGAGTAGCAACAGCGGGCTTTATGGTCATAGGTACTTGATTGCTTGTTTCAGCAACCTTAGATTGACCAAACTGATAGATTTCTAGTAGACCACTATCAGTAGCACGTACAAAGGAGATAGGTGATTTATCTTTACTCAAGATTTCTACATCATCACCTTCATACATTGCACATAAACCTTCTTTCTGAGATGGATCTCTCAAATAAGAGTTTAGTTCAGTCAGCGTATTACTTGCGTCCACATAAGATTTGAAATTGATTTTCATCTTTTTCATCTCTTGGATTTCAGCAAGCAATTTTAGAATTGAGGACTGATATTCTTCCAATTCTAATGCCATCTGAGAATTCTTCTCTGTAGCTTCAGCAATCAACTTCTTAAGACGCCTTATTTCTGCATCCTTTTCTTCTGTCTCTTCCTTCAGCATGACGTACTTTTCAGTAGTCTGCTTGGTCATAGTTTCAGCAATTTGTAGTTTCTCTTGCTGTCTGCTCAGAGTTTTCTGAAATCTTTCGATTTCTCCTTGAATCTTGTCAAGGTCAATTTCGTCTTCACTTTCTGAATCTGATTCAGAGGTAGGGTTGTTTACCTGACCAGCCATGAGGCAGAATTCGTAGTTTGACACATCTGGATAAGCTTCCATAGCTATTCCACAAACTTCTTTGCCAATCTCCACGTCTAGAGTGGCTTCTTCATCGTCGGTGTCTGAACTTTCATCCTCACTGTCTTCGGAGATAGTATCAATACACAATGCATCGATTTTTGCTTGAAGCTTCTTCTTTTCTTCAGCAATAAAAGCTCTTTTGAACTTCTTCTTCTTTTCAGCAGATTTGCCTTTCAGAAAAGGGCAATTAGCTTTGAAGTGTCCAGGCTTTTTGCAGTAAAAGCATAGATCGTTTCCTACTATTGGTTCTTTTGATGAAGTAGCTTGCTGAGCTTGCTTTTTCAGCGAGCTAGTCTCATTCTTGTACTTATGGTAGTTGTTGTAAGAAAATATGGTCAGAGTTACCCCTAGGGTACGCAGCGGAATTTCAAAAATTTTCTTAACAACAAGTTAATTGATTATGCATATGTCGTATATATATAAACACGTCAATTAGAAGACTAACCTTACTTCCAAAGCAGCTTCCAAGTCTTCGTAATATTCCGGTGTATCTTCTCCTTCGTCGAAGTCGAAGATATCTGCAATACTCTGTATATCTGCAAGACAATAAGAGTTAGTTTCCAGCTCCTAGAACCTCAACCTTGGTATCCACGGATGAACAACCTATCGGAAAGAATACAAGGATATTCTTTGTGTGACCAAGAAGACGGGGCGGCAATTCCCTCCGATGGTGGTGCGCGCGTGTGAGGCTAAGGGAGGAGGGGAGAGCTTTTATTTTCTCTAAGAAAACTGGGTAGAATAATTCTCTAAGAATTGATTGTTCAGAAATCATATCTAAAAGCTCTCTAATAGTCTACTATATATAGTAGTCAATAGAAGCCTAAAGCATAAGCTATTAGACTTCGTAAAGGAATAAGAATCTAATTCTTATCGCACAAGGAAACCAATATCAAGTCTAGATTCATTCCCAATCAAATTAAAACTCAATCAGGAAAATCTAACTTATCCCTTGGACTTCTAATAGAGGAAGGAGTCGAACTCCTTCCCCTACACAGCCACGCGCGCGCGCGCCTGTCCTACGGGACGTGGGTCCCACTTTTGGGACCCACTTATATTTCTAAGGCAATCCAAACTCCAAGTAGATTTTGCCCAAGTGCATATGTTAATTCTAAATTAACATATCCTTTATAATCAAACCTCCATTATATTTCTAAAATATAATCTTTAATTGTATTTACATAAAATACAATTAATTAGCCAATTCAATTAATAATTCCAAGTCATTAATTGAGCCACCAATTATTATAATTTCCAAATCAATTATAGTCCATCAATCACAATTAATTCCAAATTAATTGTGATTCCATCTTCAAGGATATTCTGATAGATTGAATCACCACATAGTGTGACCCATAGGGCCTCACCGTATTAAGCAAGTCCAAGACTAGGCAACATGGAATTCCTAGACGGTTCCATTTGCAATATTAATACGTGAGGACGTTTGAGAGGTTTCTCAAAGCTAACCCTTTCGTTGCTAAGCCTGTTGCGCTCGACGCGGCGATGGTAACGTCCCTTCATCTGACTTGCTCGAATGTATCTAGGATCGATGATGTGTCTATCCTAATAATACATCCACGGGCGTCTCAGGGAGTTGCTTGGTTAAGATATACTTATGACCATCATAATATATCATTTGCACTGGCCAGTGACTTTACCAACACAACTATGCAGACTATGAGCAGTGCTCTCCTGTGCTACACTTGAGAGATGAATCATTCACAGAATCACTTATCACCCCCATTTGTATATAGCCATAATCCTGGATCGTGTCTTGGGTCAGCTGCTTATTCAGAGATGACATCGACGGGTCCACCAAGGATATGGGGCAACAAATGTGATGATAAAGTCCTGTAAGTGCAAAGGACGAATGGCATCACTTCGACAATTCACCGGTTCCCATAGACACGTCGGTGTAGAATATACATCGATGGGAGTGTCCGGTGGGTACTTCCATTGTTCGATAAAGCTTCTTCGAACAACTATGCGCAGTTATGGGAACGTTCCTTGATTGTCCAACAATCCGTTCCGTGGTTGTGGGATCGGCTCACACTTGCTCCAACAAGTATAACCTCCACGCATACTAGTCTTGTCAGGTTCATTCAGACCCCCACATCCGAGATGTACCACGACTAGGGAGAGTTTGAGATAGATGATAATTCACATAGCTCCCACTAACTGTGTGATCGGTCATCTATCCGAGGGGACATGTTTAATATCAATACAGACAGCAATAAAGATATGACATGCTGCAGCCTGGTGTAATATAAATATGAAAGCGATACTCAATAGTAAAATGCAACAAACATATATTATATTATGTTGACCTGTGTAATAGTACATATATGTCCTCTGTAAGGGCACCATGCCCTTAGTAAGGACTGTCTCTAGGACATATACACTATCAATCTCCCACTTGGACTAGAGCCAGTCACCTTTATGCCTAATGCCCAGATTAGCATAATATCTTAAGTGGACGAATGGCATCACTTCGACAATTCACCGGTTCCCATAGACACGTCGGTGTAGAATATACATCGATGGGAGTGTCCGGTGGGTACTTCCATTGTTCGATAAAGCTTCTTCGAACTATGCGCAGTTATGGGAACGTTCCTTGATTGTCCAACAATCCGTTCCGTTGCCGTGGGATCGGCTCACACTTGCTCCAACAAGTATAACCTCCACGCATAATAGTCTTGTCAGGTTCATTTAGACCCCCACATCCGAGATGTACCACGACTAGGGAGAGTTTGGGATAGATGATAACTCACATAGCTCCCACTAACTGTGTGATCGGTCATCTATCCGAGGGGACATGTTTAATATCAATACAGACAGCAATAAAGATATGACATGCTGCAGCCTGGTGTAATATAAATATGAAAGCGATACTCAATAGTAAAATGCAACAAACATATATTATATTACGTTGACCTGTGTAATAGTACATATATGTCCTCTATAAGGGCACCATGCCCTTAGTAAGGACTGTCTCTAGGACATATACACTATCAATCTCCCACTTGGACTAGAGCCAGTCACCTTTATGCCTAATGCCCAGATTAGCATAATGTCTTAAGTGGACTTCCGCTGATAAGACCTTGGTGAAAGGATCTGCCACGTTGTCCGTGGTAGAGACACGTTCTATACTAACTTCTCCACTATCTATAATCTCACGTATAACGTGATATTTTCTAAGTTCATGTTTGTTCTTGTTTGTAGATCTAGGCTCCCTAGATTGAGCGACGGCGCCCGTATTGTCACAATAAATCGTTATTGGACTGGGAGCAGGAACAACCCTCAATTCCTTCAAGAACTCTGAAATCCAGACAGCTTCTTTCGATGCTTCTGATGCAGCAATGTACTCGGCTTCTGTGGATGAGTCAGCAACCGTGGCTTGCTTAGAACTCTTCCAACAGATAGCTCCTCTGTTCAATTTGAATACGTATCCTGCCTGTGACTTAAAGTCATCAGGATCTGATTCAAATTCAGCGTCGACATACCCAGACATCTTTAATTCTGGTTCTCCACCAAACACCAAGAACATCTCTTTAGTCCGTCTAAGGTACTTAAGAATGTTCTTTACAGCAGTCTAGTGAGGTACTCCTGGATTCTGTTGGTGTCGACAAGTGATACTGAGCGCATATGCCACATCGGGCCTCGTGCAATTCATTGCATACATTATAGACCCTACTGCCGAAGCATAGGGCACACGACTCATTGCATTTCTTTCTTCATCAATTTTAGGACCATCCTTAACTGATAAGACAATCCCATGCCTAGATGGGAGAAAGCCTCTCTTTGAGTCGTCCATCTTATAACGCTTCAGTATTTTGTCGATGTAGGTGGACTGTGTCATTCCCAACATCCTGTTGGATCTATCTCTAAAGATCTTGATCCCTAGGATGTAGTTCGCTTCACCCAAGTCCTTCATCGAGAAGGTACTTGATAACCAAACTTTAGTCTCTTCTAGCATAGAGACTGTAACGACCCGACCAATCCGGCTGGCGTGGTTACTCCTGGACGGACCCACACACGTCTCAACAGTATGATATTGTCCGCTTTGGGCCTGAGCCCGCACGGATTTGCTTTTGGAATCACCCAAAAGGCCTCATACCATGTGAGAGTGGTGGTCTAACATATATACCCTTTATTCCACTCACTCTTAAGCGATGTGGGATGCGGGGTATTACAAACTACCCCCCTTAAAGCCTCGACGTCCTCGTCGAGCGCCTTAAGTGGTGGGGGTGACAAACTGACAATAACCTTTACCAACCGTCCACCCGGTGCGGGCTTTGGGTTGGTCTAGGCTCTGCTACCATTTGTAACGACCCGACCAATCCGGCTGGCGTGGTTACTCCTGGACGGACCCACACACGTCTCAACAGTATGATATTGTCCGCTTTGGGCCTGAGCCCGCACGGATTTGCTTTTGGAATCACCCAAAAGGCCTCATACCATGTGAGAGTGGTGGTCTAACATATATACCCTTTATTCCACTCACTCTTAAGCGATGTGGGATGCGGGGTATTACAGAGACATTGTTTCCCATGATCAAAATGTCATCTACATAAATGATCATGAAAACAACTCCTTTGTCGCTGTGTCTCGCATAGACACAGGGATCTTCCTTGCTTCTGATGAAGTCAAACGATTTGACAGCTTCATCAAAGCGGATATTCCAGCTCCTTGACGCTTGCTTTAGCCCATATATGGATCTTTGTAATTTGCATACAACAGTTGGCCTGGTTTTACTAATAAAACCTTCAGGCTGTACCATATAGACCTCTTCCTCAAGGTTGCCATTGAGGAAGTCTGTCTTTACATCCATCTGCCAGATTTCATAATCATAGTAGGTAGCTATAGCAAGTAGAATTCGAATGGACTTCAATTTTGCTACTGGTGAAAAGGTTTCATCGTAATCGATGCCATACCTTTGCGTGTAGCCTTTTGCCACAAGCCTAGCTTTGTGCGTTTGTACCTCGCCATCGGCATCTGTCTTTCGTTTAAAGACCCATTTTCACCCAATTGGTCTAACCCCTTGGGGCAAGTCTACCAAGTTCCAAACTTGGTTCTGGTACATTGAATCCATTTCTAATTCCATGGCCTCTTGCCATTTGTCTGAGTCAATATCAATTATTGCCTCTTTGTAGGTCTCGGGATCTTCCCGATCCGATAAACCGACATCAAGTTCACTGATGTCTTCTATCATAAGGCTTTGCTTCTGAGGTCCTCTAAGGATCCTCTTCGACCTACGGAGCTCGACTTGTTCTGGTGCTTTTCTTTTCTGGCTTCGTGTAACACGAACATTATCAGTGGGTACTGATGCAGCTGGTCGTTGGGCGCGACCCTGTTCCCTTGCGGGAGGCTGCTCTTGTGCAACTTGTTGCACAGGTTGGTTGACAACGGGTTCTACAGGTGTGGTTTCAACTGTTGATCTAATCACAGGACTCCCACTGACTATGACATGCCTAGCAAGTGTCATATCATCACCCTTGTCTGCTTCGAAAGCTCCCACTGAACTTGAGTCCAAATCAGAAGATTTAGAGACCTCATGTTCGCGCGTGTCAAAGTCTTGAATTTCTTCAAGTTCTATCATATCATCTAACCTCTCTTCTTCGAGGTATTCAGCTTCTAAAAACTTCACGTTTCTAGATACGATCACCTTGTGATCTTCAGCATGATAGAATTCATAGCCTCTCGTCTGACGAGGATACCCTATGAAATATACTTTGACACCCTTGGCGTCTAACTTATCAGTGAGCATCAGCTTGACTATCGCAGGACAGCCCCAAGGTCTAAGATAGCCTAGTGAAGGCTTCTTTCCCTTCCATAACTCATAAGGAGTTTTCTCCACTGATTTAGATGGTACACGGTTCAGAATGTAGATTGCAGTTTGTAGTGCATATCCCCACAGATACTTTGGAAGAGTCGAGAATCCAATCATTGATCTTACCATGTCTAACAGGGTTCGATTCCTCCTCTCAGACACACCGTTTAACTGTGGTGTTCCAGGAGGAGTCCATTGCGATTGAATCCCATTTTCCTTCAAGTAATCGATAAATTCTTCACTAAGGTATTCACCTCCTCGATCCGATCGAAGAGTGACTATCCTTAGGTTCAATTCATTCTCGACCTCATTCCTAAACTCCTTGAATTTCCCAAAGGTCTCGGATTTATTCTTCATAAGATAAATATATCCATACCTTGAGAAATCGTCAGTGAAGGTAACGAAGTAAGGATAACCCCCACGCGCATGGACTTTAAACGGTCCACATACATCGGTATGTATGAGCTCTAAGCAGCGAGTGGCACGAACACCTTGTCCAACAAAAGGTTTGTTCGTCATCTTACCCTTAATACAAGATTCACATGTGCCATATGATTCGAAATCAAATGGTTCTAAGTAGTCCCACTTCCTTAGTCTTTGAATCCGTCTTTCATTGATATGGCCTAGCTGACAATGCCATAGATAAGATGGATTATTCTTCTTACTTGAGGACGGTTGTTTGTTATGTATTTGAAATAAAGGCAGACTACTTTGCAAAATATATAAACCATTCACCAAGCGAGCCTTTCCATAATACTGGTTATTTAATGAAAAATAACAAGTATTATTCGCAAATCGCAAGGAAAAACCCATATTGTCTAACAATGGAATGGAAATAATATTTCTGACAATGGATGGAACAAAATAAACATTATCAAGTTCTAAACATTGTCCCGAAGGTAAATCTATCTTGCTGCGTCCAACGCGTTTGGCTTCAACTGGATTGCAGTTCCCAACATTCAAGTCGATTTCACCTCTCTTGACTAGCCTGTGATCAATTAGCTCATGCACATTATTACAAATGTGTGAGCCAAAGGCTGTATCTAATACCCAACAATTGGAGTCAAAAGTAGTCATGCTTATTTCAACAACAAACATACCTGAGCCAGAAGCTGATGACTTCTTGGCCTGATCTGCCCTAAGCTTAGGGCAATCTTTCTTCCAATGTCCTTTCTGCTTACAGAAAAGACATTCATCTGTGCGCACCGTTCCGCTTCTCTTGAACTTCCTTTTCTGGTTCGGACGCTTAGGCTTATCACTCCAAGTGTTAGCCTTGTCTCCCGACTTTCCCTTACCCTTAGCACCTTTGCTTTTCGGGTTCGAGTGAGACGGTTCCCAACAAGCATGATCGACTTTTCCTTCTTAGGAAGAGTTTGATCATATGTCTTCAGCAGATTATGAAGTTCAGGCAGTGTGACGTCCTTCGCATTCATCGTGTAATTAATGATGAACTGCGAATACGAATTCGGCAATGATTGAAGGACAAAGATCACCATGATCTTGTTCTCTAGCTTAACACCGGCATCGGCAAGCTTTTCAAAGAGACCAATCATTTTGAGAACATGCTCAGACATGTTCCCTCCTTCACTGAGCTTGCATCTGTGTATGTCTTTGATCAAATCAAATTCAACACTTCTAGCTGTCGTCTTAAAGAGCGACTCAAGATGTTTCAACATCCCATACGGCAACATGCTTTCATGTTGCCTCTGCATCTCATTGGTCATTGCCGCCAGCATAATACACTGCGGGGACTTAGCATCCTCAAGATGCTTATCAGACTTTGCCTTGTTGGCTTGATTCCAACCAGCAACATCATCGGCACTCTGATTTTCGGGGCACACGGGAATGACCTCGTCCAAGACGTACTCAATCTTTTCGTACCTCAGCACCAAACGTATATTCCTGATCCAATCTAGGAAGTTTGGTCCGGTTAAAATTTGCTTCTCCAATACAGCACGGAGCGAGATACTCGCCATATCTAATATCCTAAGGAGAAATAATATAGAACGAAAACAATAAATCAACTATTGAAATATCATTTCTAAATACACAGTCAACATAACTAAACAACAAGGACCTTTAGCTGTTTAGCTCCCACTATTTTCACATATGCTTGCCCCCACAACAAACATACGGGTAATGTCCAACAAGTTACCGTAGTGGCCAAGATCCAAATCCATACTATGCTATACTCCAACGGGGGCTGGTCGCATAGCATAATATGACCGGTAGGACTAGTAGAACTTATCCAATTGCGTCACGCAACTCTTGGTTGTTAAATCTAATTTAACCCGATGCCCTACATATTGTACCTATCGAGGTCGCTAGATACAATATGCAGTAAGTCATAACCATAGGCTTACTCTAATTCGACGATTACTGCGAGTCTTGTAAGACGAGGTCGCCAATACAAGAAAACGCAATGAAAGTTCAGTATTAAAGCACCCTATGGAAAGCATCTCAGAAATACATATATATATATATATATATATATATATATATATATATATATATATATATATATATATATATATATATATATATATATATATATATATATATATATATATATATATATATATATATATATATATATATATATATATATATATATATATATATATATATATATATTTCTGTACTTATATTGGTTGGGGCTTGTAGCTTGAGGGTTGTTATCAGTCATCTACAAACAAATAAGGGCGCCGCCTACCCATCATGCATGAACGGTCTACACGTAATGGATGCCGCCTATCCATTCTAGTTCTAAACGCGGTCAAGCACATAATGGGTGCCGCCTACCCATACATAAATAGCGGTCCGACATATAAGAGGGCGCCGCCTACCCTCGCATGCATAGCGGTCGAACGGAATGTAAAAACATGGTATTTAAACATGCATTGTCAAACAATAGCATATTGAGCATATGAAACAAGTAGTAGCCTATGTGGATGACAAATGACTTCATAATTTCATTACGAAAATTATAATCCCATACTTATAATCTCTATGAAATAATTGAAAATTTGGACTAGATTGAACATTCGAAAATTCTATTGACCAAGTAGCAATTTTCAAAAATCCAAAGGACTTAATTGTAATTTTAAAAACCTTAGAGGTGCTAAATCTAAAATTCAAAAGTAGAAGGACTAATTTGCAATAAACAATAAATTGATAAATTAGAAATAAGCCCTTTAACTTTATACTAATTAAATTTAACACCTCTAGTTTAAAACAATTACAATTAAATAATATTTATATTCCAAATATAAAATTCAATCCTCAAAACTTTCAAAATTCGATTTTGGGTCCAACCCGAAAATATATAATTTTTTTTTTAAACGTGGGACGGACCCCCGGTGCCGGCGGCCCCGGGCGCCCGGCGCCCGCGGCACGCGGGCACCGGGCGCCGCGGGTGCAAGCGCCCGAGGCGCTGCCCGTGCTGCAGGCAGCGCGCCTGCCGCGCGCAGGCGGCCCTGTCGGAAAAATTATATAAATTTTTTTTTTTTTTAAATATAAATTCTAAATTTATATAAAAACAAAAGTTTTGAAAATCAAATTCATCATAGAATCAATTGCATCCACATATCTACAAAATCATACAATATATATATATATATATATATATACGTATATACGTAATCAATTAACCTGGCTCCGATACCACTGTAAGAAAATATGGTCAGAGTTACCCCTAGGGTACGCAGCGGAATTTCAAAAATTTTCTTAACAACAGGTTAATTGATTATGCATATGTCGTATATATATAAACACGTCAATTAGAAGACTAACCTTACTTCCAAAGCAGCTTCCAAGTCTTCGTAATATTCCGGTGTATCTTCTCCTTCGTCGAAGTCGAAGATATCTGCAATACTCTGTATATCTGCAAGACAATAAGAGTTAGTTTCCAGCTCCTAGAACCTCAACCTTGGTATCCACGGATGAACAGCCTATCGGAAAGAATGCTAGAATATTCTTTGTGTGACCAAGAAGACGGGGCGGCAATTCCCTCCGGTGGTGGTGCGCGCGTGTGAGGCTAAGGGAGGAGGGGAGAGCTTTTATTTTCTCTAAGAAAACTGGGTAGAATAATTCTCTAAGAATTGATTGTTCAGAAATCGTATATAAAAGCTCTCTAATAGTCTACTATATATAGTAGTCAATAGAAGCCTAAAGCATAAGCTATTAGACTTCGTAAAGGAATAAGAATCTAATTCTTATCGCACAAGGAAATCAATATCAAGTCTAGATTCATTCCCAATCAAATTAAAACTCAATCAGGAAAATCTAACTTATCCCTTGGACTTCTAATAGAGGAAGGAGTCGAACTCCTTCCCCTACACAACCACTCGCGCGCGCGCCTGTCCTACGGGACGTGGGTCCCACTTTTGGGACCCACTTATATTTCTAAGGCAATCCAAACTCCAAGTAGATTTTGTCAAAGTGCATATGTTAATTCTAAATTAACATATCCTTTATAATCAAACCTCCATTATATTTCTAAAATATAATCTTTAATTGTATTTACATGAAATACAATTAATTAGCCAATTCAATTAATAATTCCAAATCATTAATTGAGCCACCAATTATTATAATTAATTCCAAATCAATTATAATCCATCAATCACAATTAATTCCAAATTAATTGTGATTCCATCTTCAAGGATATTCTGATAGACTGAATCACCACATAGTGTGACCCATAGGGCCTCACCGTATTAAGCAAGTCCTAGACTAGGCAACATGGAATTCCTAGACGGTACCATTTGCAATATTAATACGTGAGGACGTTTGAGAGGTTTCTCAAAGCTAACCCTTTCGTTGCGAAGCCTGTTGCGCTCGACGCGGCGATGGTAACGTCCCTTCATCTGACTTGCTCGAATGTATCTAGGATCGATGATGTGTCTATCCCAATAATACATCCACGGGCGTCTCAGGGAGTTGCTTGGTTAAGATATACTTATGACCATCATAATATATTATTTGCACTGGCCAGTGACTTTACCAACACAACTATGCAGACTATGAGCAGTGCTCTCCTGTGCTACACTTGAGAGATGAATCATTCACAGAATCACTTATCACCCCCATTTCTATATAGCCATAATCCTGGATCGTGTCTTGGGTCAGCTGCTTATTCAGAGATGACATCGACGGGTCCACCAAGGATATGGGGCAACAAATGTGATGATAAAGTCCTGTAAGTGCAAAGGACGAATGGCATCACTTCGACAATTCACCGGTTCCCATAGACATGTCGGTGTAGAATATACATCGATGGGAGTGTCCGGTGGGTACTTCCATTGTTCGATAAAGCTTCTTCGAACAACTATGCGCAGTTATGGGAACGTTCCTTGATTGTCCAACAATTCGTTCCGTGGCCGTGGGATCGGCTCACACTTGCTCCAACAAGTATAACCTCCACGCATACTAGTCTTGTCAGGTACATTCAGACCCCCACATCCGAGATGTACCACGACTAGGGAGAGTTTGGGATAGATGATAACTCACATAGCTCCCACTAACTGTGTGATCGGTCATCTATCCGAGGGGACATTTTTAATATCAATACAGACAGTAATAAAGATATGACATGCTGCAGCCTGGTGTAATATAAATATGAAAGCGATACTCAATAGTAAAATGCAACAAACATATATTATATTACGTTGACCTGTGTAATAGTACATATATGTCCTCTATAATGGCACCATGCCCTTAGTAAGGACTGTCTCTAGGACATATACACTATCAGTTGTTACCAAGATGCTTTTTCAGCTTCTCTTTTGCTTTTCGCCTTTCAAGTTCCTTGCTGATGAATTTCTTCATGTTTTTGACAACCAAAGAGTTTTCATCAGTAGGTTCTTTTTCATTCTTCTTTTCAGAAGATGATGGCTTTGCAGCAAGAGCAATGTTTTGCGATTTTTCAACAAACACATTTTCTCTTTGCTTTGTCTCATAGTTGACAGTAGCAAGATGAGAGAACAACTCTGTTGGTGTAATGTCTGGCATTCCTTGATTGTAATAGAAATTCTGAGTGTGAATCCATTCTTGATTCAAACTTCTGATGATAGTTTTCACTTTCTCAGAATCTAAGTAAAGGTTTCCAACACCCAAGGCTGCCATTTCACTAACAAGAGTTGTGAATCTGAAATCCAAGTCTTCCAGTGACTCGTTTGTACCTTGCTTAAAGTTTTGAAACTTTAGCTTAAGTACTTCAAGTTTGTTTTCCTTGTTCTTGTCAGATCCAGCACAAAGATCTTGAACCATTTTCCAAGCTTCCTTTGCAGTCTTAGCACCCCAAAGTTTGCACTGTATGGTATCCGGAGTTGATCGAATGATGATGTTTCTTGCTTGGCCATCAAGACGGAATCTCTTAGCTTCGTCAGAAGTCTATTCCTCTCTTGGTTTTGGCAGAACCGTATCTGATGGTTCGCCTTGGATAGTTTCCTTTCCAGCTTCAGTGGTCTTGTGAGGGAAACTCCTTTCAACCTTAGTGATCTTGATAGGTCCATCATTAATGACGGTGACCATTTCATCACTAATGGCCTCAAGATGTAGCATCATGTTGTTTCGCCATTTCTCGTAATTTTCCAGCTTCAGCAAGGGAGCATCTCCTAAAGACATCCTGTCAGCAAAACACTACGAAACTGATCAAGTGAGAGTGATTTACGGAAAGCACCTAAGGGGATCTAGGTTCAGTGCTGAAGGTTAAAGAACCTCCAGCTCTGATACCACTTGTTGGTCCCTTTAAACAACAAGAAAAGACTAGAGGGGGGGTGAATAGTCTTTTCAAACTTTCGTCGTTTAAAACTTTCTCAACAAGTGCTTATTACTTTTTAGTAATGAGTTTACTGATACTTAACTCTCTCAGCAAGCGTAAGTTACTTTTTAGTAGCTAGGTTTGCTGATACTTAAAATCAGAGAGCGGAAGTCTTTAATACAATAAGTGCTCTTTCAGTAAGTAAAGGGTTCAGCAAGTGATGTGAGTGACTGTGTACAGACAGATATGATTTGCTGAAAACTAAGTACAGTAAGTAAATCACACAAACACTTTTATAGTGGTATCTGAGAGTGGCGTAATCTCTCAACTAATCCACTTTGTCCTTTCTAGGACTGAATCCACTAAGATATGATTGAGGTTCCTTACAATCTCCTATCTAAAGCGATTCAAACAGAAACCAAAGCACACTTGCTTCGTCTCCAACCTAATCTAGAGAACGTCACTTTATTCTCCACCAAACTTGGTACTTTTAATCAGCAACACTATGCTCGATTAAGTTCCCCCTGAATATCACGCTTGAGAGGGTGTATTTTCAGTTAGAGAGTTTTGGGGTGAGATAACTTAATTATAACTTATTCAGTTACAACAAGTAATCTAAGAAACACAACTTTGAATACTTTGCAGTAAACAAGTTTTATTGTTTCTGGTGTCAAGACTTATTCCTGTTCGAAAGAAAGAACACTTAACTAATTTCTTAGCCGAGTTTGTTCTACTTCTTCACAAGTAGCTTTTTCAAGCTTTAATTCTTGGAACGAATCAATGGCAGTATAGAGTGTTTGAAGGTATGTGAGTTTAAGCACAAGTGAGAGTATGATCAAATTGTTGACACACTTCAACTCTTCGCCGGATGACCTCTATTTATAGTGAAAATTAGGAGCCGTTTGAATTTTAAATTCCAAGGCTTTTGATCCTTAAGATGTCACTATCTTGCTTTTGTACTTTCAGCAGCGTCCTTGTTTGTCTTCTAGTCTTCATGTTCTTCGCATGCAAGCTTTGCATTTAATGCTTATTTGAATAGAATTCAAACAGTAACATTGGAGCGCAAAAGTCAGTACTTTCATCAAGAGGTCACATATGTTCCATCAGCAAGTGGTCAGTCTCAGTTTCAGTAAGCACAACCTACTATGTCTTTCAGATTTTCACTTATGCAATGTTGTTGCTGATGTTTCCACTTTCTGAGCAACATGTGCCTTTATAGATACCAGTCTTCAGAAATCTTCTAGTCTTCAGATCTTCGAAATCTTCAAGTCTTCAGTTTCTTCGAAATCTTCAATTCTTCAGATCTTCAAAAACTATTCTAGCTTTCTGAGCGGTTTCTAAATGCTTCAATAGTTTGTTTGTAAAAACAAAGTACATCATCAGCAAATGCTTCAATAGGTTACCAATGAGGTCTAGCTCAATTGGTTAGACTGAGGTATCATGACACTAGAGGTCATAGGTTCAATTCTCGCCAAGTGCGGGATTATTTATAATTTACTAGCTTTGTAATGTTACTTATTAAAAAAAAATGCTTCAATAGGTTATTTTCTTTTCAGAAAATAAGATACATCATATGCTACAGCATCAATAAGTTATTTTTTTTCAAAAAATAAAATACATCATACGCGGTAAAAACCAACCTATCTAGCACCTAATCTAAGTCTTCAGCGAACGTTCCTCTTTTACAATGTCCTTAAAATTCTAAATTCCTATGGACCTTAAGAGTACTAGTTACTGGACTTTCCTTAATTTAGCATGGTTAATTGCTCATCAAAATTACAAGTTTCCTAACATTTTTTTTTTCCGTAAACAAAAGGAAGGGACAAGACACCCTTTTCAAATCAAGTCTGAGCAAGTTTATATATAGATCAAATAAACAAAGTCGATTGAACGACAAATAAATTTTGAGTTTAACCTACCGTACATTTCAAGAAAACAAAACTGGCAGAGATAAATAAAAATTTACCTGCACGGACTGGACGCTCTTCAGTTCCAGCACCGTATTTGTGATTTTGTAGGTTAATTGAGATGTGTTTGTGATTTTGAGGTTATGTGGAGTAATATATACACGGAAATCCTGACCAGCCCAAAAGCCAAATCGAATTGGAAAAGGAAAGTAAAAAACCCCTAACAATTTTATGATAGGGAATACTTTCCTTAACGTATGAAGCTGGAAGGTTTGTATGGGTAATTCTTATTAATTCACGATCCAAGTATGAATTTTGGTTATCCTCAAATAAAAAAAATTAATTGGAATGTAGAAGGTAGGTATTCCAATGCACCTCCCTTAAATTCTCGACGTTTTAGGAGGGTACAAGCCGTCCGTATAAATTCTAGGGGTAGCTCCCACCGTTGATACGTTGTAGCACTTTATCTCGTATAACACTTAGTTTCCTGCAATTCTGGATAGTCCCGCTCTTACCACTCATAACGATCCATTCAATCTCAAATAATGTGTGATGTAAAATACTACAGCACGCACCACTGTATACACAAGTAATATGAAGCATTCATATGGAAAATTAAACCTGAGGGAAAGATCAATGATCTACTGAATCCATTAGGCCTGCTTAGGCCATCATTATCGGTACATGGAGGGTCACTGTTTGGTGGCTCACTGTACAGTGGGCCCCACCGACCCCCCAATTAAAAAAAAGAATTGTGATGGGCGCACAAAATTGTGCGCCCATTTCACTACAAGGAGTACAGCTTTCAGCGACGGATCCATCCGTCGCTGAAAAACACCGATCGGTCGCTAATAACAATTAGCGACCGATCGGTGCTTTTAGCGACGGATAAAATCTTCGTCGCTAAACCGTTAGTCGCTAGCGAATTAGCGATGGATTAGCGACGGATAAGGAGATTGACTTTGAGCAACCGATGACTCATCCGTTGCTAAGGTCCAAGCCACGTGGCTTGGGCCCCGGAGATCCAGCGACGGATAACTCATCCGTCACTGGATCTCTGGTGCTCTCAGCGACGGATGAGTTATCCGTCGCTGGAGCTCTGGAGCTCCCAGCGACGGATAAAGTCATCGGTTGCTAATTTTATTTTATTTTAATTTTTTAGATATAATAATGAGAACCAAAATCAAATGCAACCTGTTCAATTAAGCAACATGTTACAGAAATTCTTATAGACCAAATAAACAAAAAAATAATCCAAAAAAATCATAATAAATGTACCAAAACCCTCCATACATATAATAATAATCATACGTACACAATACTAATCCAAAATAATATCATACTGTACACAGTATTCATGTAGAAAATAGTAAATAGAGTCGAAAAGGATAGGGATCATGGAGAGATAGGTGATTCCATCCCCAGCTTCTCATACACCTGAGCAAGCATAGTATCATATCGAGCCTGCTTCGCAGCTAGCCTCTTCACCTCCTCATCCCTCTCCTGCAACTGAAGTAAGAGGGCATGCTCTCGAGCGGAAGCTGCTGCTGAAGATGTACCGGCACGGGAACGACGAGTCGGTCTCGAGTCCAATTCAGGGACGACTGCTGCACTCCCCAGTCCCAAGCGACGGCCCTTCTCGTCTGGAGGATTCACCTCGAGAAAAATTGCATTCATTTCCTCAACAGTGAGATCCTGATCACGAATTCTGGCCTCGTAGGCCGTCTGAAATTATAAATCAAGAGTATAAGGTGTTAGTTATGTTGTTAATTAGTTATGAAATCATCATTATTTAATAAACACATGTATTGTTGAACTTACCGCAATTGTTGTGGCCTCGTCACACAACCACTGTCCGTCCTTGGCCTTCTGAGATCTCGAGAACAAGGTGAATAGGAGACTCTCCTTATCCTTCAACTGAATGACACATGAAAGCATCATATACTTAGTTTTAAAGTTCGAAATGCAAGTAAATAACAAGTATAAGAATGATGAATTCACAAAGTAAATACACTTACCTTCTCCCTCACATGTGCTGTAGCGATCGACTCAGAGCCAAAACGGTGTGTCACCAGGGTACGGCTCCCATCATTCGGCTGCTTCTTCCTGTTCTCAGTGTTCTGGTCAGCCTACGCCTGGACTCTCTCGTTAGCCCAATACACCTTCCACGCCTCCCAAATTTCATCTCCGGGCCAATCACCGGACGGCCCTTTGTATACAGTTTCTTAATGTTATGAACCATGCACTTGTAAAGGGCACTACCATGAGAGTTGAAGCTCAACCAGAGATCCATCAGCAATGCTTTCGGAAGGAAGAAATCTTTCTACACAATTACAAATAAACATCGAAACACATACGTTGGTGAATACTTAAAAGCATTCAAGTATAACAAGGGGAAACAACATGTATCAAATATATAACAAGGGGAAACAACATGTATTCAAGTATATCGGTGACTAACATATCACCCAAGTTCAGTGACTAACATACCACTCAAATATAGTGGCTAACATACCACTCACATATAGTGGCTACCATACCACTCACATTGTCTTATATTTCACTAAAACAATGGTGACTAACATATCACCCAAGTACAGTGGCTAACATACCACTCACAACACAAACAATTAGGTAACTAATGTACGATTATTAACTCACCCTCAGCTCCTCGAACAGCTCTCCCTTAATTTGGTCCGGGATGCAATGCCACTGGCTGCCACCCTCTTGCGGTGGGATCATCCTGTTCCGTATTATCCCACTGAGTACTTTGGCAACGCGATCCCCATACAACCTGTGAAGAACAGGTAAGTCAATAGTGAAACCTTCGGTTAGTTCGGTATATATATATTAAAAGTTCGTAAATCAATTAATGCCTAATACTTATTTCACTCCATTGGGGTAAAGGACAGGGCGACCATTCCATATCAGACCATCTTCCGGCCTTTGAAAGGGACAACCGTCATCTGGAACGTGGGCCCACGCGTCGTGGAGGGAGGAATAGGCAGTCGAGCCCCTACTCGACCCAGGTGGAGTCCCAAAAACAGTAGGGGAGCCCTGCTGTGAGCCCTTCCCTGTGTCCTCTCCGTCGGTATCATCCCTCTGGGACTGCGGGGTCAGGTATCGTGGCCTCCTGGGTCGTGGCATCTGCAATAAAAAGATCCGTGTTAGTACATACACAATTGAATATAAAACATGTAAAGTCATTAAGACATAAAGTAAGGAACGACGCTGGACATTTGGGTGGTCATGCCAGTAGGCCTGCCAATACTCATGAAGGGGAGCTGGCATCCATTACGAAGGCGAAACTCCCAACAGTCAGTTGGCTTTCCAAGCCTCAAGTAGGATATCCCCCAACGTAGGAACTGACATCTAATAATAATCAACCTAATATATAAGATGTAAAATCAGAGATCTAATAATAATCCCCCAACAAACGAACTGCCTCACCATGATGATCACACCTCATATTTAGGGACAAAACCATTACGCTTCAAATGGTCTACAACCACCGTAGAGGGTAAGTACTTACGGTTCCTACATTTCTTATGGTTGCAAGGACACTTCATCATCCCAGTACTCAAACACTCGGGTTTTGACAATGCAAATTCGATAAATGCATTGACCCCTTGTACAAACATAGGCAAAAGTATTCCATCTGCAATCCTACTGTACATCCAAGTACGATCGGGATTCATAATTGAATGCTAAACCTGACCAATGGAAGTTTAGTACATTGCGGCTAACGTTGTTTTTCATTTCTATTTTTAGGTTATTACTTGCCATTTATCATACTTGTAATTTAAAAAAAAATTATATGATTTATCATATTTTTATAAAATAACCACAATTCTTACCCATTTTTAATTTGCATTATACTTACAATATTTCTAAATTACAACTAAAAATACTTATAATACATACTCATTTTAATTTATCAATGAGTTCTTTATTTTTATACTTATAATTTTTTTAAATATGAATACAAATACTTATAATACGAAACTATGGTGAAATTATCAACTACGGTTAACCACTAGAATTTATCAAGTTATATTTCGATTATAGTTATACATTTTCATTAACAACTAATTATAATTATGGCCGAATCATACTACAACTCAATTCTAGCTCTTCATTCATCTGAAACAAAGTCTCAACACTCCAACTAACAATTCCTAAAAGAAAGTTCCAATTCCTAACACAAATTATCAATTTCTAAAATACCCAAATCTATCAAATTCACCAACCAAAACTTATGCATCCCCCGTAATTTGAGCTACACAACATAATAGATACTAGTAGAATGCATACAATTCATTGAAATAGGAAAAAAACGAAGAATACCCAAATTTAAACAAGTTAGGGTTCGAAGTTAATACCTTTGATTGCGGATGAAAGGTTGAAAGAATCACGCAATTGACTAACCACCCTTGTTTCGTGCTTGAAAGAGCTTCGAAATGACTATAAGATTGATGGAAATGGTGAAGAAATGAAGATGATATGGGAGGATGTGTTGTCGCCGGTGAGAAAAACGGGGAGGAAGCAGCTTCTCTGTCTGTGTTAATGTCTGAGACTCGCGTCTCAGACATATATATTCCCTGTTTAGCGACGGATGGCTCATCCGTCGCTAAACAGCGACGAATGGAGCCATCGGTCCTAAATATCGACGGATGACGTCATCGATCGCTATATATCAAAATCCTTTTTCTTTTTTTTTACTGGGTCAACGCCTAGCGACGGATAATTCATCTGTCGCTAAATAGCGACCGATAGACTTCATCGGTCGCAAAAAACAGCGACCGATGAGTCATCCGTTGCTATTTAGCAACGGATGAGTCATCCGTCGTAGAACCTCCACGCCCTACGTGCGCTTTATAGCGAACTGAGTTTATCCGTCGCTAGGGGAGTTTATCCGTCGCTAAAAGACCGATCGGTCGCTAAAATTAGCAACCGATCGATCCGTCGCTAAAAGTGGTTGCTGAAAGTGAGATTTATTGTAGTGTTTGGCCACCTGGCCATTGTGGAGGGGGACTTGTCCCCCTCCTATTTGCTACTTTTTTTTTATTTTCTATTTTTATTTTCTGTTTTTTTTTATATTATCTTTTATAATACATTATATTTTTATTATTTAAAAAAAAATTATATATTAAAATTTATAATTTTTTCCCTCTATAAATATAACATAGTTTCATGACATTTTACACACTTCTAAATTCCCCTCTATAAATATAACATATGTATATTTATTTTGTTTTTTCATAATTCTGCATTTCATGTTTTTCGTTGTAATAAATTTATAAAAATATTGTAATATTAATTTGTTTTCCTTTAGTTTTAGTAGTGGTTGTACTTTATTAATATAATAATGCTTAATTTGTTATTTTGGAATATTAGAGAAATTTTCTAGATTAATATAATAATTTTATAATAATATACAATTATTATATTATAATTATTAAATGATAATAAGAAAATAAAAAAAGAAATAAATTGAATTGGTTGGATGGTGGGTGGTCATATATAAATGTGTGGTTTTTGGTGTTGTGGTGGGTTGGTTGAAGTATGATAGAGATATAAAATTGGATGATAGAGATATAAAATTGGATTGTGGGGTTGGTGGTTATGGATAGGCTCTATATAAGTAGGGAGTCGTCCATCACACTATCACACTGCATGATAATGCCAACCAAATTCCTTGATGAAGCGACTTGACTCTCGTATTTAATGTATCTAAATCCTCATCACCTGTTTTCTAACCAAAATTCGAATGACATGGGACGTTATATATATAATGGCTGTGAGAGGCCGGTAAATCTCATAAAATTCTTAATTTTTCTAAATACTAGTGGTAAAATTCACCTTATACTGAGCGTTCCCTGAAATCATTCTTGGAATCCCTTGCCCAAGCTAGAGTAGCAAATTGAATGGGTAACTCAGGTTTGCAAGCATTTAACATCCTTAGTAACAGAAAAATGCAGACTCGCAATGAGATCAATCCAACATATAGCAGCAAATTTGTATCCAGAGTTCATACAAGCTAATAGAAGTGATATCTTCTTCAATTAGTTTCTCGTCTTGTTCAATTCGAGTATAAGTTTACTCAACTTTGAGCTCAACTCACAAAAATAACAGTCGGTATAATGGGATTACACGGAATCTTGCCAAGTTCGAATTTCAGCAGAATTCAGACAATCGAATCTGTAATTGCACGTCTGACATTTCTAGATATCGTGTCATGTATGTTTTCCTGCAGGAAAGGTATTTAAGGTTATATTATTACACTCTGTGTATGTCTTAATAGAAACTGTTGAGCTTATCAATGGCCTTTACCTTAGTTGTGGGTATTTTGAATTCCGATTGTGTTATCGTCTCGTACAAGAGGATGTACCTCCAAGCCAATTCACATATAAGTTCTTCAGGTGCATCCGGCAAGACCTGATCAGGAGGCATTATGAAGAGCGAATTATATTATGTACATGAATTCCAAGTAACAGGAGAAAGAGTTTTGTTCATCTAAATCACCTCATCCTCGTAAGGGTTGCAGTGATCTTTAAACCACAATCTCAAAAATTCCTGCAAAAGTTTTACAGGAAGCAAACCGTTAATCCTGAGACTTAAAACAAACAAAGGAGTTGTGGCTGTAAGTCTATAACAGACGAAGATATGATAATGACCTTGTCGATATTTTCAGGTTCAAGACCACTTTGAAAACGTTCCTCATAGGAATTCGCTATCCAATATCTGCTTGAGTCAGGGGTATGCACCTATAGTTTTGCAAATGGAAATATCAAATTTTACTCTTGCCCGCAGCAGACAGTTAGGTACCAAGGATACTATGCAAAGGCTACAAGAAATTAACCTCATCAATCAAGCGTATTATGCCATCAGATCCTTTTCCAAATTCATATTTAGTATCCACCAGAATTAGGCCGTGTTCCTTAGCTATGCGCTGCAATAATAAACGAAAGAGTTGGTCAAGCCAAGCGTGTCGGTGAGGCTTCTCGAGAAAAGTTTTAAGCAAAAGAATGTACAATTGTACACTAGTTACTGGTATAGTGAACAATTCACTGCTTATGTTTGAGGCTGTGGTGTGGCTGATAATTTAGAAACTTAACAAACCGGCAACGAATTTGCACCCGATTTTCAAAAGTACAGCCAATATGCATGCATAAAGAGTATACTAAATAATTTCAGCTATCATACACCATCCAGGATTCCAGGTATCAATAAAGGCTTACATGATGCAATTACAATGATGAGCATATAGTTATCGCATCACAGTTATCTACAGAATAACGGAAGCACAAATACTTATATAGTTATATCATGTCTCATGGTTACACAGTAAACTAGGAAGCACTAATACTAATACGTATACGCGAGAAAACCGGAAAGATTCAAAATACCAAAATAGGAATACGTTAATATTGTTTTTTTTTAATATAATAGCAAGAAGTACCAAACACCTAAATTAAATCCAATAAATCACATTTTAATTACTTCCAAATCGATCTAACTAAACCATCCAAATTCTAAATATAAATATAATTTTAATGTGTGTAATGAAATCCAACCCAATAAGTCTCCGACCAATTAATTAAACTATATATAAAAGCCCAAAACCCAATAAAACCATACTAAATTATGTAAATCGGAGAAATTGCAATAAGAAGAAAGGATTAACCAATCAATAGAGTAAAGAAATAATGAAAACAGTGAAAGAATACATATTTGTTCCGTTTTCAACCGATTTCGACAGTTTGTACTCAGTCCACAAGTTTAACATTTCATGCTTCCTTGATAGTAAATAGTTGATTCAAGTTTCTGTGACAAGAAAAAGCATGCCCCATTCATCATTTCATCTGTTATATTTGTTAAATAATACTAGCTCATGGTATTCTCTGTCTATTTTTATCTGTACTCTCTATTTAAAGTCTTTAATTGGTATGTAAATTTCTTTTTCGCACAAAAGGAAGGAAATAAAAAAAAGAAGATATAGAGTTGGTACAATAGTCAACAAAAAGAACAAGTGTGCTTGAATACCTGCCCATACTCGAATAGGCTTAATGCTGCTCTACTTGCTTCATCATATTCAGCCTGAGTCATAAGTCCATGCTGAACAATCTGGAATTAAATACCAAAGGGAAACTGCAATCAAATTTCTATGATAAATGCATCTAAAGAATGAATGAGCTTTGGTTAAGTAAGCGAATGAAAGATAGGAATATACCAAAACCAATTAGCACAACCGCACAAGAACCAAAATACAATTTCAAAGAAAAAAACAAAGATAATGATACAGTGGATCAGGAAAAGAGATAAATAAAATGCAACCTCTTGTTGAGATATGGGAACATCATGATCCGCAGCTTTGGTAGTGGGTGTGAGAATGCTTGCCGGTAACTTTTGATTTTTCACCAAATCTAGAACAGAAGATGCCAACAACTATCAGCGAGCAATAATAAGTAGTAAACCTGGTGTGCCTATTCTCAGTTACAATTCTCACCATCTGGAAGAGGATTTCCACAATAATTGCGTACGCCATTTTTGTAGACAGTCCAGAGTGATGTATCAGTACTTCCAGTCACATATCCTCTCACTATGCATTGGATACAAACCAAGAAAATTATAACTAAAATCACCAATTTTAAAGTACATCAATACTACCTCAAACTTTCGCAAACTAGTTGAATGGCATGAATAAAATTGAATAACTCACCAACAAATTCAACCGGAAACACTGAACACTTCCTTGCAATAGTTACATTCTGATCCGGGGCGCAAATAACTGCATTCGGGACAATGTGTTGAGTTTTGTCAAACCACCACATGCTCGTCTGATTGAGTACCTGAAAACAGGAGCGGTTAGTTATTGTTAGGAAACTTGTAATTTTGATGAGCAATTAACCATGCTAAATTAAGAACAGTCCAGTAACTAGTACTCTTGAGGTCCATAGGATTTTAGAATTTTTAAAGGACATTGTAAAAGAGGAACGTTTGCTGATGACTTAGATAGGTGTTTAGATAAGTTTTTATCCTTGTGGATGACGTACTTTAATTTCTGAAATGAAATTAATCTATTGACACTTTTGCGTATGATGTATTTTATTTTCTGAAAAGAAAATATCTTATTGATGCTTAGCTTTGATGTAACTTATTTTCTGAAAAGAAAATGACCTATTGAAGCATTTGCTGAAGATGTATTTTGTTTATTATAAACAAATTATTGAAGCAAATAAGAAACCGGTCAGAATCATGAAGACTTTTGAAGATCTGAAGACTTGAAGACTTGAAGACTTGAAGATTGCTGAAGACTGGTAAGGCACGTGTTGCTCAGAAAGTGAAATTTTCAGCAACAGCATTGCATAAGTGAAAATCTGAAAGACAGAGTAGGTTGTGCTTGCTGAAACTGAGAATAAACACTTGCTGATGATCATATGTGACCTCTTGCTGAATGTACGTGATTTTGCGCTCCATTGTTACTGTTTGAATTCTATTCAAAGGTGCATTTAATGCAAAGCTTACACGCGAAGGACATAAAGACTAGAAGACAAACAAAGGTTGCTGCTGAAAGTACAAAAGCAAGATAGTGACATGTTAAGGAACAAAAGCCTTAGGATTTGAAATTCAAACGGCTCCTTACTTGCACTATAAATAGAGGTCATCCGGCAAAGAGTTGGAGTGTGTCAACAACGTGATCAAACTCTCACTTGTGCTTAAAATTCACAAACCTTCAAACACTCTTACTGCCATTGATCCGTTCCAAGACTTAAAGCTTGAAAAGCTACTTGTGAAGAAGTAGAACAAACTCGGCTAAGAAATTAGTTAAGTGTTCTTTCTTTCGAACAAGAACAAGTCTTGACACCAGAAACAATCAAACTTGTTTACTGCAAAGTATTCCAAGTTGTGTTTCTTAGATTACTTGTTGTAACTGAAGAAGTTATAATTAAGTTATCTCACCCCAAAACTCTCTAACTGAAAATACACCCTTTCAGGCGTGATATTCAGGGGGAACTTAATCAAGCATAGTCTTGCTGATTAAAAGTACCAAGTTTGGTGGAGAACAAGGTTGAGTTCTCTAGTTTAGGTTGGAGACAAAGCAAGTGTGCTTTGGTTTCTGTTGAATCGCTTTAGATAGAAGATTGTAAGGAACCTCAATCATATCTTAGTGGATTCAGTCCTAGAAAGGACAAAGTGGATTAGTTGGGAGATTATGCCACTCTCAGATACCACTCTAAAAGCGTTTGTGTGATTTACTTACTGCATTTAGCTTTCAGCAATTTGTATCTGTTTGTACACAGTCACTCACATCATTTGCTGAAACACTTTACTTGCTGAAAAAGCACTTATTGTTTCAAAGACTTCCGCTCTCTTATTTTAAGTATCAGCAAACCAAGCTACTGTAAAGTAACTTACGCTTGCTGAGAAAGTTAAGTATCAGCAACCTCATTACTTAAGTACTTGCTGAGAAAGTCTTAAACGACAAAAGTTTGAAAAGACTATTCACCCCCCCCCCCTCTAGTCTTTTCTTGTTGTTTAAAGGGACCAACAAGTGGTATCAGAGCAGGAGGTTCTTTAGCCTTCTGCACTGAACCTAGATCCCCTTAAGTGCTTTCCTTAAATCACTTTCACTTGATCAAGTTTGGTAGTGCTTTGCTGACAGGATGTCTTTAGGAGATGCTCCCTTGCTGAAGCTGGAAAATTACGAGAAATGGCGAAACAATATGATGTTAAATCTTGTGGCCATTAGTGATGAGATGGTCACCGTCATTAATGATGGACCTATCAAGATCACCAAGGTTGAAAGGAGTTTCCCTCATAGAACCACTGAAGCTGGAAAGGAAACCATCCAAGGCGAACCATCAGATACGGTTGTGCCAAAACCAAGAGAGGAATGGACTTCTGACGAAGCTAAGAGATTCCGTCTTGATGGCCAAGCAAGAAACATCATCATCAGATCAACTCCGGATACCATACAGTGCAAACTGTGGGGTGCCAAGACTGCTAAGGAGGCTTGGAAAATGGTTCAAGATCTTTGTGCTGGATCTGACAAGACCAAGGAAAACAAACTTGAAGTACTTAAGCTGAAGTTTCAAAACTTTAAGCAAGGTGCTAATGAGTCACTGGAAGACTTGGACTTCAGATTCACAACTCTTGTTAGTGAAATGGCAGCGCTGGGTGTTGGAAATTTTTATTCAGATTATGAGAAAGTGAAAACTATCATCAGGAGTTTGAATCAAGAATGGATCCATACTCAAAATTTCTATTATAATCAAGGAATGCCTGACATTACACCAACTGAGTTGTTCTCTCATCTTGCTACTGTCAATTATGAGACAAAGCAAAGAGAAAATGTGTTTGCTGAAAAATCGCAAAACATTGCTCTTGCTGCAAAGCCGTCATCTTCTGAAAAGAAGAATGATAAAGAGCCTGCTGATGAAAATGCTTTAGTTGTTAAAAACATGAAGAAATTCATCAGTAAGGAACTTGAAAGGCGAAAAGCAAAAGAGAAGCTGAAAAAGCATCTTGGTAACAACTACCATAAGTACAAGAATGACACTAGCTCGCTGAACAAGCAAGCTCAGCAAGCTATATCATCAGAAGAACCAGCAGTTGGAAATGATCTATGTTTTTACTGCAAAAAGCCTGGACACTTCAAAGCAAATTGCCCCTTGCTGAAAGGCAAATCTGCTGAAAAGAAGAAGAAGTTCAAAAGAGCTTTCATTGCTGAAGAAAAGAAGAAGCTTCAAGCATAAATCGATGCATTATGCATTGAGACAAGCTCCGAGGACAGTGAGGATGAAAGTTCAGACACCGACGATGAGGAAGCCACTCTAGACGTGGAGATTGGCAAAGAAGTGTGTGGAATAGCTATGGAAGCTTATCCAGATGTGTCGAACTACGAATTCTGCCTCATGGACGGTCAGGTAAATGATTCTACCTCTGACTCTTATTCAGAAAGTGAAGACGAGATTGACCTTGACAAGATTCAAGGAGAAATCGAAAGATTTGAGAAAACTCTCAGGAAACAGCAAGAAAACTTCAACTTGCTGAAACTCTGACCAAGCAAACTACTGAAAAGTACGTTTTGCTGAAGGAAGAGATAGAAGAAAAGGATGCTGAAATAAGGCGTCTTAAGAAGTTGATTGCTGAGGCTGCAAAGAAAATTCTCAAATGGCGTTAGAATTAGAAGAGTATCAGTCCTCAATTCTAAAGTTACTTGCTGAAATCCAAGAAATGAAAAGATGAAAATCAATTTCAAATCTTATGTGGAAGCGAGTAATACGCTGACTGAACTAAACTCTTATTTGAGAGATCCATCTCAGAAAGAAGGTTTAGGAGCAACGTGTGAAGGTGATAACGTAGAAATCTTGAGAAAAGATAAATCACCTATCTCCTTTGTACGTGCTACTGATAGTAGTTCACCAGTGATCTATCAGTTTGGTCAAACTAAGGTTGCTGGAACATGCAATCAAGTACCTATGACCATAAAGCCCGCTGTTGCTGCTCAAAGTAACAAGACTTTAAAAGGAAAACAGGTTGCTGTGAAGCAAACTGGAAAGAAAAAGAATGCGTGAAGCATTCCGCCAAACAAGTTGCTGAAAAGCAAGTTGTTAAGTCTAAAGGCAAGATTACCAAAAGTAATCAGAAGTCCTTTGCTGACAAACCTGAATCAAGTAAGGTTGCTGATGCTAAAGCTCAGCATTCTCCAAAGAGTGGACTCGGTTTCAAAACCAAACAAAGTCAACTCTTTCATGAGTATAAGCAAAGTCAGCAAAGATACTTCAAAGAGATGAAGAAAACCAAGCCTAAGAGTTCTGAAAAGACTCCTAATGCTAGGACTAGAAGGAACCTTGCTAGAAAAGAACTTACTGAAAAGTATGTTCAGCAAAAGGTCAACAGAGCAAGACACCACATCAGAAAGTGGATTTGACCAGCACGAGTCAAAAGTCTTTTAGCTCAAAACCTCCTAGTTCCTCAGCAAGTAGAAAACAAGTCAAAGTTGAAAAACTTCAGACTTGGGTTTCCACTGGACGCATTCTTGAACATGTTAATGGACATCCATCAATGGATAATTAACTTGTTTGCTCTTGATTGTGCAGACTGCAGCCACGGAGACAAACGATGCAATCTGGCACTTTGATAGTGGTTGTGGAAAGCACATGACGGGCAACAAGAATAACCTTATAAACTATAGACGGTGGTCTAAAGGTCCAACAATAAGGTTTGCTGGTGGAGGCTCCGGATCTACAAAAGGCTATGGTGATGTGAAGTTGGGATGTATAACCATTTCTGGAGTTCTTTATGTCAAAAATCTTAAGTTTAACCTTTTCAGCATGAGTCAATTTGCTGACAAAGGATACTTCATCGAAATTAAAAGTGATGAATGTAAACTTGTAGATTTTGAGACTAAAAAGGTTATAATGATTGCAAGAAGATCAGGAGGATTGTACACCGTTGATTGGTCTTCAGCAAACGTTGAAAAATGCCTTGTCTCAGATCATGATTGCCTTGCTGAAAAAGCATGGTTATGGCATAAACGAACAAGTCATCTAAACTTCAAGACGCTGAATAAGCTGTCTAAAAGGCACTTGTAGTTGGATTACCTAGGGTTACTTTTAAGAAGGATGGTGTTTGCAATGCATGTCAGCAAGGAAAGCAAACCAAATCTTCTTTCAAGAACAAGGCAGTACCATCAACTACAAAACCTTTACAACTCCTGCACATGGACTTGTTTGAATCTTCTTCAACAAGCTATGCTGGTAAGAAGTATGGTCTAGTCGTGGTAGATGACTATTCAAGATTCACTTGGGTAGTATTCATCAAGCACAAATCTGAAACCAAGACTGAAATACCTAACTTGCTGAATAAGCTTGAAGTCATGAAAAATGACAAGGTAAGAGTCATAAGGACAGACCATGGTACTGAGTTTGTAAACCAGTACATAACTGAATATTGTACCTCCAAAGGTATTCACATCAGTTATCCTCAGTAAGGACACCACAGCAAAATGGTGTTGCTGAACGGAAGAATCGTACCCTGAAGGAAGCCGCAAGAACAATGCTTGCTGACACTGTGATAAGTGAGGCTTACTGGGTTGAAGCGATTAATACCGCCTGCTATACTCAGAATAGATGTTTGATTACTAAGGAATACAACAAAACTCCTTATGAATTGTTTGTTGGAAGACCTCCTAACATCACTCATCTAAGAGTATTTGGTTGCAAGTGTTTCGTTCTTAACAATGGTAGAGAATACCTAAGAACATTTCAACCAAAAGCAGACGAAGCGATATTTCTTGGCTACTCTTTGCATAGTAAATCTTACAGAGTTTACAACAAAAGGCACAAAAGATTGAAGAATCTGTGCATGTTGTATTCTACGAAAAGACGCAAGGTGTGCCTGCTGAAGAAGAAATATCAGAATGTATGAAAAAGCTAATCATACATGAGCAAAGAACTGAATCTGATGCTAGGCAAATCAAGTCAATTGAACTGAATGATGATTCTGACAATGATTTTCCTCCCCCGAGTCATGACGAGATGAATATAGTTCACGACAAGGAATTTCCAGCAAAAGATGCGGTTGCTCCGGAAGTTGCTGAAATTACGCAATCTCCAGTGCCTGCTGATGAAATATCTCAACCCAACAATGCTGAACAAGCAGTTGCTGACGATCAAATCTCAGCCGAGACACAAATTCCCAGTAGTACTGAACAAGTACATACTGAAGAGTCACATGCTGATGAGCAAACATATCCTGATCCAATAAACAGGAAACCTGTTAATAAATGGATTAGAGATCATCCCTCTACGGATATGATTGCCAATATTAACAAACGCCAAGTGACTAGATCCAAAGCTACTCAAGGACTTGCTGAAGAAGCAACTGTCGTGGAAGTAGAATCTTTATTCTCTTGCTTTGTTTCAGAAATTGAACCTAAAACCATAGAAGAAGCTTTGAAGCATTCTGAATGGATAAAGGCAATGCAAGAAGAATTGGATCAATTTGAAAGAAACAAAGTCTGGAAACTTGTGCCACTTGCTGAAAATAAGAAAGCTATTGGTACAAAGTGGGTGTTCAGAAACAAGCTGAGCGAGTCTGGTGAAGTAACAAGAAACAAAGCACGCTTAGTTGCTCAAGGTTACTGTCAGACTGAAGGATTGGACTATGATGAGTCTTACGCTCCAGTTGCAAGATTGGATGCTATTAGGCTTTTCTTGGCCTTTGCTGCTCACAATGACTTCATTGTTTACCAAATGGATGTTAAGAGTGCATTCTTAAATGGTGAACTTGCTGAAGAAGTCTACCTAGAACAACCCCCCGGCTTTGAACTTCCCTCAGAAACCAAGATGGTATATAAGCTTCAGAAAGCTGTATATGGTCTAAAGCAAGCACCAAGAGCATGGTATGATACCTTAGCTAAGTTCTTGCTGGAAAATGGTTTCAAGAAAGGTGAAGTCGACAAAACTCTTTTACCATGAACCATGATGGTAAATTAATCTTAGTCCAAATTTATGTGGATGACATAATTTTTGGATCTAAGGACAAGCAACTTTGTGAGGATTTGCCAAACTCATGACAAATAAGTTTGAAATGAGTATGATGGGAAAATTGAATTATTTCCTAGGGTTGCAAGTCAAGCAACTCAAAGATGGAATATTCATAAATCAAGCAAAGTATGCGAAAGAAATGCTCATAAAGTTTAGGATCAAAGAGGATGAAAAACCTGAAAAGATCCCTATGAGTGTTGGTACCAAATTGGGCTATACTAAAGAGGACAAAAGTGTTGAAGAACACAAGTATAGGAAGCTCATTGGTTCCTTGTTGTATTTAACAGCAAGTAGACCTGACATTCAGTATGCTGTTTGTGTGTGTGCAAGATTCCAATCGGATCCAAGAGAATCACACTACAAAAAGGCAATTAAAATACTGAAATATGTTAAAGGTACAGTCAATGTTGGATTATGGTATCCAAAAGATTCTGGACTTGAATTGGTTGGCTATTCTGATGCTGATCATGGTGGATCAACTCTTGATAGAAAAAGTACCTCTGGAACTTGTCAGTTTTTGGGTACTAGATTAATATCATGGTTCAGCAAGAAGCAAACGTGTGTCGCCAATTCATCTACAGAATCTGAATACATTGCAGCTGGTTGTTGCACAGCTCAAATCCTATGGATTCAGCAACAATTAAGA
Source organism: Plantago ovata (assembly GCA_028274465.1). Taxonomy (NCBI): domain Eukaryota; kingdom Viridiplantae; phylum Streptophyta; class Magnoliopsida; order Lamiales; family Plantaginaceae; genus Plantago; species Plantago ovata. The sequence continues at coordinate 73,853,538 of CM051455.1, forward strand.
GATTATGGTATTTCTGCAAAGAAAACACCAATCTTTTGTGATAATACAAGTGCTATTGCAATTACGCAAAATCCTAAGTTTCACTCTAGGACCAAGCACATTGATATTAGACATCATTTCATTAGAGATCATGTGGAAAAAGGTGATATTGAGGTTGTGAAAGTAGGTACTGAAGATCAGCTTGCTGACATCTTTACCAAGCCCCTACCGGATAATAGGTTCGCAATGCTAAGGTATAACCTTGGATTGATTGAACTACCTCAATAAAGGATACACTTGGCAGAATGCTGAAACAGGTATTCAGCAAGCCAAAGTATTCCTGTCCAAAAGACCAAGTCACTGATTTCTTCTAAGAAATGATAAGTCACAACATGATTGCTGAAACAGGCATTCAACAAGTAATTCCTTCAAAACAGGTATTTTTAGGAAACTTGATCACTTGCTGAGACAGGAACTCAGTAAGTGAAAGAACTTAAGGATTGCTGAGACGGGTACTTAGACAATCAAAAGATACTGAAACAGGTATTCAAGTATCAAAGGATTTTTCTGAACGGGAATTCAGAAAACAAAGAGCAAATCTCATCTCGATTTTATCAAAGGATGTCTCAAATTGCAAAAGAGAATTACTGATACGGGAAATCAGAAATATCTTTTAAACCTTAAAATTATGAGATATCTAAGTAAGGGGGAACTTTCAGCAAGTAGCTAGATTGTTAATTCAAACTCGCTGAAAAGATTTTGTCTATTCAGCAAGCAATCTATCTATTATCTCATTTATAACGTCAAATCAATTTGTGACGTTAAGCTGTGCACAGATAAACTCGCAATAAATCATGACATGAATTCAATCGTGGCCCTGATAAAAGGAGTTATTAATCTAACGGCTAACAAAACAAAGAGAGAGAGTGCTCTGACGGTTTTAGTTAGTGGGCCACTACGCATTCAATGCAAAATGGCTCCACGATCTCCAGTGTTTCTCTTTTTACCCTTGCTGAGAATCAAATCGATTGAGTTTTCTCACACCAGAGAACTATATAAAGAAGGAGTTAGAGAAATGACAAATTCTTTAATCACATTTCCTTCTTCTGCACAATTTCGAGCCTGAAACTACTGTACCTCCGGCTCAAAAAGCAAACTATCTTTTTCGTACACCTCTGCTGCTATATAAAGAAATGCCCCCAAGAGACAGTCATCTAAGTCCTCAAAATCGTCAAGGTTGACAGTGCTGACAACGATTTGCTCCGTGTTTGAGGGACCTACCTGGCCCAAAACACACGAAATTTGTGTTGAAAAAACGACCGAATCACTGTTCAAACCTAGGGCCTCGTCATATCTTGACACTGCAAAGTGGGAGATGTTGATGCAATGGGGAGGATTTGCAAAAGAAAAGTACATTAGGTACTTTTATGAACAAGAATGCACCAGAATGAAGAGGCGCTTGAGTTCATCAAAGCCAGCAAGGCCTCATGAACTTCTCTCTGCTCGCACTAAGCAAGTGAGATGATTGATACTTCATGGCCTCTTAAACCAAGTAGACCATCCAGTCCCTTACAGACAGTTA
>CM051455.1:73855198-73882682 GCA_028274465.1 Plantago ovata
ATAGTCTTTCTTGAAACCAGTAATTTGCGCCTTTGCGCGGCGGTCAAAGTATGGGGAAAATATTTCTCCATAAAAGCAAATACACCTTGGCCCAGGTGTCTTAGTGATCCAGCTTCCAGAGAGCCTAACCCTGCCTTGGCTTTATCCACCAAGCCCCATAGCAAAAACCTTCATCCTCAGCTCATCATCCGTTATCCTTGCTTCGGGCCTTGAAGATTGTTGACAAAATGTCAATATCATTCAAGTATCCCATAACATCCTCCCTAGCCAACCCATAGAACCTCGGGAGTTGCTGGAACATGCAACTTTTGATTTCCAGATCACGAGTTGCAGACGAAAGAACAATCGCCGGTCCCCTCATACGATCCTTGGAGGGTTGAACCCATGCTTCAGTGGTCTAGCTTCTGCCATTCCGTCGATTTCCTTGAAAAGACTGTGTAGAGATTCAGAGAAATCGGTATCCTCTATTTCCTCTAGTTCACGCCTTTGAAGTAGTCGCCTTCTTTGTGGTAGACTCTGTCGATCTCAGCAATTGAATCAGCAAGCGGTGTTCCTCTAGATCGTGTATGTGGCATACACAATCTGTAACAAACTAGGAAAGGAGTATCAGAGAGAGATTAAATAGGAAAACTAAAACTACAAGAACTAGGAATTGAATGCTGAAAATATAAAAGAGCTAAACAGAAAAAAGGAGTATAGTCCCCGGCAACGTGCCAATTTGATGAACGGGAATTTGTCAATTCTAATTAATCAAATAAATTTATATTTAGGCAAAGGAATTTCACAACTACAACGAAAACCGTAGTGTAGCAGTAGAATAACCTCGAGTGTCGATCTCTAAGGACTATAACTAGCTTTATCTATTCTAACTTAAGAATATAAATCAACAGACTACTTAGCAAAGGTTTTCTTAACAGATAATGGAGATTGGTGATACTATGGTCCTTCAAAGCATAGCAGGTTAATAATCATGCATAAAGTCCCGGTTTTGCATAGAGATCCTTGATCAATGAATTGTCCATTGTGTTCCGTAATTATCCAACACTACGAAGATAAGGTTTTAGATAGATCAAAGAAATAAAGCAATAACTCAAAGTATAATGCGCGATATAGACATTAGCATAATTATTAACCCTTCGCTAAGAATTCACATACTATCACCAACGAGAAGTTTAGCTACTCATAGATGTCATGCAATCAACATAAATCATAGAAGAAAACATGTTGAGAGATAAATAAATATAAATAGAAAAACTGTAAGATACATGTTACCGAAGGTTGCAATCTCCAATAATCGTGATCTTACAAGCTCCAAACGCTAAGAAAAAGTATCTCCTAAGCTAAGAATCCCCAGAATAGGCTCTCTGGAGAATTCCTACCTAAAACTAATGGGAAAGGTGAGAGAAAAGGTCTGGAAAAGTATGAAAAAGGAGAAAACTGAGCAACTATATATAGTGTTTCGGCAGGTGTGGGGCGAAGGGCCCCACACACCAGGCGATTCGCCTGGTGTGGGGCGATTCGCCCCACGTCCCGGGCGACTCGCCCGGGAGGTTTTTTTTCGGTGGAAACACGTTTTTCGACGTTTTTGGATTTCTTCTCCTTTTGGACTCGGTTTTTGCCTTCTAGTGACCTTTTAGCCTTCAGACTCGACCCCTAGACTTCAAATCCTATCCGGAATCTTTCAGATACTCCAATTAGGTCTTCGGAACACCAAACTTGTCTACTTCAATATAATTGCCCGGAAAACCTCGTTTTTCACCCAAAACCTGTAAAATACAAACTAAAGGGAAACGTGACACTATTCTAATAAATGCACAAAATATAGCTAAATTAACATAGATGACAGCTAAAATATGAAAAAGCTCAAATGAAAGTGTAAAATACACGTTCATCAATCCTTCAGAAGTTTGCACAGAAGGTTCTTGTGCTTGTTTGAGTATTTCTGGGCACCAAACATGGTTCTTAAGTTTTTCATTAGGTGGTACAAGAAGAAAAAATGCAAGGGACCCTTCTCGTATACTTCGTCAAATGCATGGAGGAGTCCTCCTGCTCTGTCAGACACATACATAATCTCATGGAGGTGTTTGACATGCTTCCGAATCATTTTCAAGAACCAAGCCCAGTTATCCGCATTTTCAGTGTCCACAACTGCCATAGCAACTGGGAACAGGCCTGCATATTAAGAATGAATTATAAGAACAGTTAAACAAACACTAAGCAATATAGATTCTGTTAATTTGTTGTTTTTTACCATTGTTGCCATCTTTTGTTGTTGCTGCCAGTAAGGTCCCTTTGTACCTTGTCTTGAGATAAGTTCCATCAACGAAAAGCATTGGCCGGCAGTGTTGGAAACCTTGTAGGCTGGCATGAAAAGCAATAAAGAACCTCTTGAATCTGTTATCCACGGTCTCCGTCTTTAGTTCTGCAATGCTTCCCGGGCTCCTTCGCTTAATAGCATCTGAGTACGACCTAACTGGTCAAATGAGTTTGTGTACGACCCAAACAAATTGGCTCTTGCCACTTCAACCGATCTCCATATTTTTTCATATTTGATGTCAAATCCCCAATGTTTGAAAATCTCCAACTTCATTACCACAGCCGTGACAGTGTGATTTGAACGAACAACATCAGTTATAAACTTGCCCAGAATTCGTTGCCCCATTCGCTTGGAATCATTTACACAAGTTGCTAATGTACAAGTATGCACTAAATTAGCCTGTTTTAGAAGACAGAGGGTGAGACAGGACTCTTGGCGGCTCGGACATACCATTCACAACCTTCGGATACCCTCATTGCACAATTAGCATTGACATAGGTAGCATCATTCTTAGTATACTTGTACTGGAACCCCAGCTTTGCAACATACTTGACAAGCTTAGTCCGAACTCCTCAATCCCACCATTGAACTCTTGGCCCACCCCAGTGATATAAAAAAATCCAGTTATGCGATCTGAGAATTGGAGCTTCTTCTTCATGGTTGAATTCAAAAATCGGTATTGATGCAGTAGCACCCGGATAATACTCCCTCTAGCCTACTTCTCCTCCCTATCAATCTCTTCTTCCTTTCTGTATTCATATTATCACTGTCACATACTTTGGATGTTAAACTGGGAAGCGACATAGATTGGTAGGGAATTCGTCATCTTCGAATAGGTGTTCGGGCAGACTTACATAATTCCTCTTCCGTGTAGGCTTTATTGTTGTGTCACATAGAATTCGGCCTTTGTAAACATGTTTACTTGGGGGTTTTTCTGTGGAAGAAGATGAACCACTCTTCTGGAATCATTATGAATGATCTTGGAAGCTGAATAGTACTGGTCCACCGTATTTGCAAGCTTTGGCTTCTCGGGTGTTGGTGGATCATGTACATTGGTGTATTTGGTTGTTTGATATTGATCATAGCCACCTTGAAACACTGACTAAGGACCATCATGTTGTGAAAGTCAGACTGTGATACTAGTGAGCATTCCGCATTGCCATTAAACTCATACGTAAACCGATTGGGTGTGCCTTCAGTCCATGGTATATTATCTGAAAATGCAACAGACTATATATCTGAATAACAATGGATACATGGATATAATAAATACAAAACGCAAAATATTTGGTAATTAACAATTTCCCCAAAAAAAACAGCAAAGACACAAAATTGTTGGTAATCAACAATTTCCCAGAAATAATCTATTAATACGCAAATTAGTTGGTAATTAAAAATTTACCCAAATTTAAAATGTGAACTCTAAAACTAGTAGTTATTTAACAATTTTCCCAAATTAAGCTTTGAAGACGGAAATTAATTGGTAAATAACCATTTCCCAAATAATACAGAGTGAGATCCACAATAACAACACTATTAAGCACCCCAATTTCTACAAATACCAAACCAGATAACTATAAGAATGCTCACAACAATACACTGAGAATTCCACAAAAATACACAGAGAATTACAATAGTAAACTTACTCTGCCAAGACATCTACTAAACTTTGTCTACACATATGTAAGCATATAGGGGACGATGTTAATACCTCTGAATTGGGCCACGAAATCTTGGAATGTAGTTTTCTTCGATACCCAGATCTTAGCACGCGAGTTACCGGCTCAACAGTTCAACTGCACCGTCTCCGACCCAGGAACAGAATATGCATCTTGACGGTATCGAATTCGTCACTGCTCGCCGGTGCTGTGAAAGGGAGATTGAGATTTAGATGATACATTTGCTAGGATTTGAAAATTGAAATGGTATTGGTGATGATGGTGATATATGATTTATTCCTAAATTCGGCCGAATTAGTATGACGAACTATTATCTACTCAGTACGAGGCCGAACTATGCCACAATGGGCAACTAATCCGTATGGGTTAATCTTGAATTGGGCACATACGGAACTGGGCCACGAATAGGGTTGTCGGCCTGTTAACCGACAAGACCAGACTAGCTCAGTACTAGCTGTTGGAGCTAGTTGCAAATTTTGTGGACTCCAAGACCGGATTACAAAGTTTGAGACCTAAATGCATGGATTTTGAAAAGCTAGACCCATTGCAAACTTTTCACCGAATAATGGGCCTTATACCAATTTTTTCATAGTAGTAAAGTTATAGTAGTTAGCACTTGTCGAAATTAGTATAGCAAGACAAAAACATTGAAGTCAATGAGAACAAACGAAACGGCTAACCGTTTCACACAAACATCTTATTCAATTACGAAATGTGAAGTAGAAATTCAAGTACAGACAGGAAACACAACACCAAAATGATTTCACAAGAACAAGCATAATCGATTATCACCACGCCAAGATACGGTTAAGCTCTATTAAAGTGGAAGCCATTAATTTTTGAAAAATGTATAGAAGCCGCTTAATCATCATCGCCACACCATACTTATAACAACTCACAACAAGCAAACACGAAAAGCAGCATGTATTTAGATTATGTCAGTTTGCGTTTCGCAAGGCGGGGCGCCTAAAAGGGCCACGCGCCATGGCTGCTAATTGGTAGACGTACCAATAGCCCTGCCAAGCTACGAGTGGCTTCTCTCCTACAATTGGAAGAACAAAACAATTATAAACGTGTACATGTGGGACTCGATCGACAGAAAAAAAAAAAAAAAAAAAAAAAACGCAAAGGCAATATTTTCGAATTACCTCTGGCACGTATCGCTAACACATACTCAATAACGGGATACCAAAACATCGGATGCCGGCACCACAGTGAAACACTTTCTCTCCCCAGGTCCAAATAAATAGCAACCGGAAATCAATCAAAGAAAGAACTCATAAGCATAGTTCATATACACGTAGAAAAGTATTCCACCCTGCCAACCGCTGCAAAGAATGATTTTTGTAGCTAGGATATGGTGATTTATATAGATTATAAAGGGTCGAGTAGTTTGCGGTTGATTTTGTTTTCATATTCTTTTCTTGGTATAACCAAGTGAAATTGCATGCATGGACCTACGAATCGAAGTTCCAAAGACCAAATATACGAGCATTCCGAAAGGAGGGGGAGGGGGTTGAATCTTGAAATATGAAAAATATTATAAAAATTTCAGCCTTCAAAGTTTAGGGAGAGGTGAACGCCTCTTAATACCCACCCCATTTGGTTTCTCCCATGGCCATGGACACACGAACTACCCCAGCTAACTGTCTTTTTGTCATTAATTTTTCAAATACTTGGTACAACTTGTTAGAATATTCTAAATCACTTGTGATAGTTATAATTAACACATACACATGTATAATTTAGATAATCTTATCAATTTAATAAGGCTTTTTAAGGTGTTAGGCCCAGAGTTATAAGGGTGACCGAGTGGTAGGGGTGCTGCAGTAGCGCATGAGAGATCAAGGGTTCGAAACTCCGACGGAATCATAAGGTGGTATATATGGGTGTATTTGGAGTTATGGTAAGGGTGTATTTGGAGTTATAAAGTGGTTTGTGATTAGTGTAGGAGTAGGGTAGGTTAGATTTGCCGTTTCAAGAAAAAGGTGTTATTAGTCCAACTTCAATACAACTTCCAGCTACAAGTAATCATAGAAAATATGTATATGTGAGTAGCAATCCACCCAAATAGTGCGTCACTCACTTATCATCGGTGACAATAGTATTATTTCCTTGGTTGTATTGGTTTAGATGCTTTGTTTCGGTGTGCATCCCTTATGCACCTTGTATTATATTGTTAACACTATTGTTTTGATTAATAAAAATTTTAGCAGTTTCAAAAAAGAAAAAAAATATAGTAATATTTCCTCATCCTAGTGAGTAGTGACCATGGTTTTATTTTATTTTATTTTATTTATTTTTTATTATTATTATTTTTAATGGGATCAAAGAGTATCCCCAATAAAGATGTTGGGATCAAATTCTCATGGAAGGCGAAAGTGATAGTATCCTTTCGGCCAGTGTCGGTTGAGAAAATGGTATTTGCGGTTTCTGCATTATATGTTTACTAGGAACCGCATCACACGCGTAGCGTGTGAAGCGTAATTTTGTAAAAGATTATTATTTTATTAAATAATATATTGAAATAAATGGAGTGAATATATAATTTTCACATAATGACTTCAAACGTAATAAAATAAAAAAAATAACTAATTGAGTAATTAAATTTAATATAAATGGTGTGGTATAAATGTATATAGTTTTTGTAGTTATGCAATTAATAGTTTTGAATTGAACTATATTAGACATACGAAAAGTATTCTTCCGATGAGTTAAGAACCATCAGATACATCTCTAGACTTTGAAAACATTCAACTTCAAAATCTGCAATGCATCTTTTTCGCATGTTAATTGGTATTCTTCATCAGTTGAATATATTGTCAAGTGCTTCATATAAACATTCTAGTTTCATAATATGATTTTTTAGTTATTTTTATCGTATGATTTAAGAATAATTTAAGGTCAAAATGACCATCGAAAAAGTCACCAAATCAAGTGTTACATTTATTATTGGACGGAGGAAGTATGTCTTTTTTATAAGAACATATCATGGTTATTTTTAAAATTAAGTATAATACGTCATACAACTTTATGTTAAAAAATAAAAATTTAAGAAGAGAATAAATAAAAAAGAAAAAAATTACGTCAATAAGATTCGAACCCAACACCTTCAACTAAAATAATGATACAAATAATAGAGAAAATCACGCCAACAAGATTTGAACCAAAAACCTTCAATAAAAATAATAATAAAAATAATGGAGAAAAATCACGCCAATAGGATTCGAACCCTACATCTTTTAATTAACTAATGACACATGTACGCACCAGATTGAAATTGGATAAGCAAGATCAACGGATTAAAATTGATTGGTAGGTTAATCAATTTGGTAAATCAACCGACTTATTATATTGCTTTAATAAAATACTAGAAACTACGTCACACGTGCGTAATCTTGTAAAATATTATTTTTTTATTAAATAATTTATTGAAATCAATGGAGTAAATATATAATATTCACATAATGACTTTAAATATAACAAAAAATAACTAATTGAGTAATTGAACTTAACATAAATGGTGTACTATAAATGTATATATAGTTTTTATAGTTATGCAATAAATAGTTTTGAAATGAACGATATTAGATGTGCAAAAAATATTCTTTCGATGAGTTAAGAACCATCCGATCAATCCGTAGGCTTTGGAAACATTCAAGTTCAAAATCTGTAATGCAGTTTAAGAAGAGAATAAATAAAAAAAAAATTACGTCAATAAGATTCGAACCTAACACCTTGAACTAAAATAATGATAAAAAAATAGAGAAAAATCATGCCAACAAGAATCGAACCAAACACCTTCAATAAAAATAATAATACAAATAATGGAGAAAAAATTACGCCAATAGGATTCGAACCCTATACCTTTTATTAAATAATGACACATGTACGCACCAGATTGAATTTGAATAAGTAAGATCAACGGACTAATATTAATTGGGTTCACTAAAATTGATTGGGTTCCATATCAATGGGGTAAATCAATCGGCTTATTATATTATACATTAAATTAATGTTAATAATAGCTTAATATAATAATTATCAACGTATTACGTATACATATAGTATAGTATACGGATATTATGACGTACGTGGGTTATTGTATATCGTTGATTAAGAAGTTGCATGCATGTGAAATTGAAAGCCGATATTGTACGTATTAACGTATTCATCCATTGGTTGTTGTTAAATTTGGGAACTTGCACCTGCGACGCGACGCGGCTATATCCGATGTTTTCTCTCTTTTTCTAATATAATTAATACTACCACTGTATATCTTAAAATTTTTATAGTTAAATACCGCGTGCTCCGACTCCGAAACTGCTTATGGAATTTTATCGGTCCAAAAATAGAGATACACGGATGCACCATTTTTTTTAAATGATGCAGTATTCGATACATGTCAGATACACGACACATTATAAGTGAATTGGAATTGTATTGATAAAGTGAATCAAAGATACAATTACAATCAGAATGTTCCAAGATCTTGAATCTTGAAGAGTAAAAATAAGAAATGTAAAAGATGAAGAATAAGCTAAGCTAGCTCTGTTTATATAGTAGTCTAACTACTATAACTGAAGAGTACTACACTGTACTACTACAATGCCTAATTTCCTAATTCTCTGTTTTCTCTTTTGCAATGCGTCGTTCCTCAATTCTCCGTAATTCGTCCGACGTCGCTTGCTCACATCCCCCGTAAGTTGAGCATGAATTTTGAGAAGGCCCAACTTAGTAGTAAACCGTGTAAATAAAGGGAGAGCCAACGGTTTAGTCATAATGTCTGCAAGTTGATCGACGTTGGAAATATGCAATAACTGAATGGTGTTGTTGAGGATACGTTCTCTGATGACATGACAGTCAATCTCAATATGCTTTGTACGTTCATGTTGAACCGGATTATGGGCCAGGTAATATGCTGACAGACTATCAGTGTATAGGGTCGCCGGTGTAGAATGGTCGATGCAGAAATCTTTCAAAAGATACTTAAGCCACTGTATTTCACAAGTTGTAATTGCAGCTGCTCGGTACTCCGCCTCAGCACTTGATTTGCTGACAGTTGCTTGCTTCTTTGATTTCCAAGAGATGAGAGATCCTCCCAAAAAAATGGCATATCCTGTTATGCTTCTTCTGGTGTCTTCACATGATCCATGATCACTGTCAGTGAATGCACGAAGCTTGAAATCACTGTCTGCAGGATAGTAAACTCCTTGTCCAGGTGTCTTTTTCAAATATCTGAGGATGTGATGAGCCGCTTCTAAATGTTTGTGGGTCGGACAACTCATGAATTGGCTGAGTGTCTGCAATGAAAAAGCTAAGTCAGGTTGTGTGATTGTCAAATAAATCATCTTACCAATGAGTCTTCTATAGATTTGTGGATCTGGCAGCAAATCTTTGTCATCCTTGCTTAGTTTGATAGTGGAAGACATTGGCAAATCTTCAGGCTTAGCTGCTGTATATCCTGTTTCTTTGAGTAGATCAAGGATGTATTTGCGTTGGCAAATGCTTATCCCTTTTTCTGATCTTGCTACTTCAAGTCCAAGTATATATCTCAACTCTCCTAAATCTTTGATAGTGAACTGTTGATGGAGAAAGTTCTTAACATGTGAAATTTCTTCTAAACTGTCACCTGCAAGAATTATGTCATCAACATAAACAAGGAGAGCTGTGAAATTGTTAGCTTTCTGTTTAGTAAAAAGGGAAGTATCGGCTTTTGATTGTGTATATCCCATTTGTATGAGAGTCTCTTGTAGTTTGAAGAACCACTGGCGGCTTGCTTGCTTGAGACCATACAAACTTTTCACAAGTTTGCACACTTTGTTAGTTCCACCTGTGTCATATCCTGGTGGAGGAGTCATATATACTTCTTCAGACAAATCTCCATGAAGGAAAGCAGTGTTAACATCCAATTGGTGTAAATACCAATTCTTGGCAGCTGCAATAGAAATCAAACATCTCACAGTAGTTAACTTAATTACTGGAGAAAAAGTGTCAAAATAGTCGAGGCCATTTTCTTGAGTGTAGCCTTTGGCCACTAATCTTGCTTTATATCTCTCAATGCTTCCATCAGCCTTGAATTTCACCTTATATACCCATTTGCATCCAATACAATGCTTGTCTGGTGGTAATTCAACTAATTGCCAAGTTTTGGTCCGTTCAAGTGCTGCTAACTCAGAGTTCATGGCTTGCACCCATTCTTCATGCTGAACTGCTTTCTTATAGTTCTTAGGTTCAGGTATAGCAGTAATTGCTGCAGTGAAACACTTGTGTTCATGTGAGAGATTGTTAGTGCTCAAATAATCACAGATTGGATACCTCACTACTGATCTATCAATATGTTTATGTATAGTAGTGCCTACACAATTGACTGATCTTTCATTTTGAAGAGAAGGAGGCAAATCATAATGATATATTGAAAGCTGAGTAGAGACATTCTTTACTCTTGTTGATTTTCTAGTAGGTGCAGCAATTGGAGCTTGCTGAGGTTGAGCTTGATGAACTGGTGGATGTTGTATGGTCTGAGCTGATGAAATCAAGTCAGGTTGCCTAATTTCCACTTGTTCTTGCTGTATAGTATCTGCATTGTCTACTGGAGGTGCAACTACTGTAGTATTGTGCTGTATGATGTCAATTTCCTCTTGTGCAGCATGATCCATGTGATTAATCACCATATCTTCTGTATTCTGGCTATCTAAAGAATCACTAGAAGAATGATGAAGCATGGTAAATTCATAAGGAAAACTTGTAGACATTGGATACATAGAATGATAAGTGTGTTGATTTGTATCAGTAGAAGTCTGCTGAAAAGGAAACACATGTTCAATAAATTCAACATGTCTAGAGATGAAAGTCTTTCTACTGTTAAGATCTAACAATTTATATCCTTTATACCCTAAAGGATATCCAAGCAATATACACTTAATTGCTCTTGGATCAAACTTGGTCCTATGAGCAGTAAGTGTAGCAGCATAACAAAGAGAGCCAAAGATGCGCAAATGACTCAAGTCAGGCTTCTTGTTATATAGAACTTCGTAAGGACTTTGATTCTGCAAAACAGGAGTAGTTAGTCTATTGATAATATGGCAGGCTGTAAGTACACAATCACTCCAATATTCAAGTGGGACTTGGGATTGAAAGAGAAGAGCTCTAGCAACTTGTAATAAGTGCTGGTGCTTTCTCTCAACCCTACCATTCTGTTGAGGAGTTTCAACACACGATTTTTGATGGATAATTCCAAGTGAGCTGTAAAATCATTGAGAATAAATTCAGATCCATTATCACTTCGAATACATTTGATTTTACTGCTGGATTGAGTTAATATCATGTTATAGAAATGTAAGAGATGGATTTTGGTCTCAGACTTGTTTTTCATCAAATACAACCATGTGCATCTTGAATTATCCTCCACTATAGTTAAAAAATATTTGTGGCCACTGTAAGAGGTTGTATGGAAAGGCCCCCATACATCAACATGAATGAGATCAAATAAATTTTCAGAAACACTAGTACTTTCATTGAAACTTAACTTCTTCTGTTTACAAAAATGGCAAATGTCACAAGCACTGAAAGTAGTGTTACATGTTTGATCTATTACATTTGAAGAAACAAGTTTGGCTAGTGGAGCATGGCCTAATCGAAGATGCCACAGTGTAGAAGAATCCATCTCTGAAAAGCTTTTCTTATTAACAGCAGTAAAAGCAGATGCATCATTGTGATAATGGTCTGTTTGCAAATGATAGAGTCCATCTCTAAGCTCAGCAAAACCAATCTTTCCTTTGGTTTCCTTGTCCTGTATGTCACAGTGAGTAGCATGAAATGAGCAAATTGTATTTTCATACATTGCTAGATGAGGAACTGATACTAAATTAAAGCTGAAAGCAGGCACAAATAAAGCATTATGAAGAGTTAAAGTTGGAGAAACTTGTATATGGCCTGATTTGGTAGCAGTAATTGTACTTCCAGTAGGAATTTGTATCTTAACCTGTACATCCTTCAAAGTGGATGTGAATAGAGAAATATCACAAACCATGTGGTCAGTAGCACCTGTATCTAAAATCCATTTAGACTTATTAATAGATACAGAAGATAAAGCATAACCTGTCTTGGAAGTTGAAGTAGAAGCATCATGAGTAGTAGATGGCATATGCTCAGAAATAGCCACAGCAACGGAATGAGTTCCATGATTAGAGCCACCAGAATTACTCATCTGAGCTTGAAATTTTGTAAATTGAAGAAACTGGTTGTAGAGTTCTGGAGACATGTCTTCAAATGAAGAATTGGAACCTGCAGCTACATGAGAATTCTCAGCCGCATGAGCTTGGCCTGGTGTTGCTGGTTGATTGATTTTCCTTTGGCCTTTAGGACCATCCCAACCAGGAGGGTATCCAATAACTTGGTAGCAATTCTTGTGTGTATGACCAGAAAAACCACAGTAAGAGCACTTAGGTCGGTTCTTTTCCTTGGCAACAACTTTGAAATGACTGTTCTTAGCTAGACAAGCCATGGAATTGGTGTTATCTTGTTGCTTGGTGACTGACATCGCCATTCCTTCCTGGCCAGAACTAGTACTCAATGTCTGCAGATTTCTCTGACTTTCTTCTTGAATGACAACTGCATAGACTTGACTCAATGTTGGTACAGGAGATTGCATCATCAGTTGACTCCTTATAGTGCCATAGGAATCATTTAACCCAACCAAAAACTTAATAACCGAATCACGTTGCTGCAACAATTGCATTTCTGCTAAGCCACCACAGGTACATCTTGGTATAGGACGCAAACTAATATATTCATCCCAAATACTCTTAAACTTTCCATAGTAAGATGAAACAGACAAACTATCTTGTTTCATAGAGCCTAAAGATCTCTCAAGTGTCAATGCCCTTGGTCCATCACTCTTAGTGAATCTTGTATGCAACTCAACCCATAAATCTCGAGCAACAGTAAAAGAAATCACACTTTGTCGAATTTCATCAGAACAGGAATTCAATAACCAGATTAACACTAAGTTGTTGGCACGCACCCAAGCATTATACAGTACTGGATTAAGAATAGCATTGGGAGGAGAGATAGTACCGTCCACAAAACCGCTCTTATTCTTGACGGACAACGCCATTAGAATGCTTTTACTCCAAGACGTGTAATTCGTTGCAGTAAGTGGCTGTAAAGTAATTGCAATACCAGGCTGATCGGATGGATGGAGATAGTACGGTGAATGAGGATCATCAGTAACCGCTCTCGGTGGTACAACACGGCGGTTTTCCCTATCATCATCACCAGCTCGACGCCGATTTTCTTCGTCTGTACGGCGGCGCTCAGCCTCAGCCTGAATCAACTGCTCAGCGCGACGCAACTCTTCAATGTGATGTAATTCCGCAGCACGACGTTCATCAGCACGGCGTTCTTCTTCAGTGCGGTTGTCATCACCATCTTCTGGACGACGGTTATCCTCATTGTTGGTCGACATCAGAGTATACAGAATGTATCAATCGGAGTTGATTGACAGATTACAACCGCAGTAAGTTGTATTTGCGGAAGCTTTGGATCGATCGATCACCTATGTCGATGATACCATATAAGAGAATTGGAATTGTATTGATAAAGTGAATCAAAGATACAATTACAATCAGAATGTTCCAAGATCTTGAATCTTGAAGAGTAAAAATAAGAAATGTAAAAGATGAAGAATAAGCTAAGCTAGCTCTGTTTATATAGTAGTCTAACTACTATAACTGAAGAGTACTACACTGTACTACTACAATGCCTAATTTCCTAATTCTCTGTTTTCTCTTTTGCAATGCGTCGTTCCTCAATTCTCCGTAATTCGTCCGACGTCGCTTGCTCACACACACGGATACAAGGTGTGATACGTATCCGATACGCCATGTGATATGTCGGGTAATTTTGTAAATAGTTAAGACTTGGATACGCGTATCGGACTTGACATCAAACAATAGTACGAATTTTTCAGACCATATTTTTTGTTTTATTTTTCAATAAATTAAATTATTTTAAAGTTAAATTATTTTATTGTACATTTTGATGCATATGAAGTAGTAAAATAAAATAAAAAATTAAATAAAGAGTAGCCGTATCCTCGCCGTATCGTATCCTTAATTTTCTAAAAAAATCGTATACCCGTATCCGTATCATATCCGATACATATCGACGTATTCGTATCCGTGCAACCTAGATTGACACATACTCATTTTCTTTTTAATTTTTTAAATATTATTTTTCTCGTCTTTTTTAGATTTTTTACAATTTTCTTTTTTTATAAATATTTACCTCACCAGTATTAACTTAAAATTTGGGAGAAAAATCAGGGAGCAAAAAGATTTGCAAAATATTTACCAAAATCAGGCAGCAAAAGAACAAAACAAGGGGCAACATTAAGCAAATTTGCAAAACCATTTCATAACTTGTGATTTCTAACTCTAGCAAAACTGAACTTGGGAACACGGATAATCGATTTCAATCTCTTCGGTGAATTGCAAATGACTTTAAAATTTTTGATATTGAAATTTAATTCTACCAAAAGTTTAACCGGATATAGCCGATTTCAACCGGTTGGGAAACCTAATCTAATAATGGTGTAGTCCGATTCCAATTGGTTTCCGTGCTGGTGTTTCAGATTTCAGATAATGATCGGCACGCCCGAAACGCAATGAGATTTTGTGCCATGGTTGTAGATTCAAACTCATATCTAAAGCTAAAGTGTATCTGATGTGATGATACCGGTATATTGATTGATTGTTCATCCATGATAAAAAAAGAAAAAAAAAGAAAAGGATTAGTTCGGACAACAAATTCCAAGGTGCATGCATGTACTAATAATTAATCTCCAGCATGGGGAACCTGGGAGATTCTGCTAGTGCTTAGTAATCATCCTTTCAAGAATTCTATCAACAATGGAAAATAGAACAGAACAACCAACTGACCGAGCTCATAAACATGTCATCAAAATTACCCCAACCAAAAGAATCAGGGAAAATTGCAATTTTGATCCCTTAACTCGACGTCCTTCGCAAATACGGTCCCAAATGGATTCGAAATTCGCAAAAAACATCTTAAATCGAGTTAAGGGACTAAAACATTCGCGAATTTGGTCCCCCATGCCACCAAAGCGTCTGACTGGGCTGCTTACTCGGATTCGTGCGAATTCGATTTGCGATTTTGGTCCCTTTTTAGTCCCGGTCGTAATATTTGCCCCAAATCGACCCCCAAATTGTTAGAACCCTAATTCCCAAATTTTCATTTGCACCAATTTCACTCAAATTCACAGAAACTGAAGGTGGAGATGGAAGATAAGAAGATCAAGAAACTGAGCCTTGACCTCTAGTCGGCATCAAACTGCAAACAGAGCAAAGGAAGGAGAATTACCTGGCGTAAACCACCAACCGGAGAATTACCTCCAGTCAGCATTGATGTTATAGAACTTGAAGGTCTCGAGCGCGAACTATATGTCGTGCAAGCAATCCCTAATTCGAAATTGATTCTCCTTTCACCTTACATCTCCGCCGCAATCTTTCAAAACAAGATGGGTAAGTTTCTGTTTTTGTTAATGAATAACACAAATTAGAAACAGGCAACATTTTCATAAAAAAAAATAAAAAAAAATATAGAGATGTTTATTCTTCATATCTAAAGCAGCCACAACACCATCCTTGTCGATACTGTTTCATTTTGTATGTCATTTGCTATCTGGAATAAGAAATCATGGGCCATTGACGGAGCGGAGCTGTAACGGAGCAGAAAAGCTCCGTCCTTTTTTTTCGAAAACAGAAAAGCTCCATCCTTGTTCTTCCCCTTTTTTTCTTTTTTTTTTCCTTTATTGTTTATTTTCTATTTTCCCTTCCACCTCACAAGCTAATTCCACCTCACAAGCCATATGCCCTGCCACATAAGTAAAACCGTATAAATACGGGATCGTATTTGCAAATGGGATTTTTTTGCATTTTGCGAATCCACTTGGGACCAAATTCGCGGAGGACGTTGAGTTAAGGGATCAAAATTGCAATTTGTCCAAAAGACTCACTCATGTCCGACCTAGTCAAGCGCGTCATGGACCACTACCAACAGTTTTATGACGTCAAAACGTCCTTTTCTCAGAAGAATCTATTCCCCATTTTGTCACTACAGTGGAACAGCCCGTTAGAGGACGCGTTTACGTGGATCGGCGGGTGGAGACCGAGCGCAGCTTTCCATCTTTTGTACTCGGTCTCCGGGTTACAGTTTGATGCTAAGCTGAATAAACTGTTAAGTGGTGTCAAGACGAAGGCTGATTTGGGGGACTTAACGTCCGAGCAGATTGTAAAATCTGATAGACTCCAGAGAAGCACGATCAAGGAAGAGAGGGAGATAACAGAGGAGCATGCAAAGCAGCAGGAGAAAGTCGCTGATGCTGAAATGGTGGAGCTTAGTCATGTCATAAGCGATTCGATTCGTGGTGTTCAGGGTGATGATGTCATGATGGATGAAGCTGATCGAGTGGACGAGGCAATCAAGGCTAAGGAGGAGGGTTTGAACAGGGTTTTGGAGAAGGCTGATGATTTACGTATACGAACGATTAAGGGTGTGATCGAGATCTTGACGCCGACTCAGGCGGTTCATTTCTTGATAGGTGCAGCGGAGCTGCAGCTGAGGCTACACGACTGGGGGAAGGAGAAAGAGGAGAAGCAGATCGATTTGCAGATGGTTCAACATCCAATTGCTGCTGCTGAAGCAAGTTAAGTTTGGAGCATCATTGCCGATTTCTCTTGTCTGTCTTTGTTTTTGCCGTTTCCTGTGAGTGGTTCATAAAGGTTGATGGCTCTTCCAGACTCCAGTGGTGTTTTTTTTTTCCGCCTTTCTATTATTCTTTGCAGTTTTGATTTATTGGTGTGTTACGTACTCTTTGTTTTTGCTGTATTCCGTGTGATCGGTTCATCACAAGGTCAGATAGCACTCTCAGGTGTGTGTGTGTTTCTTTTCACAGCATGTTTGTATTATTGTGTTTCATGAAATAATGGAACGTTGTGTTGTTAACTCTCTGTTTACAGTTATGCAAACATTACATGTTGAAAGGGAAAAAAAAACAAAAAAAGCATAACATATTGTAATCAAGGAAACATTTTACTTGTATCAAATTCTTCATTAATGTACTCACTCCGTCCCGTTAATAATGTGGCGGAAGGGATTTTTCACACATTTAAAAAAAAAGAATATAGGCATGTAGTTCAAGTAGGGTTAAATTGGTGTGGTAAAAAATAAATAAATAATGTGAGTGGGATATTGTTAAGATAAAGAATGAATAAAGAATAGATAAAGTGTGGTTAGTGGAATAAAGAATTGACACATTATGGGATGCATTTCTAATGAGACGCAAAAAAAATGAAAAAATGGCAGATTATTAGGGATTAAATGGTTTAGTAAAATTAAATGTTGTGCCAAACCAAATTGCATTTCATATAGATTACATTTGTTATTAAATATGAAAAATTTACTGAGGAATTAGTAATTTGTAGTGTAGCATTATCACCGCCCTTCTACGCTATTCTTTACAATTACTTGGTTGAACTATTGTGCAACTGTAGGTAGGTAAGACACAACTTGCTTTTGCTTATGCCTCTACTGATGCTCAAAAGATTGCTTTTGTGCGGTAGATGAAGTAGACTTGGGAAAAAGAAGAAAAAAGAAAGACAAGAAATATGAAGTTGTTAGGAAACTTGTATTTTGATGAACAATTAACCATGTTAAATTAAGGAAAGTCCAGTGACTAGTACTCTTAAGGTACATAGGAATTTAGAATTTTAAGGACATTGTAAAGAGGAACGCTTGCTGAAAGACTTAGTGTAGGTACTAGTTAGGTTCTTTCGTTTGCTGATGATGTACTTTGTTTTTACAAACGAACTATTAAAGACCTAGAACCAGTCAGAAAGTTGAAGATTCGAAGACTGAAGACTTAGAAGAATTCTGAGAAACGTATCTACAAAGGCACATGTTGCTTCAGAAAGTGAGATTTTCAGCAACAGCTTGCATAAGTGAAAATCTATATGACAGAGTAGGTTGTGCTTGCTGAAACTGAGACTGACCACTTGCTGACAACATATGTGACCTCCTTGCTGAAGACTACTTGCAATTTGGCTCCAACGTTCATATTTGAATTCGATTCAAAAGAACATTAAATGCAAAGTAGGCACGCGAAGAACATAAAGACAAGAAGACAAATGAAGGACGCTGCTGAAAGTACAAAAGCAAGATAGTGACATATTAAGGTACAAAGCCTTAGAATTTGAAATTCAAACGGCTCCCTTGAGACACTATAAAGAGAGGTCATCAGGCAAGAGTGTAGAAGGCGTGTCAACAACGTGATCAAACTCTGACTTGTGCTTTAAACACTCAAATCCTTCTATACTCTTTACTGCCTATTGATCCGTTCCAAGACTTAAGCTTGAAACAAAAGCTACTTGTGAAGAAGTAGAACATTCACGGCTAAGAAATTAGTTAAGTGTTCTTTCTTTCGAACAAGAACAAGTCTTGACACCAGAAACAATCAAACTTGCTTACTGCAAAGTATTACAAGTTGTGTTTCTTTAGATAACTTATTATAGCTGAAAAGTTATACTCAAGTCATCTCATCCTAAACCTCTCTAACTGATAAACACCCTTTTCAGGCGTGAAATTCAGGGGGAATTAATCAAGCATAGTGTTTCTGATTATAAGTCCCAAGTTTGGTGGAGAACAAGGTTACAGTTCTCTAGTTAGGTTGGAAACGAAGCAAGTGTGTTTTGGTTTCTGAGAATTATTAGTGATAGGATTTATAAGGAACCTCATATCTTATCATAGTGGATTCAGAGCTAGAAAGGACAAAGTGGATTAGTTGAGAGATTACGCCACTCTCAGATACCACTATAAAAGTGTTTGTGTGATTTACTTTACTGTACTTAGTTTTCAGCAAGTTACATTTCTCGTACACTGTCACTCTGCTCACTTGTTAAAACTAGCTCTCTGAGAAAAGCACTTATTGTAAAAGACTTCCGCACTCTATGTTTAAGTACAAGCAAACTCATTACTGAAAAGTAATAAACACTTGCTGAGAAAGTTTTAAACGACGAAAAGTTTGAAAAGACTATTCACCCCCCCCCTTCTAGTCTTTTCTTGTTGTTTAAAGGGACCAACAAGTGGTATCAGAGCTGGAGGTTCTTTAACCTTCAGCACTGAACCTAGATCCCCTTAGGTGCTTTCCGTAAATCACTTTCACTTGATCAGTTTGGTAGTCATGTCGCTAGGAGACGCTCCCTTGCTGAAACTCGAAAACTATGAAAAATGGCGAAACAATATGATGCTACATCTTGAGGCCATTAGTGATGAGATGGTTACTGTCATAAATGATGGACCAATCAAGATCACTAAAATTAAGAGAAGTTTTCCTCACAAAACCACAGAGACTGGAAAGAAAACTATCTTAGATGAACCAGTTGATACTGTCGTTCCAAAACCAAGAGAGGAATGGACTTCAGACGAAGCCAAAAGATTCCGTCTTGATGGCTGATGAATGTGTATTTTACACTTTCATTCGAGTCTTTTTCACCTATTTTAGCTATCCTCTATGTTAATTTAGCTATATTTTAGTACATTTTATTAGAATAGTGTCACGTTTCCCTTTAGATTTTATTTTACAGGTTTTGGTTGAAATTCGGAGATTTACGGGCAATTATATTGAAGTCTATAAGGAATTGGTGTTCCAGAAGCCTATTTGGAGTATCTGAAGGTTTCCGGATAGGAATTTGAGTCTAGGGGTCGAATCTGGAGGTTAGAAGGCCATTAGAAGTCTGAAACCGAGTCCGAAAAGGTGAAGAAATCCAAATCCGCGTCGAAAAACGCGGAAATTCCGCGAAACACTGGGGGGCGAACCGCCCCGTGCCTCGGGTGAACCGCCCCAGAAGATTTTCGGGGCCTATATATAGTTGCGAGTTTTCTCTCCAAAAATCATATCTTTCCAAGCCTACTTTCTCACCTCTCTCTATAGTTTTAGGTAGGAACTTCCTGGGGCCTGTCCTGGGAGTTCCATAGCTTAGGGGATACTTTTTCATAGCAGATTGGAGCGCGTAGGATCGCAATCATCCAGAGATTGACAACCTTCGGTAACTTTGTATCTTACAACTTTTATCTACTTATTTTATATTCTTTCAATATGTTTTCTTCTATGATTGCTATTGATTGCATGCACATTATGAGTAGCTAAATTTATCGTTGGTGGTAGTATGTGAATTCTTAGCGAGGGAAGATAATCATGCTAATGGCTATATCGCGCATTATACTCCGTGTCATTGCTTTATTTCGTTGATCAGTTGAAACCAAAATTCTCGTATGTTGTATTGATCATTATGCACACCTGGACACTTGTCGACCAATCAGACCAATTATCTTCGTAGTGTTGAATGATTACGGAACACAATAGGACGTTAGTTGTTGACAAGTCAGACCCATATTATCTTCGTAGTGCTTAATACTTGCAACAGGACCCAAGATTGATTCAAAGATCTCTATGCAAGACCGAGGAATTTATGCATGATTATCGACCCATTATGTTAAGAAGGACCATACTATCACCAACCTCCATTATCTGCTTGAAAACCCCCTATTGCTTTCTATTTGCTGTTTTATATTCTAAATTAGATTTGATAAAGCTAGTATAGTTCTGAGAGAACGACACTCGAGTCATTCTACTACTACACTACGGTTTTCGTTGTAGTTGTGGATTGCCTTTGGCCAAATACAAATATTGTTTGCTGGATTAGAATCTGACAAATTCCGGTTCATCAAATTGGCGCCGCTGCCGGGGACTATACTCCTTTTTTCTATTTAATTTGTTTATATTTACAGCTTTAGATTCCTAATTCTTTTAGTTTTAGTTTTCCTTTTTAATCTCTCTCTGCTTTCCTATTTGTTTCTAATCACCTTTCCTAGTCTGTCACAGATAGTGTATGCCGCATACACGTTCTGCAGGAACACCGCTTGCTAATTCAATTGCTGAGATCGATAGAGTCTACCACCAGAGAAGGCGACTACTTGAAAGGCGCGCACTAGAGGAAATAGAGGAAACCGATTTCTCTGAATCTCTAATTAGTCTATTCAAGGAAATCGACGGAATGGCAGAAGCTAGACCACTGAAGTCATGGGTACAACCCACCAAGGATCGTATGAGGGGACCGGCGATAGTTCTTTCGTCTGCAACTCGAGATCTGGAAATCAAGAACCACGCATTCCAACAACTTCCGAGGTTCTATGGCTTATCAAGGGAAGATGTGATGGGGTACTTGCACGATATCGATGATTTCGTCAACCAACTCCCACGACCCGGAGCTGACACAACCACGGATGAGTTAAGGATGAAGGTTTTTGCGATGGGACTTGGCGACAGAGCCAAGTCATGGCTGAGCTCTCTTCCAGCAGGCTCGCAGGACACTTGGGAAAAGGTTTTTTCAGCTTTCATGGAGAAATACTTCCCACATACTCTGACTACTGCGTTTAAGGCGCAAATCACTGGATTCAAGCAAGACTATGATGAGACCATCTACACCGCGTTCGAGAGGTTCCAAGATCTCACGAACAAGTGCCCTCACCATGGTTTTGAACTCTCCGACCTGGTCCAACACTTCTACAATGGACTAACCTTCGAGAACCAACAAGTGGTGGATTTCCAGTGCCGAGAGAATATTTGGGAGGAAACCGCAGAAGCCGTCTGGGCAGTTTTCGAAAGGCTTGCTAAGGGTTCGCAGTTCAAGGACCCAAGGGAAATGGTTAGGAGACGTGGACCTGAAGCTCCACCGACTCAAGAAGCCCCTATGTACAGGGGGAATGGGGATCAATTCGAGTGCTTTACCAACGAATTGAAGCAAGTCCTCAAGAGCGCCACCGGAACAACTGTTTCGAACGAAGTATGCCGAATATGCAAGAACTATGGGCATGGAGCCCATATGTGTAGATCGGAGTTGGCATACGATGATGGCAACTGGGCTCGAGGAGGAGAAGAAGAAGCCTTTGCTACGGAGTTTGGTACTCAAGAAGTTAGCTACGGACAAGACGGTAGGAATCCTCGAGGTGGATTCTGGAGAAGAGGATACCATAACAATCAAGGATATGCACCAGCTAACCAAACTTATGGACCTAACCAAGACCGTAGTAGGCTGAACTATGGTAATGATCACTGCGAAAACCCCGCTCCGAAAGAGCCACCGAAGTCGAAGACGGCTCTGCTGATGGAGAACTTGCAGAAGATGGTTGATCACACACAAAGTTTTCTCAAACGGTATGAAGAGGATTCCGAGAAAACTAGGGCAAGGCTTGATAAGTTGGAAGAGAGCACTAGGCTTGCCCATCAAAAGATGCAAGAGTTGATCGACCGAAAACTACCTAGCAGCACTGTGAAATCGAATGCCATCACATTGGCTGATGATGTACCTGACGAAATCACCATCAGGAAGGTTGTTAGGTGCAAGAAATGCATTAAGGAAAAACTCTTACAGACCAAGGAAGAAGAGAAGGACCTTGGATCTGACACAAGTGATGAGGAGCAAGAGGATCCCGAACCACTCCCTAAAAGTTTCGACGTTAAGGTAGGGATTGATGAGCTTGAAGACGTTCGTGCCACACTAGACACGGGATCCTACTCAAACATAATTCCTTTGAATGTGTTTGAAAAGAGAAACATCGGAAAACTATCTGAGCAAAGGGCTATAGTGCAACTGGCGGATGGATCCTTTATGAGACCAGAGGGCGTTGTGAAAAATGTGTTGGTCAAGATTGGTGAAGCATCTATATACACCAATTTCGTAGTTATGCCGGCGTCTGCACCTAGAACGGGGGATGTCATACTCTTAGGGCAAACATTCTTGACTAAGCTACGCTCAGTGATGGATATCTACCAAAGAACTTACACCATCGAAGTGAATGACAAGCAACACGTGTTGCAAGCCATACCTGATCCACCTGAACCGCCTGATATTATTACTCACTACTGTGGTCTTGCAGCCTATATTCTTTCTTATTCACAGGTTCGTGGCATGGAAAGGAGATCAATGAAGGGGAAGCCTAGTACCCGCAAAAAGAAGAGATAGGCGCAGACAGGAGTCGAGTCAAAGACTTTAAACAATGACGCTATCCGGGAGGCAACCCGGAATTTTACCGCTTTCTTTACTGCTTTTCTGCATGCATTCATTCTTGAACTATTTGCTTCTCATATGCGAATTTGTTCATGTCTGTGTCATATATGCTTTTGTTTGAGTGAGATTTTTTCGAGTGGTTTTTGAAAAAAATTGGTTTCGGAATTTAAACCGCATTTTCTGACATCGGAACCCGTCTCCCCACATTGGGGAGCACGGGGCGAACCGCCCCACTTGGGGAGCGAACCGCCCCACAGTCCCAGATCTTAAAAAACGCGGATTTCAACCCCAAAACCTTATTTTCATCATTCTTCTTCATCCATACTCCCAAAAAACTCGAAAAGTGCGATTTTGCTTCTAAATCTTCATAACTTCTTCATTTCTTGACAAAATTGAGTGTTCTTTAGCTTAATTCGAAGCCTATAACACGATCTATCATCCTATCTGAACAGATTTCATCCTAATTCGTTAGATTTGCAGATCTGAGGTATCATCCTTAGAACCCTAAATTTCAAATTTGGGGGTTTTCTATTTTGAGCTTCAATTATGTTTATTTGATGCATGGGTATGTTGTTTGTGTGATTAGACGTGTTATTTACTTTCAATTGCATGCTTAATTTTGCTTGGATTGTTGATTTGGGTATTTTGCTGCTAGATGATATATCTTGTTCTGCAATATGTCTTTATCCTTGATCTCTTGCATATGATTGTGTTTATTGATGTAATGATGGTGGATTTGACGATAGAATGCTTAATTGTTGAGTATGAGGATTTATGCTGCTAGAACTTTTGCGCTGCTATGGTATGAATTGAGCCTTGTTATCAAGAATATTGGTTGTCTAGAAAGAGCATGATGTGATGTATTGAATGTAGTAGTTATGTGATGTGTTGCATGATGAGGAAGCTAGGCTAGACATTGCGGTTTGGGGAGTTTGATTGTTGATTTTATCACTCGTATTTTTCGCTTTTACACTAGCATATATTTGAGTCTGTTTTTGTCATACGAGGTGCTAATAGTTGTTTGTAGGTACCATACCAAGGGAAGGGAGCATTCCCGTATGATTACTGTGAAGAGCCATGTCAAGGAAGGTGATCTCGCTAGATGTGCGTTCGAGCCAAGGGGTTTTGCACAACGTCGTGGATTATCCGAGAGGAGGAGCTAGAGTACACCTGGAGTAAGGACTCCTATGCCTATTCATGCACCACCGAAAGGACAGAAACCGTTATTACATCGTCACTCCATCACGAGGACTGCAGAGTTCGACTGAACTGGAAGGCACCGGGACATTCTCGCAGCGACGGATTTGATCTTGAGTTCGCAGTTGCTAGAAGGTTACAAGCGCGCTAGCTTGGTTCCAAAACATAATGACATGGGTACACAGTCCCGTTGGGGCGCCCTTTGCCACCTCTGAAGTGAGCATCATATTGACATCGGTCGGAGCAACAGTGGAGAATGTGGTCGAAATTGGAGAAAAAGGTAGAAGACTTTGAGTAACCGAGCCACCTACTGTAACCTTCTCGTGGTGTAAATCGTTGGAGGGGGAGGTCCTGATACCACTGCCCTTTCCCCTTCAACAGTTCACATCCCATTGGAGGGCTACAGGAGGAGGATTCCATAACATCGGCGTCTGGTCTTGAGAATTCTACCTGCCACTGCAACTCTACTGGTGATGATGATGGGGACAGTAGTGACGATGAAGGCCATACGGGCAATGATGATTCTGATAGAGGAGTTGATCCTGACCGGCCTAAAAATGAAACTACCGCACCACCAGAAGACCTGATGTCACACTATGAAGCTCACGGGGGAGGCCCAATAAATCACAAGCAGCATACTCAGCCGACCGAGGCCAAACCATGGGGTAACATCTAGTATCATATCTTATTTCCTCATTTTCTTACTGCTAGGGACTAGCGTTAATTTCATGAGGGGGGATAGGATTTAAGTGATCTGATGTTGTTAGATTGGAGCTTGACATTGGTAGGATGAGTATAGTACCTCGCATGCTTTATCCGTCTGCATTTGCATTTGCACGTTTACCGCTTTCTTAGATTTTTAGGTTGCATTCACTACATTCATCCTAGGTTAGTTTTGCATGTTTTATATGGAGTCTATTGCCGAATTTTTTGAACTTTTCTATTGGGTAGATCAACTAGCTATGCCATTAATCGTATGCTTCATTTCTATGAATTTGTTTGAGGTTTTTCTCGCTTGGCTTGTCACATTATGTATTGCACTTAGTTAAGCATGGTAGTCTCGACATCACTTAGTGGTGTTTTCTCTACTGCGGTTCACGAAGGCCTTTATAATAGGATGATGCATGTTAGGGTCTTATGGTTGTTTTCCCGAGTAATTATGTACCTAAGAGGCAACAAGTCTTCACCATGCTTTGAGATTGCTAAATGCCTAGGAAGGAGGTAGTGTGAGGTTGTGTGATCTTTGTTTATAACCTATTCTTCCGAATAGGTTTGGGGAGGGGGTTACACCGTCATAGACTTGTTTCTGTTTTTCATTTTCGTATCGTGAGTTTATTTTCCTTTTGCGTGAATTTTGTACTCCAACCTATTCTTTCGAATAGGTTTGGGGAATTCGTGTGAGTCATTTTGTTTCTCTTTTTGTTATGCTACTGCTGGCTAGAAAAAATTGAAAAAAAAAGAGAAAGAAAAATTCCAGAAAAAAAGAGAAAAAGAAAAAAAAATCTGGAAAGAAAAAAGAAAAAAAGGGAAGACCCCAAAAAAGCAAAGAAGGGTCCAAAAATAAAGCCAAATAGCAGTTTAGCAAAGTTTGAGTCTTTCCATTTTTCGTGTTGTTCGTAATTGTGTTTTTCTATTTTTTATCTTTTTCTTAAGTGTCATCTGTTCTAGCCACCCTCGTCCTGCCATTCAGGAAGTGGTGAATAGCTTAAGACTTTACTTGAGAGATGGGTAAAATAGGGGAGTGTTATCTTTTATAGGGAACCCTCCTTCGTTTGATGAGAGCCAGTACTGGTTCGACCTTTTTGAGGAAAAGTCTTAACATGGTGGAACAGCCGTAAGTCCTCAGTTTCATAGGCACGGGGCAACCATTCGTATCTTAGCTGCATATTACGTCGTCACTGACTAGGTCCAGGTAGAGAATGTACGAGACTATCTTGTCTTGACATAAGTGCTTATGTGGATGTGTATAAGTCAATCGAGGTATTCTTCACCTTGTTGGTCCCTTTAAACAACAAGAAAAGACTAGAGGGGGGGGGTGAATAGTCTTTTAATCTCTTTTGTCGTTTAAAACTTTCTCAGCAAGTACTTATTACTTTTCAGTAATGAGGTTGCTGATACTAACTTCTCAGCAAGCGTAAGTTACTTTCCAGTAGCTTGGTTTGCTGGTACTTAAAATCAGAGAGCGGAAGTCTTTGAAACAATAAGTGCTATTTTCAGCAAGTAAAGAGTTTCAGCAAGTGAAGTGAGTGACTGTGTACAACAGATATAATTGCTGAAAGCTAAATGCAGTAGTAAATCACACAAACGCTTTATAGTGGTATCTGAGAGTGGCGTAATCTCTCAACTAATCCACTTTGTCCTTTCTAGGACTGAATCCACTAAGATATGATTGAGGTTCCTTCAATCTCCTATCTAAAGCGATTCAACAGAAACCAAAGCACACTTGCTTTGTCTCCAACCTAAACTAGAGAACTTCAACCTTGTTTCTCCACCAAACTTGGTACCTTTTAATCAGCAAACTTTGCTCGATTAAGTTCCCCTGAATATCACGCCTGAAAGGGTGTGTGTTTTCAGTTAGAGAGTTTTGGGGTGAGATAACTTAATTATAACTTATTCAGTTACAACAAGTAATCTAAGAAACACAACTTGGAATACTTGCAGTAACAAGTTTTGATTGTTCTGGTGTCAAAGACTTGTTTTTGTTCGAAAGAAAGAACACTAACTAATTTCTTAGCCGAGTTTGTTCTCATCTTCACAAGTAGCTTTTTCAAAGCCTTTAGTCTTGCGCCCAGATCAATGGCCGTAAGCGTGTTTGATGTTTGTGAGTTTTTTAAGACCCAAGTCGAGTTTGATCACGTTGTGACACACTTCACCTCTTTGACGGATGACCTCTATTATTAGTGCAAGTACGGAGCCGTTTGACTTTCAAATCTAAGGGTTTTGTTCCTTACCATGTACATCTCTTTGGTACTTTCAGCAGCCACTTTGTTGTCTTCTAGTTTCAGTCCTTTCGCGTTGTAAGCTTTGCATAAATGACAATTTGATATAGAATTGAACCAGTAAACATGGAGCGCAAAAATAAGGTACATTTCAGAGCAAGAGGTACATATGTTCATCCGCAAGTGTTCATCTCTCAGTTTCAG
>CM051455.1:73882782-73930536 GCA_028274465.1 Plantago ovata
CAATATGGGTTTTTCCTTTCGATTTGCGATAATACTTGTATTTTTCATTAAATGATCAGTATTATGGAAAGGCTCACTTGGTGAATGGTTTATATATTTTGCAAAGTAGTCTACCTTTATTTCAAGTAAACTACCGTCTTCAAGTAAGAAGAATAATCCATCTTATCTATGCATTGTCGGCTAGGCCATATCAATGAAACACGGATTCAAAGACTAAGGAAGTTGGACTACTTAGAACCATTTGATTTTGAATCATATGGTACATGTGAATCTTGTGTTAAGGGTAAGATGATGAACAAACCTTTTGTTGGACAAGGTGTTCGTGCCACTCGCTGCTTAGAGCTCATACATACCGATGTATGTGGACCGTTTAAAGTCCCTGCACGTGGGGGTTATCCTTACTTCGTTACCTTTACTGACGATTTCTCAAGGTATGGATATTTTTTCTTATGAAGAATAAATCCGAGACCTTTGGAAATTCAAGGAGTTTAGGAATGAGGTCGAGAATGAATTGAACCTAAGGATAGTCACTCTTCGATCAGATCGAGGAGGTGAATACCTTAGCGAAGAATTTATCGATTACTTGAAGGAAAATGGGATTCAATCGCAATGGACTCCTCCTGGAACACCACAGTTAAACGGTGTGTCTGAGAGGAGGAATCGAACCCTGTTAGACATGGTAAGATCAATGATTGGATTCTCGACTCTTCCAAAGTATCTGTGGGGATATGCACTACAAACTGCAATCTACATTCTGAACCGTGTACCATCTAAATCAGTGGAGAAAACTCCTTATGAGTTATGGAAGGGAAAGAAGCCTTCACTAGGCTATCTTAGACCTTGGGGCTGTCCTGCGATAGTCAAGCTGATGCTCACTGATAAGTTAGATGACAAGGGTGTCAAAGTATATTTCATAGACTATCCTCGTCAGACGAGAGGCTATGAATTCTATCATGCTGAAGATCACAAGGTGATTGTGTCTAGAAACGTGAAGTTTTTAGAAGCTGAATACCTCGAAGAAGAGAGGTTAGATGACATGATAGAACTTGAAGAAATTCAAGACTTTGACACGCGCGAACATGAGGTCTCTAAATCTTCTGATTTGGACTCAAGTTCAGTGGGAGCTTTCGAAGCAGACAAGGGTGATGATATGACACTTGCTAGGCATGTCATAGTCAGTGGGAGTCCTGTGATTAGATCAACAGTTGAAACCACACCTGTAGAACCCGTTGTCAACCAAGCTGTGCAACAAGTTGCACAAGAGCAGCCTCCCGCAAGGGAACAGGGTCGCGCCCAACGACCAGCTGCATCAGTACCCACTGATAATGTTCGTGTTACACGAAGCCAGAAAAGAAAAGCACCAGAACAAGTCGAGCTCCGTAGGTCGAAGAGGATCCTTAGAGGACCTCAGAAGCAAAGCCTTATGATAGAAGACATCAGTGAACTTGATGTCGGTTTATCAGATCGGGAAGATCCCGAGACCTACAAAGAGGCAATAATTGATATTGACTCAGACAAGTGGCTAGAGGCCATGGAATTAGAAATGGATTCAATGTACCAGAATCAAGTTTGGAACTTGGTAGACTTGCCCCAAGGGGTTAGACCAATTGGGTGCAAATGGGTCTTTAAACGAAAGACAGATGTCGATGGCAAGGTACAAACGCACAAAGCTAGGCTTGTGGCAAAAGGCTACACGCAAAGGTATGGCATCGATTACGATGAAACCTTTTCACCAGTAGCAAAATTGAAGTCCATTCGAATTCTACTTGCGATAGCTGCCTACTATGATTATGAATCTGGCAGATGGATGTAAAGACAGCCTTCCTCATGGCAACCTTGAGAAAGAGGTCTATATGGTACAGCCGGAAGGTTTTATTAGTAAAACCAGGCCAACTGTTGTATGCAAATTACAAAGATCCATCTATGGGCTAAAGCAAGCGTCAAGGAGCTGGAATATCCGCTTTGATGAAGCTGTCAAATCGTTTGACTTCATCAGAAGCAAGGAAGATCCCTGTGTCTATGCGAGACACAGCGACAAGGAGTTGTTTTCATGATCATTTATGTAGATGACATTTTGATCACGGGAAACAATGTCTCTATGCTAGAAGAGACTAAAGTTTGGTTATCAAGTACCTTCTCGATGAAGGACTTGGGTGAAGCGAACTACATCCTAGGGATCAAGATCTTTAGAGATAGATCCAAGAGGATGTTGGGAATGACACAGTCCACCTACATCGACAAAATACTGAAGCGTTATAAGATGGACGACTCAAAGAGAGGCTTTCTCCCAGCTAGGCATGGGATTGTCTTATCAGTTAAGGATGGTCCTAAAACTGATGAAGAAAGAAATGCAATCAGTCGTGTGCCCTATGCTTCGGCAGTAGGGTCTATAATGTATGCAATGAATTGCACGAGGCCCGATGTGGCATATGCGCTTAGTGTCACTTGTCGACACCAACAGAATCCAGGAGTACCTCACTGGACTGCTGTGAAGAACATTCTTAAGTACCTTAGACGGACTAAAGAGATGTTCTTGGTGTTTGGTAGAGAACCAGAATTAAAGATGTCTGGGTATGTCGACGCTGGATTTGAATCAGATCCCGATGACTTTAAGTCACAGACAGGATACGTATTCAAACTGAACGGAGGAGCTGTCTGTTGGAAAAGTTCTAAGCAAGCCACGGTTGCTGACTCATCCACAGAGGCCGAGTACATTGCTGCATCAGAAGCATCGAAAGAAGCTGTCTGGATTTCAGAGTTCTTGAAGGAATTGAGGGTTGTTCCTGCTCCCAGTCCAATAACGATTTATTGTGACAATACGGGCGCCGTCGCTCAAGCTAGGGAGACTAGATCTACAAACAAGAACAAACATGTACTTAGAAAATATCACGTTATACGTGAGATTATAGATAGAGGAGAAGTTAGTATAGAACGTGTCTCTACCACGGACAACGTGGCAGATCCTTTCACCAAGGTCTTATCAGTGGAAGTCCACTTAAGATATTATGCTAATCTGGGCATTAGGCATAAAGGTGACTGGCTCTAGTCCAAGTGGGAGATTGATAGTGTATATGTCCTAGAGACAGTCCTTACTAAGGGCATGGTGCCCTTATAGAGGACATATATGTACTATTACACAGGTCAACGTAATATAATATATCTTTGTTGCATTTTACTATTGAGTATCGCTTTCATATTTATATTACACCAGGCTGCAGCATGTCATATCTTTATTGCTGTCTGTATTGATATTAAACATGTCCCCTCGGATAGATGACCGATCACACAGTTAGTGGGAGCTATGTGAGTTATCATCTATCCCAAACTCTCCCTAGTCGTGGTACATCTCGGATGTGGGGGTCTGAATGAACCTGACAAGACTAGTATGCTGGAGGTTATACTTGTTGGAGCAAGTGTGAGCCGATCCCACGGCCACGGAATGGATTGTTGGACAATCAAGGAACGTTCCCATAACTGCGCATAGTTGTTCGAAGAAGCTTTATCGAACAATGGAAGTACCCACCGGACACTCCCATCGATGTATATTCTACACCGATGTGTCTATGGGAACCGGTGAGTTGTCGAAGTGATGCCATTCGTCCTTTGCACTTACAGAAATTTATCATCACATTTGTTGCCCCATATCCTTGGTGGACCCGTCGATGTCAGCTCTGAATAAGCAGCTGACCCAAGACACGATCCAGGATTATGGCTATATACAAATGGGGGTGATAAGTGATTCTGTGAAGGATTCATCTCTCAAGTGTAGCACAGGAGAGCACTGTTCAGAGTCTGCATAGTTGTGTTGGTAAAGTCACTGGCCAGTGCAAATGATATATTATGATGGTCATGAATATATCTTAACCAAGCAACTCCCTGAGACGCCCGTGGATGTATTATTGGGATAGACACATCATCGATCCTAGATACATTCGAGCAAGTCAGATGAAGGGACGTTACCATCGCCGCGTTGAGCGCAACAGGCTTCGCAACGAAAGGGTTAGCTTTGGGAAACCTCTCAAACGTCCTCACGTATTAATATTGAAAATGGAACCGTCTAGGAATTCCATGTTGCCTAGTCTAGGACTTGCTTAATACGATGAGGCCCTATGGGTCACACTATGTGGTGATTCAGTCTATCAGAATATCCTTGAAGATGGAATCGCAATTAATTTGGAATTAATTGTGATTGATGGGTTATAATTGATTTGGAATTAATTATAATATTTGGTGGCTCAATTAATGATTTGGAATTATTAATTGAATTGGCTAATTAATTGTATTTTATATAAATACAATTAAAGATTATATTTTGGAAATATAATGGAGGTTTGATTATAAAGGATATGTTAATTTAAAATTAACATATGCACTTGGGCAAAATCTACTTGGAGTTTGGATTGCCTTAGAAATATAAGTGGGTCCCAAAAGTGGGACCCACGTCCCGTAGGACAGGCGCGCGCGCGCGCGTGGCTGGGTAAGGGAAGGAGTTCGACTCCTTCATCTATTAGAAGTCCAAGGGATAAGTTAAATTTTCCTGATTGAGTTTTAATATGATTTTGAATGAATCTAGACTTGATATTGGTTTCCTAGTGCGATAAGAATTAGATTCTTATTTCTTTACGAAGTCTAATTGCTTATGCTTTAGGCTTCTATTGACTACTATATATAGTGGACAATAAGAGAGCTTTTAACACACACTTTTACACAGAGATTTTCACAATCATTCTACCCAGTTTTCTTAGAGAAAATAAAAGCTCTCCCCTCCTCTCTTAGCCACCCGCGCGCGCCACCATCGGAGGAAACGCCACCCCGTCTTCTTGGTCACACAAAGAATATCCTAGCATTCTTCCGATAGGTTGTTCATCCGTGGATACCAAGGTTGAGGTTCTAGGAGCTGGAAACTAACTCTTATTGTCTTGCAGATATACAGAGTATTGCAGATATCTTTGACTTCGACGAAGGAGAAGATACACCGGATTATTACGAAGACTTGGAAGCTGCTTTGCAAGTAAGGTCAGTCTTCTAATTGACGTGTTTATATATATACGACATATGCATAATCAGTTAACCTGTTGTTAAGAAAATTTTTGAAATTCTGTTGTGTACCCTAGGGGTAACTCTGACCATATTTTCTTACAAAAGAATGCTAGGATATTCTTTGTGTGGCCAAGAAGATGGGGAGGCGATTCCTCCGGTAGGTTGCGCGCGCTGATGAATGTGTATTTTACACTTTCATTTGAGTCTTTTTCACCTATTTTAGCTATCCTCTATGTTAATTTAGCTATATTTTAGTGCATTTTATTATAATAGTGTCACGTTTCCCTTTAGCCTTTATTTTACAGGTTTTGGTTGAAAAACGAGGATTTCCGGGAAATTATATTGAAGTAGACAAGGAATTGGTGTTCCAGAAGCCTAATTGAAGTATCTGAAGGTTTCCGAATAGGATTTGAAGTCTAGGGGTCGAATCTGGAGGCTAGAAAGCCACTAGAAGTCAGAAACCGATTTCGAAAAGCGGAAGAAATCCAAAAACGCGTCGAAAACGCGTATCTGGCCGAGTTTTACTCTCGGGCGAATCGCCCGGGATGTGGGGCGAATCGCCCCACACCAGGCGAATCGCCCGGTGTGTGGGGCCCTTCGCCCCGCACAATTCGTAGCCTATATATAGTTGCTTAGTTTTTCTCCGTTTTTCATACTTTTCCAAACCTTTTCTCTCACCTTTCTCTGTAGTTTTAGGTAGGAATTCCCCATAGCCTGTTCTGGGGGTTCTTAGCTTAGGAGATACTTTTTCTTAGCAGTTTGGAGATTGTAAGATCGCGATTCTTTGGAGATTGACAACCTTCGGTAACATTGTATCTTACAGTTTTTTTACTTATTTTTATATATCTTTCATCATGTTTTCATTCATTCGTGGTATGATTTCTGTTGATTGCATGACAACTATGAGTAGCTAAACTTCTCGTTGGTGATAGTATGTGAATTCTTAGCGAAGGGTTGATAATTATGCTAATGGCTATATCGCGCATTATACTCTGAGTTATTGTTTTATTTCTTTGATCTATCTAAATCTCTATCTTCGTATTTTTGACTAATTATTGCACACAATTGGACAATTCATTGGTCCTCGACCTATCTAAATCTATATCTTCGTAGTGTTTGATAATTACAATTGGACAATTCATTGATCAAAGATTTCCATGCAAGACCGAGGAATTTACGCATGATTATTAACCCGTTATGCTTTTAAGGACCATACTATCACCAATCTCCATTATCTGTTAAGAAAAACCTTTGCTAAATCGTCTGCTGTTTTATATTCTAAAGTAGATTAGATAAAGCTAGTTATAGTCCTTAGAGATCGACACTCGAGGTTATTCTACTGCTACACTACGGTTTTCGTTGTAGTTGTGAATTGCCTTTTGCTAAATACAAATTTATTTGATCACTCAGAACCCGACAATTCTCAGTTCATCAAATTGACGCCATTGCCGGGGACTATACTCCTTTTTTCTGTTTAGCTTATTTATATTTTCAGCATTCAATTCCCAGAACAGCTCTGGGGGTTTGCTCTCAGAAAATTTCACTTTCTTACCCTATTTCTTTCCCCCTATCTTTTTCAATACACTCACCTAATCTGTTCTTGGTTACCTTGCGTGCTTGTGCTCTCGAAATTCTTGATTACATTGTTTTTGTTTGCACTCTTTGTGCTTTTCTGTGCAAGTTTTTGTTTTATCTTTTGTGGATTCTGCTCCTTGGTTTCTTGTTTCCTCGTGTGCAGAAACTAGTCATACGAAAGGATGAGTCAACCTCCGTTGCCCCGGTATGTGATGCCTCGAGGGCCTTGCATAACATTGGATGACGATTGTAGGAATTATGACTTTGATCCTTCGCACTACTCCATTCTCTCCACGTTTTCAATGGGTGATGATCCAAGAGGGTTCTTAGACACGTACGAGGAAGGAGTGTTGAGGATACCTCGTGAGAACGAGGAAGGAGTGTTGAGGATACCTCGTGAGAATGAGGAGGGGGTTATTTTATCACATGAGCAACTTTGTATGAGAGGATTTATGGGTGCCTTGGAAGGGTACGCTCGAAGATGGCTCAGAATCCCGCCGAAAAATTCGTTGCGCACTTGGGGTGAAGTAACCAACAAGTTTCTGGAACATTGGGATAGGGACTCAACTCCCGGGTCAAGGGCATGGATGTCTCGCTTTAATAATCATCCACCGGAAATCGACATTGCCGATGAAGAGGAATGTGGAGAAGAATCCATTGATGAAGTGTCCTCAGGGTTTAGCTTGGATTCCACGTCCTTACTTGCGGATGTCGAGGTTGTTGGTCAAGAGGAAGTCGTGGAGGAAGTGATAACTGAATCCATTGCTTCACTTGAGTCATAAGGTGATGGCGTGAGTTGTGTTGAGGTCGAGGAGCCAATCTCTGAAGACTTTGGTGTCTTTGAATCAATTGCGGCAGATACTCCTGATCTTGACTCCTACGTTCTGGTCCATGCACCCACCTATGAGTCCCAAAGGAGTTTTGATCCTTTTTACTCTTTTTATTTTCCATCTAATTCCCTTAGTTATTTTTTAGATTTTGTTTTTCTTGGTTTTGTTAATTTTAGTTTTCAGGGAATCGTGGACTTGCTTGAGCAGATACGGAGAGGAGCCAAGGATGGTTCCTAAGATGCGAGGAGTAATGGAACGGATGCATAAGATTCGTTTCCATTTGATAATGGATAAGATTAGTGGTAATGATCTCCTGTCTGACGTGTGGAGGGACTATTTTGGGGATTTCAATCCCGATAATTAGTCATTTCACATGTCCGCTCTCAGCCGACCGAGGCCAAACCGTTCGGTAACATCTAGTATCACTTTTTATTTACTCATTCTCTTTTGCTAGGGACTAGCTTAAGTATCATAAGGGGGATGGGATGTGAACCGCGATGTTAAGTATTTTTTGGCTTTGTGTTGATCTTGTTTTCCGTCTGCATTTGCATTTGCACGTTTACTGCTTTCTTAGTTTTTTAGGTTGCATACACTACATTCATCCTAGGATAGTCCCGCATGTTTTATATGGAGTTTATTGCCTAATTTTTTTGAACTTTTTTATTGGGTAGATCAACTAATTATGCCATTAATCATATGCTTCATCTCTATGAATTTGTTTGAGGTTTTTCTCGCTTGGCTTGTGATGAATGTGTATTTTACACTTTCATTTGAGTCTTTTTCATCTATTTTAGCTATCCTCTATGTTAATTTAGCTATATTTTAGTGCATTTTATTAGAATAGTGT
The DNA here is from genome assembly GCA_028274465.1 of Plantago ovata. Classification (NCBI taxonomy): domain Eukaryota; kingdom Viridiplantae; phylum Streptophyta; class Magnoliopsida; order Lamiales; family Plantaginaceae; genus Plantago; species Plantago ovata. The sequence continues at coordinate 73,891,075 of CM051455.1, forward strand.
CACGTTTCCCTTTAGTTTTTATTTTACAGGTTTTGGTCGAAAAACGAGGATTTCCGGGCAATTATATTGAAGTTGACAAGGAATTCGTGTTCCAGAAGCCTATTTGGAGTATCTGAAGGTTTCCGGATAGGATTTGGAGTCTAGGGGTCGAATCTGGAGGTTAGAAGGACAATAGAAGTCAGAAACCGAGTCCGAAAAGGGGAAGAAATCCAAAAACGCGTCGAAAACGCGGAATTCCCCGAAATTTACTCCCGGGCGAATCGCCCGGGACGTGGGGCGAATCGCCCCACACCAGGCGAATCGTCCGGTGTGTGGGGCGAATCGCCCCACACTATTTCGAAGCCTATATATAGTTGCTCAGTTTTCTCCGAATTTCATACTTTTTAAGACTTATTCTCTCACCTTTCTCTGTAGTTTTAGGTAGGAACTTCCCAGAGCCTGTTCTGGGGGTTCGTAGCTTAGGAGATACTTTTTCATAGCAGATTGGAGCTTGTAAGATCACGATTCTTCGGAGACTGACAACCTTCGGTAACATTGTATCTTACGGTTTTTCTACTTATTTTTATATATCTTTCAACATGTTTTCTTCTATGATTTCTGTTGATTGCATGACAACTATGAGTAGCTAAACTTATCGTTGGTGATAGTATGTGAATTCTTAGCGAAGGGTTGATAATTATGCTAATGGCTATATCGCGCATTATACTCCGTGTTATTGCTATATTTCGTTGATCAGGCGCAATCTTTATCTTCGTATGTTGATTAATTGTTATGCACAATTGGACCCTAGTCGACCTATGCATATCTATATCTTCGTAGTGTTGAATAATTAAGGAACACAATTGGACAATAGTGTTTGACTTGTCAGAATCTTTATCTTCGTAGTGCTTGATAATTACAACAGGACAATAGATTGATCAAAGATCTCCATGCAAAACCGAGGAATTTACGCATGATTATTAACCCGTTATGCTTTGAAGGACCATACTATCACCAATCTCCATTATCTGTTAGAAAAACCTTTGCTATTTCGTGTGCTGCTTTTATATTCTAAATTAGATTTGATAAAGCTAGTTATAGTCCCTAGAGATCGACACTCGAGGTCATTCTACTGCTACACTACGGTTTTCGTTGTAGTTGTGAATTGCCTTTGGCTAAATAACAAATTTATTTGATTGATTCGAGTCTGACAAATTCGTGATCATCAGCTTGTCACATTTATGTATTGCACTTAGTTAAGCTTGGTAGTCTCGACATCACTTAGTGGTGTTTTCTCTACTGCGGTTCACGAAGGCCTTTATAATAGGATGATGCATGTTAGGATCTTATGGTTGATTTCTCGAGTAATTATGTACCTAAGAGGCAACAAGTCTTCACCATGCTTTGAGATTGCTAAATGCCTAGGAAGGAGGTAGTGTGAGATTGTGTGATCCTTTGTTTGCAACCTATTCTTCCAAATAGGTTTGGGGAGGGGGTTACGCTTTCTTTAGACTTGTTTTTCGTTTTTCAATTATGTGTTGTGAGTTTATTTTCCTTTTTCGTAAATTTTGTGCTCCAACCTATTCTTTCGAATAGGTTTGGAGAAGTCGTTTGTGCGTCATTTTGTTTCTTTTTCGTTGTGCTACTGCTGGCTAAAAAAATCGAAAAAAAGGAAAAAGAAAAAATTCCAGAAAAAAAGAAAAAAAAACTGGAAAGAAAAAAAAGGAAAAAAAGAAAAGACCCCAAAAAATCAAAGAAGGGTCCAGAAAAAGAAAGCCAAATAGTAGTTTAGCAAAGTGTTGTGTCTCATTTTCCAATTCTTGTAATGTTCGTAATCGTGTTGTAATTTTCTATTTTTTGTCTTTTGTTTTTTAGTGTCATTTGTTCTAGACCACCCTCGTCCTGCCATTCAGGAAGTGGTGAAAATCTAAGGCTTTGCTTGAGAGATGGGTAGAATAGGGGAGTGTTATCTTTTATAGGGAACCCTCCTTCGTTTCATGAGAGCCAGTACTGGTTAGACCTCTTTGAGGAAAAGTCTTAACTTGGTGAACAGCAGTAAGTCCTCAGTTTCATAGGCACGGGACAACCATTCGTATCTTAACATGTTTCATTACGTCGTCACTGACTAGGTCCAGGTAGAGAATGTTACGAGAGGCTATCTTGTCTTAACATAAGTGCTTATGTGGATGTGTATGAGTCAATCGAGCTAAACTAGGTGAAAAAGACTCAAATGAAAGTGTAAAATACACATTCATCAAACTCCCCAAACCGAACCTTTGCTTGTCCTCAAGCAACTAAGCTAGACTCTAATGCAAAAAATATTGCAACACATAAAATGGAGTCTCATGCCAAATAAAATGAACTAATCTACTGAATCTATCAAAAAACACATGAACAAAAACCATATAAATCAAACATGAATATAGGTTGAAGAATGCCTCGATTGACTCATACACATTCACATAAGCACTTATGTCAAGACAAGATAGTCTCTCGTAACATTCTCTACTTGGACCTAGTCAGTGACGACGTAATGAAACATGTTAAGATACGAATGATTGTCCCGTGCCTATGAAACTGAGGACTTACTGCTGTTCACCAAGTTTAAGACTTTCCCTCAAAGACGTCGAACCAGTACTGGTTCTCATCAAACGAAGGAGGGTTCCCTATAAAAGATAACACTCCCCTATTCTACCCGTCTCTCAAGCAAAGTCTTAAGCTATTCACCACTTCCTGAATGGCAGGACGAGGGTGGTCTAGAACAGATGACACTCAAAGACAAAAGACAAAAAATAGAAAATTACAACACGATTACGAACATTACAAGAATTGAAAAATGAGACACAACACTTTGCTAAGCTGCTATTTGGCTTTCTTTTTTTTGGACCCTTCCTTGCTCTTTTGGGATCTTTTTCTTTTTTTTTTTCTTTTCCAGTTTTTTTCTTTTTTCTGGAATTTTTCTTTTTCTCTTTTTTTTTCGATTTTTTTTTTAGCCAGCAGTAGCACAACGAAAAGAGAAACAAAATGACTCACAATGACTTCCCCAAACCTATTCGAAACAATAGGTTGAGTACAAAATTTACGAGAAAGGAAAAATAAACTCACAATACGGAAATGAAAAAAAATCAAAAACAAGTCTAATGATGGTGCAACCCCCTCCCCAAACCTATTCGGAAGAATAGGTTATAAACAAAGGATCACACAACCTCACACTACCTCCTTCCTAGGCATTTAGCAATCTCAAAGCATGGTGAAGACTTGTCGCCTCTTAGGTACATAATTACTCGGGAAAACATCCATAAGACCCTAACATGCATCATCCTATTATAAAGGCCTTCGTGAACCGCAGTAGAGAAAACACCACTAAGTGATGTCGAGACTACAAAGCTTAACTATGACCAATACATAAATGTGATAAGCCAAGCGAGGAAAACCTCAAACAAATTCATAGAGATGAAGCATATGATTAATGGCATAGTTAGTTAATCTATCCAATAAAAAGTTCAAAAATTCGGCAATAAACTCCATATAAAACATGCAAGACTATCCTAGGATGAACGTAGTGAATGCAACCTAAAAAACTAAGAAAGCGGTAAACGTGCAAATGCAAATGCAAACAAAAGGTTTCACGAGTAATCATAAGCAAGACAAGTATAGAGATAACCAGTGATAACCCCTCCCCAAACCTGAACATCGTCGCTCGTCCCGAACGTCGAAACTGGATTTAAGGTGAGAGCTAAACTTGTACCTGTAACCTATAGTACTCAAAGAAACTCGTGAGAAACCAAAAACATACGAAAATATAAAATAAAACACAATGATATGCATGCAATGCAAGAAAGCGATAAAAATTCCGGGTTGCCTCTCGGATAGCGCCATTGTTTAAAGTCTTTGACTCGACTCCTGTTTGCGCCTAGCTCTTCTTTTTGAGGGTACTAGACTTCCCCTTCATGGATCTCCTCCTCATGCCACGAACCTGTGAAAAAGAATGAACATAGGCTGCAAGACCCCAGTAGTGAGTAGTGTGAGAAGTATCAGGTGGATCAGGTGGATCAGATATGGCTCGCAACACATGTCGCTTGCCATCCACCTCGATGGTGCAAGTCCTTCGGTAGATGTCTATCATGGAGCGTAGTTTAGTCAAGAACGTTCTCCCCAAGAGAACAACATCCCCTATCCCAGGTGTAGACGCCAGCATAACTACAAAATTGGTGTATACAGAAGCTTCACCAATCTTGACCAATACGTTCTTCACAACGCCTTGGGGTCTCATAAAGGATCCATCCGCTAGTTGTACAATGGCTTTATGCTTCGAAAGTTCTCCAAGGCCACTCTTCTCAAACACATTCATGGGTAGCACATTCGAGTAAGATCCCGTATCTAGTGTAGCACGGACGTCATCGAGACTACCAATCCCAACCTTAACGTCAAAACTTTGAGGGAGTGGCTCGGGATCCTCTTGCTCCTCTTCACTCTCATCCGAACCAAGGTTCTTCTCTTCTTCCCTGGCTAGTGGGGGTTCGTCTTTTGCACCATACTCGCACGCAGCAACTTGTTTAATGGTGATTTCCACTGGAAGATCTCCCTCCAAGTTGATCGACATGGACCTCTCAGTGCTGCTATGTAATTTCCCTTGCTCTCTACTAGCTCTAGCTTCCAATTGATCCAGACGAGCATTCATCTTTGCCGAATCCTCCTCGTATCTCTTCAAAAACACTTGGGTGAAATCCACCAATTTCTGTAAATTATCCAAGAGAGTTGCTGACTTGGACGTAGATGCTTCGACCTTAGGGGTAGGATTACTACGGTTTCCCCAGTGAACATCTTCTCGTGCTAGATCTGATCTATACATATGAGCCCCATGCCCATAATTCTTGCACACCCTACATACCTCGTTGGAGAGAGATGTTCCAATTAGGCCACTTAGAGCTTGCCTCATCTGATTGGCGAAACCTTCGAACCTATCGCCACTCACACCATTCACTTCATGCATTGGGATCTCCTGGTTTGGTGGAGCCTCAGGTCCACGCCTCCTAACCATTGCTCTTGGATCCTTGGACTGAGATCCTTTAGCAAGCCTTTCGAAACACGCCCACACATCCTCTGCGGTCTCTTCCCAGATAGTACCACGACATTGGAAATCCACCACCTGTTGACTCTCATAGGTGAGTCCATTGTAGAAGTGCAGGACAAGATCAGGAAGCACAAAGCCATGGTGTGGACACTTGTGCATGAGGTCCTTGAACCTTTCGAAAGCGGTGTAGATGGTCTCATCATAGTCCTGTTTGGATCCAGTTATTTGCGCCTTAAGCGCGGTAGTCAATGTGTGAGGAAAGTATTTCTCCATAAAAGCAGAATACACCTTGTTCCAGGTGTCTAGTGATCCGGCTTCCAGAGAGCCTAACCATGCCTTGGCTTTATCACCAAGCCCCATAGCAAAAACCTTCATCCTCAGCTCATCGTCCGTTATCTCTGCTCCGGGCCTTGGAAGATTGTTGATAAAATCGTCAATATCATTCAAGTATCCCATAACATCCTCCCTAGCCAACCCATAGAACCTCGGGAGTTGCTGGAACATGCAACTTTTGATTTCCAAATCTCGAGTTGCAGCAGAAAGAACAATAGCCGGACCTCTCATCAGTGCTTTGTTGGGTTGAACCCATGATTTCAAAAGTGGGCGAGCCATCACAAGACCTGAATATTTGTGACAAGCTAGGAAAGGAGTATCGGAGAGAGATTAAAAAGGAAAACTAAAACTACTAGAACTAGGAATTTAATGCTGAAAATATAAACAAATTAAACGGAAAAAAGGAGTATAGTCCCCGGCAACGGCGCCAATTTGATGAACTGAGAATTGTCGGGTTCTGAATGATCAAATAAATTTGTTATTTAGCCAAAGGCAATTCACAACTACAACGAAAACCGTAGTGTAGCGGTAGAATAACCTCAAGTGTCGATCTCTAAGGACTATAACTAGCTTTATCAAATCTAATTTAGAATATAAAAACAGCAGACGGTTTAGCAAAGGTTTTTCTAACAGATAATGGAGATTGGTGATAGTATGGTCCCTCAAAGCATAACGGGTTAATAATCATGCGTAAATTCCTCGGTTTTGCATGGAGATCTTTGTTCTATGAATTGTCCTGTTGCAATTATCAAACACTACGAAGATATAGAGATAAAAAGGTCGAAGACCAAAGAATTGTCCAATTGTGTTCCGTAATTATTCAACACTACGAAGATATATATATTTAAACAGGTCAAAGTATTGTCCAATTGTGCGCAATAATTAAACAACATACGAAGATATAGATTTCGCTAGATCAAAGAAATAAAGCAATAACACGGAGTATAATGCGCGATATAGCCATTAGCATAATTATCAACCCTTCGCTTAGAATTCACAAACTATCACCAATGATAAGTTTAGCTCCTCATAGTTGTCATGCAATCAACAGAAATCATACCACGAATGAATGAAAACATGATGAGAGATATATAAAAATAAGAAGAAAAACTGTAAGATACAATGTTACCGAAGGTTGTCAGTCTCCGAAGAATCGCAATCTTACAAGCTCCAAACTGCTATGAAAAAGTATCTCCTAAGCTACGAACCCCGAGAACAGGCTCTGGGAAGTTCCTCCCTAAAACTACAGAGAAAGGTGAGAGAATAGGTCCGGAAAAGCATGAAATTCGGAGAAAAACTGAGCAACTATATATAGTGTTCGAATTTGTGTGGGGCGAAGGGCCCCACACAACGGGCGAGTCGCCTGGTGTGGGGCGATTCGCCCCACATCCCGGGCGATTCGCCCGGGAGAAAATCTCGGGATTTTGCGCGTTTTCGACGCGATTTTGGATTTCTTCCCCTTTTCGTACTCGGTTTTTGACTTCTAGTGGCCTTCTAATCTCCAGATTCGACCCCTAGACTCCAAATCCTATCCGGAAACCTTCAGATACTCCAAATAGGCTTCTGGAACACCAATTCCTTGTCAACTTCAATATAATTGCCCGTAAAACCTCGTTTTCAACCAAAACCTGTAAAATGAAAGCTAAAGGGAAACGTGACACTATTCTAATAAAATGCACTAAAATATAGCTAAATTAACATAGAGGATAGCTAAAATAGGTGAAAAAGACTCAAATGAAAGTGTAAAATACACATTCATCAGTTATTCTTTGAAGGACCATACTATCACCAATCTCCATTATCTGTTAAGAAAAACCTTTGCTAAATCGTCTGCTGTTTTATATTCTAAATTAGATTAGATAAAGCTAGTTATAGTCCTTAGAGATCGACACTCGAGGTTATTCTACTGCTACACTACGGTTTTCGTTGTAGTTGTGAATTGTCTTTGGCTAAATACAAATTTATTTGATCACTCAGAACCCGACAATTCTCAGTTCATCACGTGCGTGGCTTAGGTGAGGTGTGGGAGAGCTTTTGTTTTCTCTAAGAAAGATAGAATAATGTCTAAGAATTTGATTCTTCAACTGTGTGAAAAATCTATGTCAAAAGCTCTCTAATAGTCTACTATATATAGTAGTCAATAGAAGCCTAAAGCATAAGCAATTAGACTTCATCAAGGAATAAGAATCTAATTCTTATCGTACTAGGAAACCAATTTCAAGTCTAGATTCATTCCCAATCAAATTAAAACTCAATCAGGAAAATCTAACTTATCCCTTGGACTTCTAATAGATGAAGGAGTCGAACTCCTTCCCCTACCCAGCCACGCGCTCGCGCGCGCCTGTCCTACGGGACGTGGGTCCCACTTTTGGGACCCACTTATATTTCTAAGGCAATCCAAACTCCAAGTAGATTTTGCCCAAGTGCATATGTTAATTCTAAATTAACATATCCTTTATAATCAAACCTCCATTATATTTCCAAAATATAATCTTTAATTGTATTTATATAAAATACAATTAATTAGCCAATTCAATTAATAATTCCAAATCATTAATTGAGCCACCAAATATTATAATTAATTCCAAATCAATTATAACCCATCAATCACAATTAATTCCAAATTAATTGCGATTCCATCTTCAAGGATATTCTGATAGACTGAATCACCACATAGTGTGACCCATAGGGCCTCATCGTATTAAGCAAGTCCTAGACTAGGCAACATGTAATTCCTAGACGGTTCCATTTGCAATATTAATACGTGAGGACGTTTGAGAGGTTTCTCAAAGCTAACCCTTTCGTTGCGAAGCGTGTTGCGCTCAACGCGGCGATGGTAACGTCCGTTCATCTGACTTGCTTGAATGCATCTAGGATCGATGAAGTGTCTATCCCAATAATACATCCATGGGCGTCTTCAGTGAGTTGCATGGTGAATCCAATATCTATTATGACCATCATAACAATATTGATACGCTGGCCAGCGGTTTTACCAATCACAACTATGAACGACTATTAGCAGTGCTCTCCTGTGATACACATGAGAGATGAATCCTTCACAGAAACACTTATCATCCCCATTTGTATGTAGCCATAATCCTAGATCGTGTCTTAGGTCAACTGCTTATTCAGAGCTGACATCGACGGGTCCACCAAGGATATGGGGCAACAAACGCGATGATAAAGTCCTGTAAGTCCAAAGGACAACTGGCATCACTTCGACAACTTACCGGTTCCCATAGACAACTTACCGGTTCCCATACATCGATGGGAGTGTCCGGTGGGTACTTCCATTGTTCGGTAATCGCCCATCGAACAACTATGCGCAGTTATGGGAACGCTTCTTGATTGTCCAACAATCCGTTCCGTGGCCGTGGGATCGGCTCACACTTGCTCCAACAAGTATAACCTCCACGCATACTAGTCTCATCTGGTTCATTCAGACCCCTACATCCGGGATGAACCTCGACTAGGGAGAGTTTGGGATAGATGATAACTCACATAGCTCCCACTATATGTGTGATCGGTCATCTATCCGAGGGGACATATTTAATATCAATACAGACAGAAATAGAGATATGACATGTTGCATGCCTGGTGTAATATAAATATGAAAGCAATACTCAATAGTCAATCAACAAACATATATTATATTACGTTGACCTGTGTAATAGTACATATATGCCCTCTATAAGGGCTACATGCCCTTAATAAGGACCGTCTCTAGGACATATACACTATCAATCTCCCACTTGGACTAGAACCAGTCACCTTTATGCTTAATACCTAGATTAGCATAATATCTTAAGTGGACATCCACTGATGAGACCTTGGTGAAAGGATCTGCCACGTTGTCCGTCACATCTGAACAGACATTTTTAATTATGGTTCTCCACCAAACACCAAGAACATTTCCTTAGTCCGTCGAAGGTACTTAAGAATGTTCTTTACAGCAGTCCAGTGAGGTACTCCTGGATTCTGTTGGTGTCGACAAGTAACACTAAGCGCATATGCCACATCTGGCCTTGTGCAATTCATTGCATACATAATAGACCCTACTGCCGAAGCATAGGGCACACGACTCATTGCCTTTCTTTAATCACCAGTTTTTGGACTATCCTTAACTCATAGCACGATCCCATGCCTAGCTGGGAGAAAGCCTCTCTTTGAGTCGTCCATCTTATAACGCTTCAGTATTTTGTCGATGTAGGTGGACTATGTCAATCCTAACATCCTCTTGGATCTATCTCTATAGATCTTTATCCCTAGGATGTAGTTCGCTTCACCCAAGTCCTTCATTGAGAAGGTACTTGATAACCAAACTTTACTCTTCTAGCATAGAGACATTGTTTCCCATGATCAAAATGTCATCAACATAAATGATCATGAAAACGACTCCCTTGTCGCTGTGCCTATTGTAGACACAGGGATCTTACTTTGCTTCTGATGAAGTCAAACGATTTGACAGCTTCATCAAAGCGGATATTCCAGCTCCTAGACGCTTGCTTTAGCTTATAGATGGATCTTTGTAATTTGCATACAGCAGTCGGCCTGGTTTTACTAATAAAACCTTCCGACTTCAATTTTGCTACCGGTGAAAAGGTTTCATCGTAATCGATGTCATACCTTTGCGTGTAGCCTTTCGCCACAAGTCTAGCCTTGTGCGTTTGTACCTTGCCATCGACATCTGTCTTTCGTTTAAAGACCCATTTGCACCCAATAGGTCTAACCTCTTGGGGCAAGTCTACCAAGTTCCAAACTTGGTTCAGGTACATGGAGTCCACTTCCAATTCCATGGCCTCTTGCCATTTGTCTGAGTCAATATCAATTATTGCCTCTTTGTAGGTCTCGGGATCTTCCCGATCTGACAACCCGACATCAAGTTCACTGATGTCTTCTATCATAAGGCTTTGCTTCTTCGACCTACGGAGCTACGGAGCTCGACTGGTTCTGGTGCTTTTCTTTTCTTGCTTCGTGTAACACGAACATTATCAGTGGGCACTGATGCAGCTGGTCACGCCCCGCGACCCTGTTCCCCAGTGGGAGGCTGCTCTTGTGCAACTCGTTGCACAGTTTGATTGACAATGGGTTCTATTGGTGTGGTTTCAACTTTTGATCTAATCACAGGACTCCCACTGACTATGACATGCCTAGAAAGTGTCATATCATTACCCTTGTCTGCTTCGAAAGCTCCCACTGAACTTGAGTTCAAATCAGAAGATTTAGAGAACTCATGTTCGCGCGTGTTAAAGTCTTGAATTTCTTCAAGTTCTATCATGTCATCTAACCTCTCTTCTTCGAGGTATTCTGCTTCTAAAAACTTGACGTTTCTAGATACTATCACCTTGTGATCTTCAGCATGATAGAATTCATAGCCTCTCGTCTAACGAGGATAGCCTATGGAATATACTTTGACACCCTTGGCATCTAACTTATCAGTGAGCATCAGTTTGACTATCGCAGGATAGCCCCAAGGTCTAAGATAGCCCAGTGAGGGCTTCTTTCCCTTCCATAACTCATAAGGAGTTTTCTCCACTGATTTAGATGGTACACGGTTCAGAATGTAGATTACAGTTTGTAGCGCATATCCCCATAGATATTTTGGAAGAGTCGAGAATCCAATCATTGATCTCACCATGTCTAACAGGGTTCGATTCCTTCTCTCAGACACACCATTTAACTGTGGTGTTCCAGGAGGAGTCCATTGCGATTGAATTCCATTTTCCTTGAAGTAGTCGATAAATTCTTCACTAAGGTATTCACCTCCTCGATCTGATCGAGGAGTGACTATCCTTAGGTTCAATTCATTCTCGATCTGATCGAAGAGTGACTATCCTTAGGTTCAATTCATTCTCGACCTCATTCCTAAACTCCTTGAATTTCTCAAAGGTCTCGGATTTATTCTTCATAAGACAAATATATCCATACCTTGAGAAATCGTCAGTAAAGGTAATGAAGTAAGGATAACCCCCACGCGCATGGACTTTAAAAGGTCCACATACATCGGTATGAATGAGCTCTAAGCAGCGAGTGGCACGAACACCTTGTCCAACAAAAGGTTTATTCGTCATCTTACCCTTAACACATGATTTGCATGTACCATATGATTCAAAATCAAATGGCTCTAAGTAGTCCAACTTCCTTAGTCTTTGAATCCGTGTCTCATTGATATGGCCTAGCCGACAATGCCATAGATAAGATGGATTATTCTTCCTACTTGAAGACGGTTGTTTGTTACGTATTTGAAATAAAGGTAGACTACTTTGCAAAATATGTAAACCATTCTCTAAGCGAGCCTTTCCATAATACTGGTCATTTAATGAAAAATGACAAGTATTATTAGCAAATCGAAAGGAAAAACCCAAATTGTCCAACAATGGAATGGAAACAATATTTCTGCAATGGATGGAACAAAATAAACATTATCAAGTTCCAAATATTGTCCTGATGGTAAATCTATCTTGCAGCGTCCAACGCGTTTGGCTTCAACTGGATTGTTGTTCCCAACATGCAAGTGATGATGTCGTTTTTCACCAATTAAATTTATTTAAAAAGCCAAAGAACACCTTTCACTACACAAACAGAGTGCAATGGCAAGTTGTCCCCGAGTGTCGTTCTCTCGGGACCTAACGTGGCTTTGATCAAGGTTTTTGCTAGCTAATTTCAGTCAACTAGATGATGATTTTTGAGAAAGATGTTTGAACAAAGGAAGTGAGAAATCAAGAGTTTTTGTAAACAAGTTTGGAAAACGGTCGGTGGTAGAAATCGAATACACATGCATGGATTACGTATATGCTCACAAGTTCAGTGCGTAAAACCTTCAACTAGTCTGCTAAGCAACTTGTCTAGGTAACTTTCAAGACACACATCATGAAAGGCCACTATCAATAATTTAGAGGTGTTTGTCACTAACACCATTTATCTAGCATGCTGCAAATCACTAGCATACAATCCTATAGCTTTCATTGACCAACGAGTTTGTCACATACTCTATTCGAATATATTTTATAGGCAACTACGAATCATATGAAGTAATTTGCAGCAAGATTGACTCACAACCTCATGTAAGCATAAGCATAATCCATAACATGCATAACTCTACATTCTACCACCAACACAAAGGATTTAGCTACTCATATTCATCAACATAGATATCAATTCATATGAATAATAATCAGAATACATCATATCAAACTACAAGACAAGAGAAGATACAAGTTACCACCAAAGTAGTCACTAATCGGTGGAAATCAAAGAAAACCTCTCCGTAGATGATTACAAAGGATGAATTCCAATCAAAATCTTGAATCCCAAGCTAAATTACAATGAATCTCTGAGTTTTCTATTAGTTTTGGGGCTTAGGAGCTCTGCCAAAACGAAGCCAATGTTCAAAAGTCTGCAAAAAGTAACTGAAAATCAGATTTAAGAAGGAAAATTCGAAAACGTAACCGCTGCCAAGCGGACCGCTTGGAGAGGCCAAGCGGAGCGCTTGGCAAGCGAAGCGCTTGGGCCCTCCAAGCGCTTCGCTTGGCTACTGTGCCAAAACTACTAGAAAATAAAGCGGAGCGCTTCACTATTCCAGGCGCTTAGCTTGGCTCCTGGGCAGATTTTTGTCTTCCAACTCAATCGTTTTTCCCTCGTACGGCCCTCGGGTGCCTTGGACTCATCCTTCTCAATGCTTATTGATGCTCAGACACTCACGAACAAGCCACGGAGATTGGGGAACTTCAACAGGACCATCTTTTCCATCAAAAAGGCTCGTTTTTAGCTCCAAAAACGCCGTTTCGTACCTAAGTGCCTGAAAATGCAGAAAACACAAAACGTGACACTATTCTACAAAACTAACCAAAAAACAAGGCTAAAAGATAGAAAAAGAAGGTAAAAAAGACAAGATGAACGCGTCAAAAATACGTTCATCAGCAAGTCGACTTCACCTTGCTTGACTAGCCAGTGTTCAATTAGCCCCTGCACATTATTGCAAATGTGCGAGCCACAGGCTGTATCTAATACCCAACCATTGGAGTCAAAAGTAGTCATGTTCATTTCAATAACAAACATACCTGAGCTAGAAGCCGGTGGCTTCTTAGCTTGATCTGCCCTCAGCTTAGGACAATCTCTCTTCCAATGTCCTTTCTGCTTACAGAAAAGACATTCATCTGTGTGTACCGTTCCGCTCCTCTTGAACTTCCTTTTCTGGTTCACACGCTTAGGCTTATCACTTGAAGTGTTAGCCTTGGCTCCCGACTTTCCCTTACCCTTAGCACCTTTATTTCTCGAGTTTGGGTTAGACGGTTGCCCAACAAACATGATCGACTTTTCCTTCTTAGGAAGAGTTTGATCATATGTCTTCAACAGATTATGGAGTTCGGGCAGTGTTACGTCCTTTGCATTCATCGTGGTTAACGATGGACTGTGAATACGAACTCGGCAATGATTGAAGGACAAAGATCACCATGATCTTATTCTCATCTTGAGAACATGTTCAGACATGTTCCCTCCTTCATTGAGCTTGCATCCGTGTATCTCTTTAATCAAATCAAATTCAACACTTCTGGCTGTTGTCTTAAAGAGCGACTCAAGATGCTTCAGCATCTCATACGGCAACATGCTATCATGTTGTCTCTGCAGCTCATTGCTCATTGCCGCCAGCATAATACACTGCGCGGATCTAGCATCTTCATGATGCTTATCAGACTTTGCCTTGTTGGCTTGATTCCAAATCAGCAACTTGATCGGCATTCTGATTCTCGGGACACACGGGATTAGCCTCGTCCAAGACGTACTCAATCCTTTCGTACCTCAGCACCAAACATATATTCCTGATCCAATCTAGGAAGTTTGATCCGGTCAAAATTTGCTTCTCTAAGACAGCACGGAGCGAGATACTCGCCATTTCGGTTTTCCAGGAGAAATAATATAGAACAAAAATAATAAATCAACTATTGAAATATTATTTCAAAATACAAAGTCAACATAACTAAACAACAAGGTCCTTTAGCTGTTTAGCTCCCACTATTTTCACATATGCTTGCCCCCAAAACAAACATACGGGTAATGTCCAACAAGTTACCGTAGTGGCCAAGATCCAAATCCATACTATGCTATACTCCAACGGGGGCTGGTCGCATAGCATAATATGACCGGTAGGACTATCCAATTGTGTCACGCAATTCTTGGTTGTTAAATCTAATTTAACCCGATGCTCTACATATTGTACCTATCGAGGTCGCTAGATACAGTATGCAGTAAGTTATAACCATAGGCTTAATCTAATCTGACGATCACTGCGAGTCTGTAAGACGAGGTCGCCAATAGAGGAAAACGCAATGAAAGTTCAGAATTAAAGCACCCTATGGAAAGCATCTCAAAAATACATACATAAATATATTTCTGCACTTATATTGGTTGGGGCTTGTAGCTTGAGGGTTGTTATCAGTCATCTACAAACAAATAAGGGCGCCGCCTACCCATCATGCATGAGCGGTCTACACGTAATGGATGCCGCCTATCCATTCTAGTTTTAAACGCGATCAAGCACATAATGGGCGCCGCCTATCCATACATAAACTATGCGGTCCGACAAACAAGAGGGCGCCGCCTACCCTCGCATGCATAGCGGTCGAACGGAAAGTAAAATACATGGTATTTAAACATGCATTGTCAAACAATAGCATATCGAGCAAACAAACAAGTAGTAGCCTATGTGGATGCCAAATGACTTCATAATTTCATTATGAATATTATCCCATACTTATAATCTCTATGAAATAATTGAAAATTTGGACTAGATTGAAAAATCGAAAATTCTATTGACCAAGTAGTAATTTTTGAAAACTCGAAGGACTTAATTGTAATTTTTGAAACCTTGGAGGTGTTAAATCTAAAATTCAAAAGTAGAAGGACTAATTTGCAATAAACAATAAATTGATAAATTACAAATAAGCCCTTTAACTTTATACTAATTAAATTTAACCCATCTAGTTAAAAACAATTACAATTAAATCAAATTTATATTCCAAATATAAAATTCAATCCTCAAAATTTTCAAAAATTCGATTTTGGGTCCAACCCGAAAAATATATATATTTTAAAATATGGGACGGGACGAGGTCCCGTCCGCTACCGTGCTTGCGGCCGCGGGTGCCCGGCGCCTGCGACTGCAGGCGCGGGGAGCCGGCGGAACACCGGCGCCCGCCGCCTGCATCACGCAGGCGGCCCGGTCAATATATATAACATTTTAAAATTGTTTTTTTTTTTTTTGAAAAAATATAAATTCTAAATTTATATAAAAAACAAAACTTTTGAAAATCGAATTAATCATAGAATCAATTGCATCCACATATCTACAAAATCATACAATATATATACGTATATACGTAATGAATTAACCTCGTTCTGATACCACTGTATGAAAATACGGTCAGAGTTACCCATAGGGTACGCAGCGGAATTTCAAAAAGTTTCTTAACATGCAGGTTAATTGATTATGTATATGCCGTATATATTTAAACACGTCAATTAGAAGACGAACCTTACTTCCAAAGCAGCTTCCAATTCTTCGTAATAGTCCTGTGTATCTTCTCCTTCGTCGAAGTCGAAGATATCTGCAATACTCTGACTATCTGCAAGACAATAAGAGTTAGTTTCCAGCTCCTAGAACCTCAACCTTGGTATCCACGGATGGAGGGGCGAACGCAGGATTTTATGTCAGGGGGAGCAAAAAAATGTAACTTAATATTTTTCTAAAATTTAATAAGAAAAATATAACTATAATGTAAACTAAGTCTTTTCCAAATTTACCAATTATTCAACATCATATTTTTCACTTTCAAATGTACTTTATATTAAAAAAAAAATTCCAAAATTGTAGAATTTGAATACAAAAAGTTACATATGTTTCTAAAATAATAAATTTACTAGATGGAAAAAAAACGTTGTTGTAAGGAAATGAAAACTTGAAAATTGAAAAGTGAACAATATAAAAAATTTGAATTAAAGAGGAAAATAAAAATGTAACACTAGAAAGTAAAAAGAGGAAAAATGGAAATGAAAAGGAAAAGTTAAAATGAAGAATATGAGGGAAGTAAAAATGAAACAATGAAAAACAAGAACCAATACTAAAACAAAATAAAATTCACTAGATGGAAAATATATTGTAAGGAAATGAAAACTTGAAAAGTGAACAATATAGAAAGTTAGAATTAAAGAGGAAAAAAAAAATAACACTAGAAACTAAAAGGAGACAAAATGGAAAGGAAAAGGAGGGATGTAAAAATAAACAATGGAAACAATATAAAAACACATGGGCTGGGTGTCGAACTTGAGACCCCATGCGGAAGGGTAAGCTTTTGGCACCATAACAAAGCCATCAAGCCAAACGTCATTTTGTGTCCAAATAACTATACTGAAAATTTATTTACTTTACTTGAAAAATGATAGTATAATAGTACATCCACGTAAAAAATCCAGGGGCAGCACTTGAGGCCCCTTGCGCCTCACTATGCTCGCCCCTGCACGGATGAACATCCTATCAGAAAGAATGCTAGGATATTTTTTGTGTGGCCAAAAAGATGGGGCGGCGATTCCTCCGGTAGGTGGCGCGCGCGTGGCTTAGATGAGGTGTGGGAGAGCTTTTGTTTTCTCTAAGAAATGTAGAATAATTCTCTAAGAATTTGATTCTTCAAATGTGTGAAAAATCTATGTCAAAAGCTCTCTAATAGTCTATTATATATAGTAGTCAATAGAAGCCTAAAGCATAAGCAATTAGACTTCATAAAGGAATAAGAATCTAATTCTTATCGCACTATGAAACCAATTTCAAGTCTAGATTCATTCCCAATCAAATTAAAACTCAATCAGGAAATCTAACTTATCCCTTAGACTTCTAATAGAGGAAGGAGTCGAACTCCTTCCCGTACTCCATCACGCGCGCGCGCGCGTCCTAAGGGTGATAGTTGGGTCCCGATTTTGTAACCCACTTATAGTTCTAAGGCAATTCAAACTCCAAGTAGATTTTGTCCATGTGCATATGTTAATTCTAAATTAACATATCCTTTCAAGTCAAACTTCTATTATATTTCTAAAATATTATCTTTAATTAGCCAATTCAATTAATAATTCCAAATCATTAATTGAGCCACTAAATATTATAATTAATTCCAAATTAATTATAATCCATCAATCACAATTAATTCCAAATTAATTGCGATTCCTTCATCTGACTTGCTCGAATGCATCTAGGATCGATGAAGTGTCTATCCCAATAATACATCCACGGGCGTCTTTAGTAAGTTGCATGGTGAATCCAATATCTATTATGACCATCATAATAATATTGATACGCTGGCCAGCGGTTTTACCAATCACAACTATGAACGACTATGAGCAGTGCTCTCCTGTGCTACACATGAGAGATGAATCCTTCACAAAAACACTTATCATCCCCATTTGTATGTAGCCATAATCCTGGATCGTGTCTTAGGTCAACTGCTTATTCAGAGCTGACATCGATGGGTCCACCAAGGATATGGGGCAACAAACGTGATGATAAAGTCATGTAAGTCCAAAGGACGACTGGCATCACTTCGACAACTTACCGGTTCCCATAGACACTTCGGTGTAGAGTATACATCGATGGAAGTGTCCGGTGGGTACTTCCATTGTTCGGTAATCGCCCATCGAACAACTATCCGCAGTTATGGGAACGTTTCTTGATTGTCCAACAATCCATTCCGTGGTCGTGGGATCGGCTGACACTTTCTCCAACAAGTATAACCTCCACGCATACTAGTCTCATCTGGTTCATTCAGACCCCTATGTTCGAGATGAACCTCGACTAGGGAGAGTTTGGGATAGATGATAACTCACATAGATCCCACTATCTGTGTGATCGGTCATCTATCCGAGGGGACATGTTTAATA
Organism: Plantago ovata; assembly: GCA_028274465.1. Taxonomy (NCBI): domain Eukaryota; kingdom Viridiplantae; phylum Streptophyta; class Magnoliopsida; order Lamiales; family Plantaginaceae; genus Plantago; species Plantago ovata. Next base: position 73,909,382 of record CM051455.1, read on the forward strand.
TCAATACAGACAGAAATAGAGATATGACATGCTGCATGCCTAGTGTAATATAAATATGAAAGCGATACTCAATAGTCAATCCACAAACATATATTATATTACGTTGACCTGTGTAATAGTACATATATGCCCTCTATAAGGGCTGCATGCCCTTAATAAGGACTGTCTCTAGGACATATACACTATCAATAATTCCCAGAACAGGCTCTGGAGAATTTGTCTCTCAAAATAAGGTGAAAAGGTATGAAAAACGTTGAAAATAGGTGAAACTATATATAGGCTACGAAACCTCCCGGGCGAACCGCCCCCGGTGCCGGCAAACCGCCTGGCACCAGGCGAATCGCCCGGGACCGGCAGAGTCGGTGGACAACAAGTTTTTGAGTTGGTTTCCTTTTTGGACTCGATTTTTCCTTCAAGTGACCTTTAAGACTTGAAACTCGTCCCCTAGGCCTCAAATCTCATCCGGAACCTTCTAGATACACCACGAATGTCCTCGAAACACCAAAACTTCATCCTCTTCATCAATATTGCCCATAAAAATATGTTTTTTTACCTAAAACCTGAAAAATGCAAAGAAAAGGGAAACGTGACACTATTCTAATAAAATGCACTAAAATATAAGCTAAATTAACCTAGAAGATAGCTAAATTGGTGAAAAAGACTCGAATGAAAGTGTAAAATACACGTTCATCAGGTACCCTCCTGTTTTATGGTTCAAGTTATATGATTCAGAAAACGTTGTAAGAAAGCTGGTCGAGAAGCCCCCCATTGTAATTGAATTTCCGACAAATCAATGCAATTCCTATCTTTCGACAAAAAATGTTCAAGTATAGAGCTATTATACTCAAAAACAGAATAGAAACCTACTCGATCAAGAGAGCTTGCTCGATCCCAAAAGAGCTCCCCGATTTGCACATCGGACTACAACTCCCCGATTTCTCATCTTTTGAGAAATCTGATCGAGACACTTTTCAAAGAAATGGAAACGAGGAAGGCTAAGAAATCGAGCAGGAGGAGTTCAACACTTAGAATTTTTTCGGAAATTCACTCAAGGAATTCGTAGAAGATTTGAAGGAGATCTCCCCATATCGAGAAGCAGAAATTCAACAAGCAGATCAATTACTTTGATAGCTCAAGGAGCACGACTCAAAGTAACTTTGTTAAACACAATTTTATATCATTAGGAGGTGCGGGAATCCTACCTCTTCGATTCTAACTTATACGGGTTTAACTACTCTATCAAGTTATATGTCATAACGGAAAAAGAGTTAGTAAAAAACACAAGTATGAGAAAAAGAACGAAGAGCAACAAACATGGCATTAAAGGAAAATCGAGGAGATACATAATGTGATAAATTATGTTACAATGACAGATGATGTTTCAACATATGCCACCAAGGGCCGAATACAAAGCATAAAATTGTTCGATAATTTATCTAAGGAAATACAACATTGATACCAAGCATACTTGGCCTTTAAAGTCCTCGCTTTAGCGAGTGCGGCTACCAGAGAGATCAGTGATCGGAACTGTCGTGCTGGTCCCTCCCCGCGCGGGGCTAAGAAGCTCTTGGATCTCGACCGGGTCTCGCTCCTTCTTCTGAGATTCCCTTATGGCCTTCTCATATAATATCAGCTCGGGCTCGACGAAGTCAGCAGGCCGCCCAAGAACTGGGTCGTTCACCTTAATCCATGAAGCATTGCGGAGAGCCGCCTTCTCAAAAGGATAAAGGATCCCGGTCCTCAAGCACTCGGGGACCCAAGATGGGAGATAGGCTGGTTTTCTTGGATAAGGAACCTCTGGGTCGGTCACAAGTTCCCCGAACTCGCATGCCTCATGCATCTCGTCGGTAATTGCTTCATCGGGGTAGCGAGATAGATCCTCGCGCCTCCCAGCATGCCTATCATCGCGAGTGTCTGGATCAAAGTCTAGAGGAAGCATATTCACCCGCTTCAGCTGGCCGATGCAAGAAAAGAAACCTTCCTCGCATAATGCGTCCCGCACATCCTGCTGGGCCATTTTATAAGTATTGGAGGCCATAAACGCGCGAGCAGTCTCTAGACGGCTGCCTTTAAGGAAGGAGAGGACACTGTTCTTAAACTTCTCCATGCAGATTGACAAGGTGGCATAGGCCCCCTTGTACCCTTTAGTCCTCGCCCTCTCCTTGGTGATGAACGTGTCAGATTCAATCAAATAAATTTCTAATTAGCTAAAGGCAATCCACAACTACAACGAAAACCGTAGTGTGGTAGTAGAATGACTCGAGTGTCGTTCTCTCAGGACTATAACTAGCTTTATCAAATCTAATTTAGAATATAAAAATAGCAGACAAATAGCAAAGGGGTTTTTCAAACAGATAATGGAGATTGGTGATAGTATGATCCTTCAAAGCATAACGGGTCGATAATCATGCATAAATTCCTCGGTCTTGCATAGAGATCTTTGAATCAATCTAGTGTCATGTTGCAATTATTAAGCACTACGAAGATAATTGGTCTGACAAGTCAATCACTATTGTCCTAATGTGTTCCGTAATTATTCAACACTACGAAGATAAACTCGCGCCCAGGTCGACAATTGTCCAATTGTGCATAATAATTATTAATACAACATACGAGAATTTAGGTTGTGCCTGATCAACGAAATAAAGCAATGACACGGAGTATAATGCGCGATATAGCCATTACCATGATTATCTTCCCTTCGCTAAGAATTCACATACTACAACCAATGATAGTTTAGCTACTCATAATAGGCATGCAATCAACAGAAATCATAGAAGAAAACATGTTGAAAGATATAATAAAATAAGTAGAATAAACTGTAAGATACAAAGTCACCGAAGGTTGTCAATCTCCGGAGAATTGCGATCCTACGAGCTCCAAACTGCTATGAAAAAGAGTTCCCTAAGCTATGGAACTCCCAGGACAGGCCCTGGGAAGTTCCTACCTAAAACTACAGAGAGAGGTGAGAAAGTAGGCTTGGAAAAGAATGATTTTCGGAGAAAACATGAGCAACTATATATAGGCCCCGAAATACTGTGGGGCGGTTCGCCCCGTGTGGGGCGGTTCGCCCCACGTCTGGGGCGATTCGCCCCAGAGTATTTCTCAAGGAAATCCGCGTTTTCGACGCGTTTTTGGATTTCTTTCCCTTTTCGGACTCGGTTTCTGACTTCTAGTAGCCTTCTAACCTCCAGATTCGGCCCCTAGACTCCAAATCCTATCCGGAAACCTTCAGATACTCCAAATAGGCTTCTGGAACACCAATTCCTTTTCAACTTCAACATAATTGCCCGGAAATCTTCGAATTTCAACCAAAACCTGTAAAATAAAATCTAAAGGGAAACGTGACACTATTCTAATAAAATGTACTAAAATATAGCTAAATTAACATAGAGGATAGCTAAAATAGGTGAAAAAGACTCGAATGAAAGTGTAAAATACACATTCATCACTTGGCGAGCTCCTTCTCCAGGTAGTCGACCTTGGCGTAAAGCTTGTCGTTCTCCACCTCAGCAACTTTGTTCTTGTTTTGCTAGGCCGCCAACTTCTTCTGGAGGTCCTCGATCACAATGCCTATATCGGGGCGATCAGCAGCAACCTAGCCATAAGCTTCCTTCAGATTCTCGAGCTACATCAAAGAGGTGTTTAGAGTTAGCGAGGAGACCAGTTTCATACTTAGCAACTTATTAAAATAAGCAAAGTTACCTGAAGCGAGCACATGCTAAGCTCGTGGGCGTGATCCAGCTCGGACATCTGGATTAACCTCTTCACCTCGGCCTCCTGACTTAGAGCAGCGGTTTTGCTCTTCTTGCGAGGAGGTTCATTATTCCCTCCAAGCGTTAGCTTCCTCGCGCCGGCACCCTTCTTCGCCGCGGGCCTCTCCGGTCTCTTCTCCTGCTCCCCGGCAACTCGGCCTGCTTAGCCTGTTTCGCAGCCGCACCCCTCCTCGGCCTTGTTTAGAGCCTCCATAGGATTCTCACGCGTCTCGAGACCCTCCTGCACCAATGCATCTCTGTGGTGCGAGGCACTCCTTGGCGGAGAGAGGTTAAGAGAACCGTGGATCTTCGTATCCTTGTTGGTCATTCTTTGCTTCCTCCTCTGCTCCTCCTTGGCTGCCAATGTCTTCGACATTATCCAATGAAACCAGTAAGCTGCGTTGACAAAGCACAAGTTAATAATGGAAGCGAGAAGCACAAAAGCGAGAAGGGTACAAAAGCGAGAACACTACAAGCAAGCAAGTATGAAAAGAACAAGTATAAAAAGCTTTCTAAGCATACCGAAGAGCACATCGTTCGAGAACCTATTGCCTGTATACCCTGTATAGGCGTAAGGAGTAAGTCCAGCCAAGTAAGGAAGGGGCTGCAGAACGAGGCCCCAGTAAAAGTACTTCTCGGGATGGGGCCCCTTGTTCTTCTCTTCGAGCGCCAAGACCCATGGGTCTAACTCCGCCGGCAATGGATGCTTCTCGGCTATTCGTCCTTGATACACTAGCTTGGGCACTCCCCACTGAGCGTCCTCCTCGCTCATATTGGGTAACTTCTTCTTCTTGATGTAGAAGTACCGGTGGAACCATTTATAACCCGAAGAGGATGGAGCGTCCATGATTAATTCCAAGCATGGTCGCGCGTTGAAATAGTAGAAGTACTTGTTGCCCGAGCTCGTCGAGACCCTGAAGATCTGATTGAAGTTGTGGAAGTTGAGCTCGACCCCATGCTTCTTGCAAAACACTCCAAAGCATACCGGAACCCCAAAGGCACTTGGCACAAGATGCCAAGGAGCAATCCCCAAAGTATTGAAGATATCGCGGAAAGCGTCACAAAAGGGAAGAATCCATCCTCGATCCAAGCTTAAGCAATGGACCGCCATGTAACCCGGAGGCGCGTTATAGAAAGTTTGATCCTCGGGAAGAGTGTACTTCCACCGAAGAGTGGCGATCTCATCTTCCTTCACAGTGGAAGCAGTAGTCGGGATAATGCCATCCTCGTTTTTCTCACCCTCAGGATCGGGGAGGTCCACCTTGAGGGCACTCTGGGTAAATTTATTCTGAGTGGCTTTGCTAGATTTAGGCTCTTCGACAGCCTTGCCTTTGCCATTTTTCTTAGAGCGAGAACGCTTCTTCGCTCTCTTGGCCTCTTTACCTGGGGCATGTGTTTTAGCCTCCTCGGCAGCAGCTTTTGCTCTTCGAGCTGCTTGGTCCTCGACACGCTGTCGGAACTCGATCTCTTCCAAAGGATTTGGTGGCCTACTGTTACATGGGTATGAGAAATCAATGGATCGAGGATCCACTGAATGGTAACTAGTCTTCTCCTCGGGGGCATACTTTTGCCCGATGAGCAAGTCTCTCTGAGCTGCCTATTTATTTCAGAGATAGACAGACACGATGGCACTGCGGTGCTCGGACCTGCTTCATTCCCGTGCACATCCGTAATAGCAAGAGGAGTTTCCTCCTCGTCATCAGTGACCACAGTCCGACGAGTGGTTTGAGGAGGGAATCTAACTCTCTTCTAAGGAGGAGTTGTCCGGGGAGAGGTAGCATCATCATCATCACTGTCAATTATGGTAATACCCTTGCCGCGCTGCATAGAGTGGTCGCCCTCCTCGTACAATGACAGCGCCAGATCTGGTCGCTCCGTATCATCCATGTCCTCAATTCGGATGTCCATCGGAGGAACCGCGTTGAAAGCGCCATAGTTTCGACCATGGACTTAGGTGGCTAAGGTTATAAGTTCAGCGGACACCCCTGGGTTAGAAGGAACCCCCTCCTCTTCGGTCCTATCATCTATAAAGTCATCGTCCTCGCTACGACGCCTCTTGCGAGTAACTAATCGATACTCCGCCTCCTCCTCCTCCTCGGATTCATCATCATCATCCTCATCCTGGGCTTCCTCGCCTTCTTCACCCTCCTCGAGCTGCTCTCCCTCTTCCCCGAATCTCTCAGATACTTCTTCCTCCTCGGACTCATGAGACGGCTCCTCATCCACAGCAGCATGTTCCAGAGTTGTATCTAAAAACATCGCCGATATCTCTGATGTATCGGCTGACGTAGTATGGTCGCTCCCATACTCTTCGACTTCGCGGCGGTTTTGGCTGTCGTCGCTTCTTTCGGACATCCTAAAAGGGTAGGCCAAGAAGAGTTAGGATGGTTGGTGATAGTATGTTCGACCTCCCGAACAGAGAAAAATTTCAAAAAAGGAGCATAATGGACAAAGAAGTTATTCTATGAAAGCGAAGAGCATACAAGAAAGCGAAGAGACAGAATCACGAGCATGTTACGCGCATACAAAGGATAGAGGAGCATAAGAGCGACCAAACCGCTCAAAAACGACGACAAGGTCTAAACACCCCTAATTACATACTTCTACAGTTACGATGGTACACTAAGGAGGCAGGGGGGAAATCACAGAAAAAGCAAAGGAAAAAAGCATGTGAATATACATTCTGGTCAGTCCGTTTATGTTCTTTTTTAAATCCCTAAAGTACGGCCAGATTCAGGCTATCAACGGCATGTTCAGGCGATACGGAAATAAGAAGCGCAATGGAAGTAAGCGATTAAAGCATGTAATCGAAGTGTGGAGGACAAGAGCTTACTTGGTAAAATCGGAATGAATATTTGGAGACGGAAATTGATAGTGTATATGTCCTAGAGACAGTCCTTACTAAGGGCATAGTGCCCTTATAGAGCGCATATATGTACTATTACACAGGTCAATGTAATATAATATATGTTTGATCCTTTTACTATTGAGTATCGCTTTCATATTTATATTACACAAGGCATGCAGCATGTCATATCTCTATTACTGTCTGTATTGATATTAAACATGTCCCCTCGGATAGATGACCGATCACACAGATAGTGGGAGCTATGTGAGTTATCATCTATCCCAAACTCTCCCTAGTCGAGGTCATCTCGGATGTAGGGGTCTGAATGAACCAGACGAGACTAGTATGCGTGGAGGTTATACTTGTTGGAGCAAGTGTGAGCCGATCCCACGGCCACGAAACGGATTGTTGGACAATCGAAAAACGTTCCCATAACTGCGCATAGTTGTTCGAAGAAGGATTATCGAACAATGGAAGTACCCACCGGACACTCCCATCGATGTATACTCTACACCGAAGTGTCTATGGGAACCGGTAAGTTGTCGAAGTGATGCCAGTCGTCCTTTGTACTTACAGGACTTTATCATTACATTTGTTGCCCCATATCCTTGGTGGACCCGTCGATGTCAGCTCTGAATAAGCAGTTGACCTAAGACACGATCCAGGATTATGGCTAACATACAAATGGGGATGATAAGTGATTCTGTGAAGGATTCATCTCTCAAGTGTAGCACAGGAGAGTACTGCTCATAGTCTGCATAGTTGTGTTGGTAAAGTCACTGGCCAGTGCAAATGATATATTATGATGGTCATAAGTATATCTTAACCAAGCAACTCCCTGAGACGCCCGTGGATGTATTATTGGGATAGACACTTCATCGATCCTAGATACATTCGAGCAAGTCAGATGAAGGGACGTTACCAACGCCGCGTTGAGCGCAACAGACTTCACAACGAAATGGTCTGCTTGGAGAAGCCTCTCAAACGTCCTCATGTATTAATATTGCAAATGGAACCGTCTAGGAATTCCATGTTGCCCAGTCTAGGACTTGCTTAATACGATGAGGCCCTATGGGTCACACTATGTCATGATTCAGCCTATCAGAATATCCTTGAAGATGGAATCGCAATTAATTTGGAATTAATTGTGATTGATGGATTATAATTGATTTGGAATTAATTATAATATTTGGTGGCTCAATTAATGATTTGGAATTATTAATTGAATTGACTAATTAATTGTATTTTATGTAAATACAATTAAAGATTATATTTTGAAAATATAATAGAGGTTTGATTTGAAATGATGTGTTAATTTAGAATTAACATATGCACTTGGGCAAAATCTACTTGGAATTTGAATTGCCTTAGAACTATAAGTGGGTCCCAAAATTGGGACCCACCTATTTTCCCTGGGAGACCGCGCGCGCGCGTAGGCTGGATATGGGAAGGAGTTCGATTCCTTCCTCTATTCGAAGTCCAAGGGATAAGTTAGAGTTTCCTGATTGAGTTTTAATTTGATTGGGAATGAATCTAGACTTGATATTGGTTTCCTAGTGCGATAAGAATTAGATTCTTATTCCTTTACGAAGTCTAATTGCTTATACTTTAGGCTTCTATTGACTACTATATATAGTAGACTATTAGAGAGTTTTAGACATAGACTTTCACAGTCATTCTACCCAGTTTTCTTAGAGAAATTAAAAACTCTCCCCTCCTCTATAGTCATCCGCGCGCGCCACCTCACCGGAGGAATTGCCGCCCCGTCTTCTTGGTCACACAAAGAATATCCTAGCATTCTTCCGATAGGCTGTTCATCCGTGGATACCAAGGTTGAGGTTCTAGGAGCTGAAAACTAACTCTTATTGTCTTGCAGATAATCAGAGTATTACAGATATCTTCGACTTCGACGAAGGAGAAGATACACCGGATTATTATGAAGACTCGGAAGCTGCTTTGGAAGTAAGGTTAGTCTTCTAATTGACGTGTTTATATATATACGACATAGACATAATCAATTAACCTGTATGTTAAGAAAATTTTTGAAATTCCGCTGCGTACCCTAGGGGTAACTCTGACCATATCTTCTTACAGTGGTATCAGAGCCAAGTTAATTGATTACGTATATACGTATATATATTGTATGATTTTGTAGATATGTGGATGCAATTGATTCTATGATTAATTCGATTTTCAAAAGTTTTTTTTTTACATAAATATAGAATTTATATTTTTCAAAAAAAAAAAAAAAAAAAATATATATATATATATATATATATATATATATGTATATATATATATATATATATATGTATATATATATATATATATATATATATATATATATATATATATATATATATATATATATATATATATATATATATATATATATATATATATATATATATATATATTTTATTATGACCGGATCGTCTGCGCGACGCAGGCGGCGGCCGGCCGCATGCGCCCCGCGCTTGCGAATGCGGGCGCCTGCGGCGCTGCAAGCGCCGTGCCCGAGGCCGCAGGCACCGTGGGGACGGGACCTAATAAATATATATATTTTCCGGGTTGGACCCAAAATCGAATTTTGGAAGTTTTGAGGATTGAATTTTATATTTGCAATATAAATATGATTTAATTATAATTGTTTTTAACTAGACGGATTAAATTTAATTAGTATAAAGTTAAAGGACTTATTCGTAATTTATCAATTTATTGTTTATTGCAAATTAGTCCTTCTACTTTTGAATTTTAGATTTAACACCTCCAAGGTTTTAAAAATTACAATTAAGTCCTTCGGGTTTTCAAAAATTGCTACTTGGTCAATAGAATTTTCGATTTTTCAATCTAGTCCAAATTTTCAATTATTTCATAGAGATTATAAGTATGGGATTATAAGTTTCATAATGAAATTATGAAGTCATTTGTCATCCACATAGGTTACTACTTGTTTCATATGCTCGATATGCTATTGTTTGACAATGCATGTTTAAATACCAAGTATTACTTTCTGTGCGACCGCTATGCATGTGAGGGTAGGCGGCGCCCTCTTATAGGTCGGACCGCATATTTATGTATGGGTAGGCGGGACCCATTATGTGCTTGACAGCGTTTAGAACTAGAATGGATAGGCCGCATCCATTACGTGTAGACCGTTCATGCATGATGGGTAGGCGACGCCCTTATTTGTTTGTAGATGACTGATAACAACCCTCAAGCGACAAGCCCCAACCAATATAAGTACAGAAATATATATATGTACGTATTTCTGAAATGCTTTCCATAGTGATTGACTTGTCAGACCAATTATCTTCGTAGTGCGTAATAATTGCAACAGGACACTAGATTGATTCAAAGATATCTATGCAAGACCGAGGAATTTATGCATGATTATCGACCCGTTATGCTAAGAAGGATCATACTATCACCAATCTCCATTATCTGTTTGAAAAACCCCCTTGCTATCTGTTTGCTGTTTTTATATTCTAAATTAGATTTGATAAAGCTAGTTATAGTCCTGAGAGAACGACACTCGAGTCATTCTACTGCTACACTACGGTTTTCGTTGTAGTTGTGGATTGCCTTTGGCTAATTACAAATATTATTTGATTGAATCTGACACGTTCATCATAAGTACATGGGATATATTATGAGAAACATGAATAATATTTACATAAACATGGGACATATTCTCAACAACATGGGTACTATTTCAAACATAAAAAAAATCCTTGTACATAACTCCAAGTACATTGGACATACTAATATTATGACTACAATAATAACTATCTAACTTCTAATGACCAGGATATATACTCCATTTCTTAAATAGATACAATCCTTTGTATCAACATGAATCAAATTGGATTTTTGCTTGCTTCCGCATTAGTCCTCCTTTTCTTCTGTTGTACATCATCTACAAAAACCAAAACACAAACATAGACAATATTGTAAGGAACATAGGTAATAATCTTTAAAAATATGGACCATAATCAGAATAAATATCAACATAGACTAAAAATCAAGATAAGAACATGGAACATATCAAACAAAATGATATGACATAATATAAGAAACATGGGGTACAAGTTTCCAGACTTTGTTCCTTTCAAATTGATCTAGTTCTTCTTGCATTGCCTTGATCCATTCAGAATGTTTTAAAGCTTCTTTTATGGTCTTGGGCTCAATTTCTGAAACAAAGCAAGAGAACAAAGCTTCTACTTCAACAACATTTGCTTCTTCAGCAAGTTCTTGATTAGTAGATACTTTGGATCTAGTCACTTGGCGTTTGTCAATATCACCAATCATATCCGTAGAGGGATGATCTCTAATCCACTTATTAACAAGTTTTCTGCTCTTTGGATCTGGATATGTTTGGGTTTCAGCAAGTGACTCTTCAGCATGTACTTGTTCAGTACTACTTGTCTCTTGTTGCGTCTCTACTAAAATTGGTTCATCAGCAACTGCTTGTTCAGCATCGCCGGTTTGAGGTAACTCGTCAGCAGACACATGAAGTTGCATAGTTTCAGCAACATCTGTAAGAAAATATGGTCAGAGTTACCCCTAGGGTACGCAGCGGAATTTCAAAAAATTCTTAACATGCAGGTTAATTGATCATGCATATAGCGTATACATTAAACACGTTAGTCAGAAGACTTACAATACTCTAAAAGCAAGCACAGGTACCAAGTCTTCGTAATAGTCCGATGAATCTTCTCCTTCGTCGAAGTCGAAGATATCTGCAATACTTTGATTATCTGCAAGACAATAAAAGTTAGTTTCCAGCTCCTTGAACCTCAACCTTCGTATCCACGGATGAACAACTTATCGGAAAGAATGCTAGGATATTCTTTGTGTGGCCAAGAAGATGGGGCGACAGTTTTCCTCCGGTGAGGGTGGCGCGCGCGTGGCTAGAGGAGAGGTAAGGGAGAGCTTTTATTTTCTCTAAGAAAACTGGTAGAAAGAATGATCTTGAATCAATTGTGTTCAACCATAAAATCAACCATGTAAAAACTCTCTAATAGTCTACAATATATAGTAGTCAATAGAAGCCTAAAGAATAATCAATTAGACTTCATAAAGGAATAAGAATCTAATTATTATCGCACTAGGAAACCAATTCAATTCTAGATTCAGTCCCAATCAAATTAAAACTCAATCAGGAAAATCTAACTTATCCCTTGACTTCTAATAGAGGAAGGAGTCGAACTCCTTCCCCTACTGCTGCTGCGCGCGCGCGCGTCCAAGGGGGGTCAGGTGGGTCCCGATTTTGGGATCCACTTATAATTCTAAGGTAATTCAAACTCCAAGTAGATTTTGCCCATGTGCATATATTAATTCTAAATTAACATATCCTTTCAAATCAAACCTCTATTATATTTCTAAAATATAATCTTTAATTGTATTTACATAAAATACAATTAATCAGCCAATTCAATTAATAATTCCAAATTATTAATTGAGCCACAAATTATTATAATTAATTCCAAATCAATTATAATTCATCAATCACAATTAATTCTAAATTAATTGCGATTCCATCTTCAAGGATATTCGGATAAGTTGAATCACCACATAGTGTGACCCATAGAGCCTCATTGTATTAAGCAAGTCCTAGACTAGGCAAAATGGAATTCCTAGACGGTTCCATTTGCAATATTAATACATGAGGACGTTTGAGAGGTTTCTCAAAGCAAACCCTTTCGTTGTGAAGTCTGTTGCGCTCATCGCGGCGATGGTAACGTCCCTTCATCTGACTGACTCGAATGCATCTAGGATCGATGAAGTGTCTATCCCAATAATACATCCACGGGCGTCTTTAGTTAATTGGTTATTGAATCCAATATCTATTATGACTATGATAATAATATTGATACGCTGGCCAGCGGTCAATCACAACTATGAACGACTATGAGCAGTACTCTCTTGTGCTACACATGAGAGATGAATCCTTCACAGAATCACTTATCATCCCCATTTGTATGTAGCCATAATCCTGGATCGTGTCTTGGGTCAACTGCTTATTCAGAGCTGACATCGACGGGTCCACCAAGGATATGGGGCAACAAATGTGATGATAAAGTCCTGTAAGTCCAAAGGATGACTGGCATCACTTCGACAACTATCCGGTTCCCATAGACACTTCGGTGTAGAGTATACATCGATGGGAGTTTTCCGGTGGGTACTTCCATTGTTCGGTAATTACCCTTCGAACAACTATGTGGAGTTATTGATGAATGTGTATTTTACAATTTCATTTGAGTCTTTTTCACCTATTTTAGCTATCATCTATGCTAATTTAGCTATATTTTAGTGCATTTTATTAGAATAGTGTCACGTTTCCTTTTAGTTTTTATCTTACAGGTTTTGGTTGAAAAACGAGGTTTTCCGGGCAATTATATTGAAGTAGACAAGGAATTGGTGTTCCAGAAGCCTAATTGGAGTATCTGAAAGATTCCGGATAGGATTTGAAGTCTAGGGGTTGAATCTGGAGGCTAGAAGGTCACTAGAAGTCAAAAACTGAGTCCGAAAAGGGGAAGAAATCCAAAAACGCGTATCTGGCCGAAATTTACTCCCGTGCGAGTCGCCCGGGATGTGGGGCGAATCGCCCCACACCAGGCGAATCGCCCGGTGTGTGGGGCCCTTCGCCCCACACAATTCGAAGCCTATATATAGTTGCTCAGTTTTTCTCCGTTTTTCATACTTTTCCAGACCTTTTCTCTCACCTTTCTCTGTAGTTTTAGGTATGAATTTCCCAGAGCCTGTTCTGGGGGTTCTTAGCTTAGGAGATACTTTTTCTTAGCAGTTTGGAGCTTGTAAGATCGCGATTCTTCGGAGATTGACAACCTTCGGTAACTTTGTATCTTACAGTTTTTCTACTTATTTTTATATATCTTTCATCATGTTTTCATTCAGTCGTGGTATGATTTCTGTTGATTGCATGACAACTATGAGTAGCTGAACTTCTCGTTGGTGATAGTATGTGATTTCTTAGCGAAGGGATAATAATTATGCTAATGGCTATATCGCGCATTATACCTAGAGTTATTGCTTTATTTCTTTGATCTATCTAAATCTCTATCTTCGTATTGTTGAATAATTATTGAACACGATTGGACAATTCATTGATCTTTTGATCTATCTAAATCTATATCTTCGTAGTGTTGAATAATTACAACTGGACAACTCATTGATCAAAGATCTCTATGCAAAACACGGGGAATTTATGCATGATTATTAACCTGGTATGCTTTGAATGACCATACTATCACCAATCTCCATTATCTGTTAAGAAAAATCTTTGCTAAGTCGTTTGTTGATTTATATTCTTAAGTTAGATTAGATGAAGCTATTTATAGTCCTTAGATATCGACACTCGAGGTTATTCTACTGCTACACTACGGTTTTCGTTGTAGTTGTGAATTGCCTTTCGCTAAATACAAATTTATTTGATTAGTTGGAATCCGACAATCCCACGTTCATCAAATTGGCGCCGTTGCCGGGAACTATACTCCTTTTATCTATTTAATTTGTTTATATTTTAGCATTCAATTCCTAGTTCTAGTAGTTTTTAGTTTTCCTATTTAATCTCTCTCCCTGACACTGCTTTCCTAGTTTGTTATAGATAGTGTATGCCACATACACGATATAGAGGAACACCGCTTGCTGATTCAATTGCTGAGATCGACAGAGTCTACCACCAAAGAAGGCGATTACTTCAAAGGCGTGCACTAGAGGAAATAGAGGATACCGATTTCTCTGAATCTCTACACAGTCTTTTCAAGGAAATCGACGGAATGGCAGAAGCTAGACCACTGAAAGCATGGGTTCAACCCTCCAAGGATCGTATGAGGGGACCAACGATTGTTCTTTCGTCTGCAACTCGAGATCTGGAAATCAAGAACCACGCATTCCAACAACTTCCGAGGTTCTATGGCTTAGCAAGGGAAGATGTGATGGAGAACTTGCACGATATCGATGATTTCGTCAACCAACTCCCACGACCTGGAGCTGAAATAACAACGGATGAGTTGAGGATGAAGGTTTTTTCTATGGGGCTTGGCGACAGAGCCAAGTCATGGTTGAGTTCTCTACCAGCAGGCTCGCTGGACACTTGGGAGAAGGTTTTTTCTGCTTTCATGGAAAAATACTTCCCTCACACCTTGACTATCGCGCTAAAGGCGCAAATCACTGGATTCAAACAGGACTATGATGAGACCATCTACACCGCGTTTGATAGGTTCCAAGACCTCACGAACAAGTGCCCTCACCATGGTTTTGAGCTTTCTGACCTAGTCCAACACTTCTACAATGGACTAACCTTCGAGAACCAACAAGTGGTGGATTTCCAATGCCGTGGAAATATTTGGGAGGAAACCGCAGAAGCCGTCTGGGCAGTTTTCGAAAGGCTTGCTAAGGGTTCGCAGTTCAAGGACCCAAGGGCAATGGTTAGGAGACGTGGACCTGAAGCTCCACCGACTCAAGAAGCCCCTATGTATAGGGGGAATGGGGATCAATTCGAGTGCTTTACCAACGAGTTGAAGCAAGTCTTCAAGAGCACCACTGGAACAACTGTTTCGAACGAAGTTTGCCGAATATGCAAGAAGTATGGGCATGGGGCTCATATGTGTAGATCGGAGCTTGCATATGATGATGGCAACTGGGTTCAAGGAGGCGAAGAGGAGGCCTTTGCTACAGAATTTGGTACTCAAGAAGCTAGCTACGGACAAGATGGTAGGAATCCTCGAGGTGGATTTTGGAGAAGAGGATTCCGAAACAATCAAGGATATGCACTGGCTAGCCAAACATATGGCCCTAACCAAGACCGTAGTAGGCTTAACTATGGTAATGACCACTGCGAAAACCCTGCTCCGAAAGAGCAACCGAAGTCGAAGTCGGCTCAACTGATGGAGAACTTGCAAAAAATGGTTGATCACACCCAAAGTTTCCTCAAACGTTATGAAGAAGATTCTGAGAAGACTATGGCGAGGCTTGATCGGTTGGAAGAGAGCACTGGGCTTGCCCATCAAAAGATGTAGGAGTTGATCGACCGAGGAGCAAGTAGGGAGCAAGGCAAGCTGCCTAGCAACACTGAGAAGTCAATGTCCATTACCTTGGTGGGTGATCTACCTGTTGAAATCACCATCAAGAAGGTTGCTAAGTGCGAGTGTTGCAAGGGGGAAGTGCCCCCACAGGCTAAGGAAGAAGAGAAGGACCTTGGTTCTGACGAGAGTGAAGAGGAGCAAGAGGATCCCGAGCCACTCCCTCAAAGTTTCGATGTTAAGGTCGGGATTGGTGAGCTTGAAGATGTCCGTGCCACACTAGACACGGGATCCTACTCTAATGTGCTCCCTATGAATGTGTTTGAGAAGAGTAGCCTTGAAAAACTATCTGAGCATAAGGCTATTGTGCAACTGGCGGATGGATCCTTTGTAAGACCCGAAGGCGTTGTGAAGAATGTATTGGTCAAGATTGCTGAAACTTCTGTGTACACCAATTTTGTAGTTATGCCGGCGTCTACACCTGGGATGGGGGGTGTCGTTCTCTTGGGGAGAACGTTCTTGACCAAACTACGCTCCGTGATAGACATCTACCGAAGGACTTGCACCATTGAGGTGGATGGCAAGCGACATGTGTTGTGAGCCATATCTGATCCACCTGATACTTCTCACACTATTAACTATTGTGGTCTTGCTGTCTATGTTCATTCTTATTCACAGGTTCGTGGCATGAGGAGGAGATCCATGAAGGGGAAGTCTAGTACCCTCAAGAAGAAGAGCTAGGCGCAGACAGGAGTCGAGTCAAAGACTTTAAACAATGGCGCTATCCGGGAGGCAACCCGAAGTTTTTATTGCTTTTTTACAGCTCTATTGCATGCATTCATACTTGAACAATTTACTTTTCATATGTGAATTTGTTCGTCTCTGTGTCGTATGTGCTTATGTTATGTTTGAGTGAGATTTTTTCGAGTGGTTTTATGAGAAAAATGGTTTAGGGGATTAAAAACCGCGTTTTTTGTCGAAAGTTTCATCTCCCCACCTCAGGAGGTGGGGGGCGAATCGCCCCACAAGTCCAGAGAGCTCAACGCTCTCTGGACGCGCGGGCGATTCGCCCCGCATGGGGCGACTCGCCCCACGGACTCTACAGGTCAAAAACGCGGAAATCCTCTTTCTCCTCATTTCTTCATCTCTTCACCCTTGTTACTCCCCAAAAAACCGAAACTCGCGAAAATATCTTCAACTCTTCATAAAACCTTTATTTCTCCACCAAATTTAGTGTTCTATAGCTTCAATCGAAGCCCATTACGTGCTCCTACGTTTCATCCGAACAGATTTCACCCTAGTGCATTCGTTTTTTAGATCTAATTTATCTTCTTATGAACTCTAATTTTTCAAATTTGGGGGTTTTCTAATTTGAGCTTCAATTAGGCTTATATGATGTATGGGTAGGTTGTTTGTGTGATTAGAAGCATTATTTACTATCAATTGCATGCTCAATTATGCTTGAATTGTTGATTTGAGAATTTTGCTACTAGATGTTTTTATCTTGTTATGCAATGTATCTTTTTCTTCGATTCCTTATATATGATTGTGTTTACTGATGTAATAATGATGGATATGATGGTAGAATGCATAATTGTTGGGTATGAGGGTTTATGATGGTAGAATTTTTCGCTACTATGGTATGAATTGAGCCTTATTATTTAGGTTATTTGTTATCTAGCAAGAGCGTAATGCGATATGCGCATGTCGAATTTATTTTGGTATGTTGCATATTAGTAGCTAGAATAGACATGAAGGATTTGCGGAGTTCGATTGTTGATTTTATCACTCGTGTGTTTAGTTCTTACATTAGCATATGCATGAGTCAGTTTTGTGTCATACGAGGTACTAACTGTTGTTTGTAGGAACCATGCCAAGGGAGAGGAGCACTCCCGTTTGATTACTATGAAGTATTGGAAGGGGATCGATTACAACCATGTCAAGGAGAGTTATCTCGTTAGAGGTGCGTTCGAGCCACGGGCTCTTGCAACAACGTCGCGGATTATCCAAAAGGAGGAGCTAGAGTACACTTGGAGTAAGGACTCCTATGCCTATTCATGCACCACTGAAGGGACAGAAATAATTATTACGTCAGCAATCTATCACAAGACTGCAAAGTTCGAGTGAATAGGAAGGCACCGGGACGATCTCGCCACAACGGATTCAGTCTTGAGTCGACAGTGGCTAGAAGGTGCCGAAGCGCTAGCTTGGTTCCAAAACATAATGACATGGGTGCCCAGCCCCTCTTAGGGGTGCCCCTTGACTGCCTCTAAAGGGAGCATCATATAGACATCAGGGGCATCAACCGTAGAGAATGTGGTCGACATTGGAAAAAATGGTAGAAGACTTCTGAGTATCCGAGCAGCTTACTGTAACCTCCTCGGGCTGTAAAACGTTGGAGAGGGAGGCTCTGATACCACTGCTCTTTCCCCTTCAACAGTTCACAGCCTATTGGAGGGATACAGGATGGAGGATTCCATAACAGCGGCATCTAATCTTGAGGATTCTATTCAACGATGCAACTCTACTGGTGACGATGGTGATGACAGTAGTGACAATGAAGGCCATACGGACAATGATGATATAGATGGAGGAGTTGTTCCTATCCGGTCTATTAATGGAACTACTGCCCCTACCACAAGCCTTGATGATCACCTATAAGGCTCCCAGAGCAGTCCCAATAACTCACAAGCAGCATACTCAGCCGACCGAGGCCAAACCATGCGGTAACATCTAGTATCACATCTTATTTCCTCATTTTCTTACTGGTAGAGACTAGCGTTAAATTCATGAGGGGGGGTGGGATTTAAGTGAACTAGAGTTGTTAGTTTGGAGCTTGCCATTGATGGTTTAGAGCTTAGAATTGGTAGGTTGAGTATAGTACCTTATATGTTTTATCCGTCTGCATTTGCATTTGCACGTTTACTCCTTTCTTAGTTTTTAGGTTGCATTCACTACATTCATCCTAGGATAGACTTGCATGTTTTATATGGAGTTTATTGCCCAATTTTTTGAACTTTTTTATTGGGTAGATCAACTAACTATGCCATTAATCATATGTTTCATCTCTATGAATTTGTTTGAGGTTTTTCTCGCTTGGCTTGTCACATTTATGTATTGCACTTAGTTAAGCTTGGTAGTCTCGACATCACTTAGTGGTGTTTTCTCTACTGCGGTTCACGAAGGCCTTTATAATAGGATGATGCATGTTAGGGTCTTATGGTTGTTTTCCCGAGTAATTATGTACCTAAGAGGCAACAAGTCTTCACCATGCTTTGAGATTGCTAAATTCCTAGGAAGGAGGTAGTGTGAGGTTGTGTGATCCTTTGTTTGCAACCTATTCTTTCGAATAGGTTTGGGGAGGGGGTTACACTATCATTAGACTTGTTTTTCGTTTTCAGTTCTTTGTTGTGAGTTTATTTTTCCTTTCTCGTAAATTTTGTACTCCAACCTATTCTTTTGAATTGGTTTGGGGAAGTCGTTCGTGTGTCATTTTTGTTTCTCTTTTCGTTGTGCTACTGCTGGCTAAAAAAAATCGAAAAAAAAGAGAAAAAGGAAATTTTCCAGAAAAAAAAGAAAAAAAGAAACTGGAAAAGAAAAAATAAAAGAAAAGACCCCAAAAAAGCAAAGAAGGGTCCAAAAAAGAAAGCCAAATAGCAGTTTAGCAACGTGTTGTGTCTCATTTTCCAATTCTTGTAATGTTCGTAATCGTGTTGTAATTTTCTATTTTGTCTTTTGTTTTTGAGTGTCATCTATTCTAGACCACCCTCGTCCTGCCATTCAGGAAGTGGTGAATAGCTTAAGACTTGCTTGAGAGATGGGTAGAATAGGGGAGTGTTCTCTTTTATAGGGAACCCTCCTTCGTTTGATGAGAGCCAGTACTGGTTCGACCTCTTTGAGGAAAAGTCTTAACTTGGTAAACAGCAGTAAGTCCTCAGTTTCATAGGCACGGGACAACCATTCGTATCTTAACATGTTTCATTACGTCGTCACTGACTAGGTCCAGGTAGAGAATGTTACGAAAGACTATCTTGTCTTCACATAAGTGCTTACGTGAATGTCTATGAGTCAGTCGAGGCATTCTTCAACCTATATTCATGTTTTGATTTATATGTTTCTTGTTCATATGTTTTTTGATAGATTCGGTAGATTAGTTCATTTTATTTGGCATGAGACTCCATTTTGTGTGTTGCATTGTTTTTTTTGCATTAGAGTCTAGCTTAGTTGCTTGAGGACAAACAAAGGTTCGGTTTGGGGAGTTTGATGAATGTGTATTTTACACTTTCATTTGAGTCTTTTTCACCTATTTAGCTATCCTCTAAGTTAATTTAGCTATATTTTAGTGCATTTTATTAGAATAGTGTCACGTTTCCCTTTAGTTTTTATTTTACAGGTTTTGGTTGAAAAATGAGGTTTCCGGGCAATTATATTGAAGTAGACAAGGAATTGGTGTTCCAGAAGCCTAATTGGAGTATCTGAAAGATTCTGGATAGGATTTGAAGTCTAGGGGTCGAATCTGGAGGCTAGAAGGTCACTAGAAGTCAGAAACCGAGTCCGAAAAGGGGAAGAAATCCAAAAATGCGTCGAAAACGCGTATCTGGCCGAAATTTACTCCCGGGCGAGTCGCCCGGGATGTGGGGCGAATCGCCCCACACCAGGCGAATCGCCCGGTGTGTGGGGCCCTTCGCCCCACACAATTCGAAGCCTATATATAGTTGCTCAGTTTTTCATACTTTTCCAGACCTTTTCTCTCACCTTTCTCTGTAGTTTTAGGTAGGAATTTCCCAGAGCCTGTTCTGGGGGTTCTTAGCTTAGGAGATACTTTTTCTTAGCAGTTTGGAGCTTGTAAGATCGCGATTCTTCGGAGATTGACAACCTTCGGTAACTTTGTATCTTACAGTTTTTCTACTTATTTTTATATATCTTTCATCATGTTTCATTCATTCGTGGTATGATTTCTGTTGATTGCATGACAACTATGAGTAGTTAAACTTCTCGTTGGTGATAGTATGTGATTTCTTGGCGAAGGGTTAATAATTATGCTAATGGCTATATCGCGCATTATACCTAGAGTTATTGCTTTATTTCTTTGATCTATCTAAATCTCTATCTTCGTATTGTTGAATAATTATTGAACACAATTGGACAATTCATTGATCTTTTGATCTATCTAAATCTATATCTTCGTAGTGTTGAATAATTACAATTGGACAACTCATTGATCAAAGATCTCTATGCAAAATCGGAGAATTTATGCATGATTATTAACCTGCTATGCTTTGAATGACCATACTATCACCAATCTCCATTATCTGTTAAGAAAAACTTTTGCTAAGTCTGTTGTTGATTATAGTCTTAAGTTAGATTAGATCAAGCTAGTTTATAGTCCTTAAGATCGACACTCGAGGTTATTCTACTGCTACACTACGGTTTTCGTTGTAGTTGAGGAATTCCCTTGGCTAAATACAATTTTATTTGATTAATCGAACCCGACAATTCCAACGTTCA